>CM037876.1:28816026-30016026 GCA_021292165.1 Shinisaurus crocodilurus
AAACCCGACGCTGAATGCAGAAGGGGACGGTCTTTTCGTGATCTGACGATCAATGGCTCGAGTGCCCACAGAGAGGTCCCTGTATGCCAGCTGTGGCACCCGTGCCATAGGTTCGCCATCACTGCTATAGGGGTATGCTGTAGCTAAAATAGGGGAGAGTCAGAGTTGGGGCTTGTGGACTTCATTTAGGTGACCCTAAGCCTTCCCCATCATTTAAGCACTGCCTAGGAAAGCACCTCTTATCACCTACTTTCCAGAGTGTAATTTTGTGTATAGAGTGAATAGCTCTGCTATTAATGTCACTTGATTTTCTTCAAAAGGATCTAAAGGAAATAAAACCGGCAACACCCTTGTTTATCTTTGGAATATGCCCAGTCAGTAAAGATGCACACGTATAAGAACAAAACAGGACAACCGTTTCATACTTCATTTAGGATGGAGAATCAAGAGGAGAAAGTTTTCTACTTATTGCAAATAAAACAGATTACTAGGTCATCAGTCTGGACAATGAGCAGAGCAGAAGCTCCGAAAGCTCTTTCTTTTCAAAGCATGTGAGGGAAGGATATCTTCAGTTTAAACTTACAGTGGGGAATTTTAGGTAAAAAAAAGAACCTAATTACTTATTTGGATTCAATCCAGGACACAGAGGTTAAGTTAACATTGTGTCTCTTGGAAGGATGCCAATGATATACTAATGACCAGAAGTGCTGGAGCCGATTTCTTATTTTATCCAAATAGGAACAGCCCTGGGTTCCCTTAGCATCATGTTGGGGCATTGCCTGTGTACTTGCCTGGAAAAGAGCACCAGCAGCGGAATGAGCAAGGCACCAATGTGATTTCCTGGAGCAGCTTGACAGAATTTGGATACCTTGGTTTTTACGGAAAAAACGCAGTGCCGGGGACCCGGAAGTGACGCGCTGGGGACCCGAAAGTCTGCCGAGCGTCTCGCTGAGCGCCTCTCGGGAAGGCACCCATCGGATTGTGAGGTGGGGGCACTGGCTGAGTGCCCTGCGAGTCAGGGGGTGGGCAGTTTGCCCACCCCTATCAACCATAAACCATAGAGCCCTGCGACCAGAGGGGAGAATCCCAGTCCTCTCTATCTCACCTCTCTATTCTCCAAACTCTGCCTAGCAACACATTCGTCGACGGCTCCCTAATTTTTACTGGCCATCGGTAAAGTAACTGTCCTCATGATGATGATGGTGAGGCTGTTGTTCGCATTATTATTGTACCATCAATGTGCATGGTGCTTTACCGAGTATAAGAGAACAGTTCCCTGCCCCAAAGAGCTTACAATCTAAAATGTAATACAGCAATACCTTGGATTGCAAGTAACTTGGTCTGAGAGCGTTTTGCAAGACAAGCAAAAATTTTTAAAAAATTTGACTTGATAAACGAGCGTAGGGATGTAACCGCTCGCCTCGAGCAGGCGTAGCGGGCCGAAATCAGCCCCGCTCACGCCCGCCAGAGACTCGCTTTGATATAAGAGTGTTTTGGATTACAAGCACGGTTCCGGAACGAATTATGCTTGCAATCCAAGGTATTACTGTATAGAGGTGACAACAAATGGTAGGAATGGGTAAACTGGGGAGGAATATGCCATTATTTCAGTGAAACATAACTTTCAGCCTACTTTCACACATTGTGCAAGAAACTCCTTGTTTTAAAGATCTCCCTCCCACTTTAAAAATGAATCCCTCCCTGGTGACTTTGTTCTCCTTAGTAGTTTGTCAAAGAAATAATATGTAACATTTAGATATCCCTGAGTGTGGAAAGTGGTTCACAGGCACACTGTGCAAGCTCCTATTTTCTCCACTTGGAAAAAACCAGGTGGGCTCTACTGTACTTTATTAAAAAAGCAGGAACAACAACACTAATTGAACAATGATGCCAAAATGGAACGATGATGTTTGTAGCTGCTTTTTGAGGTAGTTGGGATTTTACTTTCTTTCCCTTGAGGAGGGTGTGTTTTCTGGTAAAAAAATAATTTTTAAAAATTTCTAATGTATTAAAAAAACCCAATCCAAAATCCCTGCAGAATCATCATCATCATTACTGGAGAGAGCTTTCTGCATGGGGTACACAGGTAGAGCCAAGTAAAACTTACCATTGCTCTGAAAACAGAGTAACAGTGCAATCCTAGGCATGTGTTCTCAGAAGTAAGTCCTATTATGTTCAATGGGACTTACTCACAGGAAAGTGTGTATTCATGGGGGGGGGGGTTGTCAGTGCTTGCAGGGCAAGCAATTTCTTTTTGTTTAAAAATGGTCAGCCTCCACCTCCTTTTCTTTTCGGGTGTGGGCGTGGGTGCGGGCGCGCATGTGCGCGCACACACCACACACCAGAAGTGAGTCCAAACAAGGAGGTGCTGCCTCCACCTCCTTCTCTTTTGGGGTGCGCGCGCGCACACGCATCCTAAAGCCTGTTCCAGTTGGAGGGTATGGAAGTATTGCTGAGGTGACGGAGGGGGGAGGGGCTGACTGATGCTTCTCTGGGACAGGGAATGGCGCGCATTGGACACTGGGATACCTGATGTGAGCGGGAGGACCCACAGGGTGCTTATGAAAACAATGCTGGCATAGGGAAAGACCATGAAGTGTGTGTGTGTGTGTGTGTGTGTGTGTGGAAACCGGCATGATCGTAAGGACCCAGTCAATTTTCCTGCCTGCTTTTTTGGGGGGCTATCATCAAAAACACGAAGGATCTATGAGAAGTGTCCTGTGAACTCGCCCAATGTGTCATAGAATCAGTGCAGATAAAAGACTGGCTTTCCCTTAGCTGTTCAAAAATATCTGATTAGCCATGAATTGGGTAGCTTTGTTTGGATAAATCGCCATCTTTCATCCACCCTCTCCAGTCTGTAAAATGGGAATAATAACAAGGTTGTAGTGCAGACAGTGCATGAGTATAAACCCCTTCTCACCGTTCAAAGTTTCTATAGAAAACGATAAACGTTAGTAAATATTTGTTCAGGTAATTTTTGCTAGGTCTCACACAAGGCTTTGAATAAGAGTTGTGTTCTATGAATGCACAAAAGTGGTTTATAAAAACTGCTCATTTGCTCTGGAATGCTACAATCTTCCATTTCATGTCAATACCTCTTTCTCTGTAGGAACCACCAGTCAATTCCCCTTTGTCTTTTCCTTTTTTGATGTGGTTTTTCAGTGCTCCCATTCTACTGACACCAATGTTGCTCCCAATTTGTGCTGGTATAAAGGAAATTGGCATACAATATCTATGTGTGTTGAGAACAGCATAAATAGAGAATCGTGCAGTGCAAACAGAATTCTCCTCCCCTTCTGCATGTCATGTTCTTGGAACTCCTCATTGTATTACCATTGTATAGACATTCTCTTTCTCTCCCCCCACCCCACCCTTTCCCGGAGTTATTTTTATTCCTACCTGCGCTGGAACACAATTGCTCTGTTCCTTGTAGGAGAGCAACATGCATTATCAGAGGAAAAGGAAACAATGATCACATCCCACCCATCCAGCTTGCTGTATTGCAACTCCCCATACAACATCTGATTGAATTTAAATTGGCTCTATTGGATTTTTATTGCTATTACAGACCCAGGTCTAAATGCTGCTAAAGCCGATGGGAAAACGCCTATTGATCTTAATGGACTGTGGATTGGATGGATCTCGGCTGCATTTGGCACCTCCACCTTGTGCTTCTATTCATGCCCATTATCTTTTCTATTAGCATTTGCCCTTTTGAAGGTGTTTAAACACACACACACACACACACACACACACCACACACCTGTCGTGCTTTCATCTGCAAGGAAGTCAGGAAAACGAAGGGCTGCAAATTTTAGGGCAGTGATGGCGAACCTTTTTGAGCCCGAGTGCCCAAACTGCAACACAAAACCAACTTATTTATTTCAAAGTGCCAACACTGCAATTAAACCTGAATACTGAGGTTTTAGTTTTAGAAAAACAACTCATACAGTTGTCCGAACTAATTAACATCTTTTGTCTTTAAAAAAAAAACACAATAACAGAGCTTTCAATGATACAAACAGTTTTTTGTTGAAAAAAAAATCAACTCAAAAGATTATTATAGTACTACACTGTACACATAGCCTGAAGGGAATTTATACAAACTTTTAAAATAATTAGGCACATGTATTTTTGGATATTTGTAATATGATTACCGGTATATGCCAGACTGAGATTGTATGGGGCAAGCTTTACTCCGGGTCCTTTCCTTGCTTCTACAGGTGTCGGATTAGTAAAAGTAAAAGTCAACCTGTACTAGGATGAGCAAGATAAACAAGAAAACTAAACATGCTTAACACATTTTAAACACTTTATGTCTTGGACTGCAAACACTGCATTAGGTAAAAGTTTGCATTGGGCATGCTTTTGCACAATTAATGTGATTTTTTGCTATTGCATGCATGCTGATAATTTGTCAAACCTTGGCTCATACTCCGTTAGTTTGAGAGCAAGCAAACATGCAGCACTCAGGTCAACTGTTAGGACTTTACATCCAAGCCATGCTCTGTGCATCATTCTTCAAAATCTTTTAAATGTGATACCAATGTAGAAAAGAATTCTGTAACAGGAATTCTAGAATAAAATCATTCTGTTCCACACTGTGAGAAAGAACAAGATCACCCGTGCCATAGGTTCGCCATCACTGTTTTAGGGCATGTTGATGCTACAAGTAAAAACCAATTTGCCTTGATCACCACACAAAAAGCCTTGGATGTGGTAGTTCTTTGCAGAAGCAAGAGAACTCTCATTAAAAAAAAAAAAATAAATCACTCTCACAAAATGACAGTTTACAGGTTCCTTTATGTGGAAGCCATGATAGTTACTCTAGATCAGTGTTCTCCAACCTTGGGTCCCCAGATGTTTTTGGCCTACAACTCCCAGCATGCCGCAGCCAGGAAGATCACTAGCATCATGTCTCTCAGCTGTGGGCCCTTTTTATAAGCTAAGGCATGTGTGACATGCTAGGAGATTTGCAGAACAGTGCACTTAGAGCAGTGTTCTCCAACCTTGGGTCCCTAGATGTTTTTGGCCTACAACTCCCAGCATGCCCCAGCCAGCTACGCTGGCTGGGGCATCCTGGGAGTTGTAGGCCAAAAACATCTGGGGACCCAAGGTTGGAGAACACTGCTCTAGATTCATAATCCATTTAAATCTCTAGTGTAGTTCCCCCCCCCCCTGTGCAGCCCAATCCTGTAGAAGAGTAGCTAGTTACTCCCAAGGTGTGTACATAAGTTTTCAGTCACACAGCACAAATAACATGTGTACTCAGAAAAGGTCCTACTGAGCTCGCCGGGATTTATTGCCATTAACTGGGTTCGAGTCCAGACTTGGTGATGCTTAAAGCAGCAGTAGTGTCACTTTAACCAGTGTCGCGCTCAGATAATTTTAGGCACCTGACTTAATGGCATTTTGGGATGTCCCCTCTTTAAATGGTAATATGTATTACTTCACGGTCATCAAAAATGTGGCAAGCCAACCCCGCTGCATGATGCAGTGGCCTTCCTCATGTGAGGCTGTAGATTTCTGTTCCTTCTTATTCTTCCATATGGCAACAGCAGCAGCAACAAGATGAGAATATATAATTTATTCAAAATGAATTCCATGGGCCTCATTCAGCTGAAGTTAAGCTGAAGTTAAGTTTAATATTTTGAGAGATTTAAGCACAAACTTACCCCCCCCCCCCATATTATTCACTAGGGCTCAGAAGTGCTTACTACTAACTTTGGCTGGCTCATACCCATGAATATATTTTATCACCAGTGCCTACTCCACGTTTTTGACTGCCCTTGGGCAAGACACCCCCGATGGGTCCCCTCCCTCACTGAACCCACCTTTTCACCACATTGTCACCAGCCGCTATTGCTCCTCATCCTCTTTCCCATCATTGCTCCCGCTTACTTGCTTGAAAGACAGAGAGCCAGTGAGCATGTTGGCAGTGGCGTCTACTGCCCCTCCTTCTCATGACCTCTGTTGTCTGGGCCAGACCGAGAGGCAGGTGAACAAGCAGGTTGCAACAATCGTGAAGAGGAGGAGCAACTCTAGCGGGCTGTTATCAGTTGGCCCCTGGCAGGGTGTGGGCCCTTGGCTGGTGCTCGACCATGCCTACCCTTGATGCTTGCCCTGTTTATGACCCCCTATTGTCACTCCGTCCAGTAGCAAAACTCATTGCTCGCATGATGACAACATTAGAACCAAAATGGAACTGCCGCAAAACAAGGAAGAGGTATCAGCATGCTCAGGGGAACCTCAAGGTTTACAGAAGTACAAACAACAATCTCTTTATAAAATCTAAGGGGACATGCTTCCTTCCAAATAGCTCAGTGAGGACTGAGCGTGCTCAGTCGCCACCAACAGCCATGGAATGTTGAGTGTTAGTTGGAAAAGATAAACGGAAAGCCTAAGAAGATTTGGGGATTGGGGACAGTCAACTGATCTGCTTGAGCCCATGTCCCTTATAACTTTTATTGTCCTGGAGAAGGGCATGATTGGCTGACTGGAACCAGGGGAGGCTGGTGACTCCTATTTCAGTGGGGCTCCTTTTCCATTGCAGGTTTTGCAGGCTTCATTTGGAGCTTCATAGGAGCTCTCCAAGGCGCTGAACTCCATTCCCAAAATAAGCTCACCACCATGGAGCACCAAGGATAGCTCCCATGAAGCTCCAAAGAAAACCTGCAAAACCTGCAATGGAAAAGGAGCCCCACCGCAATAGGCGTCACCAGCTTCCCCTGCCTGGAACCCTGAACAGGAGCACCCCAGTTAGGAGATGAGGATATACTGCAACATTTTGTTGCAGGTCCCACTGGTCAACTGTAAAAGAAAAAAGAAATGAGTCATTGTAAAGTACGAAACCGTTTCCTTAGTAAAAGCAACATCTGAAATAAAAACATTTAATCCCATATTTCTGGATTAGCGTAAGGATACTTATAAAATGGTGGGTACGGAGGATGGAAGAGACAGGACATGAGCTCAGCTTTATATTCTCTGGTTTGCTTTTAAGCTTCCTTCCTCTAGTCTTAGAGCCAAACTACAAGTTATGTTAGAGACATAGCAAGTAGCTACTTTTTTTTTTTTTTAAACCAGTTGTTGTGAGTATCCAATTTTTATTGGGATCTCACCCAACATGGGGAGGCGAGATTTAATACTTCCTGCCCCAGACACAGTTTTACCAGTAATTGCACCCCCCCCCAATGATTACCTGAGAGACTTAGAAAAAAGTCCCCACTAGCACCAAGGGGGACTTTCCCCTAAGCCCTATAGCTGCACATGGGGAGGGGGGTATCGGTAAAATCATAGCTTGGGAGGGAAATATTAGACCTCTCCTTGCCATATGGAGCTCCCAATAAAAATATCTCTCTGTGGCTAAAAAAAAGATACCAAAAAAATTAGCCGTTCAGTCTGATGTCTCTCTCTGTATTATATCCCAGTGCCGCTTCTCTGTTTTCCTGATATTGCTTTCAATTCATGTTAATAATTTAGCAGCTTCACGTCTATGTTGCCTGACTTCGAAGAACTTCAGCCATTCTGACTGATCCTTCTGGCTGTGTTAAGTGCTGACAGAGCACATCCCTCAAATCACCTGGGCTTGATCAGAAAATTAAGGGCCAAATGACATTATGGAGGAAGACCATAAATTGCCAGCCAACGCAGCATGCTTCTGAATGCTATCTCATCTCTTCCTGACTGTTAATAACAAGTAGTATCTTGTCTTGACATAGTTTTCCCAACCCCATCTATCCTCTTCCCTGCCTCCACTGTAGGGAGTAAACTTTAAAGGCAGGAAAATGAATTATTTTATGATGTCGGTGGTTACTATGACACATTAAGGAGAGAATGCAACATGGACGCTGGTTTTGGCAGCATCTTAGCCTTTCCGGCCACAATGCGCAGTATGGTCTTAAGTCTGTGTAGCTGTCCGCTCTTTTAAAGGGCTGGTTACTGAATGCGAGAAAGTGTGCAGATAGAAAGGACTTTAACAGCCATACGAAACACCCCTCAGCTGCACTGGATATTCTGCTGTGAAGCCAGAAAGATTCATCAGCCCTACACAGGAGGAATGTTCTGCACAGGAACTGAGAAATGGTGTGATCCATTGATGAGAGCAGCCGTCCACAACCTGGTGCCTTCCAGATGTGTTGGACTACAACTACCAGCACCCCAGCCAGCATGGGAAAGTTTGGTTCAGATATGGGAAAAATCAGGCTGACATTCTCCCTCAACTATGATGCTCACTAAGTATCCTTGGGCAAGTTATTGTAGATGAACACAGGTGACCCATGGTGATTTACTACAGTGCACATTCAACTCCATGGGTAATGTAGCCTTATATCTTAACTGCTGGCCCCACCAAGCTATTTTACCTGACCTATAGAAATCCTACCAAATTCAAATCTACGCATTGGAAAATAGTTGCCTACAATGTTCCTCATAAGGTGAAGAAAAAATGTGTCCAGCACAGTTGAGGTGTGCTTTGTATGGCTATTAAAGGCCTTTCTGTCTGCACACTTTCTCACATTCAGTAACCAGCCCTTTAAAAGAGAGGACACAGCACCACAGCCTTAGGGCCATACTACACATTAGGGCTGGAAAGGGTAGGATGCTGCCAAAACTAGCATCCATGTCGCATGATGATGAATTTTTTTTTACAATGCCTATGGTTCCCACAAGGAGTAATTCCTAGTCCTTCTGATCTTGGGGTCCTCCAACTTGCCCCTGCCATGTCCTCTCCCCACCCCACTCTGCCTTATCCAAGTCCTTGAACAATGTAATTATACCTTGCAGGAAAAAAGGCGGGGTATAAATATAATAAACAAACAAACATAATATAATAGTACCAGCTTGAAGGCTCACAATCAAAGTAGGCTGAAAGTGCATTTTGCTGCTTAAACTGGTCTCTCAAGTTGGTGCTGGGTGGCAATAAGAGACACAGTTATGTGTCACATGTGCTCTGCCCTAGCATTCCATGCAAAAATGTACATTTCAGAAACTGTTAAGCATGTATGAAGCGGCCTTATAATGAGTCAGACCATTGATGGTGTCTACTGATTGGCAGAATCATTCTGTGAGAGAGAGGGGGGAAGGACTTTCTCAGTTTTGCTATTTGAGACGCTTTTAACTGGACTTGAAGTTGAGACCTGCAGATCATGGGTTCTGCCAGTTGCCACTGAGCTGCGCCCCCTCACATATATCACAGACATGTTGCATACAAAATCCCTGAAAAAGGGTAAACAATCTCTCTATTACGACATGAAAACATTTTTTTTTTCTTTTCCTTATGAGGAAAATTGTAGGCAACTCTTTTCCAATGCCTAGATTTGAATTTGGTAGGATTTCTATAGGTCAGATAAAATAGCTTGGTGGGGCCAACAGTTAGGAGCCCATGGGGCAAGCAGTTAGCTAAGTGTTGACTTGGCAGCCCATGGACAAGGACTAGCAGTTTGCTAACACTGCTTTAGGCATATTTGTCTTAGAGCTGGAGATGGGACTCTGTCATCTAACGGGTGCTGTTCCAATGCTGTGGTTTTCATTATTCTATAAGAAACCAGCTCTTCACTGCTAAACCCAATACACAAAGATGCTCTATCAACTCTCCATGATGGTTTCTACAAGATGAGGTCAAGTCAGAACTGCTCTTCCATCATGATCGATCGTACTTAACACACAGCCTTCCAAATCCCAGTCAATTGTAATTAAATGAACAGTAAATGTATTTAAGAACATCTAACTTCTCTTAGACTGATAATGAAAAATTAATAAAGTATTACAGTTTTTAGCCCAAGTCCTACACAATGATGTTCACACAAGCTTTCAATCAATCAAAAATGTACATCTTCAAGGAGACTGAGTAGCCTATGCATGCTCTTTAGCATAATGTGCAGGTCATTCAAATACCACATAATATAGCAGTCCACCTATTCTTTTCCATTTGGAGAAAAATCTGCAGCACATAATGTTCACTCAGCCAGAGAGTATCTTCTTCTCCGTAACCAAACAGAATAATTACATAATGCTGTGTCTATTAGAACTTAGAGCGTTCAGTAGTTTGAAGAGCTGAGAAAATGCAGATGTCCCAACAAATTTGCATGAGGACACAAGACTTGTCTTGTCTCCCTGAGTCTAGCTGGTGAAGTTCCTTACTCTCCTTCACTTGTGAACTCATAGATTTCATAGATCATAGAGTTGGAAGCAGCCTACAAGGCTATCGAGTCCAACCCCCTGCTCAATGCAGGAAACTAGAGGAGGGGTCTCCCATCGAAGTAATAACAAGGCCTGACCCTGCTTAGCTTTCCACACTCAGACAAGCTGAGCCAGCGTAAGCCACAGGCCTCATTTTACTTAAGAAAGGATTTCTGCATATGTGCACATAAACTGTTGTGTGCTGTCATTCTTGACTACCACCTGATCCAGGTTCCTTCACTTGAGGGCTTGCACACAACCAGAAACCCCTGTACCAGAGATGGGGGAAGAATTTAATTTCTTCTGCATTTTTAAGCAAATTGACCTAATTCACACTTTTAGAGTTGCTATGCAGATTGGAACAGTTATCCTTCAAAATGTGCGTTACTCCAAATTTTGTAATGCATTACCTGGCTCAAAAATTGTATACAAATATGTGTACAAGAACCACACATGGTTTGTTGTTGGGTTAAGTATGGGTTGTTTAACCCTTAAACAATCCAGAGTTCTGGGTTTGGATGTCATGATAACAACCGAGGAATGGGGCATTCCTGGGTTGCTAATTGAAAGTGGAAGTGATGAGCATGCGGGAGGCAGCATGCTCATTTGCTGCTGCTCAGCCCTAACAATTCCTGGGTTAAACAACCCAGGAATTGTCATGATGTGTGAACTGGGTCATGGGTTCCTTACATAATTTTGCATTGTATATGCATCTGTCTAGTTCTTCTACATGTATTATATGTAACAAAAAATCTGGGCCCCTCACAATCCCATAAAATTGCCGGCCAGATGGGCGATTAATAAATGTAAATAATAAATAAATAATTAATAAAATCCGCAAATTTGTACACTTTTCTCCAGATTCTTGTCTGTCCTGAAGTTCCTCCAGTGTAGATGCAATTAATTTGTGATTACTGCCATTATCCCCTGAATGACAGCAGGACTTCTCCCACTTCCACCCGTTCTCGTAGAGTATGACATTTTTGTCTCATGAGCAAGACTTGTAATAATGCTGGATGCTTCCAGCTCATCAGATAGGATTCTGTTTTCTTTCATACCTCTGAACAAAGATCTCTGGAAAACAGTAATAGATGTCAGTGAGAGAAATAAGCTTGTTTTCATCCAGCTAATGTTGCAGGAACCGAGAAAAGGCTCTTTTGAACAAACTGTCACTGCCAAGCGCTTGTGATAGTCATCAGAATCATCGTTAGACTCTTCCAAAGAGGAATTAGGCATATAGTGGAAATAAAAGCATTCTACAGCTTATTATTATTTCACCCACAAAATGTCTGTCTGTCATTTTGACGGGTGGGGTGTGTACAGTGACAGGGCTTGTATGTGACATGACCCCTGAGGGACGGAGTGCACAAAGGAACCCCTACAGCAGCCTTCCCCAACCTGGTGCCCTCCAGATGTTTTAGACTACAGCTCCCAGCATCCCTGACCACTGGCCATGCTGGCTGGGGCTGATGGGAGCTGAAGTCCGAAACATCTGGAGGGCACCAGGTTGGGGGAGGCTGCCCTACAGAAACTGTAAAGGAAGCTGCCTTACACCAAGTGAGACCAATGGTCCATCTAGCTCGGTTTTGTCTGAACCAGGGGTGAGGAACCTTTTTTGGCCTGCGGGGGGTTACATGCCAGCCCAAAGTGAGTGGGGTCACTCCCAGTGCTGCATGCACACACACATGCACATGCGCGCACACGCACGCACACACCTATTCTCTCTCCTCGCATACACCACATGCAGAATCCATTCAACCCATTGTCAGCCTCCTGACCCAAGCCCCGGGAGGGACCTCCTTGGAGGAAGAGGATTGGAATTCCACAGCAAACCCCACTCCAACAGAAGACACGGGGCAGCCTGTCACAGGGATGCCTTTCCTTGGGTCCCAAAGAACTCCTCTGACCCTACCCTGAGCCCTGCCTTTGTTCCCGAATCTCCTCCCTTGTTCCACGGCTCTCTGTAGCACAAGCGACAAACCAGGTGGGAGACACAGAGTTGTCCTAGGAGTGGCCAGAAGACCCTTTTCACCCAGGGACTACTCAGGAGCAAAGGTCTACTTGGGAAGACGGGAAGGTCCTGGCTGCAGACAATGGGAAAGTAAACCCAGCTGCAACCACTGAATCTGGAATAGAGGGAGCTGATAGCAGGTATATAAACACTGCATTTCCTCTTAAACCTTCAGTGGTTTGACAGCTCCCATTGAGCTCTTTGCTCATAGACACCCACCCACATGGAAAGGACAGTGAATGAGGCAGAGTGATGGCCCCATAAAAGCCTCATCTGGAAGCACCCGCTATTATGTAGCACAGTATTAGTAAGTTCCTCCAAAGCATCAACTTGGCAACCCCATCTACAAGTTTCCTTTCCCCAGCTATCCTGCAAAATTCAGACCAGTTTCTTTCTTGCAGGTTTCTTTAGATCTCGGTAAACTGCTTCCCCACCCACATTGCTTCCACACCATAACACTGGTCTAAGATCCATCCTGTTTGGTCAGAGAGCCCTGGCTGGTTGTAGTGGGGGCCACCTAAGAAACATTTTCTAGTCACTAGGGTCCATTAATGAAACACTACTTGACCGTCACACACAGACTATTATCAAACAGTCAAGTCTATGAAAGATTTATTTATTTAATTTATGTATTTATAACATTTCTATACCACTGAATAGCTGAAGCTTTCTGGGCAGTCCACAGCAATTAAAATAATAAAATACAACATAAGACCCACTATAAAAATGTAAAAGTTTAAAACCACAGTATAAAATAGAAGTAAAAACCAAAGTAAAACCTAGCAGCAATGCATTGAAACACAGTAACAGATTTAAAACAGAAACTGAAAGACTAAAATGCCTGGGAAAATAGGAAGGTCTTTACCTGGCTCTGGAAAGAGCACAGCGTAGGTGAGTCTCTCTGGAGAGGTAATTCCACAACCAAGGTGCCACCACTGAAAAGGCCCTCTCCTTAGTAGCCCTCTGACTCACCTCATTCCAGAGAGACACCCGGAGAAGGGCCTTTGAGAATGATCTCAGGATCCAGGCAGGTATATATAGGAGGAGACAATCCTTCAGGTAACCTGGCCCCAAGCTGTTTAGAGCTTTGAATGTTAATATCACCACTCTTGAATTGGGCCCAGACATGAACTGGCAGCCAGTGCAGGTGGAAAAGTACTGGCATAATATGATCACATTGGCCAGTCCCTGTTAACAATCTCACTATCCTATTTTGGAGCAGCTGAAGTTTCTGGACCATTTTCAAAGGCAGCCCCACATATATAGCATTGCAGTTATCCATCCAGATGTGATAGGTGGTGACTTAAGTTCCATTGCAGTACTATGCAGGGGTGACACAATTCACTAACACTACCCTATTTTTCTCTGAGTGTGTTTGTAAGGCAATGATCTCTCAGGGTGCTCGGAAACTAGGCCCAGCCTACACAAACAGAAAATGGCATATAAGTAGAAAACTAGATGTCGGGGAGAAAGAAGTCAGGCACTCAATTCTCCAAGTGCCGGTATTTATGTCGCCAAAATAGCATGGCCCCCATACAGGAGGGAGGTATCAGCAGCAGACTCACGGGAAACCTGAGGTCTGCAGAAGTACAACAAAACCTTTAGGGGGCAAAAACTGGGGGACCCCAGTGAAGACCGAGCAAGCTCAGTGGGCAGGGAATGCTTGCTGACTGTTGGGGAGAGGACGCTGAAACCTGGGGTGGAGTGGGAGGAGTGGAATTTAGTGGAGTGGCTGGAGCCCTGAACAGGAATCCCTCCACGGTGCAACATTTTGTTGCAGCTTCCCTTTTGTGTTTCTGTAAATGACAAAATACAGATACGGTAACTAACTAAGCATAAGGGAATGGGAAATGCAGGGAAATGCAGTATGGAATGTATTGAACATTTTCAAAGGAACGATAAGGGGTAAGTGACTGGGAACTGTTTTTGTGCAAAGACAAAGAATACTCTAACAGGTATAACCAACCCCCCCCCCCTTACAAGCCTTCCCAGGGCTGGTCCAACCATTAGGCAGAGTGAGGCAGGCGATTGGATTTGGGTGTCATGAAAAGGCCACAAATTGTTAGAAAAGGGGGAAAGGTTCTTGAAGGATTTACTGCCTCAGTTTGTTTGGGTTGAAGATTTAAAAAATGCCAAATTCCTGGCTCTCCCCCACAATTCCTGCAATGTCCATCGTGCCTTCCTTGGCTGTGCGGGGCATGGCTCCGAGTGAGCAGTGAATGAGCAAGGAATGGCTATATGACATTTGGAACTCATTTATATGACTCTGGCATTTCTTTCTTTACAACCAAGGAATGAAAAGATTAGGTCCCATTTGTTTCGATTCTTCATTCGGCATGAAGCTAAAATACAAGGGCTAATTAGCTGCAGAAGTCTATGGATTGTATCCAGTGTTCGTCTAACTTAAGTCCCATTAGGGTCTATTCCAGGGGTGGGCAGAAGGTAGACCTCCAGATGTTTTGGACTTCAACTTCCAGAAGCCCCTGCTAGCTTGGCCAATGTTCAGGAATGCTGGGAGTTGAAGTCCAAACATTTGAAGATCTACTTCCTGCCCACCCCATGTCTATGTAGGACTAACTTTGAACACAGCCTAATATGAGGCGTGCTTTTGCTTTTTAGTCACTCGGCCAGCTGAAGACCTCGTGCTTTCTTTTTACCCCACCATTCCTCCCACCCACCCACCCCCACTCCCGCTGCCTTTAGTTAAGTGTTCATCAGAATCTAGGCCACTTTTCCTCCCCTTTTCATTTTCTGCGTAGCTGCTCGAAAGGTGTACAACAATGGCGGCTGCAGTCAGTTTCGCTCCAGATGCTGGAACATCCAAGGCTGGTCTTCTATGTCTGTGTCAAATGAGAACAGGCTGAGTGAACAAGAGCTTCAGCTTGTATGATTAAGCTGCATTTTCCTGTGCAATGGAGCCTCTTGAGAGAGGCAGCCCCAAAGGCGTATTTCCATTGCTGCTTTGCCTATGGCCAGAATCAAAGCGACTTAAAGAAGCGAGTGTATGCCAGTTCCCCACCCCCATCCCCAGAGGTCGTATTTGTTGTTCCCTATTTACAACAACAAAGGCCCTCAGCACAACGTGCTCCATCCTGGGGAGTAATTTGTTTACTCTACAAGAATACGTGAGTTTGTAGAGTGCTCATTTAGCTGAAATGTGTATGGACTTAAAACAAAAAAGTATGAAAATGAGTGCTCTGAGTACACGTGCTGATTTCATGTGGAGTAAATGCAGATAGATAGGTCAATCCGTAAGGCACTAGAGCATGGGTGCACAACATTTTTGGTCCCAAGGCCATGCTGGTCAGGGCTGCACATCTGTATCTATTTAACACACACAATCCAGTGCTCCTGATGCAGATGGCTCTACCATCACTGCCAGTAGTAGCAGGAAAAGAGCAATTTTATGAGAGCCAGTGTGGCGTAGTGGTGAGAGTGTTGGACTGGGACTCGGGAGATCTGGGTTCTAGTTCCCGCTCGGACATGAAACTCCCTGGGTGACTTTGGGCCAGTCACTGACTCTCAGCCTAACCTACCTCACAGAGTTGTTGTGAGGATAAAATGGAGAGGAGGAGGATTATGTAAGCCACCTTGGGTTCCCTGCTGGAAAAAAGGTGGGGTATAAATATAATCAATAAATAAAATAAAAAATTATGAGGACTGTTGTGGGGAGGTATTAGAGAGGGCAGGTGTGGGGGAATTCAGTAGTGGTGGGAGGATCAGGGCACCTTGGGGCTGCAGGCTGTGGGGCACAGATTGTGTTGCCCTGAAGTAGACAATCCCATTGCCTATGCTAGTTAGATACGAGTTGCTGGGGAGCATGAGTGGGACGGTACAAGTGCATTCATGTCCTACTTGTGGGTTTTCCATAGGCAGCTGGTTGGCCACTGTGTGAACAGAGTGCTAGACTAGATGGACTCATGGTCTGATCCAGCATGGCTCTTCTTATGTACTTATAGTTTTACCGAAGCTGCTGGGTAAAGAACTTTGAGGAGGTATACAGTACATTATTGGATGGATTCTTCAAAGGGCCAAAAGAAAAGTTACATTTGATGTTGAGAAATGAAAGGAGACTGCAAGTTTCCTTTCTGCATCCTCATAAGGCATACACTTTCCCAAAGTGTGTTTTATCACTTCTCTGAGGGACATAAATGAATACTGTATGTGACTACTGAATATGAATTGTGTTTCTGTGTGTGTGTTTCTCATGATACAATGAATGTCTTCAGTGATAAAATCCCAGGAAGAATAACATTAAGGAGCTTTCTATTTGGGCAAAAATAAATATTGTAATGGCTGTTAAGTGGTTTTGTATGTGACTGTTTAACGATTGGTTGGTGTTTGAGGATCTTTTGCAAGGTTACTACTTAGGTTGGGTTGATGAACTCCTGCATTTTGTGTTTTAAGGGTAGGAGTGCACAATTCTGGGGAAGAAGCAAAACTTCATGGAGCTCCCTTCCTCTGATTGTTTGGTGGCCACCACCTTCCCCATTCCCAAATGCTCTGCTCTGAGAGGCATTTTGGGGGTGGGGAAATGGTGGCCCCTAATGGCAGCCATAATTTTTTGTGGTGGTCACCATCCCACACACACAAATGCCCTTTGAAACAAAGCATTCTGGGGAGAAAAGATGGTGGCCTAGCCATGGCTGATAGGAGCAAGTTAGTCCCTTTCCTCAAAACCATCTTCCACCTATTTTCAGGGGGGTTATGTAGTTAGTCCTATGTAGAATAGACTATGGGAGGGCAGGAAGTAGATCTTCAGATGTTTTAGACTTCAGCTCTCAGCATTTCTGACTATTGGCCAAGCTAGCAGGGGCTTCTGGAAGTTGAAGTCAAAAACATCTGGAGATCTACCTTCTGCCTGCCCCTGGAATATAGACACATTGAATTTAATGGGACTTAAGTTAGACCAACATTGGATACAACCCATGGACTTCTGTGGCTAGTCCGTCCTTGTATTTCAGCTTCATGCTGAATGAAAATTGAAACAAATGGGACCCAATAATTTCATTCATTGCTCCCCATTTCACAGCCTGAAAATGGGGCTGCAAAGTTCGGGGGACCATTTTGGTTCAGCCTTAGTTACTACCAGCCAAGACCTACCTACAGAATGGAGGCAGAGGTCAGTGATTGGCCAGTGTCTGTGACCTAGTTCTCAGAAACCACAGAAAGTGGTAAACCCATTTCTGGCTGCTCTCTGTACAAAACATGAGCTGCACATAGATTATAGTCCTTTTGCCTGGCATCTGGCTTTCCATGTACAGTACAGGGCATCTTTTGTACAGAGGAGCCACTTCAGACAGACTGCCACTGTCAGTCTGAAGTGGTAGGGATGTTTGAGGAATGTAATCTTTGTGAATTCTGATATTAACTGATCTGATCCACATCTCCCAGACTAATGGCGTGGATTGGAACATAGCTTTGTATCAGATTTTGAATTTCTCAGAATGTTGTGACACAGTTACTGGCTCAAAAACATCAAAATGAATATTCTGAAGGTGGTCAGCACAGTGGCATTTACACTCTACCCACCATTTTGGTCTCTTCCCACCCCACCCCTTTTTGGCACCTCTGAAGACACATCTCACCTGGAGGACAGTGGGCCCTAGGTCCCTGAATTTTCATGCAGATTAAACAGTACTGCAGATTAATGTGGAAGCTGGATGGAGCGGATTTATGAACAAACACATGTAGAAGTGACAAAGGCCAGAAATTTACCCATCCTTAGGGACAGTCTGGACCGCTGTTGGTGAAAAATAGGCCTTAATATGGCAAGAAACGAACAATTTGCAGTTGGAATGTAACCATTCAGGATATACCAATCTGATTTGTGTACATGGTTTGAAAGAACATGGGTCGACTTCAAGGGTATGCTTTAAGAACTGATGATATTTTACAGTCCAGTGTTGTCTGGGTGCTGCTGTTTGCTTCTCCATGTGGTCTCCATGTTAAATAGATATTCCAAAAGGCACTGTTTATTTATTTATTATATTTATACCCTGCCTTTTTTCCTACAAGGAACCCAAGGCGGCTTACATAATCCTCCTCCTCCTCCTCTCCATTTTATCCTCACAACAACCCTGTGAGGTAGGTTAGGCTGAGAGTCAGTGACTGGCCCAAAGTCACCCAGTGAGTTTCATGGCTGAGTGGGGACTAGAACCCGGATCTCCCGAGTCCCAGTCCAACACTCTCACTCTACAGCAATCTTTTATCCTGTAGGCCAGCCTTCCCAATCCTAGTGCCCTCCAGATATTTTAGACTACAACTGCCATCAGCCCCAGCCAGCATGGCCAATAGTTGGGGATGGTGGGAGTTGTAGTCCAAAGCATCTGGAGGATCCCAGGTTAGGAAAGGCAGCTGTAGGCAATCAAATCTGTGGTAGGAATCATGTAGCAATATAATATCTTGTTTATTCTGGTTGGTAGATGTTAAGTGAGCCTTCTCTTACTGTTGTATCTGTGAAGGATCGCCGCCGGCCCTTGTCCGCGAATTTGGGAGCTAAGCAGTTAATTTGACAGCTCAGAGACCTCCGTTCCTGCGCTCTGGGTCAAATCAGGTCGAAAGCACTGGATTAGGCACCGAGTCAGAACGAAACTACTGGCTCAGTCAGAAGTGAATAAACTCCAGTTTATTTACAGGAGTAATTGAGTGAATCAGGTCAGGGAGATAAGGGAAATTATATCGTAAACAATCAATTAAGTCATGGAGTACAATCCACAAAAGAAGGTACAACTTACTATGCACAGGCAGAACTATCAAACAAAAAAGAACCTACGCTATTCTTATCTAACATTGAAGACTCTACCCTAGTCTAACACTAGCAACTAAGACAGACTTACGACGAAGTACCCAGGCAGTCTGCTTGGGGGTTGAGTGTCCGGGTTGGCCTGAGCCGAGGACCCGCTCCATGCTGCCTTGCACCTTGTTCCCAACCTCAATGGAGCCTGGGCTGTTGCTTTTACCCCCTCGCTCGCCCCCCCCCCTCGTTCCCCGACACCTCCCTTTGTTGACAGGACAAACCAGTCTGGCCTGGCAGGAGGGGTGCTGAGGTTCTTAGGGCGCCACTGTGCCCATGGCTCCTCACTGGTGCTTGTAGGGTGATTGAGGGTATTTGACAGCCCCTTGAGAATGTTTGGGGAGAAGACCATTGAAGCAAATGCAAATGTGTGTCCCTAACTTGACAACCTATTGAGGGTGCTTAGTGAAAACTATCTAGATGCAAATGCGTGCCTGGGACTGAGCTCCCCTGCCTTGGGCAGAGATTACGGAGGTGACTGGGGGGGGGCGGGACAAAGTGTGTGTTCCGTCAGGCTTTCTCTCCACAGTATCAATGCAAATACTGGAGCTTTACATAAAGAAATATCGGGGCATTTACTGTCTAATACTGAATTTATCAAAATGTGGTAAGCAGCTCTGGATATATAAAATCACCAGAAGAATCATGATGACTGACAATTAATTAAAGATATTTCAGCTGGTTAATCTGATTGAATGTACATGCATTTTTTGCACCTCAGTAATCTGTGTTGCTAGAAAGGCAGGAGAATTTAAAAAGTGTACAAAAGCTAACACTCCTTGTTTAAGGGAAGGAAAGCTAATCTTCATTATTATTGTTATCAAATGAAGAAAGCAAGCATGAGTTTCACTGATAGTTCATGAGATGATAGAAGCTGATGGCATTTTGATGCTATTTTCTCAATGAGTTGGCATTCATCAGCCATGACTCGAAGTCAGTGTTCTCCAACCTTGGGTCCCCAGATGTTTTTGGCCTACAACTCCCAGCATGCCCCAGCCAGAGTTGTAGGCCAAAAACATCTGGGGACCCAAGGTTGGAGAACACTGCTCTAAGTGCACTGCTCTGCAAATCTCCTGGCATGTCAGGAGATTGGTGTAGCAGTGTTGACACCATTCAAGCACCACTGTTGCTGGTCACAGTGTGTGTATGTGTGTCTGAGCACCACATGCCTTAGCTTATAAAAAGGGCCCACAGCTGAGAGACATGATGCTAGTGATCTTCCAAGTTTAATGGTTTGTTTCTCTAAACCTGCAGTACAGACCATGTGCCACTGCCTTAAACTCCCAAAGATGCTCATCACACAGGATGAGTGGGAAGGAAAAACACAATCTTTGAAATGTGTTTTTCCCGAGTGCTTCTGAAATGCAGCCAACTAGGCTCCCTTCCTCACCCCTGCCATGTGCACACCAATCCCCACGTTTGTGCCACCACATCTCCTTACTGCCACGGGGCCTGAACACGGGAAGTCAGTGGCTGAGCAGCAGCTGGTGGCCGTGGGGGAAATGCAGCAGGTGGCAGCGCATGTGGCCATGCATGCAGCTGTGTGAATACGGCAGGGGTGAACTGCGGTGGGCAGCGGTGCGGAAATACAGAGGGGAAAGAGAAGAAGAGGAGGTGGGACAAGTGGTGGTAGGTGGCTGAAGGGGGGAGAAAGAAGAAGAAAGGAGGAGAGGCAGCCGTGGTGGTGGTGGGGAGAGAATTCCAGAGGAGTGGGCAAGAAAAGTGAGAATCCAAGCAGGGTGGGGACAAGAAAAGTGAGAATCCTGGAAATAAATTCCTGCAGGCATAAATAGTGACAAATTCACCCTAGAACCCCCCCCCCCATGAGACATGCTTATAGCTGCCTCAGAGCTATGTTAGGTCACTGATTCCCCATTCCTACCCCCCTAAGCAATCTTCCTGTCTGTCTAGGTATGGGAGAATGAGACACACAGATCCAGGAGGGAATTTTTTTTTTTGGGGGGGGGAATTGCTATCATGAGCCATGGCTTCGATCCCCCCTCCGCAGGAGGAGAAACCTCT
The DNA here is from genome assembly GCA_021292165.1 of Shinisaurus crocodilurus. Taxonomy (NCBI): domain Eukaryota; kingdom Metazoa; phylum Chordata; class Lepidosauria; order Squamata; family Shinisauridae; genus Shinisaurus; species Shinisaurus crocodilurus. The sequence goes on from CM037876.1 coordinate 28,837,035, forward strand.
GATATAGACCTCTCAGACCAAGGAGAGGATGTGGTCGTGGAAGCACCCATCGATGCTTCCTCTCACCTCAGGGCCCTCTCAGCGCCAAAAGAGCCCATGGGACTGGCCTCTCCTGTTTCCAGAGGAGGTTGCATTGCCATCCTCAGATTCTGAGGACTCTGCTTCTGAAGCCCCCACCACCACACCCCAATTGCCTCCATGCGGTTGCAGCCAAAGGCTTCAAAAGCAAGCACTGCCCCTTTAAGGGAGAAGGGTCATGCAGTGTGTGGGAGGAGCTAGCAGCCTCTAGAAAGCCCAAGTTCCACTATTTAAGGCTCAGTCTGAGTCTGCTGGTTGTTGGTTTGGGCAACATACAGACAAGCTTGACTGACTTTCAGCCCCACTTGAAACTCTCTGTGGTGTCATCCTGTTCCTGCTTCTCTGGGAAACCGAACTTGCCCCAAACCCTGGTAAACACCTGATCCATCATGGGCAACCCTGTAACCCAGTACTCACCAGAGCCCAATGACACTTAGCCCATGCCATGACAGACGTAGAACAGAACATCAACAAGACCCATGGCCTGAAATGGTACAATTGTGTGGTTGGAAATAGATGGCTGAAAATTAAAACTTGTCAATTGTGAATAAAGTAAGGTGGCAAAAGGGTTTGATGATTATATTTTCACTGTGTCAATGTACAAAAAAAGCTGAGCACTGTTTATTATATCCCCTTTCAAAATACCTTGAACAAAACAGTCTCTAGAAGTAGGTGGAATGACAGAAATTATCCATGGCAACTCTAGAAAGATCTCTTTTGCAAGATTTGAAATTGACTCACTCCCCCCAGTCTTAGTACTAAGGCTTTAATGAAATGTCTTATCAAAACATTTAGCAAAATGTCAACTTCACATTAAAAGTTCAACAATAATTTCATAAAAAAATAAATATCACAGAAGTGCAGTAGCATAATAATAATCATAATAATCATAATGATAATGTTAAAAGCTGAAAAGAATCAGCAGATCACAAGGATAAAAATATATTTTTGACAATGCTTTCTGCCGGTGTGCAACCACTGTTGACTGATGTGTGTCTTATGTAGGACCTTTTCACAAATCCCATAAAAAAAAGATGGTTGTACAGTTTCAGGGTTTGCTACTTTTCATTTCTTTGCATCCTTTTAAAAAAAATTATTTAGTTATTATAAACTACATACAAAACCATAAAAACACAAACAGTTAACAAGCCGCAGTTAACAAGTTTACAATTAGTTCCTTCGTATTTTGGGCACAATTGATTTTATCGGTTATTGATAACAAAGCAAGTTTAGGACAGACCTCCAGATTAATACCAATAAGTTCCCATATTTCTGTAAAAACTTCTCGCCAAAATTCCAGAACATTTTTACAACTCCACCACATATGAGCATATTTACATCCTCATTTCTTTGCATGGCGTAGTAGTGAGTGTGTTGGACTGGGACTCAGGAGATCTGGATTCTAGTCCCCGCTCGGCCATGAAACTCACTCGGTGACTTTGGGCCAGTCACTGACTCTCAGCCTAACCTACCTCACAGGGTTGTTGTGAGGATAAAATAGAGAGGAGGAGGAGGATTATGTAAGCCGCCTTGGGTTCCTTGCAGGAAAAAAGGCGGGGTATAAATATAATAAATAAATAAATAAATAAATCCTTATCTGAAAGAGAGTTTCATTGATCTCAGTGGGGCTGAAGCTGTCACATTGCTTGATTTACTCAACACTCAGGACTGATTTGCACAGGAGCCTATAACTAAGCTTCCAATGAAGAATATGATGACTATAGCAGCTATTACAGGCCTGTGGCTCATGCTGGCTCAGCTTGTCTGAGCGTGGGAAAGCAAAGCAGGGTCAGGCCTGCTTATCCCCTCCTCTAGTTTCCTGCATTGAGCAGGGGGTTGGACTCGATGGCCTTGTAGGCTCCTTCCAACTCTATGATCCTGTGATCGGTTCTGACAGCTGCTATAACCACCTACGGAGGGGCCCCTTCTCCATCTCTCTCAGCACCACCACCAGTCCTCACTCACCCAGCAAAAGCACATAGCATCTTGCAGCAGCAGGGAGAAACCAGGAAGCTCTAGTAGTAAATGGAACTGGTAGCAACTGCCTTGTTAATTTCTTGTTAATTTGTAGAAGAAACCAGGAACTGCTAGAGCATGAGTGAATGGAGGCAGGCCACTGTGATGCTGCTTCTGAGAGAGAACTGAAAGAAGCTGCTACTGTCATCTAGAACAGGGGGTCTCCAACCTTTTTGGGCCTGTGGGCACATCTGAAATTTTGAAACAGTGTGCTGCTGAACACCAGCACAAATCAGCTGCTGGGTGTGTCTCTGTGTGTCCAGTCATAAAGAATGTTGAGAGCACTCCCCTTCTCTGTGCTTCTAGGAGTGTGTACACACGTGTGCATGTGTGCCGTGTGTGTGCATGCTTTCTCACTCAGGCTTCTCTCTCCCCGGTTTCTCTTCTCTTCTTCTTCTCTCCTCTCCTCTCTCTGGCTCCCCTCTTTTCTCTATCTCATTCTCTGGCTCTGCTCTTCCCCCTTTCTGGCTCCTCTCTCTCTCTCTCTCTCTCTCTCTCTCTCACACACACACACACACACATTTCTCTCTCCTCTCTCTCAGGTTTTTCTCTCCTCTCTCTCTAGCTCCTCTCTTCTCTCTCTCTTTCTCTGGCTCCACTCTTCTTTCTCTCTGGCACCTTTCTTCTCTCTGATTCCTCTTTCCTCTCCCCCCCCCCACCCCCCATGAATGGAACAATTTCTCCCTTAATTTGCATAGGGGAAAGATGAGAAGCTGTTCTGCTGAAAATTGGTTGGGGAGGGGGACAGGAGCCCCCCCGGGACCCTGGGGCAACAGGGTGCTTCTGCCACCCTCATGACAGGTTTCCCCCCTCCCTATTGAAGTGAATGGAACGAGTCCTGCATTCACTTGAATAGGGAGGAAAAAAGACCCTCTGATGAAAAATGACTAGAGGGGGAACGGAAGGTCCCACCCCTGCCAAGGACCCTGTTGCCCCGAAGGTCCTTGGAGGAGGGTGGGCTTCTGCCACCTTCCAGCCACTTTTCAGCAGGGGGCTTTTTTCTTCCCTATTCAAGTGAATGGAACGATATACCCATTTCCTTGAATAGGGAGGAAAAGAGTGTGCCCCCCCCCTCTGTGTGTGTAAGAGAGTGTGCTCTTGCTGTTTATGTGCAGATAAAGAGCATGTGGCATATAGGATTATAGTTCAGCATGGGGCTCTCTGCTGTTACACAGAGAAGTCTAATCTGTACCAGCTGCTAATAAGAAAAGCAAATCTATATTCTGTCACAATGAGGGAAAGGTTAGTTTTCTGTATGAGTGGAGTAACCTTTTCAAGAGTAACAAACAGGGATGTTTTAACACACCTGATTTCACTGCATGGCAGTGAATTGCAGTGAAATTTGGCAAAGAGCAAACCTTGAAAAGTAAGGGAAATTTAATGGAAACATAAAGAAAATAGGGCAAGTAGAATTTACTTGGATGATATTTGTGGCTTGAAATTGGTCAATCCCATTGAATATATGCTTATTGTTTTTACTGCATTGGGTAAGCTGTCCTTGGAAATTTTTTGATGGGCAGGATATAAATCTTTCAAAGAAACAAGCTCAGGGCAGGACTACATAATATGATAAACACAGATGGCTTCCCAAAATGTGTTGAGTTGTCCCTTTCATCCCAATAACATATTAAAACTTGACCATGTCCTGAAGTCAACACGCTTGTGCCCCACCCAGAAGAAAGAGATGTGGCACTTGACACTCAGTTTACTAGGGTTACAACTTCATTAACATTTGACACCAAAGTTAGTCATCAGTGGATGTGCTCTGTGGGCACATTTGGCTGTAGCAGGAGCTGGCTTACAATGTCCCCTGCACTCCTCTGCCTGCTTCCATCCCTTCTGTCCACACTTTTTCAGTGTTTTCAGGAGGCTCTCTTGAGTTACTATTCTCCCAAGACCCTAAGTATGTGAACCAGGCAAGTCCCAAAGGGGTCCTTTCCCTGAGTCCCAAGCTGCAAATTCTTGAGTAGCCAATTTAGGAAATCCCCCTTCAGGTTCTTGTTGCCTCTGGGTGCTCACCAATGCCTGTGTTCATGTGGGAGGAGCCTCCCCCATGAAGGCTCCTCCCTTGTTGTGAAGAAATGCCACCCTGTATATAACTATTGCAGTTCTGCAATGTGTATTTTGTGTGGCTTCTGTGAGGCAGTAATATATCTGAGTAGGCAGGCCTTGTTTTGTTACTGTCCAAGGTTTGTGTAATAGATGCTGAGTGACATTCTGAATGGGGAGAGAGAGGCAATCGCTTTGAATATTGTTCGATGGGACCTGGATCAGTTAAATTTGATTCTGATTGTCTGGGGATTTGAGCTAAGTAGAAAACAGTGGTTAGGAAATTACAGTTAAGGTATGATGGTTGACAGTTAGGATGTTAGTCAGACCTGTCTGTGGAAACAGAGGGAGAAGGTCTGCTGGATGGTATGTGGTGTCTGAAAATGACTAAGAGAAAGCTGAGGAGAACGGGAATAGCTATTCTTTCTCTGTGGGATAACCTTAGGTGGCTGGTGAAGATCAGGAGTAGGGAGAAGGTGTCTGTGTTATGCCAAGAGGCTGCCCGAAGCTTGCCAGAAGCAGGCAGTAAAAACCCAGATAAATCATCTAAGTGGCCCGTAATACCATGGGAGGAGCTTGGGTGTCAGAGGAAGTCTGTACCCAGAAGCTGGAGGTGGTCATAAGGGTATTTGGCTAGGGTGGACATCAGGGCATGGGTAAGAAAACTTGCCATTGGGGCTGCATTTTTAAAATCATAGTTCCACCCTCAGTCAGCATTGAACCGTAGACACCAAATGCTCATGGCCGTTCATTCATGGCATGGATATGGGAGTTTTCTTTTTGCAGCCCTCTTGTCGTCACGAGTGGATGATTGCCTCATTTTCCTGACTGCTTACAGCACACATTCAGATGGACCCGGCATTTCAGACAGTCTGAGCACTGCACATTTTTAGTCACAGCACCCGGCTGCACTTTCGTCTGTCAGTCTGTCTGTCTGTCTGTTCAAGGACCTGACAGACTGACATGTTAGCTAGAGCAGTGTTCTCCAACCTTGGGTCCCCAGATGTTTTTGGCCTACAACTCCCAGCAAGACCCAGCCAGCTATGCTGGCTGGGGCATGCTGGGAGTTGTAGGCCAAAAACATCTGGGGACCCAAGGTTGGAGAACACTGAGCTAGAACACTTGATGTCAAAGATGGGGGGGGGGGAGAGAATAGAACAATGCACGAACAAAAAACACAATAACCTGGTATCACACCCCGCCCCTCAATAAGCTTGCCCTCCTTATTGGGATCTCTGCGTGTGTTTACATAAGGTTGGGGGTTTCTTTTCCTCTAACCCTTACCCTTACCCCTATCACACTGACTCTGGGATCTAATCCCTACCTTATACCTCTTTGACCCGTACAATAAGCACAGCTTCCCACACAGGCTGTTTCAAATAACAAAGAAAAATTTGTTTTAAAATATAACAAGTTCTGGAAATAAGTTTTATGTGTAAGTTTCAGTTAATCCTAAGTAATGTACTATCTTATCCTAGTACCGATCCTCCCTCAACAACTGTTCCAAATATCAATCCTTGCACTCACTAGCTAAACTCTTAACAATACTTCCTAATATAATCACTCAACTCTCTCTAGTCAGCTCCACAGTAGGGATGTGGACCTACCGGTTCGTCCACGCGCCCGACGCTCGTTGGTCTCCCCCGCCGTGATCGCTCTGGTGCCGCTCGGCGACCGCCAGGCTGATGCGGTCGCCGAGCCACTCAGCATCCGCCAGCTGATGTGGTCGCCGAGCCGCTTGCAGCACTTCTGGGTCCCCAACACCACATAATTTACGTAGAAAACAGAGAAAACCACCTTAAGCCCCACTTATGCAAATCATGGCCGCTTTAAGATGGTTTCCCCCCATTTTCTACATAAAATACGTAGTGCCAGGGACCCAGAAGAGTAGCGCCGGGGACCCGGAAGAGTAGCGCGAGGAACGTGAGCCAAGCCGGGAAAAGGTAAGTTACACGGGGCCCGTGTGTGTGTGTGTGTGTGTGTGTTGAACGGGGCAAGTTTGCCCCCGTTTCCACCCACGTTTCCACCCCCGTCAATTTCCGCCACATCCCTACTTCACAGACTCCCGAACAGCACTTCACCCTCCACACACTCCTCTCACTCCTGCACTCTCATCACAAATCCCCACAAAAAACCTCCTTCCTGAACAGCACCGCCCACTGTTTATATAATGTAGGCTTTACCGCCTTCACACTGTCTCAGCCAATCATGTCACATATGTAAATACACCATTCTTCCTGCCCATCCTTCCTCACTCTCCCAGATACAGCAGGAATACATGCTTCTACTTAATACACAAACACATTATACTTACCACCTATACACAATTAAATTTAAACCCAAATAATGTAACATCACACCTGGTTTTGGGATGCTGTTGGTTGTACTAGTGGAACTCAGGGCTAAGTGAAGAGAAATGATAGCCATTCCCAAATATACAATTCTGGACCCACTGGTGCAGCTAGGGTTGGACCTCAGAGTGTAGGTCCAGGGCCCTGCAGATTGGGGAGGGGACCCAAATGACCATCCAGAGAGTAGGAGGTGATGGGGGCAGTGGCAAACAGGCCCGGAGCCAGCATCTGGGCCAGCATAGGAAAGCCGGGGCCTGCCGGGGCTGATGCTGGTTGCCACAGCACCGTCTCTTTCTTGTTTCTAAAAGCATTTTACCATTGCGGGCAGCTGGTTGGGCACGTACAGTACAAGGTTACAGATGCTCATTTTATTATTTTTGCTTTAATTTTTTTTAGCCTTTTCTACAACAAAACGATGCTTATTCCTCTGTAAATGCATTTCACACCAAGGCAGCAGAAGCACACTCCATTTTATTCCTGTAATCAAGATGGTGCTATGGTTTAAAATGCAAAACTGTATGTGAACACATGGTTGTCTACAGCCCCCTGCCCACCCACCCCATGCTATAAGACCATTAAGTCCAGGGTCTAAAATTACCTAGCTACACTAATCTCTGGACCCAAATGTGAAAATCTGATGCTCACCTATTGCATGCTGGCTTGCCTGCCTATAGCCGAGTTATGATGATCCCACGGAATGTTTGCATCTATTCCAACTCCTTAAGGGGATACTATCAGCAATAGAAAATAGACAAACAGCACATTATGTGAGAGAAGTGAGAGGTCAGGTTTATTGTGAAAAACCCTACACAGGGCTTAGGAACAGGAGGAAAAGTGTGCTGTTCGGGCAGGCAAAAGGGCTGCCGGTAGAAAGTTCAGCAAATATTTAAAATTCTGACTATCTATTGGAGCACCTATATCACCAGATTATTTTGAAGATTGCTTTCTTGAGTTCACAGCAATTTGGAATGTGGCTGTTGAGCACCTGTGTTTTAAAAATTGTGGCGCTTTAATCTGGTGTTAAAAGATTACCCCATTCAATTTATTTAAAAAAATATGAACCCCACACCCTGCCAGAAGTTTCTTTTAACAGGAAGCAAGGCAAATTTTATAGACCTGTTATAAACCAATCTGAAAATATGGGTTCATAATGGAAAGAGGGAGAAACGTTAATTGGTACAGCATTACTGAGCACTGTTATGACACTGAGTCCATCCACAGGGTAAGACTTCCCTGTACAGATCTGCTGACTACACACCTGCTCAGGCAAATGAACCCTGAAGAAAATGTCAAAGAATTTCTTTGACTTAATGATGTTTAATCTTTTTTTGTCCTCATGGCCTCAGTATATGATTCTGGAACACCAGTTATACATTTAAATGGAGAAATGATAAAATAGGAGCAAAAACCGTGGCTAGGAAGTATTTTTCGCTGATGTATTAATTCATCTCATCTCATACGTGGTATCGCCACCATCAGCGCTAACTAGATTTTATGAGAAGAGTCACTGAAGTGAAAATCAAGCCAATGAATTGTTTAATATGAACTAATGAAGACCAGATATAAAAGGCTTTAGTAACTGGTTTGGTGCTTTAATTGTCAAGCTGATGTAAATTCAGAGCGCTCCTTAGGACTACAGTGGGACTACAGAGGAGAAGGTGGAATCACTGCACAATAATTGGTTTTAATTAAATAGCCTTATAAACAGCTCTGGTCTGTGTATAGCAAGTAAAAAAAGGGAAGGGATTTTCAAGGTAAAAATAAATTGCATTTGCAAAAGGTTATAAGCAGGGCAGAGACCACCATCATGTTTGCATTTGAAAACATTTCCCTTTTGCTTATCGCCACCAAGAAACTAATTAATGTTTCCCGCTTCCTGTGAAATAAACTATTTCTGTGAGGGACTGAATGCAAGGAAAAACAACAACACCATGCTGAACAGGACTGCCAGCCATTCTCCAGTGCAGAATTCAAAAGTGTTGGCTGCTGAATGTACGTATTTTTCATCTTAGAGCCTTCATATATTTTGTTGCACTTGCTGCATTTCTGCCTAATATGTGAAATGAAACCTTCTTTGTTCTTCTTCTTGAAGGATGAGTTTTAACCTTCTTTGGTTGTGATCATGTGTCTTGTTACTTGGGCATACATCCTATTGAGTTCAGTAGGAGTGTGCCATGAGCGACCAAAGGCAGGACTGCACCCTTGGGCTATAAGTAGTATACCCTTTGAATATTCAGGGGAGAGCTACCTGTTGCAAGCGATTCTCAACAGAGTTCCTCAGGGTGCAATCCTATGCATGTTTAGGTGGGAAAAAGTCCTACAGCTCCAAGCATGCCCCAGCCAACCTTGCCAGCTGAGGCATGCTGGGAATTGTAGGACTTTTTTGTGTCTAAACATGCATAGGATTGCACCCTTAAACTCAATTGTATGTGTTTGGATAACTCTTGATTTAAAAGCAAATAAAGAAATCGTAAACTCAGTGGGGCTCAGCCAGTGATGTGTGAAATCTGTTGCTTCTGTCTTCCTGCTTTTTCCACATGCTGGTGTCAAGTCGTTGGGACACTTATCCAAAGGCAGATATGCAGTTTTCACAACGCAGATCCATCCAAATAACTTTTATTGATGTTGTTGTGATAGAAAAAGATGAGTTCTCTTCCTGACCCTGCCGAAGCATGCTCACAATTTGGGCTACGATGCTCATGAGAGTCCGTTCAGCCCAACTTATTAACACTATCATAAATGGTAGTGCCCAGAATTGAACACAGTACTAGGGTGTCCATATGTCTTCTTTTACAGCGGGTTGCCCTCTGTTTGAAGGGCTGTCTCTCACCCACTTTCAGTTTAAAGATAAAGAACCGTAAGAAGAACTGCTGCCCATCAACAGCAGGGCCAGCGCTACCGCTAGGCAAACTAGGCGGTTGCCTAGGGCGCGTGGCTGAAGAGGGCGCAGAAACGCTGCGCTCCTCTTCGCTGCCGCCGCCGTGCCACCCCCGCCGTGCCTCCTCCCCCGCCGCACCACCTGCCGAAGCCGCACCCCGCCGCCGAAGCCGCCGGCGGCCCCCCGCCGAAGCCGCCGCCGCGCCTCCCCCCTGCTGAAGCCGCGCTGTGCCTCCCCCGCCGTGCTGCCACCGCGCCTCCCCTGCCCACGAAGTGCCGCGTGCCTCCCCTGCCCGCCGATGCCGCTGCGCCTCCCCGCCGAGCCACTGCCGCACCTCCCCTGCCCGCCGAAGCCGCCGCCGTGCCTCCCCCGCCGGAAGCTGCCGCCGTGACCCCGCCGCCGCCGCGCCTCCCCGCCGCTGCCACCGCCGCGCCTCCCCCCCCCGAGCCGCCGCCCCTCAAAGCCGCGCCTCCCCCCCTGCGCCTCCCCCCCTGCCACCTACCTTCTCAGCGTCGCTTCCGGAGCCCCGCCCGCATTGTTTTGGTGGGAGAAACCAGGGCAACAGGGCTGGTTTCCCCGGCAAAAAACAGAGCGCGGGGGTCCCGTCGCGTCATTCCTCTTTGGAGGCGGCGGCGGCAGCCAGGGCAGGGGAAGGTAGGTAGGTAGGTAGGTGGTGGCGGTGGAGGCGGCGGTTTTTTTTTTTGCAGAGCAGGGCTGCTTTGCTCCGGAGCCCCCCCACGGCACAAGAGGGCCCCCCGCAAATCTTATTTCGCCTAGGGCACCAAACTGCCCTGCACCGGTCCTGATCAACAGTTAGCACCTGGATAGCAGACTGAACAGTCAGTTGTACAGGTCACCTGGTCACAGTCTTCTGCACTATGGTGAGATTTAGGGTGCAGTCCAATGGGGATGCTCGTAAGCTTCCAAACTCAGAGGATTATGGGCATCCTATGCAGGGCAGGATCAGCCATCTAGCTGACTTGCAGGGTGGGAGGAGTGGGGAAGCGATCTTTGCCTCCCCACTCCTCCCACCCTGCAAGTCAGCTAGATGGCTGATTTTGGCTATCTAGCTGTTATGCTTTGGACGGCGAGGGAAGGAGGCTGAAGCACTGCCTGCCTGGCGGCCCCAGTCTCTTCCCCTTCTTGCCCCTAGGAATGCCCCATTTTACCCCTTCTCTGTGGTTGCTCTTATAACCTCGGAGAAGCAGCTGCCGCAGTTCTTTCCATGCCAGCTGTGAGGAGTGGATGGAATCCAAGCATGGATCCCCAGGTCCCAGGTCAGAGGTGTTTTCCAACCTCGGATCTGGGAATCTGAAGAATCCTATGCCCTGCCCCCTAGATACTCTTTTACTGCATTTCTATTTAAATTATACTAATCTTTTCTAAATTTCCATCTTGACGTCTCAAATAGTATATGGAAATTTTATGCAAATTGGTGCCATCTTTGGTCCTCTCTCTTTTTGCGATGCATTTCCTCTTTTTTTGGAGGAAAGTGGCTACCGTACAAATCAATGTGATTTCGGCCCTGCTAACCGGACTTTCTTCTGCAGGGCATCACAGTTTGATGTCGATTAATTGCTATTACAGTTGCTGCTGCTGCTGCTGCTGCTGCTGCTGCTGCAATTGTATGTGCATGGGCACATGCTCCCTTGAGTGCGCAAGGTCTGCTAATGCAGAATTGTGGCAGGCCTCTCCGAAAGACCCAGCCCCTCAGAACAGTCACAGCCCTCCCCCCTTACATCAGAGGACAGGGCTTAGAACCGCTCCAGTTCTCTGTTCCTGGACCCAGCAGCCACAGCACATCATAGGGGAAGGTTGAGGATCATCCATCTTTCCTTCCTACAAACCACTGAATAGTTCCCGGAATCCTTCTCCTCCTCCTGGGCTTTCAGTGCTACTCTGCACAATCTTTCTCCATCCCGTCAGTCCTCCTCCCCTTTCCCCTCCTACACATTCTCCACTGCTTATAGAGGCCAAGCTGCCCCTTCTGTTTCTCCCCTGCCTCTGCATTCCCACTGCCCCAGCCATTATCCAGTCTAGCTGTGCCTACTTTTAACCAGCTAGTACGGGAGGGTAGCCAAATTGTCTCTCTTCTTCTCTTGGGCTCATCCCAGTTGTGTTCAGAAATGGTGGTTTGAGCAAAGTCATTGGATTCTACATTTGTTAAAATGGGATTGGCTGAGCATACATCCAGAAAGTGTTATATTATTTATGCAGCCATAACTGATTACGAAACCCATGGTGCAGTGCTCCTGTCAGCAAAATAGTCTGGCACAAAACAGTGCTGGCTCTAGGTTTCTGAGGGCCCTTGGGCAAGGCACTCTCGATGGTCCCCGCCCCTCAGGTGATTCTACCTTCTCACCACCGTTGTCACCAGGTGCTATTGCTCCTCATCCTCTTTCTCATCATTGCTGCCACTTCCTTCCTTGAGAGGCAGAGACCCAGTGAGCAAGTAGGCAGTGGCATCTACGACTCCTCCTTCTCACTACCACTGTTTTATGGGGCAGAGCGAGAGGCAGGTGAACAAGCAGGTTGCAATGGTGAAGAGGAGGAGCAGCTCCAGGGGGTTCTTGTCAGCGGGCCCCTGACAGGGTATGGGCCCTTGGCAGCTGCCCGACCAGTGCCTACCCTTAATGAACATAACATAAGAAGAGCCATGCTGGATCAGACCAAGGGTCCATCTAGTCCAGCATTCTGTTCACACAGTGGCCAGCCAGCTGCCCACGGGAACCCCACAAGCGGCACATGACTGCAACAGCAGCCTCCCACTGATGTTCCCCAACAACTGGTGTACATTGGCACACTGCCTCTGATACTGGAATGCCGGATCTGCACAAAAATATTTGGAGCCTGTAACTGAAGTGATAAAGGTAGTGCTAAGCTAATCAAAGAAGCTGAAATCCAAAATCCAGGATTTTCTGTAAAAATCCATCCTGTTGGGCTGGGCAAACAAACTTCACCATGGATTCCTTTCTGAATTTCATACATCCCTGTGCTGATCATACAGGTGGGTGTTAGTTGCCATTTCCATGTTCCTTTCTTAAACTATCAAAGGCACAACGCACAATCTCGCGAAACTATGCAAAATCAGGTCATGCATGTATAATTGAGTTAAATGACATTTGCTTACCCGTATTGTCTTCCTATTGTATGTCTACCATACTCCAGGAAGTAGCCTGTGGGCCCTACTTGTGAGCCCCCCCTCCAACCCCCTCAAGCTACTTCTGTTTCCCATCGCTTCTGCTCCCCTGACACACACACACACACACACTTTCCCCCCTGATGCTTGTAGGATCATGTACTATACCTTATCATGAAGAAATATGACACCGACCGAACACTGGAGTGCCAGCAGCTATTGCAGCAATGGATATATGGATCAGATAATAGCTGCCACGACAATGGATCACTTTGCTGTACAGCTGAATTTAGTCATACTGTAATATTGCTTAACACAGTGAGTTATTCTTGTTTCCGGCATGTTCAGAGATACACATTTTCTATAATCAACCCCACCCCTCTCTGTGTTCTAAATTGATGCAATTTTGGCTGGTTCACATATTCATGTTTATTTCTTGTGGCCTGCAAATTTAAGTAATGACTTGGATATGTGTACATGCCATCCTTGATACAACACCAGAAAGATAATTTTTTACTTGGCTACATATTAACTCAGATAGAATGCCTTTTAGTGGCATTGGTTCAAATATCTGGCCCCCTTTCTTACATTATGTCGATAGTGTGGGACTGCATATAGCTTCCCTAACCTGGTGCCCTCCAGGTGTTTTGGACAACTTCCATCAGCCCCAGCCAGTATAACCAATGGTCAGGGACGGTGGGAGTTGTAGTCTGAAACATCTGAAGGGCACCTGGTTGGGGAAGGCTGGTAATGAGTTTACTGTGTGCACTGCATCCCCCAAGGGACACTGCAACATACAAGCCATGTCACTGTACACACCCCATCTGTCAAAATGACAGACATTTTGTGGGTGAAAGCCATAGAATGCTTTAATTTTCGCTAGATACCTAATTATTCTTTGAACGAGTGCAGTGATGTTTTGTACCACAAACTCCCATCAGCACAAAATACAATGAAATACAACCAGGGCTGGCCCAGGCAATTTTCCTGCCTGAGGTCGATCATCAAATGGCACCCACCCAGTCAAGGAACATAATACTCAAGACTGGTCAGGTTGTTTTGGCACCTGAGACAGAAAATCTCACAACTGTCACTCTCAATGGCAGTAGGAAAAGAGTAATAAATTAAATAAGAGTTTTCTGCCCTTTCATGACTCAGTTACTTGAGATGGCTTGCTCACTTTACCCAATGATAGGGTCGGGCCTGTATACAATTTACAGAAAATTTAAAGCAGTAATACTATACAAAATATTTAAAACAGAACAACCACCCCTCCTAAAACCCAAACACCTCCTAACTATTGATGGGCTAAGTAATGATGGCTCTTTATCTTTAAACCAGAACTGGACAGGACAACCCTTCAAACAGTGGACTGTCTTCTGCAAAAGAGTACACACAGCAACCCTGCTTATAAGATATTGTATAACTCTTTCAACCAAAGTATAGTTTGGCTTTTGAAAGATTAGGCCTCACTTGACGTTCTTTTCTCACCACATGAAGGCAATTTGACATGGAATTTCTTTCTGGGAAGAGTACAAGCAGTAAGTAATTTCCTTGGTGGCAGCATAGCACTCTCAAAAGAGAAAAGAAAAAATTTGAAATGAATGTTCTTAGCTTTTCTTGCCATTTTTTTTTTTAAAGAGGCTTGCTTGTTTCCAAACAGTACATTTGTATGTTTCCAGTTTTCAAACAACCTATTATTCTGCCTTTTGTATGGAAACCACCATCATCTATAATTGTAGTAATAATATTTACCCCACTCAGATCACTCTGCATCTTGAAAGCAGTGTATATTATTGGCACTTCACGACACCCTGGTGATGAAGGCTGGTCGACCCATTCAGGCTCTATAGATATATAAGCTGGAGTGGGCAAGAATTCATAAGGAAAAAAAAACATGAGTCAAAAGCTTTTGGCTCCAAACTTAAAGCCCACTTAGACTACTCTTCCATGCACCCCATGTTGCATTTACTGCTGTGTACTTTTTCTTGTTCTTTTTCAAGCTCCTAAGCCCTGCTTTCGTCTTTGCTTCCCCCCCCCCTTTTTTGGAAAGTACATTTTGTACTTCGTTTCATCATGAACCATGCACGAATTGTTTCCCATCTTGTATTTCAAAGCAAGAGTCTTTTCAATGCTCTGCTAAAACAACGTTCTTCTTGCTGCTACCTGTTTCTGCACTTCAAAGTACAAATCTTTTTGCTTCTCATAGTTCAAAGCATGGTTACTTAGCTTTTTCTTTCTTTCTTTTTTAAAAACATCACCAGGTTTGATTTACTTCAGGGCTAGACAGGTTGTACAGCCGTTAGTAAAAGGCTTCTTTTATGCGCGATCATGTTCAGTATTAGCTGTTTTGTGGCTTCATACAGTTTTGACCATCATGCATTTCCATCTACTCATTCACCTCTTCCCACCATGTCTAGTGTCCTCTGCTTTCTGTGATCGAGGTCTAGATGTAGTTAAAGAGACAGTCCTCAATAAATACACACTTTCCCAAATATGTCTACCAATTTTGAATGTCACTTTTGGATTCCAATTTTGGTGACTGCCAGGGTGTCTGCTACTACAAGATGTAGTGATGACCACCAACTCGGATGGCTTTAAAAGGGGAATAGGCAAATTCATGGAGGATAAGGCTATAAATGCCTACTGGTGATTACCTCAGGTCAGTGGAGGCTGGTGGATCCAATGTCAGTGGGGTGGTGTATCCACTCTGGGTTTCAGTCTGAACTTTAAAGGAACTATCCATGGTGCTGAGCCCTAGGGCCAAGATAGGTTCAGCACCATGGATAGCTCCTTAAAAGTTCAGACTGCGACCTGGAGCGTATATTTGTCCCCACTGACATTGAAGCCATCAGTCTCCATTGCCTCCGGTACTGGTGGAGTATACCTCAAAACCAGTCACTGGGAAACAAGAGCAGGAAAGGGCTATTGCCCTTCTTGTTCTGCTTGTGAGCTTCCCATAGGCATCTGGTCAGCCACTCTGGAAACAGGATGCTGGACTAGATAGGCCTTTGGTCTGGTCCAGCATGGCTCTTCTGATGTTCTTATGCTTGGCTGCTGGCGTTTATCATTCCCAATGCCACAGGATACCCTGACTGAGATGGGGAAGAGGACTTTAAAAACAAACAAAAACCAATCAAACAAACACACCCCACTTCTCTGCTTTCCCACAAAGAGATATCCATAGCCATTACCTTTTGAATTATTTTACAGCTGCCCCAGCATTACAGAGAGGAGTCTTTTCCCAGCCCCACCTGGAGATGACAGAGTTTGGACATGTGCTCTACACCTCTACCATTGAGCTGCAGCTTCTCCCCAGTTACAGGTGCCTGGAAAAGGTGGGGTGGAAAGAAACAAACAAATAATTGAAAATCTGTCCATCTCGATTTCAAGTTGCAATAAAGAACTCATGCCAGAGAGGAGTTAATTTTATGAATGAGTCATGAGGTTGAATCAGCAAGGTGTGGGCTGGACACTTCTTTCCAGCCTCACAAATGGTTCCATCGACATCTTGCTGATTTGTTCTATGTGGGAAAGATTGAAGATCAGAAGATGTGTCTGTTCATCCCACAGTTGATTGTCAAAATCAATTATGCTGGGAGGGGAAAAAAGACAGTTGCAGCAGTATATCCAAAGCCAAATTCTGCACTTGGCAGCAGATGCAACTGCAAGCGACAGTTTTGCCATGACTTTATAGCAGCTGGATGCCAACAAAAGCACCCTGCCCCCTGACCTCCACATGCTGACATGGTTGGGAGAAGAGGCCCTTAACTTATCTCTGCTACTTTAATTCAGGGGTGCAATGCCACTGAATTGAATGGGTGTCGTAGGCTCTGAAGGTCGCTGCATCTATCAGCTGTTTGTTTCAGATCAGCTTGTGCCCTAAAACTTTGCTCACAGAAAAGTCAATTCCTGTATCACACAGCTATTGCTTCTGCTATTTTCCTAGAGAGAAAAGAAGGGGAAAGAAATGATTTCAAGTGAAATCGCTACCCATTCTGATGGCTTTCCCTTCCCCCCCCCCCTCCAGAGAAATACATTTTAGTCATGGGAGTGGAGCTGATAATGGTTGAGGAAATAGCACTTCAGCTCAGAGTTTCTTTGAGCATTACTTGGTCTGTCACCCAAATACTCTCTTGGGTGAAAATTATTATGCTGTTGACTCTGAGGAATGAGTGTTTCCAAAGGCAGCCCACGCAGATAACTTACCACTTTTGAGTTGAAAAGCGAAAGTACTGAAGCTTTTCTTAAATGTCCGAGAATGTATTTTTCAATGCAAATATGTGTGTGTGATATACATATGTGTGTGTGTGCGCGCGTGTGTGCGCACGCGTGCATGTGTAAATTTGCTCCTTCCCCCTCTCTTTTTCTCCTCCTTACTATGCTCTCATCCACCCACCCACACAGCCATCCTCTTATGAATGCTGAGATATGTCTGCTGAGATGTGTCACTCCTGACTCTAAAATTGCTATCACTTAGTGGCGGCTGTACTCTGTGCAAAAAGTAGAGGATATACTGGAGAAATTCTATGACAGCTTTAAAATAATGCAGACCACCAAAGACTTAGTGTGGTGTAGTGGTTAGAGTATCAGACTTGACCAAACTCACATCATTAATCAGAGAACGGACAACATCCATGTTTATTGCTGAGTGGAAACCTCTAATTGACTTTTTGCAGAGACTAGAAAATAATGATTTGTTTGTTTGTGGGTTCATGGAGTAATAACTGAATTTGGGACAACGGGGAAAAAAGAGATTTCTCATTCTGATTATCGAGTAAGAAAAAATATTGTTACCTGTATTTGCTGTAGAAGAAAATCGGAAGTCTATTTCGTTTTGTTAATTGTTATATGTTTGATATTATGTGTTTGTTTTACATAGAAATAAAAAAATTAAAATTGCAAAAAAAAAGAAAAGAAAAAAAGACTTGAAATGGAGAGATGCAGGTTCAAATCCCTGCTTACCCATGAAGCTCTCAGTGGGTGACACTTTACGCCAGTCATCACTGCTCAGTCTCATATTAGAAATTAAGCATTGGGACCAATCATATCTCAGAGGTTATGCATGATCTGTAACTGAGAGCAGTTTTCTGATGATAGAATTTGCATGTCAGGACTGAACAACATGGGAACTTGAAGTGCTGATCTCAGGAGCTGCTCCACAACGGTTTGGTTATCTTGCTCTGCCAAAGCCCAAGCCTGATTTAGAAATGGTTTAAGAACTTTACATTTTGACAGACTTTTAGTGGCCCAAGTTAAGATGATGGGAAGTATAGGGGGTTCCCAATCTTTTTGGGCTGCTGGACACATTTGGAATTCTGAAGGAACATTGTGAATATTTCTCTCTCACAGAAAGGCCGCCATGGGGTGAAGCTTGCTCATTTACAAAATGGCTGCCATGGTGTGTGTGGCCAGCCACAGAATGTCCAGTTCCCAGAAGGGAAGCTGGTGAGGCTAAAAGAAAAGTAACTTGCCGAAGAACAGAAGTACAAGGCAGAGGTGAGGTCTGTGCTCACACACACAGGCAAGACACCAACCCAACCCACACCAAAAACTCCAGGTAAAACACACACCACACCAACCCCAAGCCCATACAAAACACCCACACACCCACACACACACACACACCAAAGGCAAAACACACAGAGCACAGGCAAAACTCCTCCTGCCACTCCCCACCAACCCATTTTGCCCACCCCCTGATTCTCCCTACAAATCCCACTTTACCTTTTCTGAAGGCTAAACATGCCCAGTTCTTTAAGTCTCTCCTCGTAGGGCCTTGTTTCCAGTCCCTTTATCATCCTTGTTGCCCTCCTCTGAACCCTCTCCAGTTTGTCTACATCCTTCTTAAAGTGTGGTGCCCAGAACTGGATGCAGTGTGCTTTCAGAATCCTTTTATGCCACTCACTGGTGCTGCCAGGGCTGGATCATGGGATGCAGGTCTGGGGCCCTGAGGATCTGGGAGGCCCCCCAAAATGACCTCCTGATAGGAGGCAGCCACAGGCAGCACCTTTCGCTCCACCTCATCCTAGCCTGCTGGGCCGGCAAAAGAAAGTGCTGTTGGCAGCCTGTCGGGTGAGGCTGCAGCCTTGCAGCATGCTATTTTAAGTGAACGCTTTCCCCACATAAGTTTGAGGAGCAGGAAGCTGAGCCAATCAGACACTGCATTTGGGGGGACATGGCCAATGAGGGCACAGGAGCAGGATAAAAACCGCTGCTGTGCCCTCATGGCTGTGGTGCTGCTTCCTTTTAGCCGTGGGCTAGAGGGAGGAGGAGAAGGACAAGGAGGAGGAGCTGCTGCCTTCCCCCAGGTAAGAAAAAGGAGAACTAGCAGGGCAGGAGTGCTGCTACCCCCCCCCCCATGGTGGCAGGGGCAAGAAGAATGCCACTCACAGTCACTACATTATGAGCACAAAGAGGAAGAAGGAGTGGACGAGAGGTCGTACAGCACATCACTCACATAACTCTCTTGGAAGGATGCCCACAGAGCACACACACACAGCCCTCCTTGGGACCAGGGTTTGAGACCCACCCGGAAAAGAAAAGACTCATTTGCCTAGTGGAGAGGCCAGGACAAGGCACAAGGACAGCAACACGCACACACACACTGACAGCAGGACACTGCACTGGCTTATTCCATGGGGTTTGGGAAGCTGGGGTCCAAGCTTCACCAGAGGGAAAAGGGCAACACCCTCATGTCAGCTTCTGCATACCTGGAAAGTAAAGTCATGTTGGGGGTATAAGAGAGGGAGCTCCCATGACGCAAGCCTACACAATACGCTCTACAGAGCAGCTCCTGAACCACTCTGAGCCACAGCAGCAGACAGGCATCCAACACAGGATGGGGCATTTGTCTTATCCCCACATGCAGCCTCAGGACCCAGTCAGAGATGCCAGGAGCAGATGGGCTGCTGGAGAAGCTCTAGCTGGGTGGAAGAGCTCATGTTTTACAGGCAGTGTGTCCCAGCTTTGAATCCACAGGCTAGCCTGTCTAGAGTAGGTAGGTTGTCTACCCAACGGGAGAACACCCGGGAACATCCTGTCACTGCTGCCGGTCATGAGAGCGGGCCTTCCTCCTAGCCTGCACAGAGCACAGTGTGCGGTGGATCCTGTACTTGTGGGAGAATGGTCTGTGGAGAGCGAGGGGAGACACAGGCAGAGAGTGATGAGCAACAGCCAGTGGTGGGAGCACATAGTCCTTGAACCAGGTTGCACAGTAAGTGTTTGATTACTTGAGTAATGCCCATTCCTCAGTATTACCCATGCCTCAGCTTCCCCCTAGGGGAGAAGGACAGACTGGAGATCCGGGTTCTAGTCCCTTCTTGGCCATGAAACTCACTGGGTGACTTTGGGCCAGTCACTGACTCTCAGCCTAACCTACCTCACAGGGTTGTTGTGAGGATAAAATGGAGAGGAGGAAGAGGATTCTGTAAGCCGCCTTGGGTTCCTTGCAGGAAAAAAGGCGGGGTATAAATATAATAAATAAATAAATAAATAAATTTACCCCTTTCTCCTTGGGAGTTGCAGTTGAGCTCTGTGGGTGTGCAGACCGCTTGTTTTACTCCATGCATACAGACTTTGATCCCGCCCCTGAGGGTTTGGCCAGCAGTACAGGCAATCTACAGGGCCACCTCACCCACAATGCCTCACATTGAGGAAGGACCTCTGAAAGAGGCTGCCTGCCTGATCTTTTGTTGGGGTGTGTGCACACACTGTGGCGATGGCAGAAATAGGGGGAGGGAAGCAACGGTGGCATTGGGGGGGGGGAGTGGCAGTGTGCATCCTTCCACTTTGGGTGGCAGAATATCTTGTGCTGCCGCTGACTATTGGGCAATATGCATTGTAGATGCAGGGTGCCCAATCCAGATTGGGACCACAGTGGGAGGAAAGTTTAAAACCCTCCTAGCACTAAGCCAGGGGAGGCTGGTGACTCCTATTTCAGTGGGGTTCCTCATCCATTGTAGACTTTGGAGATTTTATAGGAGCTTCATAGGAGCTATCCGTGGTGCTGAACTCCACCCCAAATTAGGTTCACCACCATGGATAGCTCCTATAAAGCTGCAAATAAAAGCTGCGATAGAAGGAGCCCCACTGAAATAGGAATCACCACCCTCCCCCACTAAGCTAGGGTTTTGATCCAGACTGGGGCCCCACACTTACTCTAGAGTAAAAGGCACATAGCTGCTACATACATCTTTAAAATAATGTGTGTGTTGAGATGTGTTGAGATGGCATCATGTTAAACCATTGGCTATTGGGCAATGTAGAAATGTAATAAATGAAGGAAGGAATGCCACAGCAATTCGGTAATGCTATCTAGTTGAGTCAAAGTTGTTGGGGATTGCTAAAAGGGCTGGGAGAGGATATTAAAAGTTATTA
The DNA here is from genome assembly GCA_021292165.1 of Shinisaurus crocodilurus. Taxonomy (NCBI): domain Eukaryota; kingdom Metazoa; phylum Chordata; class Lepidosauria; order Squamata; family Shinisauridae; genus Shinisaurus; species Shinisaurus crocodilurus. The sequence continues at coordinate 28,857,925 of CM037876.1, forward strand.
TCTCTCCCCTCTCTCCCCTCTTGCGTGTGCAAGTTCAGCAGCTTACCCCAACTGCAGCGGAAAAACGTGAATGAACATTCATTGGGCCACATACATCACTGTACACCAGGTCAAGCACACTGGTGCTGCACTGCTGAGTGCAAGGAGGAAATGAGGGTTTCTGCCTTTTCAGTGACACAACTTATACACTTGGTTGTGTATGCATTTTTGGTTATCTCCATTCTCCTTGCCAGCTCCTTTTTCTTCAAGTCTATTATGGTGTTTGTGTCTCTGTGTCCCATTCTTCTGTGCCACAGCTCCAGGTTGGCTTCATTTCTCCGGTTTGGGGATGCCACCTTCGCAGATTGAGGCTCTGGAATAACAGTCTCATAAACACCATTAGTTAGAGTTGCTTCAGCAAACACTTTCCCATTTTTGGACACTTGACACATTTCATTTTTGAAAATTATTTCAAAACCTTTTCTTGCAAGAGCGGGCACGCTCAGAAGGTTACAGTGGAAGTCTGGAACATAGAGAACTTTTTCTATTAGATTCTCCCTTGTTTCACTTCCCACCTTACAGTTCAGAACTTTTGAACTAGCACCTTGTGCTTTTATAATTTTGCCATCTGCAATTTGAATGTGCACGCTTTGTGATGTGTCAATCTCATTAATGTCCATAAAGAAATTTTTATCACACGGGAAGTGACTGGTTGCCCCTGAGTTGATCAGCCACTTGCTTGACTTGTTTTTACAGTTATTAGCTGTCAAATTCATTTCCTGAGACAGAAAGGTATTTTCAGAACTTTTCTTCTTTTGTTGCTTAAAAGAATGAGGCTTTTGGGATTTTGGGGTCTTGCATGCCTTTGCTATGTGTCCCTCTTTATTGCAGTTAAAGCAAACTACCTTCTTTGGTGTGTGTTTTGCTTTCATGTGGGGTTTGGACACACAATTGTAAGCATTTGCTTTTGCACCTCTATCTGGAGACTCATTTCTCCTTTGTGTGCACTCTTCTTTTAAATAGGCAATTAACCTTTTAAAAGTCAAGTCTTGTATCCCATCCATGAGAGTTACAAAAGTCTCAAATTTGGGTCCCAGTGACCCTAGGAAGTAACAGATTTTGTGCTCTTGATCCATTTTGTATTCTGTGAGTTTTAGTTTCTCAAGAATAGCAAGAAATTCTATCACATGTTTAGCACAATCTTCCTTGAAATTGAGCCTCAATTTTAGCAAATCTCTCATCCACGCCCTGTGCGATCTTTTGCTTGCAAATCCATATGCAAGCTCTAGATTCTCAAGTATCTGAGCTGCAGTATCAGACTGTCCAACAAGTACCATCTGGGTATCTGAAATACTGTTCAAAATCATGGCTTTTGCCATCTTATTCTGCTTTTCCCATACCTTGATTGCAGCTCTGGCCTCATTATTAGTCCCAGTGGGCTTTTCACTTTCAATGGATCCCAAGGCTTCTTTGTTATCAAGAGAGGCTCTTAGGTGCTTTTTCCATTGAATAAAGGTGTCCTCTGTTAATTTGGGCAACTTGAGGCTTGCTTCGTCTGAGCTATCATTACTGGCCATCTTAAAACCAAAACTTGGAAAAATGTCCAAAATTCCAAAATCAAGGAAAAATTTCCAAAATTCAAAATGGGAAAATTGCTTAAAATTCAAAATCTTCACTGCCTTACTGTCTTTTATCTGAGAAAAAGCAAGGGGGGGTGGCATTTCTCCTTTTCTCACAATGGAGACAAAGGACTCAGCCTTGTGGCTACCAGGAAGTAACAAAGAAAAATATGGCTCCCTTGGATTTCAACCTTTTCCTTTTGATAGAATCCAATGTAATCCACCAATTGCCACAAACTAATCCACTTTCTGGGCCCATAACCATTCTGTTGGGGATTGCTAAAAGGGCTGGGAGAGGATATTAAAAGTTATTATCTCTCCCCCCTTGCGTGTGCAAGTTCAGCAGAGCTTACCCCAACTGCAGTGGAAAAACGTGGATATGTGTGGAGCTGCTGGTTAAGGCACTAGCAGCAATTGGTAATTACACAGTCTGTCCCTTTGTGTGGACAGACTGGAGCTTTTTACCTGGTTCCCCCCCCCTTTATACTACCAACAAGACAAACAGTCTTTTGGAGGTTAAAAATATACTTTACTCACTCAGATCTTGCAGATTGGTTACAGGCAGGCTTAAGAAGATATTTACATTCATGTAGGAATCATTTGGTAGCTGCTGTGTTCTGAACTTAGGAAAAGTTCAGAACTGGTTCTCAGCTACATCTTCACAACATGCTTCTCTTACAAGTTCATGGCGCAGACTCTTTTCCCGGGGGAGGAAGAGAAGGCAACTGGCAACGCCCACATCCTGCCCCAGGAGGTCTGGGTAACATTCCACAGTGTCTGCTCTAGGATGCAGAGACTCTGTGGTCCCAATTACATCATGCACTTATACATGGCTTGAGGTTTTGACTGCTCACCCCCAACAAAAGTAATCTACCAAATTATTCCATTGCTATGTGAATAAAATTATTTTTAAAAAAGCTATTTACCAGCTGATTCAGCTTTTTAAAAAAATCTTCTTCCTTGACCATTGTGTGAACATGTTGTTGTTGGTGTATCATATGCATTCACACTATTCACTATTCAAGAAAAGTAAAAGAATAATCTAGGAGGGTGACAGGTAGGCATCTCCTGAGAAGGAGCCCAGGTATCCCAGCATTTCCCAACACAGAGAAACAAACAAAATACTCATGAGAATTATGAGAACTGGAAGGACACTATGGTGTGAATCAGATACAATGAAACCAATGCAAGCCAAAATCACAAAAACATAACTGGTCTGGGATATTTTAAATTGCAAACATGGCCAAAGTCCGCTGAGAGCTTAAAAGTGGTATGGGAAAAACATTGATGAGCTTGGAAGAAAATGTAATTTATAATTTTAGCTGGGCCATGCACTTAGCATATAAATATATCAGCCAGTGAACCACTGAGTCACTGCAACTGCCATGGAACTTTGTATCATGAGGCTATTATCTAAGAGCTGAGAACTTTTGTCAAGAGAGAATTTAGGCGCACAGCCCCTTCAGGAATCTATTTTGAGTCTTCATTGATCTGACCTTCTACGAAGTCCACTCTGGGAGAATCTTCACATGCAGCAGTAGCCAGATAATTGGGTAAAGCTTTATGAAGAGGAAACTAACTAAACTTTCTAAGTCTGCAAGTTGCACTTCAAAAAAATATCCCTAGGGTGTATTGTACCATACATCTGCACTCTGAGCCACCTGCAGTGGATCACATAGTAGTGCGATATATTAGGAACATAGGAAGCGGCCTTATACAGTAATACCTTGGACTGAGAGCATAATTCATTCCGGAAACGTGCTTGTAATCCAAAACACTCTTATATCAAAGCGAGTCTCTGGTGGGCGTGAGTGCTGCGGGGCCGATTTTGGCCCGCTACACCCACTCGAGGCGAGCAGTTACATCTTGTCTTGCAAGATCTTGCTCGTTTATCAAGTCATTTTTTTTAAAAAAAATTGCTTGTCTTGCAAAACGCTCTCAGACCAAGTTACTTGCAATCCAAGTACAGGTATTACTGTACTGAGTCAGACCATTGGTCCATCTAGCCCAGCAGTGTCTACACTCATTGGCAATGGCGTTCCAGAGCTTCAGAGAAGTCCCCGCCCCGCCCCCCCAGCCCTACCTGGAAATGCTGGGGATTGAACCTGGGATCTTCTGCATGAAAAGCATGTGCTCTGCCACTGAGCTGCAGCCTTCCCCCTTGAGGAAGTCAAGGATGTTAATCTAAATGTGCATCTAGTTATAGGAATGGGGGAGGATTTCATTTGGTCTGCACTTTTAAGTGAACCGATCTGATTCTTACTTCTCAGACTCATATGTAGATTGGAATACAGTTATCCAATAATAATAATAATAATAATAATAATAATAATAGATAGATAATAATTTATTGCTTACCCGCCTCTCCACTCAGATCGAGGCAGGGAACAACCATAAATATAAAATACATAACTAGTTAAAACATAGTAAATATTATTAAAATATTCTTAAAAACCTTTAAAAGTATCCTAAAAACTCTTAAAATGCCACTGGGTAGGCCTGTCGGAAGAGGTCAGTCTTTATGGCCTTTTTAAAAGCCAAGAAACTATCTAGTTGACGAGTCTCCTCCGACAGGCCATTCCACAGTCTGGGAGCAGCAGAAGAGAAGGTCCTCTGGGTAGTACTCGCCAGCCTAGTCTTGGCTGACTGGAGTAAATTCCTCCCACAGGACCTAAGTGTGCGGGGCGGATTGTACGGGAGAAGGCGATCCTGCAGGTAACCCGGACCCAATCCATGTAGGGCTTTAAAGGTAATAACCAGCACTTTATACTTTGCCCGGAAACTGATTGGCAGCCAGTGTAATGCTTTTAAACCTGGTGTAATACGGGCACCTCTAGATGTACCGGTGACCAATTGGATTGTGCAAACATGTGTATACTAGGGGAAACTGTGCAAAATGTAACATTAGGAAAACCTCATATGAAAATAAATGCAAATTTTCAAGCAGGGTTTAAAAAAAACACACAACCAAAACATCACAGACTAATTGGATGGAACAGACCTATGATTGAATATGTGCAAAACTGATATGGGCTGGAAATCATCCACACCTAAACCACTGAAAGCAATGTAGTGTAAATGGATTTAGTGTGAACTGTAGTGTAATGTAGTGTGAATTGAGAGCCAGCATGCCGTAGTGGTGAGAGTGTTGGACTGGGACCCTGGAGGATCAAATGGAGAGGAGGAGGAGGAGGATTATGTAAGCCAGAATCCTCACAGGAAAAAGGGCAGGATATAAATATAATAAATAAATATATAAATAATGGATGGCATGAATTTGGATGAGGATCCAGACACTGAGGTCATCAAGTGGCATGCTCCTGGTGGTTCTTCATGGACCTTTGGCCCGATTGGAGTCCACCAACATTTTGCTGCTTTTGGCACCTGCTGAAGACCTCCTTGTTCCAGGAAGCCTTCTCTGCTCTTCAACCACCTGTGTAATTTTAGTTTGTTTTCTGTGTATTGTTTTTGTTTCTTTTATCTGTTTTTGTCTTTTTATTGTTCACCGCTCCGGAATCTGCTTGATGTAGAGTGGTATACAAATACTGTAAACAAACAAACAAACAAATAATAATTTAGAGGTTTACTACTGCAAGGCTATCAGTTTTCGTCTCTGAATGCCACTGCATGAAGGAGCAGGACCTGACACCCTATCATAGATAATTGCAAGGCAGCAGCTTGTGGGTTTGCTACTTCAACGCCATGCAGATGCATAGCTGCCTAACGGGCAGCACTGCCCAGTGTATCCATGGGTCATGCTAACAGCCTCCAATGACTGCCTCTATCCTCTCAACATCCCCGCACCTGCACGGAGCTCAGATAGCAGCCACTGGCCTGTGCTGCTGCCTTGAGATGTCCTCCAAGGGCATAAGAACATAACAAGAGCCCTGTTGGATCAGATGTACCCAACGGGGCTCTTATTGGATCAGGTCCATCCAACAAACATGGCTTAAAGCCAGTGGACCTCTCCCACTGTTACTCCCCTAGTCATGTGATGGCTGGGACCTCCCCCCCCCCGGAACAAATGGGGGACACACAAACATTTTTTGAAAAAAACACTAACTTTTTTCTGTGTTATTATTATTATTATTATTATTATTGATTGATTGATGAATTATATTTATATCGCACCTTTTTCCCTGCAAGGAACCCAAGGCAGCTTACATAATCCTCCTCCTCTCCATTTTATCCTCACAACAACCCTGTGAGGTAGGTTAGGCTGAGAGTCAGTGACTGGCCCAAAGTCACCCAGTGAACTTCATGGTCGAGTGGGGAATAGAACCCGGATCTCCCAAGTCCCAGACCAACTGCCTAACTAACCACTGTGCCTGGATTTTGGGAAAATGGGGGGGGCATTTTTTCCCTTGAATTGTTCCAGTTTCCCCTGTTTTTCCCCTCAAGCCTTCTCATCTCTACTGTATACATGTTTATTGAGAAGTAAGGACCACTGAAAGCACCAGGCTCTGTTCTTCTGTGCAGCAGGATTCAGTGGTAGAAGGTGGTTCCCTCCAGCAAACTGTCACACTAGTCCCCACTGTCTGGATTTGCATTCATTGTACAGTCCCCTTCTATGGAAAATGCATATCTTGCATACTAGGTCTTATGAAGGATTTGGCATATGGGTTTTCCCATAGATACAGACTCAACAAACTGTATTTATTCACAGCCATCTATTTACATTCACCACCCACTTCCTCTGTTTGCCCTTTGCACATCTACATATATTATCTATAAAGTACAGGAACATTCATTAATTGGGTTCTGCACATCGCAAAGGCATAGTCTATATTCTTTTATATTTATGCCTGAAAGCTACCCCTTCTAATTCCTTCCTGCTCTTAGCAAGCAGCACAGTGAGAGTTTATCTTCTACAGCATAGAGTTGACTAATCTGCCATGAGTAATTTATCAAACTAAGTCACTTTTCTTGTTCAATAAATTTGTTTTTTTATTTTTCCATCCAGAATTAATCAGGGGTTTCATGTATTCATTTTTTTGGATTGACTAGAAACTGCCATCTGCAGGTGGGTGGTTTTTGTTTTTTAATTTTTGACTGTTGTCTGATGTTATCAAGAACTTAGAGAAACAGAACACTGACTAGAGCAGCTGTCGGTCATGCTGGCCGGGAATGATGGGAGTTTCAGTCCAGCACATCTGGAGGGTACCAAATTTGGGAAGGCCCTAGAATGGAAAATGGAAATCTAAGGCAGAGTTCAATTCCTGCCTGTTCCACAGAATCACATGTAGCATCTCAGGGCTTCACCAAAACCCTCAAGAAACCAGCCAGCCAGCCAGCCAACCAACCAACAAAAACTCTTTCATAATTTCAGGAAAAGTTTTCAACAATATAGAAAATTGTGATTCCACCCCCCCTCCCCTCCAGTATTTAAAATAGCAAACCACATGATAAACAAATTTACAACCCAATCTTCAGGATCTGAGAGGTGGGGAGCAGCTAGCAGGATGAAGTATAGCTTCTGTCCAATCTCCTGTTTCCTTAAAAAGTGTTCCCAAGAGGGGAGACATACATTTTAGATTATGGCCCACTTGACACCGTGACAACACACATTGTTTTAAAAATTCATGGGTTATGCATGAACCCAAATGAGACCAATTGCTAAACAATCTACAGACCTTCCATCCATGGTTTCATTTCATTTCATTTATTTATTATATTTATACCCCACCTTTTTTCCTGCAAGGAACCCAAGGCGGCTTACATAATCCTCCTCATCTCTGTTTTATCCTCACAACAACCCTGTGAGGTAGGCTAGGCTGAGAGTCAGTGAGTTTCATGGCCGAGCGGGGACTAGAACCCGGATCTCCTGAGTCCCAATCTAACACTTTCACCACTAGGCCACACTGGCTCTCATTAGCTTTATGTATGAACCAGGAACTATGGCTTGTCTCTCCAGAGATTGAGAAACAACCAAAGAACAAACTATGGGTTAGGACTCTGGCAAGTCAGAGTTCCTGGTTCTCATGTATCACTAACCAAACCAGAGGTTGAAGGTCTGTGGGTTGTTTAGCCAGGCCCGCTTACAATGGGAGGGATAGGGCTCATTCAGGCTCATTCATGACAATCCACAATTTTATTTATTATTATTTATTATTACATTTATGAATCGCCCATCTGGCCGGCCACCCGGCCACCCTGGGTGATGTACAGTTAAAACAATACAATAATAACACAACATAACAAAACAGTATAATTAAAAAAAAATAAAAATCCTAACCCACCCCATATTCCCGCCTGAAAAAAAATAAATTGGGAGTTGTTATGACATATGACAATGGTTTTGTATGGAACCTCTCACATCTTCACTTTAACAGGGCAGTGGTAAAGCCTCCTGCCTAGCTGAAGCCCTTGTAGTGATTGGCAGAGCTTATCTGAGATCACAAAAGGTTTAGATAGGCAGACAGTTAGACCTAAACCTCTCTGGCTGCCACTGGCTGGCAGCCAGAGTTTTCTGACATCACTGAGGGGCCTGTGGAACTAGGGAGAAATGATCAAAGTTCCTAGGAATGAAAGATGAAGGTTGGGCAGTGGGGATAGAGGCATATGGCCAGAAGAAGAAAAAGTGACTTCCACTAAATTTCTAATATTGATTCAAAGTAACCAGCCAAATCTGTGCAGACTGTTAGTCAAGTGACAATTGGTGTACAATGAGGAATTCTAGAAAAACCAGCCATCAAGATTTGACCTCTCTGTTTTCTCCTAATTATGCTGAACTTTTGTCAAGTACTTAAGGAGATAAAACTTTCAGAGCTCAACATAAGCACTCTGGCTACAATTATTACCCTCTAATACTGAGCAAAAAGAATCTGCATAGTTCAATTCTGTACTATAAATGGACTGCACTATATGTAGTTTTGTGAATATGCCAAATTGTCAAGAGCCACTGTGGTGTAGTGGGGTTCATGGTGGACTGGGATTGGTGAGACCCAGGTTCAAATCCCCATTATGGTAGGGTAGCTAAGTTCACTGGGTAGCTTTGGCCTGACCAGAGTATGGTTGGGGAGGACTATGGATGCTTGCTTCCCTGGGCTCCTAGGAGAAGAGTGGGATTATACACACACACACACACACACACACCACCACCACCACCACCACCATCTTATCTATCTATCTATCTATCTATCTATCTATCTATCTTCCTGCTAGCATGTTCTTAGTGAAATGCTACTCACCTTAACGTGTGAATCTCCAACACCTTTTAAAAAAAGAAGATTTTAGAATGAAACCAATACACTGAGAAGTAGCAATACAGCAGTTCCCAAGGAACCCTGCAGGGGCCCCAAAGCAGAGCCATTTGCGGGCACAGTCCTATATAAACATCACCTTCTGTTCGACCTATGCTCATTTTAAACATCTACCAATTCATTCCACTTCATTTTTTCAAGGTGAACATTTTACATCATGTTTCATCATTTAGGTTGGCACAAGTTGTAAACTTCAGGGTTCTGAATACAGCTATATCACTTTCCACAGATACCAAGTATTGCACACACACACACACACACACACACACACGCCTCACTGACTGACTCACAGGGAATTAAAATAGTTATGGCAGGAGAGGGCAACCTCTGCAAGCCTAATCCAGCCTGCACTAGGGCCAAATCCAGCCTGCAGAAGGTTGAGCACTCCCTGTGGGCCCAGCCCCCTGCCCTCCCAAGGCTCCATTCCCCTCACAAGCCCCACCCCGGGGGGGGGGGAGAGAAATCCTCATCGGAGGATGAGTGGAGCAAAGGGATCAAAGATCGGAGAGAAACTGGAGATTTTCCTGCACCACTAGGCTGGGGCTTGCAGGAGCCGGCTCCTGCAAGCTGCCTCCGAGTCCCTTCCCCGCCACTTGTGCTCTGATCGGGATGTGAGCGGCATGCGAAGGAGCAGCACAGCTCAGAGGGGGGGGGGAAGTGGGCAGGGTGAATGACATCATGGGAGGGCAGGGCATGGGGGACACCCTCTTGTCATCATCTGGCCCACCGGCTTGGTCTGAGGGTGTGATCCAGCCTCTGAACCAAAAGTGGTTCCCAAAGGCTGGTCATTCCCCAACTGACAGAAAGTTGATATTTGGTCAAAACATATCAAGATACGTTGCAGCCCTTGTCACTTGCCCACCCACCTTTGAGGGCAGTTAAGTGGGCAACCACACGAGAGAGCGATGTTTTCCACAGTGGCCCCACACCTCTGGAATGAGTTGCCATTGGGGGTCTGTCAGGGCCCATCAATGCAGGTTTTTAGGAAGGCCCTGAAGACCTACTTGCTTACCCTGGCCTTACCCTGATTGTTTTACTGGACTGTTCTGGTTCATAGCTGCAATTGTGCTGCAGGTTTTTTAGTACCGTGTGGGCCAAATGTTTTATTGCTGGTGTTTGTTATTTTTATGAATATTTGCTGTTTTATTACAGTGTCCTGTTTTTATTATATGAATTTTATTGTTGTAAGCCACCTTGCAAGGGCTCCTGCCCTGAAAGGCGGCCTAGGAATATTTTTAAATAAATAAATAATGAATAACATAGGGATATTGCAAGAAGCGAAATTCCTTGCCAATACATTCAGGTTGGGCAGTGGCTGCTCAGCTTGAAGCTCGAGCTCCACCTCTGTGTCCCAAGTTGGTGGCCATCGCTACATCTTTGTGGTAGCGAATTCCATTGTTTAACTATGTGCTGTGAGGAAAAGCACTTCCTTTTATCCATTCTGAATCTCCCGGATTCAGCTTCATGGGATGAGCCTGGATTCTAGTATTATGAGAGAGGGAGAAAAATGTCTCTCTACCCAGTTTCTCCACATCATGCGTAATTTTGAACATGTTTTATTTATTTATTTATTATATTTTTAAATCGCCCATCTGGCCGGTCACCCGGCCACATGTCTATCAAGTCCCTTCCCCCACACACTTTATTGCCTTCCCCACCAAACTAAATAACCCCAAACATAGTAGTATTTCCCCACAGTTGCTCCAGCCCCTTGATAATTTTGGCTGCCTTTTGGGGGGACATTGCCCACCCGGCTGTACAATATGCACTTTGAGATGCAAATGACCAGAACTGTACACAGTATTCAGAGTACACATCATAGATTTGTATAAAGGCATTACAATATTACAAGTCCCAGCATCCCAAATGGCAAAACAATGCTATTTGCATCAATTTCCACTGGGAAGAATGCCTTCTAATGCTTGGATAACCCTGCCATTTTCAGTGGCAGCCAGGAATGCATCCATGCTTGCAATAGATTCAGCACCGCCTTTTCTGTTCAGATTTATTCACACCGGCTCTCCACATATCAACCCACATAACCTGTACCATAGTGTGTTCCAAGCAGAGAGCAAGGAGGAACATGTTGTGCTCCAGCAAAGTAGCTGCAGAAGAGATGAGCCATATCTGGCTCAAGCAAGAAAAGGTCCAGCATCACACCACATGGAAAGGCATCAATTGTGCTAAAACACAGCATTTTAGTGCCTGTTTAATAAAATCATGTTTAATAAAATCAAAGAGGCTTGCACTGCTCAAAATTTTAATCCAAACCCAAATGGGAAATGTACCATACCATTCCCAAAATCTTTCCCCAAAGGGTCTCAAACATGGTGCTTGTGGGCACCAATGCACCCACGGACACCTCTCTTGGAACCTGCCAGGCTCCATGCCCCTTCCAAGTTTAACTTTATTTAAGATTTTTAAAAATTAGTTCTTTGACTGGGAGGTTGCCATGCTAGAAAGTGAAGTGCTGCCCTCCAGCACCATCTTTATTTGGGTTCGAAAGAGTGGCTTTGTGTTTTGGAGCGCAGACCTGACCCCAGCATTCTACTTAGGTTCTTGGGCAAGTTATTATGTATGTATGTATGTATGTATGTACACATTTTTTCATTTCTATACTGCTCAATAGCTGAAGCTCTCTGGGAAGCTAACAACAATTCATACAATACAATACTGTACAAAATACAAATACATTAAAAAAAAAACAGCATAAAATTTCAATACAAAATTTAAAACAGCATTTAAAACAAATTGAACAACTAAAACAAGTTCAAGACAACCAGACCTGTTTAGAGAAAAAACAGCTGACATAATCCTCCCCCATATGTTATTAAAAGCCATTAGATGCCTTTAAATGCCTCTGCATAGAGGGCAGTCTTAACCTGGTGCCAAACGGATAACAGAGTTGGCACCAGGCGGGCTTCAGTGGGGGGAATGCTCCATAATTGGGGGCCAACCACTGAGAAGGCCCTCTTCCTTGTTGCCACCATCCAAGCCTCCCTCCCTCAGAGGTTGCACTTGGAAGAAGGCCTCAGATGCTGAGTGTAGCATCCGGGTAGATTTAGGTCGGGAGAGACGCTCCTCCGACAGGTATTGTGATCCCAAACTGTATAGATTACTTCTCATTTAGTAACACCAGTTTGCTTTCTGGGAAATGACTGTTTTGTGACCAGCCATGCCCACCATGGCTGATGGCAGCCATTTTATGAATGAGCAAGCCCCATAGTAGTCATTTTGTGAGAGTGCCCACAATACTCTCTCCAAATTACAAATGTGCCCACTGGCCTAAAAGGGTTGGGGCCCTCTGATCTAAACATTGATTTACATCCTAAAGTTCTATAAAGTCCCAGAAAATCTGGGGCTACACCAGAGAAGGCCCTGCTAGCTTCATGCCCTTACTTTTCTAATGTTACACAACTGAAGAATGCCCTGTGTCACTTTTAGTTAGATACTAAAGCCATACTTAGGCATTTATTTAAAGTATTTAATGTGTGTGTGTGTGGGAGAGTGAGAATGAGCATGAGCATGAGCATGCTAACCCAAACCCCCATTCTTGTTGCCTTCCTTGTGTTGAGGGCAAACATATGCAGTGGGAGCTTCTTCTTTCTGTGTAGGCTCCCTGCATGATGTAGAACCCTGGAAATACATTTTAAATGTCTTTTCGTTAAAATATGCATTTTTAAAATGCAATTTGATACTTTTTCTTTTTCGCTCAGAACTGTGTCAGAACATCTGGGAATCCGGAAAGTAATTAGATAGCTAAGTTCCAAATTGCAGATTAGTCCCCAAGGTGCAGTTTAGGTCAGGTCATATCAGGATTTGCAGAAGTTCCCAAGCTGTATTACAAATCTAGCAGCATTTCCCTCCTAAAATCTTCTCCATCTCAGAATACAGAATGAGACACTGTGCATGCGTGGTCAGGCTTCAGCAGGCAAACCAATATGCCTTGTAAGTGTATTTGCAGATATTCTTTTATGTTGACCCCTTAATGAAACTCTCATTGTTTGTATGTGCCCAGACCCCCACACAAAGCAGAACAAAACCCATTTGTTAACGGGTGCAATCCTATGCATGTTTAGACACAGAAAAGAAGTCCTACAATTCCCAGCATTCTTCAGCTGGCCATGCTGGCTGGGGAATGCTGAGAGTTGGACTTTTTTTCTGTCTAAACATGCATAGGATTGTGCCCCATGTGAGCAATCCTATGGTCCCTGGGAGGGCATCCCAGGGACCATAGGATAGTGAAGATTCCCCCTCCCCCCACAGCTACAACCTTGGGGAGGGGGGGAATCCAAGTGGGAATTTCCTTTTCTCCCAGCTGCCGTGGAAAGCTCCACTGTGACTCCTCCTCTGAGGTCATAACATTGACCTTGAAAGAGAGTCATGTAGGGAGAAAAGGGTGTGTGACAGTGGGTGGGGAGAGGAAGAAGACATGTGGATCCACTGGATCCATATGTCTTTCCATTCTTGTCCCAGGCCACTGAGAGGTAAGCTAGCTAGGCGGGCTCAGAGGTCCATCTAGCTATATATGCCCAAAAGCAGGAATGGGAGGCCTGTGGCTTATGCTGGCTCAGCTTGTCTGAGCGTGGAAAGCTAAGCAGGGTCAAGCCTGGTGATTACTTGGATTTCATAGATTTCATAGATCATGGAGTTGGAAGGGGCCTACAAGGCTATCGAGTCCAACCCCCTGCTCAATGCAGGAAACCAGAGGAGGGGTCTCCCATCCAAGTAATAACCAGGCCTGACCCTGCTTAGCTTTCCACACTCAGACAAGCTGAGCCAGCATGGGAGACCCCTCCTCTAGTTTCCTGCATTGAGCAGGGGGTTGGACTCGATAGCCTTGTAGGCTCCTTCCAACTCTATGATCTATGAAATCTATGAGGTGAAAACGTGTCCTTCGTTCCTCCCACCCTGCCTGCCTGGACTTAGGATAGATGGAGAGCTCCAGTCTCGGAGCCCTGCATCTCCAGTGCAGCAATCCCGCGGGACTTTGCTCTCAGTATCTTTTGTACTTGGATCAATCCTCTCAATTGTTCCTTGAAAACAGCTTTATGCAGTTGTCCTCTATTTATTTTATTTATTTATTACATTTATCCAGACCTAAAACCCTCTCTTGTTCCTAGATGCGTGTATTTTGTGAGAAGGGGTTGAATGAATTTCCAGGTGGATATCCACCATGGGTAGTGTTGGGAATTACAATTCCCAGGGGGCAACTCCATCTGAAAAGGGGCATACATGGCACGATCAGTGTGCAGGCACTGAGGTGAGCTTGCTTATATCGTGACTTTGCACCAGCAGGAAATGGCATCTATTTATTAACAACCTTTCATGACATCTCTCACATTTTAGGGAATGATTATTTTAAAAGAATCAATATATTTTTTTTAAAAAAAATCTCACACCTCCAGAAAACCTGTAAGGCACTCATCCTTAATGTGGCTTTTGCTGGGTTCTAAATATATCTGGGTGCGAATTTTCAAGTGAGTCCTTAAGAAATCAGTGAGACAAGTCATTAATTCAAGTGCTAATATTCCTATTACAAGGTGGCATGCTAAAACTCATGTCAGCCTTGGTATCAACTCAAGTCTATATATGCTATAGAGGCTTTCAGTGTGTGTATGTGTTTTAACAATAAAACCAAGCACATAGTGAGAGCTTTGTTTAAGATTACTAGATTTTCCTTATTTAAAGGGACAGTTACTTATTTAAGAATATCACAGTGGTATCATAAATAATAGATCTCTCATGAATTATTCTGGGCTCATAAGATCCTATCACACCATCAGTCTAGAACTGCTCGACTGGTGTACAGCTGGCCCATGTTGTGAACTGCTGAACTGCAAGTGGCAACTTCTCAGTGAAGCACTTCCTGGCCTTTGACTGACTCCGCCCACCCTCCTGGTCGCGGAGGAGTAAGAGCACTTCCTGTTCGCGTGAGAATCTCTCAGAATTCCTGAGCTCTGGGTCATTCCTGCATCTTTGGTTGTACTTTGCTGCTGACTTACTCTGAGAGCCAGTGTGGTGTAGTGGTTAGAGTGTTGGACTGAGACTCAGGAGATCCGGGTTCAAGTCCCCAGTGGGCCATGAAGCTCACTGGGTGACTTTGGGCCAGTTATCGATTCTCAGCCTTAGCTACTTCACAGGGCTGTTGTGAGGATTAAATGGAGAGGAGGACCACATAAGCTGCCTTGGGGTCCTTGCAAGAGGAAAAATAAAATGGTGGGATATAAGTGTGTGTGTGTGTGTGTGTGTGCGCGTGTATGTATGGAAGACAAGACCAGCTGGTATATGGTATATACACCCAAGCTCTTCATACAATAATACCCACATGGCTATTGCTACTTCACACAATACTCACATCTTTATATAGTAATGCGTAATGCCTCTTTCTCATCCTACTTGGCTCAGTTCTTCCCTATTAGCTAAGTAAAAAACCATTCTGCCCTGGGTGACTCCAGTGTCTGGACAAGTACAGGCGTTCTTGAAGAATTAGACCTTTGTGAATTCCTGTATTAACTGTCCTGATCCATACTTCTCAGATGACTGTGTGGATGAGAACTCAGTTATCCACCAACTTTTGCACTTCCTAAATGATCTGAGCCAGGTCTCGGCTCAAAATCATTTAGGGATATGCTTTTGGGATAAAAGCAGGCAATTTGAAATAAAAATTGTTTAGAAAAGCTTTTAAAAGCTTTAAAAAAGAAAATACATTAAATGCACATTCTTGTTTGTTTGTTTTTAAATTGAACATTAATGCAGAATTGGGACAGAGTGGACTTATGTGTGAACAATGCGATTGTGGTATGGATCAGAAATTGATTTGCTCATCCCTAGCTCACCAAGTGTCAAATTTTCCTCCCGGCTCCCACCCAGTTGAGTGTTACACTGAAGCTTCTTACTTTATTTTACTATATATTGGAATGATGTTAGATTTGATAGCAAACCAAGGAAGTGGATATTTTATCAGCAATTAGAAATGTATAGTGCAATCTAGTATTAGGTACAAATGTAGTACTTAGCAACTAGCAATGTGTACATACGATAAAAAAATTCCTACCATAGCTATTAAGTAGGTACTGTTGCAGAGTATGGAGTATGGCTGTAGACCTATTAACTTGCATTCTTCACGCTGAATTTCAGTTTGTAATTCGGACACACATGGGCAACCTCTGCCCACATTTCAAAGCACATCCTAATCAATGACTTTCAAGATAGCTTTCAATCCTTTTAGCTATGCTCATGTCCAAAGCAATTGGACAATCTTCCTACATTCTAATAGGAGGTGTGCAGTTTGAAGCTTGCGATCAAAAGTCCAGCCAGTTGTGAATGCAAATTGCTTTTAAATTTGCAACCTGCTTTGGATGTTATTTTTTTTTTTAACAGAAAGGCAGATTAGAAATATTTAAAATAAGTACATTAATAGTTGCTGCTTCTGATAAAGATCATGTTATGGAAAAGGATAATATACATTTGGGGGAAAGTTCTAGAAAGGCAGATGTGATAGACCATAGCAGTAAAAAGACAAAAGCTTTGACAGTATTTAAAAGGTAAGCGAAATTACTGTGGCATAAGCTTATTTTCATTAAAATGCTAAGTATGCATTTATACTAGTAAATATAATTTCCTTCTGAAAATACAGATGATTTCCTGGATGCCATGTGAAACCCTCTGCTGTAATCTGAGGTCCAGTAAATCATGTGCAGCAGAAAGTTTCACCCATATGTGGCTTGTCCCTATTTTCAAAATGGTGTTCCTGGCTGGCACTGCAAATTTTCTCCCTGCCCCAAGCCAAGACCCATTCACCCATTCCATTCAGCAGCGCAACATCCTACTTGGTCTGTGTCTTGGCTTACTCTTTGCTGGAATGCTGGCCACTGCCGAGACACGTTTCTTGTGCAGGAATTCAAGGGAAGGAGGAAATATTGACATGCTTTAAGTGGGGCTAATGGCGCTTTGAAATTCTGTGTCTGCAGAATTATTTTATCACTCTGGATTTTGCCATTGTCATCAAATGTATGTGTGGGCCAAAACAGACATTACTTTAACTATGTGTCTAGCAGCTTCATATTTATTTTTCATGATTACTCTAGAGTAGCTGCAGGGCCCCTGACTCAGAATGGGACCCTAGCATGGGGGAGGGGGGCTTTTAAGATTGGAATCAGGCCCCACAGTGGAGGCTGTTCTGCCAAATGTTTTCCCAAAGGGCTTGGCAGGGGTTCTTTAATGAATTCTCATGCCATAATAAATCCAGGAGGATCAAGCCAAACATCTTTTATTGCTTTTATAATAAGGAGTTAAGATCCTTATTATACAGAGTACAACAATCCCAAGTCCCCTAGTAAAAGCCCCACCCTTTGGACAGGCAGTGACCACGATATCACCAACCAAGCAGTCAAGAAGCTCTGCCTCCAGTATCCTTGCTGCAGTCCTCCATCCGTGTCAGGGCTCCTGCTGGTTCTTTGTCCTTCTTCAGGCTGGCAGCCAAACGGCTTCTGGATCTCTCTCTTCCTCCTCAGCACACTTCAACCTTACACACTACACCACACCACCACATACACAACCCACTACTCACTAGGATGCATTTGCTAGTCTTATACAATTCTAGCATCCAACTCCATGGGCTGCAGACCTCGTGTTTAAATGATGATGACACCTGTGCTGTCACTGTGTACAAATTCATTATCCTGGGTGGCAGCCAAGTCACATGCCGGTAAGTTGCTGAAGATTGCATCAGGCTGGGAAGCAGCCAAGTAGCCAAGGCCATTCGCTGATAGCACAGCACAACAAGCGTTACATTTTAGCTTTCTTAAATCAAACCTAGAGCATGGGGGAAGAACTCTGTACAACACTCCTGTACTCCTCGATTATCTTCCGCAATTCCCAGTACAGAGGCTGGTGGCTCCAATGTCAGGGGTCATGTATCCGCTCCAGATTTCACTCTGAACTTTTAAGGAGTTATCCATGGTGCTGAGCCCTATCCCTAAAATCGGTTTGGCACCATGGATAGCTCCTTAAATGTTCAGAGTAAAATTCAGAGTGGATACACAGCCCCACTGATATTGGAGCCACCAGCCTCCAGTGACTCTAGAGCAGTGATGGCGAACCTATGGCACGTGTGCCACAGCTGGCACGCAAGGACCGCTCTGTGGGCACGCGAGCCATAGGTCGTCAGCCGGCCCTCAAGCGGCTTTGGGGGCACGGGGGCGAAACCACCAAAGGACAGAGGCGGGCGGAGCAGCTGCTCCTGCCCGCTGTGAGTTGCCTGGCATCCCACAGGCCGCTGCCTCTGCCAGGGAAAGGCTGAGAAGGTCCTCCTGGGGCAGGGCGAGCAGGCCTAGAGAGTCGCTGTTGCCCCGGCGACCGCCCAGGCGGAGAGGCCAGCTGGGAGCGCCTCTCGCTGCATTGTCACTGGGTGGCGCCAACGCTCCCTGCCGGCGGCGTGAGGCGGCATCACGCCCCGTGCGCGGGCTCAGGCCATGACGCGGCGGGCGGGGCCAATGGGAGCACCCGCTCTGGACCGTCCGCTCTTTGCAGGGCGCGCGGGCTGCCTCCCTGCAGCCAGCGCCGCCTCCGCAGCCCAAGGTGCATCCCCTTGGGAAGCGAGCTTGCGGGTGCCGCAGGGCTCTTCTTTGGCCCGGCGCTGCGGAGGGCAGCCAGGGCATGCTGGCAGCAAAGAGGCCGGAGCAGCTGGAGGGCTGCTGGTCCATCCAAGTCACACCTCAGGAGGCTCTGCGGGCGTCGTCGCAGCGGGCCAGGAGGCTGACCGGGTTCCTGGAGGAGGGCAGCGGCGAGGAAAGGCAGCCCCCGCTCTCTCTCTCTCACACACGTTTAATTGCTGTGTTTAAAAACAGGTGTAATTCAGGTTTAATTGCAGTGTTGGCACTTTGAAATAAATAAGTTGGTTTTGTGTTGCAGTTTGGGCACCTGGCCTCAAAAAGGTTCGCTATCACTGCTCTAGAGTAAAAATGAACTGGATTCATTTGCTAGACACAGATTGAAAGTAATGTCTTTTTTGGCCCCAATATGTTTTTGTTACATTTGTATTGTTCCTTTTGTTGACGGAGCTCAGAATTGTGCTTTAGCTTCACAACAGCCCTCCGAGGTTTGGCTCCACAGATCCCACATATTGTTGCTCACCCTCCACACCCACAACACACAAATAAATACTTTTGCTTAGGAGCCTAACAAAACAATCTTATACTACACTCACACCAGGGATGCTGTATCCAATGCATGCTCAGTCTGGGAGGGGAAAAACATACAGCCAGAAAATCGAAAATGATGTAAAACAGCAGACCTTCCCTCCCCATCACCCACCAATGAGTGACTGTGTTGTGACAATGTTCACATTCTACCCACACACGGAAGAAGGCAATGAGCTCACAGTGATGGGGACACACCCCTAGTACACAATATGGCACCACACACACACACACACACACACACACACACCACAAAAGATGACACCATAACACCCCATTCCATCAGACCCAGTGGCAGCGCCGACCCTACCATTAGGTAGAGTGAGGCAGTTGCCTCAGGCGGCAGATACAGGAAGGTGGCAGCAAAGTGTTGAAGGAAAAGGTGCATGCCACACGGCCTGCCCTGAGCCCCCTAAGCTACCTAACACCTTCAGGTGCTGTGGAGGATGCTGTCCATTGTCAGTGTTGAAGAAAGATTCAACTGCCAATCCAGCAGGCTTTTGTACATGGAATGGAAGAAGGGATCCATTTTGTTCTCCACTTCAGGCAGTAAAATATCTTGGGCCAGTCCTGCCCAGAGGCACACTCAGCAACAAACACACCTCTGCCATTTCCCAGGCATCTCTGCATGCAAGAGTTTGAATCCTCTTTTGCTACTCACCAGCACATCATCAGGGGTTGCAGTGGAGCTCTGTGGGTGTGCTGACAGCTTGTTTGGCTCCATGCATCCAGGCTGAGATCCTGCTCGTGAGTGTATGGAGAACAGTGGCAATGAAGTGGAGTGCCTGGCTTTTGCCCGTGGAGAGCTTACTTGCATGTGGGCATGAGTGCCTTTTCTCTGTGTGGGAGACATTGCCCCCTGCTTGTGGTTATGATGGCAGAGCACAACAGCAGCAGCAGAGTTCCCCCAACACACACACACACACACACACACCTAAAGTGGATGCTTTAAAAATAAATAACAATAACATAAGATTACTTGTGTATCTTATAAGCTTGATGGTTACAGATTCCTAGTAAGCACAGTTTCTTAAATGTTACTCATACTGTGAGGTAAGGGAAAAACAGGTCAAGTCCCTATCTTTAAAACCAAGCAAGCATCAGTTACATCAGTTAACTGTAGGACTAGCCTAACTTGTCAGAGAGAGGGAGAATGGATTTCTAACTTGTTGCTAGGCAATGTCCAGCATTCTCTCCCCTGACACCACTAAGTGGTTTGCTTCACTGCTCCCTGCTCCCTGACTTCTCAGAGTTTCTGAGGTTTCTGCCTTTGTCCTTTAACCAGACTATAACTGTCTATCTTAACCCTTTACTGGGCAGTCAACTTAAAAACCCTCCTTGCAGAGCTGACATCTTCTCGTCGCATATTCCAGCAGGTTGTGTGTATGTGTGTGTGTGTGTGGTCATTCAGGGGCCCTCCATTGGCTGCAGGACCCTAGAATTCAGCCCCAAGGTCCAGCCATAGCTGCAGCCCTGCATGTCCGGCATGTTGGTGATGTATCTTGGGTTCTGCCAGTGTAGTGGGGCTTCCGCAGGGTCCTATAGCCTCTCAGCTGGTATAAGATTGAACCCTAAAATACTGTGGATCGCAGCTTTATTTTTATGCAGCCCTTTCCAGTTGTGTGCCTGAATGAGTTATAGAGCTTAGTTACACAGCTGAAGTGCTAAATAATAAATAATTGCAGAGGAAGTGTGAAATCAAGAGATGCACAGTCAAGAGCAGAGAGGGAAAGGTATGCTTTCTGCTGAGATTTGGAAGTAGATGGTGAGCTGACAAACTGGTGGAGAGCAATAGGAAAGCTGTTCCAGATGCCAGGAACCACAGCAGAGAAACCTCTTTAACCACAGGTGGTCAGTTGTGTGCAGGGACGACATGTACAGCCAAAGGGTTAGACAAGCAGAACATGTGAGGAGCAAACTAAAGTCCAGAAAGGAATGGGAGAGGTAGGGAATTGGGGGCCTGATGCATTTTTTCCCTCCTTGCAGAGATGGAACATGATAGTGCTTCTGAGCTAGGGAGAATTGTGCTTATTAGAAAGGCTACAGTTATAAGAAGGCTCTGCCCATGATGGACTAGGAATCCTGGCTCACCAAAGCTCAGGTCTAGAAGTCAATTTTAGAACACTGTCATATTTTTTTATTTTAGCTCTGGTGCATTCCTGCATCTTTGGTTGTACTTTGCTGCTGACTTACTCTGAGACCCAGTGTGGCGTAGTGGTTAGGGTGCTGGACTGAGATCCAGGTTCTAGTCCCCACTCGGCCATGAAGCTCACTGGGTGACTTTGGGCCAGTCACTTACTCTCAGCCTAACCTAACTCATGAGGCATGAACATGCACAATGACTCACTGCAATCGTGCACTTTTTCATAAAAGCACCACATTGCCAACATTTGTAGACTACCTGGAAATGATCACTAGGTATTACTCTACAAACTGTGTAAATGTTGTGTTTTTAATTTTAATAAATGTACAATTGTTCTATGAGTTCCATCAGTGTGGTATGCCATGCTCAACTGGCTGTGCATGTGCATACCTGTGCAATATCACATACCTCCATATTTGAAAATGATTAGTCTCTTCCTGGTGTCAATGTGGTGCTTTTATGAAAAAAAGTGCAGGATGGTCAGCTATGCTGCTGCATTAATTTGTATTCTGCTTTTTGACCAGAGTCCTCAAAGCAGCTCACAGCATTCATGGGATGCAACAGATTGAAAAACTCACATTTTTTAAAAATGAAAACCATGAAGGAAATGGATCCAGAAAGAAAGACACTGCATGTGTAGATGGGATGGAGAGAAGAAAGCAGACAGAAACAGAACTTTCATATATTGAACTCAAGACTAGAAACCAAACCAGAAATAAAAACAACCAGTGGAGACTCCTACGGCCTTTCCTCTTTTCATTATCTCTCACAGGGGAGTTGGTTTAACATAGCTGCTGTGAATGCAGGGGTGGGGGGGCATAGCCTTGGAAAAATGTGAACATTTATTATTGTTGGGGAGAGCAATCCTATGGCCCCTAGACCTGGGGGGGGGGTGCATAGGATTCTTCAGATTCCCAGATTGGAGGTTGGAAACAAAGCTCTGACCTCGGAATCATAGAATCATAGAATAGTAGAGTTGGAAGGGGCCTACAAGGCCATCGAGTCCAACCCCCTGCTCAATGCAGGAATCCAGGTCAAAGCATCCCCGACAGAACTTATTCAGACACCACCACCCCCGCAGCTGGTGCAGAAAGAACGGCCTGGCTGTTTCTCCAAGGTTGGAAAAGTGACCTTAGAGAAGGGGTAAAGGGGGTATTCTGGGGGGGGGGGAGGAGAGGAGGCTGGGGCCATCAGGATATGAGGCATCCTGGTGGTGCTCCAGCCTCCCCCTCTCCCCCTCCGAAGCGCCACATCTAGAAGGCCAAAATCATCCATCTCGCTGACTTGCAGGGTGGGAGGAGCAGCGGGGAGGTGGAGATTGCCTCCAGCGCTCCCCCTGCCCTGCATAGGATGCCCGTCATCCTCCAAGTTCCGAGGCCTAATGGGCACCCCGATTGGATTGCGCCCTAAGTAATTTATTTAATATAGTTCTATCTCACCTCTGAGGGCAAGCCCACACAAGGCAGCTTATATAATTAAAAAAATGTTACAAACAAAACAATCGATCAAACATAATAAAAGCAACCTCAGCTTAAATAAGCATATTTGTGCGCAGTTTTCAAAAGTATGCATCTTTTCATGCACATTTTTCAAATGTACACAGGCTGTTGAACACTTTCTTTTTTTGGTCCACAGATCAGATTGCAAGCTCAGAAATATATGGGCTTTAATTGCAGATTGCATCTGAGTCGGGGTAAATCATAATCAAAATGAACTGAAACAAATTTCTCATACATCCCTATCCGTGTTCAGAAAACGACAGCCGTTATGCTCCAAATAGGACTGGACGATGGGGGGGGGGGGAGTCCTGCTCTTATATGATCTGAGCCAATCCCCTCTGCAATTAAAGCTGGTCATAGCTGACCTGTTCTTTATTAAACATTAATCCTTGACTGCCACTCAGTGCATCAGTGAGCGCAGGATTAGATCTCCTTCTGCACCAGCCAGCACTGTCCTCTTAAGCAGTGAAGTGGGAGGCATGCAGTCTGCATTGTGCTCAAATTGGCAAACTTAATACGAAAATGGGGCAAATCTTTGGAATGCTAAATTAAAAAGGCACCAGTTGTTGTGGTATGCTGCAGTCGATGCTGTTTTCAAATATTACTTCTTCCTTTCTTCCAGTAACTTTGCAGTATGGATATCTTCTTTTGGGAACCACTGTTGTGCTGAAGCTTTGAATGTTATATTAGTGGATAAAACATGGTTGGCAAAACCCTTCTTCCCACACACAGTTTCTAAGCGCTCAGCATTTGTGTTGTCTGGTATGCACCTGACACCTAGCCTGAAGATTCTGAAGGCTTATGAGCAGGGATCATCATCATCATCATCATCATCATCATCATCATCATCATCATCATCATCATATCATCATCATCATCATCAGGCGATCACTCGTGACCGAGTAAGATTGTCTTCCAGGATAAAATTTTTTACAAAAAGGAGATTTTAAAAGGAGGAAATTCTAAAGAAAATTGTGTAGACTCTAGCGATGGGTCCGTAAGTGACTGTGGAGGCCAATTCTAGATCCACACAGTTTCCCACAGTGAGGACACCGGTTACCAGATGGAAGATGGTCCTGTAAAGGATTCGTTTGATGTGCTTTTCGCTTAGCACGTTTCTCCCTTTCACCTTGCACTCGAGCTTCTTCAAAGTCCATAGAACCTTTGTGAAAGGCCAACCTCCAGTTAGATCGTTTATGGGCCAGAGCTTCCAGACAACAGTGTGATTTTTCTGTTGCAGCACAGGCAAGGCCAGCGGCAGATTTGAAGAGGCTCTTGGCAAAGTACTCATTGGCGGGTCCCCTCCAACGTTAGTAAGCCTTTGACCATGTAGTTACTTGGTGGTGGTGATGGGGTGATCATGAGCCAACATTTTAACATTCCCATGATGCCTTGGAGTGATTGGGGGTAGTGACAGCACTGATGGGCGCTACTGGGACATTGGGACTCTGACACCTACTCAATAGTGCTAGATGCTGATGCTGGGCTTTGACTGCAGAGACTGTTCTAGGCTTGTTTACACAGTCAACAGAGATGGTCAAAGATATTTTGGTGCCTGAGTCAGAAATTCAAAATTGTGCCCTATATGGTAGGTAAAATATAATAATAAACTATGGATTGGATCCCAACTTAGTCATGATTAGAGTAGTCCTACTGGAGTGATTACTAACTTACATCCCATTGAATTTCAAGGGGCACACTCTAAGTATGACTATTAATCTGGACCCAGCCTATGTCACTGACAATTTCCTGCCCTTCAAGAGTAACCTAGAACCTGCCTTCAGAGGTGAACGAACTACCTCATCCTGCCCAAGGGTAGGACTGGCTCTAATTATCAATATTTGGAATTTGTTACCCCAAATTGTTTCATGGATGAAACTCACATATCTGCACAATCACGGCATTTCAGGATGTTTCATTTAATTTTGCTGAATAGAGTTCATAGAACTAGTAAAACTACACCCTGTACACTAGAACTAGGAGATTATGCCCTGTACATGGACACTAACATTCATTCTGATATCTCAGTCTTCAGGGCATATATCTCCTTACAATATATTTTGCATATTGCTCTCTTTGAAAGAGGGTGCAGGAGTTCCATAGGTGTTCAAGCATAGATTTATGCTGTATATGTTCACACCACATTTCCTTGTGACCTCTAAGTGCTCAAAGATGATATCACATTACAATGTGTTCTTACATGTTTCCTTGCCCTCTTGAAAACAGATGTAGAACGTGAACTGGAATTAAAACTAGAAACATTGAATAATATCTTGAACATGTGCACCAACTTTCAATCTGATTACTGATTTGTTTTCAACATTTATTTATTTATTTCATTTCATTTTTATACCGCCCAATAGCTGAAGCTCTCTGGGCAGTTTACAACAATTAACAAGACAGTCCCTGCCCACAGGCTTACAATCTAAAAAGACACGACACACAAGGAAAAAGGAATGGGGAGGGAAGAAGGGGGAATATTAATGAATACTCCTGGCAGGGCTGGTGGAGTGGCCCTACTCATCATTCTAATAAATATTCAAGGCAGCTTACAATCAAGATATCTCTGTTTGTAATATATATATATATATATATAAGGAAGTGAAATTTGCTTATAAGGTATAGTTAGCTTCTGAATTGGCTGTTGTTCATGGATGAAAGAGAGGAATGCCATGAATTGCTGATGATGAACCTGCCACATAGTATTGATTTCCTTTCACTTCTCTTCAACCTCAGATTCACCTCTTGCATGTTCAGGGATTATGACCCAGGAAAACTGATCTATATAAATAGAACCTTTGAGAGGTAAAAATGGGAGCACTCACATGGATCCTTAGGATCAAATGATCCATAATAATACAGGGCATCTGTGATTACGATCCCCTGCAGTTTTTGTTTAAAAAAAAAAAAAAAAAGCTGTTCCAAGCAGCTTTCATGGAGGGTAAGTCTATCAGTGGTCACTAGACATGATGGCGATATATTACCTCCGGTATCAGAGGCACTGTGCCTCTTCATTCCAGTAGTTGCCTGGGGACCATGAGTAGAAAAGTGCTCTTGCCCTCATATTCTGCGGCTGATAATTCCCAGGGTCAGGGTCAAGGGTAGGCATGGTTGGGCAGCTGCCGAGGGCCCACACCCCAGCAGGGGGCCCACCGACAAGCTCTCCCAGGAGCTGCCGCTCTCTTCCCCACTGCAACCTGCTTGTTCACCCACCTCTTCCTTTGGCCCAGGCAATGGCGGCGGTGAGAAGGAGGAGCAGTAGATGCCACAGTCTGTTTTCTCACTGGGTCTCTGCCTGTCAAGAAGGAAGTGGTAGCAATGATGAGAAGGAGAAGGAGAAGTAATAGCAGCAGGTGGTGACTGTGGTCGAAAAGGGAGGCTCATTGAGGGAGGGACCCATTGAGGGTGTCTTGCCCGGGGCCCCTCCAAAACTGAGAGCCAGCATTCATAATACCTATTAAACCTTTTACATGCTTTTTTTTCTTCCCCAGAGGAATGGGACATCTTACCAGTCCGATCTGACTCTGGTTAGCCGAGAGAGTTGCCGAGTAAGTTTGACTGCTCTCTACCTTTCTGATGTCATTATGAGGACATGTATCCACGTAAAATGATTATTGTTACATGTTTACCCTTGTTCCTCCCACCTGACAGGCTGACATGAAATGACAGGCTTATTATTAAACGTGTCTCATTATTGTCAGCTTGCCATGTATTAACTGTATCAAGCAGCTAGAGAAACAGAATATCAGATTGCAGCCAGCACAGTGAGTCAGGTTTAACATTTGATTTGCCTGTATCAGAGGCGGTGTTAAGGGACAGCCCACTAGGGCTGGAGCCACTAGGGCTGGAGCCCTGAATCTTTCATTTGGAGTCCCGAATCTCTGGGAGGCCTTCTGCCCCACCACCCTGCTGTCCATGGGCACTTGCTGAAAGAAAGGAACAGGGGCCCTGATGTTCTCTGTTGCATCTGATCCCCCCTGGACTAGCTGGCTTTTTATCCACATGTGCTTCCCCTCCTGCTGCCACCCTCCCATCTTTCTGAGTGAGTTTCCCCCCTGAAATCAAATGCCCTCCTCTCCCTTGTCCATACATCCCTTTTTACAAATAGGGGTGTCCTTAGGAGACAGGGTCCTTTACAGACTTTAGAGTATATATAATTAGCATATGCAAATGCAGGCTTTTTTGTTTTTGTTTTTTGGTCCCGTGGGCCTGAGCCCTGGGTCTTTTTGGTACCTAGCACCGCCCCTGGCCTGCATATGTTGCAGTCTTCCCCTATTACTTATACTCCATGCTAAGATTCTGCAAGGCAGAACGGCTCTTTGAAAGTCCCAAACTGTTGTGCTTACCAGAGGTTTATTTCCTCAGCCCTCCATTCCACCCCCATGGACACATATAACATTTGATAGAGCAGATAAGAAGGCCAGGACAATAGTACTACTACCAACATATTCTTAAATTAGGGCAAATGTGATTGATGATGTCTAAAAAAATCCCTTTTTTCTTTCTTTCACTATTTCCTCCACCCCCCAACCTAGTCCCTTCTCATTTAAAGTATTTATTTGACTGGAAGCATTATCTGGCTCAGGGGAGCTAAGCTGAGCAACATAAAGGGAGCACAACAATCTAGTATTTAGCTGCTGCTCTTCCAGTAGGTATACAGTCAATGCTGCTGGAAAGCCGTGTCCCTTATATTGCAGTATAGAGGTGATAACAACAAATGGGTAGAAGTGGTCAATTTGAACATTGTATTACTTATGCTGTGCCAGCAAGCAATATTAATAAGCTAGACACACATAAATTCTATGGGAAATACTTTACATATTTTCCATAGAAAATAGCTACCCATTTAGGCACTTAACAGAATTTGCTTATGTATTACAGAAGCTCTAATAGCGTGATGTGCGTTAGCAATTTACTGTTGGCATATCTATTTTTGTGTATTTGCATGTTGTTGTTGCAGCCGGTGGTGATGACCAATAAAATATACCATCTAAAAATGTGTCTGTGCATTCAATTTAGGTAATCTGTAAAGATAAGATTCCTAGGGAAATGAAATGCACGCACGCTCACAGACTCAAAATCTAGGTCTTGCAGGTTATCAGTAAGTCTGAGCATGCAGTTTGTGATATAACCTCTGTTAGAACAAAATGTATTAATGCACGGTTGAGAAATATATGTACAACAACATGCCCATTAATATGACAGGTGTAGGGGAAGGCTTGTACATTTGGCAAGGACTCTGGAAGGTAGAGTTCATCTCTGTACACAGGGTAGTGCATCTCTTTTGCAGGATCCTGGGCAGTGAAGGCCACAGATGTCAGTATTTTCTCTCTCACCAAAATGATGGGAGAGATCCAACTGTCTATCCTGTGTGCAAACAGAAAGCACTTCCTGTTACACCAGGGGTGGGCAATGGCAGGAGGGCAGGGGTGTGTGCCCCGCCTCCCCAGTGCTGTCTGTGGAATAATCCACCCCTGACCCCTGGAAGTTCTCCACCCCTGTCTTACAGGGTGGTGGTGGGGAGAGATGGATGACATTTCCTTCTGGCTGCAGCCCTGTACACAGAGGACAGTATCCTGGCCAGTGTCCCCAAGTGTAGCATTTTATTTTTCCTATATGAGTGAATAGCAACCTGTATAAGAGAAAACATAGAATGCACCCATCAGGATACCATCAGGACCAGGGCTGGCATCAAGGGTAGGCATGGTTGGGCACCTGCCAAGAGCCCACCCCCCAGCAGGATCCCACTGAAAAGAGCCCACTGGAGTTGCTCTTCACCATTGTAAACCTGCTCGTTCACTCGTCTCTTGCTCTGGTCCAGAGACAACAATGGTGGCGAGAAGGAGAGCAGTAGATGCTTCTGCCTACTTGCTCACCGGCTCTCCACCTGTCAAGCAAGCAAGTGGTAGTAATGATGAGGAAGTGGATGAGGAGCAACAGCAGCTGGTGACAATGGCAGTGAGAAGGTTGACTCACTGAGGGTGGGGGTCCATTGAGGGAGTCTTGCTCAAGGGCCCTCAAAAACCTAGAGCTGTCATGGCACTGATCAGGGTGAGGGCTACACCTGCTCTGGTGACCCTAGAAATTGAGAATTATACCTACCTGTATCTTCACAGCCCCAGTTTTTCATCTATATATAGTCCCATCTTGGAGATTTTGCATGTTGTCTTTGCTAGTCCCAAAGGAATTCAAAGCACAACATCTACTTTGGTGCATTTCACACATATCTCAGTCAGTATGCATATTTTCCATTAAGAGACTATGGACATTCACAGGCTTGGATGTTATGCTTCTTGAATGGACAATGTACATAATTTCCCATTAATTCTCCCACTATGTGCATATTCTCCCATAATGCACAATTGGTAGTTTTTATGCACATTTTTCTTTCAACTCGTATTAATCCCAACATGTCTAAATGTGTCTGTTTGTAGATAATTAAATAAATGCCTGTCATTATGAGTGTGTCTGTAAGTGTGCATGCAGTGTGTATGTGGACTTGAATAGTTTGTATACTGCACTGAAGTAGCACCTGGAGGGTGCAGCTGGTCTCTGTATGAGAACCTAAGATGCATTTTGGAACAGGGACAAAACTATTGGAGTTAGAGGCTAACCTTTTCCTGCTGTTGGCAATGCTGCTGGCCACTGAAAATCAAGCTTGCTCTTGCCTGCATAGCCCCATCCTTAATCTGCACTGCTCTCCTCTTCCATTCTGGTTTTTGGTCACCTTGACTGTGACAGAGGCTACATTTGCATATAATGCTAAGCCATGGTTTATGTTAAACATGGTTACTGCTTTAACCATAGGTGTCTTGCAGATGAGCACTAAAACAACAAAGACTGCAGTTGATAAATAGTAACCAATAAACCAGAGTGCCACAATGCACACAACTGCAAAAAAATTCAAGTATGAATATGTGTGAAAAACCAAATCATAAAGTGTTGAACATAAATTAACATAGGTGAGTAATATATATATAGTCAAGACAGGGATAACCCATGGGTTTCTGGGTTCAGACATCATGACAAGCCATGGTTTAAACAAGCCAGACTTTGTAAGCCAAAAACAAACCATGGCTTCTGTTATGGTTTGTAGCTGGCTAACAAACTATGGTTTGTTTGCAGGGATGGCTTTGGACACAAGAGCAAGTCAGATTTCAGAAAACTGCATGATAGCTTAGCGTTATGTACAGAACAGGACAGAATGTTGGGAATTGACTACTATATACATATTCCTACAAAGGAGGGATGAAGTGATCTTCACATTTTGTAAACCCAATTGCTTCAGAGTCAGCAAATTGTGAATACTGAGGTTGTGTTACTGTATGTAGCCCAGCCCACCCCATCCATCATGATGGTATGTCCACAATTTGCCCAAAATATACATCTTGCTTTGTGTTTTAAGACTACAATAGTTACATATTTAAAATCCTGCACACACCTATTTAACCAATTCATTAGATGGCCCTGGTCTCCTTGAGCAGTCAGAGAGGAGGGGATGAAGTGTGGTCAATGGTGGGACCATTTGTATAGCTTCTTGTTCAGGAACCAATAATGTGTCTCTTAATTGCTAATGGGCCTCAATTGAACTATTGCAATCCCAACTTCTTCTGACTTGGGACAAGGACCAGGTTATTTGAAAGACCACATTCTCTCATATAAGCCTGCCCAGGATTTATCTATCTATCTATCTATCTATCTATCTATCTATCTATCTATCCATCTATCCATCCATCTATTATATTTATATCCCACCCTTCCTTTCAAGGAGCCCAGGGTGGCTAACAACCCATATAAAAGCAATAAAACACACATGCCATTAAAAGTATAACTCTAAAATTACAAAAACACAATAAAATACAATGAAACTATCACTGGAACACCAAAGATCTTTGGAAGATCTTGCTCTGTCCACTAACATCTTAAACATGTTTGGTGAGAGGTCCATCTAGTCCTTTCTCTTATGATGTCCCACTGGCAGGCAAAAATGTTTTTATTTCAGGCAGGCCTTTGGCCTCATAAGACGACTTGTTATAGCCACTGGAAAATATTGTGATTTGGTCAAATGGCTATTGCTTTTAACAATCCCTGTTTTTATGTTTTGATTATTATTTTGTATTTTGCTGTTGCTAGCCATGTTGAGCACAATTTGGTGGAAAGGTGGATCGCAAAATAAAACAAATAAGGAAACAAATAACTCTCACTTCTGTTTGAACAAAATGATACAAACCTGTGTGACCCATGTGGCCATTCCACTGAGATATAACAGAGATACAACACTGTCAGCAGCACTGCTCCCATTTTGTCACACAGGCATTTGGGATCTTTTAAAGACCTTGGGATTTAAAGATTTCACATCTTCACCACCTTCCTATAAAAAAATCCCCAAACTGAACAGGCCAGAAAAGAGAGAAAACACTCTGTTATTATACATATAATACAATAAATGCAAACTTCTGTGAAGTCAGCCTAGCATATTTTCTGGTCCCAGAAACACAACCTATTTGAGTATGTAAATATTCAACCTGAGCTTCAAATAGCAATAGAATAATCCTGTTCACAATCTTCCATAAGCAGGGCACATTCCTTCTTCGGTGTCATGTTTGCTACTGGCTGGCCCCTCAAAAATAGGTGACTATTATTAGCAACATTAGAAATGGAGAAGTTTTGCTAAGGCCAATGTAGATACAATCATAATGTAGCTAGGGTGGCCACTTATGCACTGCCAATTTGCATATCATTTGCATATGCAAATTTTTATATATAGGTGCAAATTTAGAAAGAAAAACTAGAATTTAAATAAAAATGCAATACAGTTTGCTGTAGTAGGGAAGAGTGTGACCAGGTTTGCATGATTACTGCAGTGCAATGTGTGCCAGTGGCCAGTTTGAATATTCATTCAACCCCAGGCAGAGTAGGTTACCATGGTTTGCCATGTCAACTGAACCCAGGCAGCAGGGTTTGTTGGAGGGGGAGACAACTTTCAAATAGCAGATAGCCTGTTGTAGGGTTATTTGAGGGTTGTTTTCCCCTCCAACAACCCCTGCCATCTGGGTTCGGCAACACAGCAGACCATGGCAGGCTCCTGCCAGGGGCTGAATATTCAAAATGGACATTGGCATGGGCCGTAACCCACCATGGCTTAAGTAAGCCACAGTGGGCTATGGTGATAATGTGAACCAGCTCTGTGTGTCTGCTCAGTCTACTGTCCAGGAGATCAAGGTTCAAATAACCAGTTGACCATGAAACTTACTGGGTGACTTCGGGTCAGTCTCCGACTCTCAGCCTAAACTGCTTCACAGGGTTTTTGTGAGGATAAAATGGAGAGAGGAGGCTCCTGTACATGGCCTTGGGCTCCCTGGAGGAACAGGCAGGATATAAATGTAACAAATAAATACATAAATAACACATATGGAAATGCAAAGTCCAAAAATACATGCACCTGTATATACATGCAAACATTTTCTGAAGAGTTTTGTATTAATAATCCAGGTTTCTTTACAGGGAGGATTTTTCAGCTTTCTTTGAAGATAGTGCAGCAGGATCAAATAACACTGATGGTAATATGCAGGACTCATAATTGATGTTTTCTCCTGATTTCTGTAAACTGTGTTTAATGAGAATTATATGAGCGTTTACTGGGTCATAAGGCATGTACCACCAATAGCAATACTTACCTTCAGCATTCTCATCATTACTGCTTGTTCTGATTTCACCATGGTGACATTTTTTTTTAACATTTTGCCTGTTAGCTTGTCCTGTATTCACTTGCCAATCATCTCAGCTTCATCTACATTCATTTTGTGCAAGATATTTCTTATTCCATTGAGTATATTACATAAATGAGAAAAATCATGGATGGAATGGATTATGAGATGCCAAAAATGGCAGTAATGTACAGTGCACTCCTCTGTATAGGCTACTTAGATGTAAGTCTAATTGAGTTAAATGAGGCTTACCCCTAGGAAAGATGGTATGGGATTGCAGCTTTTGAAAGTTTCTGGTATCTTAGCATCAATGTATTGCTCAACAGGGATGTGCAAAACTCCTCTGAGTCTGCTAACGATGAAGGAGAACTCACTTCCCATTGGACGATTTAAAATCTATGAAGGATGGTGGCTTTCGATCATGCCTCCTCTATGCATTATTTCTGCTCTACTCTTAGGGCCAAAACAGTCATTATTTTAAATCTGTATCCAGCAGCTACATCCTTTCTCATTTTTACTCTACAGTAGGCACAAGGCCCCTGATCCAGATCTTTAAACCCCCCTACCCTCCATGAGAGGGTCCTGATGTGGATTGCCCCCACCCCAGCACCTACTCTAGAGTAAAAATGAAAGAAAGAAACAATATAGCTGCTAGATACAGATTTAAAGTAATGTCTATTTTGACCCTTAATGGATCTCATAAGGATTCCCTCTACAACTCCCAAGGGTGGGCAACTTTTGGCCCACCAGATGTTTTGGCCTACAACTCTTGTCGTCCCCCACCATTGGCTATGCTGGATAGGGATGATGGGAGTTGTAGGCCAAAACATTTGGAGTTGCCCACTCCTGCTCTAAGCATACCCTTCCAAACACCAGCCAGCCCAGAACCTGTCATGCCTTCTCAGAATAAAATGCTCCTCATTCAACACAGTAAAGTCACTGGGATGTTGCTCCTCTGATTGTCTTATTTGCTGGAAGTACAATCTGAAGCACTTTGCATAATTATTGTGGATAGAACTTGCAAAAACAAAACAAAACAGGGGAAGCATGTGTTCCACAGATGGTGAATGCATTTGAAAGTCTTCGGTATGCTCTACCCTGATTAATGCTTTGATTTACCATGTTAAGATACATAAATCAGAGTTTGGTAGGTCTGCTCTGTCCCTTCTGAAGTCTTTCTTTCTAATCATGATGAAAAGACCTGAGGATGAAGTTACTTGATCAGCTGTGCTTTCACATCAGAATCAAATGTCCAAAGGTTCTATCAGGTCATTCAGATTCATGTTCACCTGTGTCAGATTTCATAAGTTCTCATTCACATGCACCATTCATGATCTCAGTTTCATTTCTCACAGAGGACTTATGCTCCTCCACTGGCTACGAGCAAGCTGCAGTTCAGAAAACCCACTTTCCAAACTTCCGTCAGAGCTGAAGAAATCACGACATGTTCTCAGAGGGAGCATGGCCAGGCTTTGCCGGCTGGCATATGAGAAGCAGCATGTACCATCTTCAAAATTGCCACACTGCTGCACCCACTCACTCACCACATCCCCAATAGGTCCAGGAAATGGCATCAACATAAGAAATCTGCCAAGATGAAACATTAACAAACACTTCATTATGTATGCGTGTGTCGTTGTACAACACACATATATTTTCAGTATGTTGATGGGTGAAAGGGCATCTTCATGCTAAACCTGTGTGGGAATTTATTTGGAGCTTCCAATATGTTGCCATTTCCCAGCTTTGCTACATGAGGTCCCTTTAAAACAGTGTTCTGCAACCTTGGGTCCCCAGATGTTTTTGGCCCACAACTCCCAGCATGCCCCAGCCATTTGTAGGCCAAAAACATCTGGGGACCCAAGGTTGGAGAACACTGCAAGGTTGGAGAACACTGCTTTAAAACTAGAGACGCCAGGAATGGAACCTGAGACCTTATACACACAAAGTATAGATCCTACCACTGAGTTATAGCCCCTTGCCTTCCTCTTACTATTTAACACTTAAAATACATATATTTGGGTTGAATCAAGACTTAGTTATACTTAGTGTAGATGCATTGAATTCAGTGGGACCCCAAGTTAGCTATGATTAACTTAAGTCCCATGAGTTTCAGTGGGTCTATGACTAAGCCTAGATTCAACCTATAGTGTGCCAGATGGTGTACAAAACACAGAAATGATACTTTCCCTTCCCATAGGATTGATAGCTGATGTGTGTTGTTAACATTTCATGTCAAATGATAAGGTATATATAATGGAAGTTTATTCAATTATGAAAGACTTCTAGTCAATTCACCCTTTTCCTTTTTAGCCAACAAGTCTATTCATTAAGCAATTAAAAATGATCGCACCATACCCCTTGTGACTGAAAGGTGAGGTGATGGTTGGTTCTGTGCTTGTAAAAAACAAACAAACAAAAAACATACAACAAGGGACTATGTTAAAAATCTTGACTGAAACAAAGCAGAGATACTCCTTCTGAAATGGCTTCTTAAATTGTTATCTTTTAAATTTAAAATTCTTTTAACATTGTATGTATTAATAAAGAAAATGTATATTTTATATAGAATTGAGGCTACATATCAATAGATTATAAACTGGATCTAGTGGGAACTACAGTGGTGAGCATGACACCATTTAATTCTGATTTATATTACAATTTCCCCCCCCCCAAAATACTACTAGTTGACTGTAGTTTGGTTTATTGTAAGGCTTTTCTGTCTTTTCTAAGCCACTGAGGAAGGCCTCTTTGGGCCAAAACGCATTTGGCTTCTCCACCAGATAACAGGAAAGCTTCTTAACTGTGAGGACCTATCTCGGGAAGCAACTAGCAAAAACATTGGCACAAATAAGACTTCACCCAGAGATAAGGTCCTTCAGTTTGAAAAGATACTCAAGACTATCTTCAGCCCTTGAGAAGTTATATTTTACATGTTTATTAGTTTCTGGTTATTACATGTTTTATATACATATATTTTAAAAATTTGTATATCTTTGAAATTTTAAATTGTGTTTATTTCAATACACCTCTATTGGTTATACTTTTGGTTATTATATACAGTTTTTCTTGACTTTTAAGTTTCTGTGGTTCTGTGCTTGTGCCATTCTGTGTGGCCTTATTACAACCCCAGTTGGCCTTTCCCCATTTCACTGAAGTAGAAAGATACTATGATGTTTGTCTGGAAAATTAGTAACTTGACCATCATTTCTATTGGGCAATGGCTAAGGCCAGCAACATTGCCTCTTCCCAATGGCGGGCTCCTGTATGAGCTGAGACATAGGCTGACTCTTGTATGCAATGGGAGCCAGTAGTTGGTGTGTGTGTGTGTGTGTGTGTGTGTGTGTGTGTGGAATATCCTGGGAGAAACCTCTGTTGCTGTTCACAATGGGAAAGAGAAGGGTTAAAATCTCATTTGCCTACAACTATATCTTGCTCAGCAGTGGTGGTGAAGGGCTGAAGCTCAATGGTAGAGCAAATGCTTTGTGTGGAAAAGATCCCAGGTTCAATCCCTGGCATCTCTAGGTAGGGCTGGGAAAGACTCTTGTCTTAAGCCTTGAAGAGCCTAGTATTAAGCCTTATACTAGTCTGCCTGAGCCTGACGGATCCATCGTCTGATGGTCTAATACAGCCTTCCCCAACCTGGTGCTCTCCAGATGCTTTGGACTTCAACCCATCAGTCCCAGCCAGTATGGCCAATGGTCAGGAATGCTGGGAGTTGTAGTCCAAAATGTCTGGTAGGGCACCAGGTTGGGGAAGGCTGGTAGAATGGATGCAGTTGACCATTTGACTGCTATCGTTCCATATACTTTATCACCCAAGTGCAACTGGTATGTGGTATCTTATGACTGGGCAAAAGCACATCGATGACCACACTTTCCCAAGGTGAGAGATGTCTCTTGATCGCCTGTCTGGGCTGGGCTCTCCCAGTGAGCAGTTCAGGTGCATGATAAGCTTTGATGCAGAGCACAACTATTGCCAAGATGATTCTTTAGAGTAGGGGTGAGGAACCCCTTTCAGCCTGAGGGCCGACTTCAGTTTTGGAGAAGCTCACAGGCCACGCATTCCAGTGATGGTGGTGGTGGGATGGAAGCAAAGGAGGCAAGGCCAAAAAACCCAACCCCCCCCCCCAGCATATTTTAGCTTAACGTTCCTACTGCCAGTAACTAAGCCTTAGGAAAGGCACTTCAATCTTTTAGAAAGGAGAAACAAAACTGCTCAAAACCTGGGAAACCAACAAATAATCAGTGGTTGGGGAGATAAGAAGAGGCAGTGCCAGGGGAAAGGGCATGGCCAGATTGCCATGCTGTGGAGTATCATCCTCTTGTTGCCTAGGCAACGTGGGGATGCCCTTCCCTCTCCAAGCACAACAGGTCAACATTACCTATTTTTGAAGCATCTCCTCAAAGCAATGGTGAAAAGGAGTGGGGCAGCTTTGGAACCTGTGAATGAGGCTGCCACGCCAGGGCTTCTGTTTCTGCTCAGCAGAGATAATATGGGGAGCACTCTGATGGCATCTTTGTTGCTCTTTATACCAAGGAGGCATGGGGTTAAAGAGCTCTTTGTACATGTCTCAACTGCTGTGGGTGAAAATTTACGAGGTGCGTTAAAAAGGGGATGTTCTTAGGAACTGTGGCCAGTTTGAGAACAGGTGGGAATCCCCTGGTTATCCTGATTATCTCATTTGGAAGGTTTGGGCCCTTTATTTGTGTTTAATGCAGCCATGCTGGCTGGGGCTGATGGGAGTTGTAGTGCAACACTTCTGGAAGGCAACAGATTGGGGAAGGCTAGTCTAGCATGATGACACTAGGAAATCCTTGCTCCATCCTGTCCCAGCAAGAATCTGTACTTTAGCTTACAGCACCAGTCAAGAACTTCTCTTTTATTCTTGTCTAGAGTTGCTTGCAAATTAATGAAATGAATTCTACCAGAGTTGTTAGTAAAACAAGATGAATGTGTTATCATGAGGTGATTCTGATGAGGCATCCGCCACTGTCTCATGATTCTAATTCCCCCCAACCCCTGCTGTTAGCAGGGGCGGTAGAGAAATAATGGTTAAAGTGATACAACAGATATTTACTGATATTATTTACAGCATTTTCACTTATGCTAAACATCCTCCAATAAGGGATAAGTCCAATAAAAATCTAATTAAAAATCCTCAGTTATAATCTGTAATTAATACATTAAACTTGCTAATTCATTAATGTGTTTTGCCTTATTATTATGCTTTCATTTCTACCATTCCAAGATTGTGAAAAGTATGGTTCTGAGAACAGAGATTGGAGTTTGTGTGTGTTTTCGTTTCATGCTATCAAAAATGTTTCCCTTTGGATAATTCAGGAGTCTGAAGGAAATCCTTTGTTTCGGAGAATAAGATAGTGTAGCTTCATGGATAATGCTATACTGCCTTTTTCTGTTCAACATTACCAGAGAATGATTCTTTGCTCTTATCATTTGACAGGAATTATTCTACTTTTATGTACAAATGGGCGTCTCATTCATTCCTGACTCAATCATGAGCAATGTTGCTGAACTTTTCAGTTCTGTGGCTTATCTAAAAATGTTTCTAGCTGAAATGGAAACACTACTGGGACACTACTACATCAATCTCCATTTTAACCTGAAAGTTAAGACTGCTTTGAAAATTTCAAATTGTGTAATAAAGGAATAGACGTATCCCTTTCTGGGCTTATCGTTAATTTTATATGTGACTTTAGTACTCAAACAAAAGAAAAACTTTAGGCTAAAAAAGTTTGCCAGAATTCTTAATATTACATATCAGACTGAGAATATTCATCATATCTAGAGTGTTAATAATAAGTAAATGTAATTATGGCTTGTCTACGTATGTTAGGGAAATTAGCAGTCCCTTCAATTTGCTGAAACAAATGTAGCTGATTCAAAATGAAGTATGATGTCTAGAAAATAAAGAACTTCTGTTTCTTTGAGGTTTTACAATGAAGTTTTTGTTGGTATTTATTGAAGGTTTTAAAAAACCCCAAACCCATGCCCTACAATAGATATAAAATGCAAATCACTTGTCTCAGTTTTATGATGAATTATGGTGAGATTGTATGTGACCTGAATCTGAGATATTAACCAAATTTCTGTATAGTTAATAGTATACTCACACCATAATCTATCAGAAATTAGCAAATTCTTTTAAATCTATCTATCTATCTATCTATCT
Organism: Shinisaurus crocodilurus; assembly: GCA_021292165.1. Classification (NCBI taxonomy): domain Eukaryota; kingdom Metazoa; phylum Chordata; class Lepidosauria; order Squamata; family Shinisauridae; genus Shinisaurus; species Shinisaurus crocodilurus. The sequence continues at coordinate 28,896,529 of CM037876.1, forward strand.
ATCTACCTATCTATATAATCCAAGGCTTCTTTTCAAAAGAAGGATGGGAAAGGGGAGATAACAATATATTGAAATATTCAAAAGTGTCCATAAAATAAACAACCCTTTCAATTCTACCTCTTCCTAAATATTGGTCTTATAGTAATAGAAAATTCAGAAGAGTTAATTAAAAAGGTCTCCATTATGTAGAAGTGTGGGATGTTATAGCACGTATCTTATAGCATGATCTGCATCCTTAGATGAAATCCATTCTAACTGTGGCCAATATGTTTGTGACCATCCACTTCTCATGGTACATAACAAGGGTGTCAAAAGAGTTTTCCATAATGAAGAAGGAAAGAAAGGAAGGAAGGAAGGAAGGAAGGGGGGAAGGAAGGAAAGAAGAAGGAAAGAAAAAAAGAAAGAAAGAAATAATGAGCAAGTAGCAACAAGGAAGAAAGACTGGCTTAGTTTGCATACCAAAAAGACTCAAGAGAAGCATGACTTTCTTTCAAGAAAGTGGAAAGAGAAGTCTTTTCCTGGTACAGCTCAAAGAAAAGAGAAAATGTGCAAGTCTGAGAAGATCATTACTGCAATGGCTGAAAGCACACCGCAATCTGACTTGCCATGCGCCGGAGAACAAAGAGCTAAAACTTCGGGAGTGGAACATGTTACACATAATTAAATATAGATCCCTGCTAATCAATAGTGAGTGCATAATTACTTTTCTCAAGGTTAGTTAGGCAGGGCACTGAGAAGGGACAGAAGCCACAATGAACAGAGTCAAGAACTCAGAGTGGAGAATCAGCAATATGCCATTTGCTAGCCGAGGAAGCTGTTAGGAGTCGAGCCCTGTCATACTTGAGAAGGTCATGCTGAAATTTTTATCAGTAGCCTCATTAAGGAGCCACTAGACAAGGTCAAGCAGGCCTCTGAGGAATCACTAAGGCACTCAAGTGGTGCCTCCAGCTCCTCTTGGTTTGCTCTGGGGGAGCCAGAGAGACACTTTGGCAGCACCAGAGTTTACACACAGCAGGAGATGGAGCTAAGCTGGAAAGTCTTGAGATGTTCTCCATACAGCTGCATATCAAGGCTGCACACAGACCTGGGAGTGAGTCTCATTGGACCAGTGGGACGTACCTCTGAGTAGACATCCCTAGGATTGCACTGTAAGAATGCAAAATCCACATATACTGGCAAACATCCTCCAAACATCTACAGTGGATTCATCTGGCCATGTTGTTTTGGTGATGACTGTAAGTATACACTGCCCTGACCTTAAGGAGGTGGGTTAATTAAAAAAAAAAAAAAAACCGTCAGGAAAGCCTTGTTCTCTGAAACGTCTGTCATGTTTCTGTCCAGCGTTAACCCTACACCAAAAATAAAGTTCCAGATGAGAAGTGTTTTTGGAACACCCCTCCCGCATTTGTTCAAGTTTTAAAATGTTTTCTCTAGTAGCATTTCTAGCCCAGTCCACAACATTGATGCATGATTTGTCCATGTCATAAAAAATAAAATAAAAATCAAATATTTTATTAAATTTTAATGTGCGCAATACAAATTCAAACAAACAACAAGGAAACACATGGGGCAGCTTCTAGTTTGACCAAGGCAGCACAGATCATTAATGACTGACTTAAATTCCAAGTTCACTTATCGAAAGGAGTCATTCCATATAGTTCTGTGTGAAGTTGGTGTTATTCTTTCGATGGCCTCATTTCTGATGTAATCCATAAAGCAATACCAGGTTCTGATAAAACAGTTTGAGTCCCATCACCCTCAAAGTATTCTTACCTTGCTGGTAGCATTTTCAGCCAGAGCAATTAATCATAAATGACTGTACCATAGATCTAGAGTTAGAAGTTTGTCACTTTTCCAGTTAGTTGCTATCACCTGTCGAGAAGAAACCATCATAAAAATAACTGCTTCTTTGAAATGAGTTGATTTGTTTTCTCCCACAAAAAGCAAAAGCAAAGCTAGCTTAGGTGTCCTGCTCCCAGGCCAGCAAGTGCCCCGGTCACAGCTCGGATAGTTTCAGAGATAGCAAAGAGAGCAACCAGGTCAGTCCAGAGTCTTACATGAGAGTTCCAGTATATTTAGCAGGAGAGAACTGAGGCGAGGTCAAGGTGTTCCAGAGTTCTGTTCACAGGAATCAGTTGTATCAAGCATCGAGGTCAGTCAGGGGGTGTCCGAAAGCATAGTCCGAGGGAGCAGCCAAAAGCCTAGGAATCTGTCTGGTCCGGTGTAACAAGGCGAAGGACGAAGGTTAGAATGTTGTTGTCTGCAGTGACAGCTGACCTCAGCTGGGCCAATTTATAGCTGGTCGTTAATCAGCACAACTGGTTAATTAGGTTGGCGTGTTGCTTTTAAGGGAGGCCCCATGCTGGAGCTTGTTCATTTGCTGCGTGTGTCTGAGCCTACGCCACTCAGAGGGATGAATGATCTCAGGCTCTGATTCCTGCATTTGGGCGAGTTCAGGCATGGCACGAGAGGGGCCAATTTGCTCTTCTGATGGCTGTAGGGGAGGGCTGTCAGCCGAAGCCTCTAGTTCCTCGCCTGGCTCTGGCTGCGGCTCATTACGCTGGCGCTCTTTCCCCTGTTCCTCATCCAAAGAATCTTCCCCCAGGTAGGGCATGACATTAGAGCCAGCTGTATCTGAAATTTTATTATCTTTGGGCAGCACGATCCAATGTGGCTGCCAGTAACCCTCCTAACTTGGAGGATTACGGGCATCCAGTGGAAGGCGGGAGGAGTGTGGAGGCAAGAGTTGCCTCTGAGCATCCCTCACCTTCTAAAACACTTAGATGGCCAATTTTGGCCATCCAAGTGTTTTACACCAGCTTGCGAGGAGAGAAGCTGGGGGCACCACCAGGATTCTTCATAGGACGGCAGTGCCTCATTACTACCCTCCCTGCCCCCCGCCCCCAGAATTGGCTCTAAAGTCAGTCTTTCATCTTCGGAGCCACAGCCAGCATGGAAAGAACCACACCAGCTGCGAGGGTGGAAGGAAGACGCTCCGAAGTCGGAATCCCAGCTCCGACCTCGGAGCACTTTTCTGAGGTCGGAGCTGGGACTCCAACCTTTCCTATGGCCATCTAGACAGTGCCTAGCGGCCAAAGGAGTGCGCCCTTACACTCATTAAAAATGTATCAGATTGCATATCCACAATAAGTGAAAATATGTGCCAGTATGTGATCAGTATCCCTGTCATATAAGATGCAATTTCCCTCACAAAATAACGACGACGACAACAACAACAAATTAATGTTAATTTAATGCTGGACACACAGAGTTTTGCCAGCTCTGTAAGTGAAGATGACCTATTTATACCACTTGTTTTAGCTGTTGAGTGGATTGTTAAGCAGATAGCCTGTGACAGCTGCCCCCTCTCCATGCCTGGTACCACAGGTAGTTGACTGGGTCACCTGCCCTTAAATCTGACCCTGTGTCTCTCTGTCTAATCTGAATTTAGAAGTATAGGGACCATATGAATGGAGAAGGGCAGTAGAAAGCACATGCTTTTCATGCAGAAGGCCCCAGGTTCAATTTCTGGCATCTCCAAGTAGGGCTGAAAAAACTCCTCCTCTGAAGTTCTGGAAAGCTGCCAGTCAGTGTAGACACTGCTGAGCCTGATGGACCAATGGTCTGACATGACATAAGGCAGCTTCCTAAGTGCTGGAGTGAATGGTCTTCTTGGAATGTTCCTGAGAACAGAGAACCAGAGAGACACTTTAGCAGCACCAGAGTTTACACACAGCAGGAGATGGAGCTAAGCTGGAAAGTCTTGAGATGTTCCTGAGAACAGGAACATTCCAAGACTGACAGCGGCCCAACAAGAGGTGGCAGATTGACTTTGGAACTGACGGAGGAGATGTAAGGGCCACACAGTCATGTGCTAAGTAGAAACTGGCCATTTTTGTTTTCTTTTTAATGAGTCAATTTTTAAGGTTAAGCCACTCAGTACAAGCCCAGCCTTCCATATTGCAGAGTTGCAATGGGCGCTGGGTGGGGGCACATGGGCAAATAGGATCTAAGCAATGTGACACATCACTTGATGGGCTCAGGAGGCAAGGAGGAGGAAGTGACACAGGAGTTGTAGCAGCAGCAGCAGCAATTTGCCATGAGAGGTGAGGAGGACATTCTTTTCATGCGTGTGTAAGAAGAGAAGGAGGGAGGGAGGGAAAAGAAAAATGGGGGAAGGGAAATTTAATAGGGATAAATGCCAGTGCTGCACCTAGGGAGAGGAAACCAAATGCACAGTTACAGAATGGGGGACACTTGGCTCAACAATACTACAAGTGAGAAGGATCTTGGAATTGTGGTAGATCACAAACTGAATATGAGCCAGCAATGTGATGTGGCTGCAAAGAAGGCAAATGCAATTTTGGCCTGCATTAATAGAAGTATAGCTTCCAAATTGCGGGAAGTGATAATTCCCCTTTACTCAGCACTGGTTAGGCCTCATCTTGAGTACTGCGTCCAGTTCTGGGCACCACACTTTAAGAAGGACGTAGACAAACTGGAGAGGGTTCAGAGGAGGGCAACAAGAATGATAAAGGGACTGGAAACAAGGCCCTATGAGGAGAGACTGAAAGAACTGGGCATGTTTAGCCTTCAGAAGAGGAGACTGAGGGGAGATATGATCACACTCTTCCAGTACTTGAAGGGATGTCACACAGAGGAGGGCCAGGATCTCTTCTCAATCATCCCAGTTTGCAGGACACGGAATAATGGGCTCAAGTTACAGGAACCTAGATTCCACCTACGTAAACATCAGGAAAAATTTCCTGACTGTCAGAGCAATAAGACAATGGAATCAACTACCTAGGGAGGTGGTGGGCTCTCCCAATCTGGAGGCATTCAAGGTGCAGCTGGACAGCCATCTGTCAGGCTGCTTTGACCTGGATTCCTGCATTGAGCAGGGGGTTGGACTCGATGGCCTTGTAGGGCCCCTTCCAACTCTACTTTTCTATGATTCTATGATTTCCCTCCTGGTCCTCCATAATGTGACTGGGGAGAGAAAACAGCATGGCCAGATCTGACTCACTCTGCAATTCTATACATGTCTACTCAGAAGTAAGCCCCATCACATTCAATGGGACCTGCTCTAGTAGGCCTCTATAGAATTGCAGCCTCCACGTCCCTTGTCTTGAACTCCTTCTCCTTTTGAGCAACAGCAGTTATAGAAAGAGAGATTGTGCTGGTGCTGGCTGGCTGGACTGGGTTAGCAGAGAGTTTTGCTCTAATGAGTCTGCCTGGAGAGCTGTTTGCTTCGGGGCCAGGAGTAAAAACACGATTTCCCTCCTAGTTCTCCAGGATGTGGTTGGAAAAAGCAGCATGGCTAGATCTCAGACTCAAAGCCTCTCTCTTGATCTTTCCCTCCCCTTTGAGCAAAAAACAGTGAGAAAATGAGAGAGATTGTGCAGGAGCTGGCTGGCAGTAGCAATTCAGGGAAGTGCTTGGCACCAATCTGGTTTTGAAGTGGTGGTGTGCAGATGCCTTTGCTGTATGTAAGACTGTAGGGTGAGTGGATCTCTGCTTGGGGTGAGTGTGGGTTGTGTGGTTTTCCTCCTGCAATAAGTAGATTCCCCCTCCACACTGTTTTGCATTTATGAGCTTAAAGTTGCTTGATTCCGTTCCCTTCTCTGTATAATGTGGGTTGTTGCTGGAACAGGAAAAAAAAAATGTGGCTCCAAAGATGGCTATGGAGATGACGATGATTTTGCAAAGGGGTGGATTCTGGATGCTCTGGGTTCCAAAGGACTGCTCTTCTGTGCAGCTCTGAGGAGGATATCGTGGTGGTGGTTGTTGTTGTTACGGCGGTGTGGATTCTCCCCTTCCACTCATGATCTTCAAGTCATTTGATTCTCTGCTCAGTGGGAGTTGCTGCTGGAGCAGGACCGTATGGGTCCAAAGCAGTGCTTTTGTGTGGGCTGTGTTGTCTGATCCTTCCTCCCCCCCCCCTCGGGACACATTCGGCGTTCATGATTTCAGAGGCAGTTTTTATTCAGTTCCCTTCTCCGTGAAATGTGCGTCATTGCTGCAATGAAGACATGGGGCTTCAAAGGAATGCTTTTGTGTGGGTGATTATTACTACTGTTGAGACAACATGATGCAAAAGGATAGATTTTGAATGTTCTGGGAATGTTCTGTGTCTGATCATGGGTTGCAAAAGTACCCATCCTGTTCGGGGGAGGCCGGCGACTCCTATGTCAGTGAGGAAATGAGGATCCTTATGCATTGCAGCTTTTCTTCTGAGCTTCATAGGAGCTATCTGAGGTGCTGAACCTCACCCCCAAAATAGGTTCAGCACCATGGAGCACCATGGGTAGCTCCTATGAAGCTCAGAATAAAAGCTGCCAAGGATAAGGAGCCCCACTGACATCGGAGTCACCAGCCTCCCCTGGTTGTTATACCCATATTAGTGTATGATATTACTGCAATGTAGTCCAGAGTTGTTGTTATCTAGTCTGTTAGTGCATTGGGTTATTTCATTTTTATTTTTAGGGAAATGCAGTGTGTGTGTGTGTGTGTGTGTGTGTGTACGGAACTGTGAAATATTTCATGTGAAGCACATGCGGGCAAAGAGCCAGCTAATCCAGGGGGGAGCAGATGCAACAGAGACCATCAGGGCCCCTGTACCTTTCTTTCAGGAAGTGCCCATGGACAGCAGAGTGGTGGGGCAGAAGGCCTCCCAGAGATTTGAGGCTCCAAATGAAGGTTTGGGGGCTCTAGCCCTAGTGGGCTGCCCCCTAGCACTGCCTCTGCCATGATCTACAGAGTGCCCTTGGGACTAATCTCAGCCTCAGTTTCCTTATCCATATACAAGGAATGGTGCATGTCTGAGAAGCTGAGAGATCTGTTATAGCCCAGATGCTACTGACCAGCCGTTCTAGTCCAGGAGCCATTTACTAATACAGCCAGTGACAGTGTACCAGCACCATAAATGGATAAACTTGTCTCAGTCTTGTTTTGTTTTTTGTTTTTAGCTTCCTGTGCTTTATGTGATCCAGGGCTGAGCCCTGACATTGAAAATAAGTTCCAGGGCTAAATCATATCAACTACAAAAAACATGAAAGGGAAAAGGCTAAAATTAGTATAAATCAGATTTGTGTGTGTGTGTGTGTGTGTGTGCGTGCGTGCGCGCGCATGCATGCAAATCAAATAAAGCCCTACCTTTCACCAAAATACCTTTTAGAGCAGTGTGCAAATGAGTTGGGTGTCATTTAGTTCTTGCTTTGGTAATAATTATACTTGTCAATCATAGCTCATTAACTGTCTCAACTTTAATGGATTGATGCATACATTAATCAACCAATTACAATATCTCAATAGAAGTGAGGTATTTAATCATGTAAGCAGCACTTTCCCTTAACTAAATAAAATGGGAAAGTCTTACAATAAAAAACAAACAGATCTTAAATACCTGAATCAATAGATAATATACATAGTTTGCCAGTCACTGACCGATAATGGTAGAGAATGGCCATTGCAAGAGATGAACTGACTTCAGTACTTTCTCCAGGATCACACTGGAAGATGATGTAAGACTGAAGCCCACGCTATCTTAAAGTAGCTCGACCATAAGATATGAAACACCATCTCTGGCTGAAAGAAATGAATTTTATCTTGTCACAAATTACAGCATATCACATCAACATCTGGTTCCCCACCCCTGCTATAAGACAAGAGAGAGAGAGAGAAGTGTACTTCAGGTGAAGAACTGGCTACCCAGATTGTTTGATTTCTGGGTGCTCAGCCTAAGCTTCCTCAGTGAAGGACACCTGGCAGGATATGGGCTACTCTTCACAAGGACTGAGAAAATGTGTTTGGCCGAAGCACGGAGAACCTGATTAAGAAGACTTTGAACTAAATCCTGTGGGTGATGGAGACAAAAGGTACAAAGTACAAAGGTAAGCACTAAAGTGTCCCTAGCAAGAGGAATTCATGTTAGAGGAATTCATGTTAGAGGCATAGAATCACCATTTAGGCTTCATGTCATTGCTTATAGCCAATGATAGACCCCTCCTTCATGAATTTGTGTAATGCCCTTTTAAAGCTAACTAAGCTAGTTGCCATGTCCACATCTTGTGGCCCCAAATTCCATCAATGTGTTGTCTGAAGAACTATCTTGTTATTTATATATGGAGTTGTCATACTTAGCAAAACCATTGGTTCATCTTGTTTGGTACTATCTTCTCTGACTTGTGTCAGCTCTCCCGAGATTTTTGGCAGGGATTTTTCCCAGCCTTGCTACAGCAGACTGAAGTTGCCGGGGATGGAATATGGGTGATTTTTGGTGGTGTTTTGCATGCCAAGAATATACTCTACCACTGAGCTAGGCCTCTCTCTCTACTAATGACCTGGTTTAAACAGATGTGGAATAAATATAATTTTGACATTGTAGTTTTGTGCTTTAATAAGAATGTCAGATCTTGGTTTTGGGAAGGGGCAATGTTGAAATCCAACCAATGGAGAAATAAGTTAGACTGTGGCAATCCAGTGATCTTCATGGCTAAACAAGAACTGGAACGTGAATTTCCTTATCAAGTCCATGTGCCATCCATTGCACCTGGAATTGGCTCCTTTTATGTGGTCTCAATGTATATTTTTATAAGCTGATATATGTGGTTACCACATAAATGTGTCCCTGTGTAAACTTAATTATTCACTTGCTTTATAAAGGATGGAGAGCCAGAATTTACAAAAGGCAGATGTCAATTGAAGAGAACTGGAACTTATATTTTCAGCCAACAGATGTTTGCTTGCTTGCTGACACTACAAATGAATGCAACTTAATAGAGTTGTGTGCATTCTGGTGTAAACAGCTCCTTGGCTTGCATTCTACCACAAAACCATATGGGCAGATCTCCTAGATGAGTTGGCCTGCATTCTAAACAGGAACATCCGACAGTGAATGCAACATTGGGATGCAACTAAGAAGCAGATAGAAACGACTCCGCGCAGAGGCCATGATTGCGCGAGTTTGGCTGAATCAGATAATTCCCATTTTGCTTCTGTTCTGTTGAAGATAATCTAAGAGGGTGTGACTTAAATGCATTTACATAGATTAGGACCTTGGCGGGGTGGGGGAAGACAGGGTCCAACAGCACGGGTTGGCATGGCAGGGCACCTGCTGAGGTCTGCCACCAAGCAGGGGGCCACTGACAAGCCCTGGGCTTGTTTCTGCTCTTCACCATTGCAACCTGCTTGTTCACCTACCTTTCACTCTGGCCCAGACAACAGTGGTGTTGTGAAGGAGGAGCAGTAGATGCCACTACCTGCTTGCTCATTGGCTGTCTGCCTGATAAGCCAGCAGGTGGTAGTAATGAGGAGGAAGAGGATCAGCAACAGTTGATAACAATGCTGGTGAGAAGGTAGACACATTGAGGGAGAGGAGCCCATTCAGGGTGTCTTGCTCAAAACCTGGAGCCAATACTGGGGGAGGGCAGAGCTACATGGGTTGAGTCACTAAACACACCATGGATGTTTGAGAGAATATGGTCGGAGAGAGAAATGGACCTTCCCAATGAAAGGAAGAGCTGGCCGGTTGGGTCATGGGCAAGTCAGATTTCCATGGTCTGCCTGCGATTGCACTCTTCTCATGGACACTGCACTAGGAAGGCATTGTCCCATTATTATCTTATAATGGGTATAATCCTAATCCCTAATTATCTTTCTCACCACCCCCAAGCCCTCAAACAAAATGAAACTCAGGTAATTTCAAGAAGTCTTTTGCTTATGGCTTCTTTATGGCTTCATCCTTGACTCCCAGCTGTCCATGGAGGCTCAAGTGTCCGCTGTGAGCCAGGCGGCGCTGTATCAACTCCATCTGATACAGCAGCTGCGCCCTACCTTCCTAATCATCTGCTCCCATCAGTGGTTCATGCCTTGGTCTCCTCTCGCCTGGACTACTGTAATGCGCTCTACGTGGGGTTACCCTTGAAGACGGTTCGGAAGCTACAGCTGGTACAGAATGCGGCGGCTCGCCTGGTTAAAGGCAGCCGCCGGCGGGACCACATCACACCAGTGCTGAAGGAGTTGCACTGGCTACCAGTTGCTTGCCGAGCTGAATTCAAGGTGTTGGTTTTAACCTTTAAAACCCTATACGGCTCCAGTCCAGTCTATCTCAAGGAGCGTCTCCAGCAACACCAAGTGGCCCACTCAACAAGATCTGCCACGGACGGCCTTCTCCTTGTCCCTTCAGCCAGAGCAGCTAGACTGGTGGGGACAAGGAAGAGGGCCTTTTCTGTGGCAGCCCCCATACTGTGTAACTCTCTCCCGAGTGACCTCCGCCATGCCCCCTCTCTGCTGAGCTTCCGCCGCTCATTAAAAACCTGGCTGTTCAGGCAGGAATATGGGGTGGGTTAAGATTTTAAAATTTTTATACTGTTTTAAATGTATTTTATTGTTTTTATTCTATGTACATCGCCCAGGGTGGCCGGTTGCCGGCCAGATGGGCGATTAATAAATGTAAATAATAAATAAATAATAAATATATTCCTGATCAAACAAATGATTCTGTAACTCAGCCTCCCCACCCATGCCCTTCAGATGTGTTGGACTACAACACCCATGATTCCCAGCCAGCATGGCAAATGACCATACTAGCTAGGATATATCGGGTTGGAAGTCCAACACATCTGGAGGGGACCAGGTTGGGAAGGCTGCTGTAACTGGTTTAACATTTACATTACCAACATATGCAGTAACAAACAGATTCTTGGTTGCTAGCTCAGGTGCCTTCTATGTGTATCTTGATGTGACACAGTGATAACGATTGCCCTATGAGAGAGTTTTCTGATCAAGCTGACATTATCCCCCATCATGATTATTGAGTTCTGTGAAGAGAAGCAGACCGGGTCTCGGTGTCCTTCTCCACCACACACGTATAAACAAGTGTAATCCCAGCCAGAGGCTGGGAACCTCATGCTCCTTGTGTATACTAGGCATGGCTCCAAGGCCGGGTCGTGCCCCCGACCCGATCTTCTCTGGGGGCGCTGACCCGACTCGATTTTCTGAGCGGCGCAAGACCGGAAGTGACACGACGGGACCCTGCGCAGGCGCAGACCGCGGAGAGGGCGAGCCGCCCCAAAGAAAAAGGTAAGGCCTCACCGGGCATGAGCGGGGCCAATTTCAGCCTCGTTCTGCCCGGCAAGGCTCGATTATACAAGTCTAGTGTATACCAAAGTATCTCCCTACCTTTCCCCCTTCCCTCATTTCCCACCTTTTATTGTAATCGGTTTACCTTAAATAAACTTTCCTGGTTCTACCCCACACAGTGTGTGTAGTTCCTCTGTGGTTCAGTGCTCAAATCCAGCGTATAGACTAAGGGCAAAGCCCTGAGAAAATCAGGACGGCAGAGCCAAGGCTGGCAGTTTGGCGCCTTTGAATTTGATCTCTCGTCTTGAGATAAAGGACCAGTTGCGGTCCTTCACAGGTTCATTACGTACATACAGAGAGGAATGAGGAAATTAGAACTTTAATACAGGCAGAGAACATATTTATTTATTTATTTATTTTATTTTATTTCTATACTGCCAAATAGTCGAAGCTATCTGGGCGGTTTACAACAATTCATAAAATACAACAATATAACATTGCAGGTTACGTATTAATGCATTTACATCCTGCCTGCATAAGCCAGGGCGGCTTACACAGAAATCATAACAAAACCCAGTCATATTATACAATAAAATAAAACAACAGATTTCTTTAAACAAACACACATACACACAGATAGAATCAACTTAAAACCAATCAGAGCGAAAGATTGGTGGAGGGCACAGTCCAATCCAGATGCCTGTAGCCCTCCGAACCTGGAGGATTACAGGGCATCCCATGCAGGGTGGGAGGAGCGTGGAGATGATGAAGGTCACTTCCATGCGCCTCCTGCCCTGCAAAGCACTGAGACTGCCGATTTCAGCCATGTAAGTGCGGCGCTTCAGAGGGGGAGGGAAGGAGGCTGATGTGCTGCCAGGATACCTTGTTATCATGGCCACACCTGTCTGTCTCCTCCCCTCCCCGTCCCCTGGAACGCCCACAAAACCCCTTCTCTGAGGTCGCGCTTGCAGCCAGCATGGTTCTTTCCGCACCAGCTGCGGGGTGGGGGATGGTGCTCCAAGCTTGGAGTCCCAGCTCTGACTTCGGAGTGAGTTTCTGAGGTTGGGGCTCGGACTCCAAAAAATCCTATGGTCGTGTAGATGCTGTCTAGTGGCCAGAGGATTGTGCTGCTCAAGACCTTGGAAAATATTAAAAATGTATTTGCCTGCCAACCCAAGAAATAGCAACATGGGTCTCAAGCAAGTGTCCCTGTGGAGAACATTCCACAGATGGGGAACAACCACAGTGAAGGCTTACTTACCCATTGCCACCTTCTGCACCTTAAGGTGCAATCCTATCCATGTTTATGAAAAAGTTGTACAACTCCCAGCATTCCCTAGCCAGCCATGCTAGGGCATACTAGGAGTAGTAGGACTTTTTTTGTTGTTGTTTTGGTCTAAACAGGCATAGGATTGCACTCTTAGTTGGTGAGGACACCCAGAGAGGAATTTCCAATTTTCATCACAGGATACAGACAAGCTGATGTGGAGGCTGGCGATCCTTCAGCTAATCTACCCTGGTCCCAAGCCATGTAGGGCTTTAAACTGCAACACTACACTTGTAGCTGCATTGGCTGGTGTTAGTTGCTGGTTCTGCAGTCTCCTGGGAAATTCTTTTGCATAAGATCTATTGAAATGTATGGGCACTGCAAAAGAGTACAGCAGAAGTTCCCACTTCCCAGAAGGATTGCACTCTTTAGAATTTTCATATTCTGAGCACAATATCCTGTAAGCAAGTGTCTCTAAACTCTATTATTATGACAATTTCCCCTGTCTCTGTCATCCTGATGTGGCAATCAGAGTATATATGAGAGTTCCTATCCAATTATTTACAGGTTCTTGGCTTATTTCAATCTGATTGAGACAAGTTTCATATCAACGCAACGGCACTCAACTGGATTTCTCTGAAGTTAGCCCCTATTGCAAGTGAGAGAGGGATCCCATATTCTCTCAGCGGTAGAACAAATAAAGTGGACTGCTTTGTTAAGTCCTAAGAAAACAGCTTTTTGATGCATCGTTTGTATCTCTGACCAGGGCTCATGGTTCTGGGAAAAGTGATAAAAGAAAAGAAAAGGACTATTATTTCCACACAAGCACAGTCTCTACCTCTAAAGCATCAAGGTACCAGAAGCAATAATGACTATGTTAACTTCAGCATAAGACAGAGAAATTGACAAGGTTACTCTTTTTTTATATATCTGCTAGATATCTCCCTGACACAACCCCCCAGCATTTGCTTTGAGATTGAAGTTTACTTTATCCTCACATAAATCAGGGGGGGGGGCACAAAGGGGTGGAGAAAAGCCCCCCCCTTCCACTTTCCAATTCCTGCTTTAAGAAATATCAGATGTCAGTGTAAGATAAAGAGTAAGTAGGAAAGCAGCTCTGCTGTGGCTGACCACGGCACGGGCAATTATTTACACTGTCACTGTGGCTATATAGACCCTTTATGTGGCAAGGGAGTCCCATTGCCAGTGTTGAAGAACTGAATCAACTGTCGGTCCAGTCAGATTTTGTATATGGAATGGAAGGGGGCACCATCTTGTTCTTTGCCGTAGGCAGCAAAATGTCTTGGACCAGCACTGATAGTGGCCATGGAAGAGCAATCTTCTCAGTGGCCACCAGTGTGGGTGGCCATCATCTCCCACCTCTGTGTGATGCTAGTGTTCAGAGAGGGGGGAGTCCGGGGTGGTGGTGGGAAGGAGAGTATTGGCTGCTAGCTGGTGGCCACCAGAAGGATCACCACTGCCACGCCTACCTCTTTACTCTCCTATCCATAAAATCACTCTGCTACATCCTTGGAAAGATCACCCAAAAATGCCCCCCCCCACTGCCACCATTCAGTCAGAACTGAAATGCACTCCCTTTCCAATAGGTGCAGTAATTTGGCTTAGCACTAATCGGTGCTGATAACTGCCACTGCAATAGGCCTGACAACAACGGCCAATGGATGCCACATCAAGAAGTCAATGGGATTCAGTCTTACAATTTTCCAAGCAGAAGTATTTCCTTCCCACACCAGAAAGCACCAAATCAGTATGGCCACAGAAAATAGTAAATGCATGGTACTACAGACATACTGCTTGGTTTGCAAGGGTTTAGAAATAAGTTGCCAATTATTCTATTTCAAATGAGAACCTGCCGTCATCAGCATTCACTCAGAAGTCAGTGGTCAACCCTTGTAAAGTGTAAGAAATACAGCAAAATGTCAATGGTTTGACTCATTATTCAAAGACGTCAGCACTACATACCCATGACCTTCAGATGTCAGGTGATGCTGAGAGATAGGAAGAAAGCATCCACTTCAAAACTAATACTGCTAAAACATGCAAGGGTACTTGATTTAACATTTCAACATGCAAACATTTTCTCCACCTCTCATACACAGATCTGTCTGTGGCAAAGGAGGCACTCATGCTTCACGGAACTGTAATGATATTTTCCAGGAAAAGAATTTAAAATATATAATGGGATGGATTTTCAAGATGATAGGTCACAAAAACCATTACATGAGAAAATATTATATGGCCATTGTCATTAAGTGCACTATAGTTTTAGACTCACGCAGCATAATCTAAAACAGCGATCCAGCCTGTATGAAGTGTGGCCAAGAATTTATTTTGCCACAAGAACATAGTTTGGGCAGTCGAAGTGTGCAGCAGCTTCCTCATGCATACAGTCACAGAAAAAGGAATTCTCACACCACACTTCATATGTGATGTGATTCTTCCTTTAGTCTACACGAATATCATCTCCAAGCAATAAATATCTACACGAATATCATCTCCATGCAATAAAGATGTAACACACAAATCAGTCTTCAGTACACTGCCAATCTTTTCTGAATTTAGTTATTTTAGATGTACAATGAAAGTATAAATGAACACAATATTCAATAATGTTTTCTCAACATTATGCTCAAGGTGGTAGAGAAAAATGGGGATGATGCTATTCCAATCATTTCCCTTACTTACTTATATAGCTTGGGACCGCAATACTGGATGGAACGCCTCTCCCAACCACAAACTACCTGGACACTACATTCAGCATCTGAGGCCTTCCTCTGAGTGCCTCTTCCGAGGGGGGCTCAGAAGGTGGCAACAAGGGGGAGGGCCTTCTCAGTGATGGCACCTCAAATGTGGAATTATCTCCCGCCTGAGGCCCGCCTGATGCCAACTTTGTCATCTTTTTGGTGCTAGGGTAAGGCAGCCCTCTGTGCTGAGGCATTTAAGGATGTCTAGGGTTATTTTAATGGCTTGATGGGAACACTCATGTCAGGTGTTTTTTAACAGGTCCATTCTGTATTAAATAGTGTTGTTGTTGCTGATTTTTTTTTAAATTAAAACTGTTTTAAACTCTGTATTGTTAAATGATTTTATCATTTTTATTGTATTATGGCCTTGCTTAGGCACTGTTGTGAACCACCCAGAGAGCTTCGGCTATTGGGCAGTATAGAAATAATAATAATAATAATAATAATAATAATAATAATAATAATAGCAGCAGCACATGTTACTATACCATTAAAGTATTCGCTTAAATAAAGAACTAAAAGAATGAAAACCATGTTAGGTCTGGCAATCAGTATGGAGGCCTGTAAAGCCAGGAGTCTGTGATTCTACCAGGACTGACCCGGACTCAGCAGCCTTCTTCATGCGTTACTTGAATGAAGAGGAAACATGGATACAAAGCGCTGTGAGGCTGTATGCTTAGCCCTACCCCTGAGTTCATGTGACTCCTCCCGGCTCCATCTGAGGTGGGTGAATTTCTGCAGTGGGGAGCCTTTTGTATCTGTGTAGGCTTTCTGCACAATTTAGATTCCAGGAAGACCAGGGCTCTAAATCATTTGGGGATCCTCGACAAATAGAAATGGCTCCCTGGTTCCCATTGCATAAGTTATCGGTCAACCAGTGAAGGGCCAGGAGAGGTCATACAACCTTGGGGTTTGAGGCTAAAGGTGTGGCCCTGCAGCCCTTCGCAAAGGTGGTGTTAGGTGGAGGCCCACTGGGGCTGGAGCCCTGAATCTTTCATTTGGAGCCCCAAATCTCTGGGAGGCCATCTGCCCCACCACCCTGCTCTCCATGGGCACTTGCTGAAATAAGGGTACAGGCACCCTGATGACCTATACAGGCCTGTGGCTCACGCTGGCTCAGCTTGTCTGAGTGTGGAAAGCTAAGCAGGGTCAGGCCTCCTTATTACTTGGATGGGAGACCCCTCCTCTAGTTTCCTGCATTGAGCAGGGGGTTGGACTCGATGGCCTTGTAGGCCCCTTCCAACTCTAGGATCTATGAAATCTATGAAATCTGATCCCCCTGGATTAGCTGGCTTTTTGCACACATCTGCTTCACCTCGTACTGCCCCCCATCTTTGTGCCTGAGGTTGTTCCCCCCCTGAAATCAAGTGCCCTCCTCTCCCCTGTCCATACGTCTCTCTCTCTCTCTCTCTCTCTCTCTCTCTCTCTCTCTCACACACACACACACACACACACACACACAGAGAGACTAAGGTGAGGGGCTGATGTAAGTGGTAAATTTTGAAGTGCAGGAGCTCATTGTGACAGTCCCCATAGCCATGCCCCCAAGAACAAGCCATAGTCTCACCCCCAGGATCTAGGGTGGCAGAGGCATGTTAGGGATGGCCCACTAAGGCTGGGTCCCTGAATCTCTGGGAGGCCACCTGCCCCACCACCCTGCTGTCGATGGGCACTTGCTGAAGTCAAGGTACAGGGGCCTTGATGTTCTGATCCCCCTGGATTAGCTGGCTTTTTGCCCACATGTGCTTCACCTCCTGCTGCCCCTCCCTCCTTGAATCTTTCTGCTTGAGGTTTTGTTCTGAAATCAAACACCCTCCTCTCCCCTGTCCATACCTCCCTTTTTACAAATAGGGGCATCCTTAGGTGGCAGGGTCCTTTAAAGACACACACACACACACACACACACACACTATATGTAAATTAGCATATGCAAATTTGCACATTTTTTAGTCCTGTGGGCCTGAGCCCCAGATCTTTTCAGTACCTAGCACTGCTCCTGGCCCTTCTTACTGGTCTTGCTCTTTTCCCAGAGTAATGCCTGAACAGGGCTAGCCCTAGTTTCCACATCTGACCTTTCCAATTCTGCCAGCTTCTGTCCAGGCTCTCCCTAGCTTGTCCCCACCTGCCTCGCCCTTGTCCAAGTAGGATACGAAACAAAAACAAAAATAATCTTGCCCTCCTCTTTTCACACTACTCTTCCAAAGGTCATAATTTCAGCACTGAATCCAAAACACAGGCCCACTCAATTTAGCCACTTCCGTGCCCCCTTTCCCATGATGAACTGAAATCCAGAAATGAGAAGGAATTTCTGGAGAAGATGGAATCTAACTCACCTCAGCTAGTTGTTTTTATTCTGTTTGCCATATATCTTTGCAAGCAACAGTCAATCAAGTTGCTGAAACAGATGCTCGTTCACTATACTTCATTCACTTTGCTTGCACACTATTTATATTGGCAAAACCTAAAGCCTATCTATCTATCTATCTATCTTTATCTCTCTCCAAGTTACACAAAAATCAGTTACATTCTAATATTGGAAAGTATAACAAGGCATCTCTGCTTCTCGCAGATGAAGTTTCAAGCATCATTTCACTGGACAAGGGTGGGGAAGAGCTTTACTTGTCACTTATTTCAGAACAACTCCAGAGCCTCTATGAAACCCATGGGTGATCTACTTCTCTCAGCAGGGTTAAGCATCGGCAATTCTAAATATGTCTACTCAGAAATGAGTCCCATTGATTTCAATGAGGCTCACTCCCAGGTAAGTGGGCATAGTAATTGCAGCCTGAAGGCGGTTACTCATGCTTTTCAGTGCAGAATGCCCATGAAAGGATCGATTTAGTCTTCTGTCACCAATCCTAAGGTAAAGGATATGGGGAATTAGAACTATAGAAAGATGTCTTTGTGACATACATTGTGTGTGTGTGTGTGTGTGTGTGTGTGTGTGTGGGGATGTTAATGTAATTACTGTGATGCACACAGATAATTATATGTCACATGCATGACCAGGAGCATTCTAATGAGCCCAAATCTATTTCCCTGGGTTCTGGATCTATTTCTCAGAGCCCTGAGTGTCCATTGACGCCATTGGAAGATTCTTTTCCTGGCTGAATTGCCATGCAAGGTGGGGGGATTTCCAGGGGGATTCCAGTTGAGAAGGATTAGCTTTCCCCTCCTGGCATGTTGTGGCCTCCCAAAATCTCCTCTCTTGCATGGCAAGTAAGGTTAGAAATAACTTCCAGTGGTTCCAATGGAAGCCCTCCTTTTAAGCTTAATTGCATGGAGTGTGGGGAATTTTCCCAGAGGAAGCAAACAGAGAGAAGTGGGGAGAAGAGAGAGAGAGAGAGAGAGAGAGAGAGAGAGAAGCGGGGAAGGGACAGCGAGAGATTGCAAATCAGTTATAATTCAAGAACAACGACTGATTTGGAATGATCTGCGGTGGTTTGCAAATTAAATAATTTATTTTATTTGAGGTGATTTGGATGAGAAATTAATTGGCTGGCTTTGACTTCTGCGAAGTTTAAATAAATCTTAGTAATTATTTCTAAATGTGTGTATATAGATATAAATCAGCATATGCCAGTTTTATGCAGATTGGTGTCCTATGGCCCTGGGTCCTGAACCTTTTAAATGCTTAGCAATGCCCCTGCCCATGACAACTGAAGTACTGCCATTAATTCTGGTGGAATAAGATGACAGCTAAAAGAATGTCTTCATCACCAGGGACACGCAGCTTTGGATCAATCCTTACTTAGCTGGCTGCGGCATGCTGCGAGTTGTAGGCCAAAAACATCTGGGGACCCAAGGTTAGAGAACACTGCTTTAAAACAATACAATGTATTTTGAGAGATGGGCCATATTTATCTATCTTTTATCCCCTGCAATTACTTTTCTCATGGATAGTGTTTACTCCGATATCTGTCAGTTCTTCGGGATTGTATGTGTGCGCGCATGCATGCATTTTGTTGTTGTTGTTGTTGTTGTTGTTGTTAAAATAGATCTGAACTGCTGCTACAATGTCTTAAAAGCTGCTTTGTGCTTTGGGATAAATATGGTTTTTGTGTTTCCTTTCAGCGTGCACCATTCGAACTCCCTTGGTCACGGGCAACGAACTGATTCATTTCCCATTATTCTCATAATAAGGGCCAAAGCAATTTCCATCTTTTTTGCCCCCTCTGGCTTCTGTCAACCACTTCTCAGTACCCGTGTGTGTGTGTGTGCTCCTGCTACATCAAACTTAATTTTTCAGAGAAGGTATTCAGAGGGGCCTTTTACTGTTTTTATAACAGGCATCGTTTCAGGGGGTGGGTGGGAAACCTTTTTACAAAGGAACCAAGCCTTGAAACATTGGCTCTCTATTTTTACCCGGCAAAGAAAGCTGCAATTTGGTCAAACTGCATCTCTCACAGCTGAAAATGAGCTTCCAATGGCCATGGCAGAGCACAAGATAGAGTGGTGATTGGGGTGTTAATAGGGCTCGGCTGATATTCAATCCATGGTGCAGTGGTCCATTTCTCTGTTTTGCTGGTGTTGATTCTGATCGCAGTTTAGCCTGTCTCTTCCGAGGTTTCCCTGCCAGTGTGGTAGCAATCTCCTTAGAAAAGCATGAAGCTTTAAACATTCTTTTCCTGCAAAGAGAGCAAGTCCGAGAAAAAATGTTATCATTATGTCATTCAAAGACATAATGACTCCAGAAAGGAAAATTCTTCTTTCATTGTGTTCACCACCCACAGAGTTTAGTAAAGCTTTGAGAATGCAGATGCATCTCCAACTCCAATATACTTTTCTTTTTGGGGGGTGGGGGCAGCAGAGAGGGAGGTTGCCTCCAGGGATGTGTGAGGAATCTGATAGGGTATGTGAAAATCTGACAGATTTTCATGATTCAGTCCCCCAGATTCTGGTTCTCCAGCCCTGTGCCGCCGCCGACTCACTAAGATGCAAGTCGAGCCAGCTTGCAGATTTCTGTCTCTAAGACGGGCCACAGTTTGCACATTTTTAAAAATGCTAAGGAAATTTGCGCAAATTGCATAAAGTTACGCAATTCACGTGACCTTATGCAATTTGCGTAAATTGGGGTATCTTGTCTGTCTTTGTGCAAATAAGCACCCCAAAAGCATGTGGATCTAGCGTGATTTGCATAAAAGACCCTGGGTAGTCCCAAGTGGAATTCAGGTTGGAGACACACACACAAACATAACAGATTCAAATGTTGCTTTAGCAGTAGAGAACTCTAGACTGAAAATTAAATAAGGCCAAAGCTCTGTTTGATCCCAGAGTCATGACACACATCTATTGAAATATTGGGCTGCTGCTTTTAAAACAAACAAAAAAACAAAACCCCAAAACAAAAACAGCATTTGTATCTGTATGGTTTGTTGTGCATTTTGTTCAAAACATAGGTTATAACTGTATTTTTCATTGAAGTTGTATTCTTACATTTGCTTATATAGCTACTATCCTGTTCTGCTGGGACTTGGAGTTCACAGGAGAAGTGGTAGTGGACTTACTTAAGTAAGGTCACACCAGCCTCAGCATGCCAGGTCACATCATGTAGGGCGTGTTCGCACGACACGGGAACCGCGGGGGAGCAGAAGTCCCCCGCGGTTGCCGTGTCATGTGAACACCAACCGGGGGTGCCCTCGCGGGATGGCCGTGCGCGGGACGCACTGCAAAGTGACCATGGGCAGTAGAGGGGTAAGCCCCTACCGTGCGTGGCCACCGTGCCGTGCGAACAGCAGGCGGCCGTCCCGCGGGGGCTGCACAGAGGCGGCAGCCCAGAGCGGCCGGAGCTGCCACTGCTCCAGCCTGTAGGGGCAAACGGCCCCTCTGGGCATCCCGGGTCCTTGTCCCCTAGCGCTGGGAGGCCCGCACTGTGGTGCGGGGACTGCTGGCTCCACCGAGGTCCACCCACGCGCGTGAGGCACAGGTCATCTGCGGCGCTCCGCCGGACCTCGCAGATCGCCCTGTGGTGCCTCCCCCGCCCGCAGCCTGGGTCGTGCGAACCGGCCCGTAAAGTCAGGTTCAGTGGTATGTAATTTGATTTGGCGAGAACCGTGAGATACATCCAGATTCAGGCAGCCTTATCAGGACCATGGAAAGCTCCCTACAAGCTCTACTAGCTGCAATTCTCCCCCTATTGTGGATAATGGAGGGATGTTGCCTCAGCAAACTTCTGAAGCCTTATGAAGTATGGACAGGGCTGTTCTGCAGTTGGTCCCAAAGGAGCTGACTGTGCTCTTTGAATGACCCTTGCCCAATTCTGTGACGGCTGGCTTTTACAAAGCTACACTACTGGCAGGGGAAACTGGTGACTCTTATGTCAGTGGGACTCCTCATCCATTGCAGCCTTTATTCTGAGCTTTATAGGAGCTATCCATGATGCTGTACTCTATCCCCAAAATAGCTTCACCACCCTGGAGCACCATGGATAGTTCCTATAAAGCTCAGGATAAAAAACACAATGGATAAGGAGCCTCACTGACATAGGATTCACCAGCCTCTCCTGACTACTGGTGACTTATCCCTGAATCTGAGCATGACATAAGGGCCATGTCCTCCAGCTGGGAGGGTGTGGGCTAAGATGCTGAAGGTTTCCCTGGAGTGAGGCATCCTGTATGTCTTCCTCATCCAGGCTAGTGCAGAGGCCAGGATTCAGTTACTGTGGCTACTTTCGTGACAACATTTTTTTTTGACATAGGAGGTAATGTAGGGGTAGAGTAGACCTGTTTGTTAATATGCTATCAGCCAAGGAGGGTGGGGTTCTAACAAATGAATATTCAGAAGTAATAACTGTTTCAGTAACTGTTTCATTATTTTTACTCTCTGCATCAAAATAAAAAGACAACCTTATTTGGCTCAGAAGACACAATCAAGAGAACATACATATGAACTTAAGAAGAGCCACGTGGAATCAAACCAAAGGCCTCTCTACTAGTCCAGTATTCTGTTTGCACAGTGGCCAACTAGATACACATGGAAAACCCACAAGCAGAACATGAGGTCCACTTTGTAGACAACACATGTTGATTTTGGCACTGCTTTTCAGATCTAACTGCAGTCAAGCATTCCTCGTTAAGGGCTGGTTTATACTTGCATGTATATTACTTGATCTTTCATCACCTGATAATTCAACACTAACACCCTTCTCAAGCATGTTAATCAGGTTGAATGAAGATACTGGGAGCTACAGCCCTGGCCTACATGCATTCATTTCAGTCTAATAGGCTTGCTGCAGACTTCGAAACAAACACACATAGGTCAAGGCAGAGCCTAGCACCATGACAGGGTTGCCACTTTCTGGAAAGTCAGGGAAATGCAAATTGGTCAGGGAAAGTCAGGGAAATTGGTCAAAAGTCAGGGAAATTGTGATTAAGATATACAAATTTTTTTGGGGGGGATTTCGTTTTGATATAAGAGTGTTTTGGATTACAAGCACGTTTCCGGAACGAATTATGCTCTCAATCCAAGGCATGACTGTACTCATGTAATGGATATTTTGAGATGCTGCTGCAAGAGGACAGTCTGTACTCGAGGCAGTTGGACTAGAGAAGTGGCAGAATACAAGAGTAATGTAATGATGCACACATATTCCATAATATGATTATATGATTTTGAAAATGATTATTGACTGATGGTTGTAAACAGTAAAACAGAATAAAATGAACCTGCATGTGATAGTATTATTTTATTATGGAGAAGCTGACTGGCTTCTTGCAACTGGGTGATTTGTGTGTTCAGACAAACTGGAATCAGATTCAGTTGATTTGAAGATGAGAATATATTTTGACAGCAAATTGTGGCTGGCCAGCCTTAGTAGCAGCCATTATGTCTTCTAGCCAGCTGTAAAGTTCAATCCAGCCACAGTTTGTCTCCCAGCAAGTGTACCTGCCAAAAATGAGCATTGTAGCACATTACAAAACCCACTTTGCGAGTGCTAGGGAAAAAAGGGGGGTGTAGGAAAGACCCTTAGCAGCAGAATCTTTGGGATTTTTGGGTGTGTGCGCTTATATGTCCATAGGCTGCCCTCACTTTTCCAAGTGTGGAAAACCCAGGGGCACATGGGGTCCTGTCAAAAAACCTGAGGATCATGCAGAAAAGGGTGTTTTGGGGGCCACCCCTTATAAGCCATGGTGGGCTGTCATGTTGTGAGAACGCAGTCTCAAAGGCAAAAGAAAAAATGCCTTTCAGTACTTCTGTAGTTTTAAACCACTTACTAAAACCATTGTTTAACATAATGTAACCTATGAATTCTTTTAACTTGGGGTTATTTTTGAATGGTGGTCAGGGAAATTGACAAAAATTGGTCAGGGAAAGGGAAAATGAAATTTTAGTGGTAACCCTGCATGATATCACACACCCCTCCATTTCTTCTACTTGTTAGAACATTGGGGCCTAAATAGTTTGAAGCTGGATGTGTGGACTGACTCTGCATAAATATTTATTTATTTATTTATTTCATTTTTATACCGCCCAATAGCCGAAACTCTCTGGGCGGTTTACAGCAATTAACAAGACAGTCCCTGCCCGCAGGCTTATAATCTAAAAAGACACGACACACAAGGAAAAAGGAATGGGGAGGGAAGAAGGGGGAATTGTGTTTGAACTTGAAGTGATATGAAAGTCTTCTATCAACAGTGTTTTATTTGTGATATCTCACTGTCACATGCAAGTCATCTGTCCATGGTGAGTTAGTCAAACAGTGAACTTGCATGTGGACCAACCATTACAGGGGAGCAACCATTTGGAGTTGGAACTGCAAAGCACTCCATGAGAAAATAACATAGTCTAGAAAGGAACCCACTAATTGCCTTCTGAACAGGATACAATATTGTAGCAGAAATTTAGTTATTTGAGGGGGAGAATATAGATCCTACTACTCAAATTATTTATTGAGGCAATATGAAACAGCCTAGCAGAGGTGCAGGAAAAGTTAAGGAATGAAAGTGAGGTTGCCATTTATTTATTTGTTTTATTTGTTCCCTGCTTTTCTACCAAAAAATGGCTCTTGATGCCGCTTACAGAATCAATTAAAATTGATTGAAACAGTGCATTAAAATTCAATAAAAGCATAACAATTACAGAAACAATATTATTAAAAAAAATATCCTTTTAAAGTCTTTTCTTTTCATTCCCTTTGCTTGTACCTTATATATCAGCTGTGCATCTCCTGGAAGTCTTTGCTACGTGCTGGAAGAGTGAGCCATTGCATGGTGTTTCAGCTGGATTAGAGAATCCTTGCGGTGACCATATCAGAGCTCAAGGAAAAACAGCAGGGTGAAATATGACAAACACAAAGCAACCATTTGTTAAATTCAATACCTGCTATAGGCTGGGTTTTCTAAGTCCTTCTTTCATTTACTCAGCATGTTGATCTTTTTCAGAAATCTGGCTGGAGGAGATAACTATGGAAATAACCTTTATTTTGGCACCTCATTGAAAACCAAGCTACTCCGCAAATCTTTTGTCTGATATATATTAACAGAACATAATTTAGAATTATAGAATTCCCAGGGATTCAAAGTGAATAGGAAGACATTTCTCCCTCTCTCATAAAGAGGCTAGGGTCATCCCATGAAGCTGATTGGTGAGAGATTCAGGACAGAGAAATGGAAGTACTTCACACAGTGCAAAGTTAAACTATATGGAATTCGCTACCACAAGATGTAGTGTGTGTTGGGTAGGGATGGAATTGTGAATTTCACCAATTCTGTTTACAAAATTTGTTTATTTATTATTTTATTATTACATATATGTGAAGGAGGCTGATCTTACGCCAACCCTGCAGGGCAGGCCACAGTCCCAAAGTTCCCTGGACTGGCACACACCTCCCAAGGTCCCATACACCAAACTGGTGTAGCAGCCCCAACCTTTCAAAAAGGAACACACACCAAGATTAAGTTGGAGACTTTATTAAAAGTAAGAATAACAAATTAGTCAGTGTAGGGTCTCCAAGTGTCCAATATAAGTAAAATAATCCCTTATAAGAAAGGGCTAAAAGAAGGTAATGGGGAAAAGGGGGTGAGGTAGTTGTTGTGAGGAAAAGGGAATGGGAATAAAAAGGGACTCTAAAAGAACATAAAAACAAACCCCAAGAGTCTGCAGGAACAAAGTAAGTCAAACCAGGCCTAGCTTTTCCTAGCTACCCTGTCAGAGTGGCATACCTGCCCAGATGGAACTTCCCAGCATCCACGCCCCAATGGAAGAACCCCGAAGCCTTTTCCCCTAGCTCCTTTATTGTCACCAGGGTCCAGTTTCCCGCCCAGCGTTCACCAATCCTGTCTCCCTAACTGTCGAAGGAGGGGCCCCCGCCCTTTCTCAGCTGTAAACACTTTCTCATGACTTCATCCCAATTAACGCCTGACCTTGCTTTCCAGCTCTGCAGCTCACCCTTATCTCCCAGGTGCTCCCAAACAGCCTCCCAGTACATTCCAAAGACTACAGTAAAAATCCGTTAGCTAAACAGCAATGGGGGGGGGGAGGAAGGGACGTCTAACAGGGGTTCTTCTAAAGTCTCAGCTACTACAAGTCCCATCTTCACATCCCCCCTTTTAAGGAGATGAAACTGGGAGGGAATTCCTGCCAGACCTCATCCTCTACTTATTCTTCAGTGTGAATCCGAGACAAGCTATCAGCCAATACATTTTCCCTCCCCTTAATATGAACTACGGAAAATGTATAATCTTGTAAGGCCAGACTCCACCGTAACAATTTCCCATTCGAATTTTTCATTTTGTTCAGCCAACACAAAGGAGAGTGATCCGTCTGTAATTGAAACGACCTCCCCCAAAGGTAAGGCCGTAATTTCCCCAAAGCCCACACAATGGCTAAACATTCTTTTTCAATGGTGGACAAATGTCTTTCCCGAGGGATCAACTTTTTACTTAAATAGGCCACTGGCAGCAGTTGCCGATCTGGTCCCTCCTGTAACAGCACACCCCCAACCCCAGTTGCCGATGCATCTGTTTGTAACACAAAAGGAGAGGAAAAGTCAGGGGCTCTCAAGATGGGTGCTGCCGTTAATTTGTCTTTAAGAAGGTCAAAGGCCTGCTGACACCTTTCTGTCCAAATTACTCGCACTGGTTTTCTTTTCTGACACAAGTCCGTCAAAGGCGCGGCAATAGTACTGTAATGTGGTACAAATCTCCGATAGTAGCCAGCTAGCCCCAGAAAAGATTGAACTTGTCTCTTAGTTTGGGGC
Source organism: Shinisaurus crocodilurus (assembly GCA_021292165.1). NCBI lineage: Eukaryota > Metazoa > Chordata > Lepidosauria > Squamata > Shinisauridae > Shinisaurus > Shinisaurus crocodilurus. The sequence goes on from CM037876.1 coordinate 28,922,840, forward strand.
ACAGGCCAATCTCGGATGGCTTCCAACTTTGCTTCCAAAGGCTTAATATTTCCACTCCCCACCCTATGGCCAAGGTACACCACCTCCCCCAAACCAAATTGACATTTTTGAGCTTTTATTGTTAACCCAGCTTCTGTAAGCCGCTCGAACACTTGTCGAAGATGATCCAGATGCTCTTCCCAAGTCTGCGAAAAAATGGCTAAATCATCTAAATAAGCACAGGCAAAGGCCCCCAGCCCATTCAACAGTTTATCCATTAGACGCATGAAGGTTAATGGTGCCGATTGGAGCCCAAACGGAAGGACGGTGAACTCGAATAGCCCTTTATGGGTAACAAAAGCAGTTTTATGGGCATCCTCTTCCGCCAGAGGCACCTGCCAATATCCCTTAGTCAAGTCCAAAGTGGTAATGTATTTGGCTGTTCCCAGTTGTTCTATCAGATGGTCTGCTCTGGGCATGGGGTAGGGGTCTAGATGTGTCAATTCATTAATTTTCCTAAAATCTATACAAAATCTCACTTCTTGGGACTGCTTCTTGCTCACCAGTACAATAGGAGAAGACCACATGCTCTGGGACGGTCTAATAACACCCAGATCTAACATAGAATGTAATTCCTGTTCAATAATTTCTGCATGTCGGCCGGTTGCTCGATAGGGATAGGAGCGCACGGGGGCATGTTCCCCTGTCGGAATGGCATGTTGTACTAACGTCGTTCTCCCTGGAATGCTGGAAAACAAAGGAGCAAAATCTGTAATTAATTGCTGCAATCCTTGGCGTTGCTGTAGGGGCAAAGTTAAAGGCCAGGGTATTTCTTCTATCCCTCCTTTCTGTTGACATTCTTCTAACAGATCCAAAGGCCCATCCAGCTCTTCGGGCCCAGGCTGAAGGGGAAACACAAATTCTTTCTGGTCCACATCCTCTTCGCCTGCCAGCAATAAATCTTTTCTCTGCTGTTTAGCTGACTCTGGCTCTGCTGGGTCTCCATCCCCCTCCCCTGCCCATCTGTCCGTAGCTGTCGCCTCTCCCTCAGCCGGGGGGCAAGATTCTACTATCGGGGCAGGGAATGCGGGGTCTGGGGAGGCCTGCTTCTTCTTAATTGTCTGACTCCGAGTCACCGCTAAAACAGGGGCTTGACTGGCCAAAAAAGCCAGATCATTTCCAATAAGAAACGTAGTAAATTCAGTTTCATGTACTAACAAATCCAATTCTCCTTTCCAGTTTTTGTATTCTAACGGTATTCTAGCCAAAGGCATGGCAATGGGGGGAGAGTTATAAGGAGTGATGGTAAAAAATTGTCCCTCTAGCATCTGTCCTGGCTTCACCAGACTCCGGTCAATAGCGGAAAGGGCAGCCCCACTGTCTCTCCAACCCTGTCCCCATTGCCCATTAATTTTAAGAGACTCACAGAATTGTAGCTGGCTCCACTTGACTTGTCCCGGTTGAACCAAAGCCATCGCCGGCTCCTTTCTCTTCTGTGACGGTGAATGCCGGGCCGCTACTCCATTTCCCGGGATACGTGGGGCTGGATCTTCTCCCTCTCCCTCGCTGACCTCACTCCAATCTGAGGCTTCTCCGGGGGAGTCATCGAGAGGCACCGGTCTCACAGCACCCACTTTAGCAGCTGTTTCTTTTTGCAACTTGGCCTTTAATTTGGGGCAGTCCCGACGCAGATGCCCTTCCAATTTACAGTAGAAGCATCCGGTCGTCGTCGGGGTGGAAGTAGCTTTGGGCCCGATTCCTCCTCCAGTTGGATTGGATGTTTCACTCTTCCCGCCGCCTCCCGCCGGCTTGGCTGGGGTGGTTCGATTGCTGCTTCCCCCCTTCCGATAAACTCCCATCTGGTCCGCAAGCAGCGCCGCTTGCCGGAGATTGGTGGGCCGCTGGTCACTCACCAGCGCTGCCCTTCCTTCGGGGAGAACGGCATAAAACTGTTCTAAGGCCACCAGCTCTCGCAAATCTCGAAAGGAGACAGCTTGAGCCGTCTCCAGCCATAAATCCAGGGACCTCCGCAGCCTCGTTGCCGTGGAGACAAAACCCTCCCCGGGCTCAGCTTTAATCTCTCTGAAACGTTGCCGACACCTCTCGGCCGAAAGGCAAAAAGTTTGTCTGACCAGTTCTTTAAACTGTCCATAATTATGCGTATCCTCACGCGGGACGCTGTACAACAGTTGAGCCAGACAGCCTGAGGCTCGTGATCGAAGGGCCGACATCCAGCTGCCACGGGGAATACGCTCATCTTCGCAGGCAATTTCAAACAAGCCCAAATATTCCAACGGATCCTGCCCCTCATGGAAACGAGGCAGGTCCTTGAAGTTTGGCTTCTCAGGACGAACAGTTCCAGTGTGTTTTGCCAACTGGTTCTGCAGAAGGTCAACTTGCTTTTGTAATTCTCTTTCTCTGGATGTAGGCCTGGGGCGAGACAGGTCGTTTCGTCTCTCTCTCTCCTTGGAAGTAGATCTGGGACGAGACAGATTCGGGATCCTCCGGGTCCGCCGGAGGAGAACCGCTGTCGCTCCCTCCTCCTCTCCCTGGTCACTGCCACTGCCCGTGCTCCACCTCCGAGACCTGGGGATCTCCTCTCGACCCCTAGGTTCCACCATCCAGTCTGCCAAGCGAGATGGGATCGACACCCTTCTCTCTTCGCCCTCCGCGCCTTCCCAATCGACAGTCACTTCAATAGGAGGGGCAACTCGAAGAGCCTCAACTGGTAACATGTCCTCCCGGTCCAACACCGGCAGATCGTCTACCGCCTCTGCTCCCAGCAGGGGTCGGTCCTGATCCAACAGAGCAGACTCCATTTCTGCCCTAACAACTTTTCCCTATCTGGAAAATAACAAACCTTTGCCTGGTTTGACACACAAATGTTCCTCAGGTGGGCTGCAAAATCCGACCGCTAAGCCACCATGTGAAGGAGGCTGATCTTACGCCAACCCTGCAGGGCAGGCCACAGTCCCAAAGTTCCCTGGACTGGCACACACCTCCCAAGGTCCCATACACCAAACTGGTGTAGCAGCCCCAACCTTTCAAAAAGGAACACACACCAAGATTAAGTTGGAGACTTTATTAAAAGTAAGAATAACAAATTAGTCAGTGTAGGGTCTCCAAGTGTCCAATATAAGTAAAATAATCCCTTATAAGAAAGGGCTAAAAGAAGGTAATGGGGAAAAGGGGGTGAGGTAGTTGTTGTGAGGAAAAGGGAATGGGAATAAAAAGGGACTCTAAAAGAACATAAAAACAAACCCCAAGAGTCTGCAGGAACAAAGTAAGTCAAACCAGGCCTAGCTTTTCCTAGCTACCCTGTCAGAGTGGCATACCTGCCCAGATGGAACTTCCCAGCATCCACGCCCCAATGGAAGAACCCCGAAGCCTTTTCCCCCTAGCTCCTTTATTGTCACCAGGGTCCAGTTTCCCGCCCAGCGTTCACCAATCCTGTCTCCCTAACTGTCGAAGGAGGGGCCCCCGCCCTTTCTCAGCTGTAAACACTTTCTCATGACTTCATCCCAATTAACGCCTGACCTTGCTTTCCAGCTCTGCAGCTCACCCTTATCTCCCAGGTGCTCCCAAACAGCCTCCCAGTACATTCCAAAGACTACAGTAAAAATCCGTTAGCTAAACAGCAATGGGGGGGGGGAGGAAGGGACGTCTAACAGGGGTTCTTCTAAAGTCTCAGCTACTACAAGTCCCATCTTCACAATATATATCCCATATTTTTTTCCTCTTGCAAGGAACCCAAGGCAGCTTACATGGTCCTCCTCTTCATTTTATCCTCACAACTCTGTGAGGTAGGTTAAGCTGAGAGTCAGTGACTGGCCCAAAGTCACCCAGTGAGCTTCATGGCCAAGTGGTGACTAGAACTTCAATCCCCTGAGTCCTAGTCCAACACTCTAACCACTACACCACACTGGCTCTCAAAATAGCACTGGCCTGCATATATCTGTCTTCAAGAAAGGAAAGTAAGCTCCTCCCTCTCTTTAAAGCTAGATGCATTTCCTGTTTAGTATCTGTTTGGCCCACACCATCCTGGCTGTGCTTGACCCGTCCCTGTGGGAGTTCAGTGTCAGTAATACAATGGGCCTTCTAATTCTTAGCCAGAAACTGGTCAGCAGTAGTTTGGAAGGGTTTGGGGCCTAGTCAGGCTGTGGAATGTCAAGACCAGTGTGAGCTTATCACTGTCAGAGTTCTCAGGAGAAAGCAGGCGGGAGTTGAGTTGTCTCCCCCATCCAGCTGTGACTTGCAGATAGGGGCTTCTGTCCTAGGAGAGATGCTCAGCCTTCTCTGGGAACTTCAGGAGAGGGGAGGGATGGTTTGCAGAGGTGTCACTCTGGTTGAAGCCTCACCCCTGAAGGGTGGAGGGGAAACACCCAGGTGGGATAGGGGCCTTGTGGATGGACCAGTTCCCTTGTCAATTAGTGGTTTGGAAGGAGGGTTAAGATGGCCACACCTTCACTTTTAAGTCAGTGCTTAGCCTCCAGAGACTTTGCTAGGCACATCTCTCTCGTCTTCCCTGTCTGCATCTTTCTGTTTGGATCTATCACCGACTGAGTTATTGGGAGCACTCTGCACATGGACTCTAACTAATTTGGACTTTCTTCTCTTTGGACTTTTACTGTCAAGAACCTGCCATGAAAAGGATTGTCATACTTTTCATAGACTGTGCATTCTTGTGGCTATGGATGTGTCTTCATCGAGGAGCCCAGCTGGCTTGGGGCTAATTCCTGACTTCTGGGCATTCCTATGCCTCGACCCATGTGGCATAGAGGTTCCAAAGCTGGGAGCTTTGGACGTTGGAATCTCTGCATGTGGGGAAGTACTTTGGACTCAAGGTACTGTTGAGTACCTTTCCTTAGTGTGAGATGTCTGGGAGATGATCCCCAAAAGACATTTGAATCCCTTCCCCTGAATGTGAGATGTCTAAAGGAGACATTTGAGTCCCTTCCCTTGGTGTGAGATGCCAGGGAAGATCACCCACAAAGATATCTGGAACCCTTCCCTTGGTGTGTGTGGAATGTCAGGGAATTTGGTTCCTAAGAGATGTCCCAGTCCCCTACCTTGATGTGGAACAATTTCAAGAGCCTATAGCAAAATGCCATCAGCTATATGATTTCTGATAACGGTTAAGCTTATGACGTGGGATTTGCTGTAATAAAAGGATCTCACTGATCTGGAGTCTCCGGTGTCAGAATGATAGAATGCGTGATTGTAGGACCAGAGTCCTGGCACTCCCCCACCTGAGAGTCTGAGAAGCCCATGAAGGGTTATGGTTTCTTAACCTTCATCCATCACATTGTTGGGGTGAAGGTTAAGCAACCACTTCCCTGCCTGCATCTCAGACTGTCGGACTTCTGTTTTTATTTTATTTTTCCTCTGCTATCTCTCCAAAATGACTATCTACAGGTCTTTCTAGTGTTCCAAAGCTCAGCCTGTCAGTGGAGTTTTCTGTTCTACATTGGAACTCCCTGTCTTACACCAGTAATTGTAACAGCAAAGTCAAGCATAACTGTAAAACAAAATCGGCACCAGCAGGCTGCAGCAAGTGCATTGAACCATGCTGTTCAATCTTCTTTCAATTTTTTTTTTGGGGGGTGGAGTTTAATTAATATTAAACTTCATATGGCTTATATCTTGATGTGAACCATTTTTTTTTCACTCTTTGGCTATTAGTGTACATAATTCAGATTCTGCTACTATCAAAAATATGATAGAGCTATCGAACACCTCACCCTGCCAGTTGTTACACATTTTTAAAAAGGGATACTGAGAGTTCTCCACTCCACTTTTAACTAATGGAAACTCTGGATGCTCAGCCTGTTTCATAAATAGTCACTTAACAAGCCAGTCCTCAGAAGCTGGCAATGCCTGCACAGAAATGAAGTGCAGAAAAAAGCAACACTGCCAATGTCTGTACTCTAGCCATTGCAGACTGATCTAATATATTTCATTCCACTTCATTCTCTTGGCCTTGCAGGGCAAACCTTACATCAAAGGCCCTCCCAACCATTTTGGGTCAGTGGACACATTTGGAATGCTGAGAGTGTGTTGTGGGCAGTCTGACAAGATGGCTGCCGTGGGGTGGCTTCCCATTCATGAAATACTGGTCACAAAATACTCATTTCCCAAAAGTCAAACTGGTGAGACTAAAAGAAAAGTAACTTACCCAAGGACCGAATACAAGGCAGAGGTAGGGGCTGAGTTTGAAAACAGAAAACCACTCTTTTGAACTCAATATAAAGATGGTGCTGGAGGGTGGCACTTTGCTTTGCAGCATGCCAGCCTCCCAGTTATGTATTTATTTTTTTAATTTTAAAAATGTTAAAAAATAAAATAAAAATCAGGAGGGACAGGGAGTTTGGTGGGTGCCAAGAGAGGTGTCTGTGGGCATTTGGATGCCCATGGGCACCATGTTGGAAAGCCCAGCCTTAGAGGTTGTGGGACCTCAGTGTAAGGAGAGAATCTCAACTGGAACCTGTCAATGCCTCGTGTTTCATGTCAGGCTAGGCTGCAAATCAAAACAGTGCACAGAGTCGCACTCAGGTATGATGGGTTGGTTTCTCTAGGCTCTTCAAGTCTTCTCCCCATGTAGGTACCAGGAGAGGCTCTCCAATAGATAGGGCTGCATCGTAACAACTCTGCCCCGTTTCTGTGAAATAAGCACCCAGTAGGTTTCTTTTATGGATTATGGCCTTTGCATCCTATTTATCCTTTTCGGTCTTCCTATCCCATTAGTAGCTCCTACTTGAATCCCTGTTTATGACAGTGTGCGCAAACTTGCAGCTTCTGCTTCGGTGAATGAGGGCACAATCCTATGTCCCTCTGACCGTGTCTGGGGGCATACAGGATTGGGGCTGGAAGGAACTGCAACTTTGGAAATCCCTTCCAAGGTCGCAGCGCTGTGGAGCACCCACCCACCTCATAGCCAGTGTAGTTCCTTCTGTGCCGGCAGGGAACCGAACACAGAAGACTGTGTTCAGTTCCCCAATGGGGGGGCATTCCTGGGGTCGGGGAGAGGAGGAGAAAGGCTCTGCTGGATTCCGAGGAATCCTGTTGTCTCCTCGGCCCCTCTTCCTTGTGAAGAGAGGTAAAATATCTAGACTGCCGAAATCAGCCATCTAGATGTTTTTGAGGGTGAGGGGAGTGCAGTGGATATCCTATCCTATCTGCCATGCTCCTCCCACCCTCAATAGGATGCCTGTAATCCTCTGAGTTTGGAGGGCTATGGGCCTAGCCCTGAGTTTGGAGGGCTATGCACCGCCTGTCAGATGATCCATTCCTCAGAAGCAGGTGACTGAGGTGGCCAGGATAGTGGGGGAAATTAGCTGTCCCAAGCAGGGCAGATGTGAGTCAGTTATCAGTAATTTCAGATGTCCCACGAAGTTTCTGCCATCATAATCCAGGAATGCTGCTGCTGGATCTCCCTACATCTTCAAAATCCAAAGATATGGTGCTAGTTTAAAGGATTCTTTAGGACTATTATGGATAGTGACACAAACGAGGTACCAAAGTGTTCCTTGAGAGGTTGGAGTTAAAGAAGAAGTTATTCGGAATGCCAAGCAAGGGGCATATTAGAATTTCAGCAGCCATTTTATATTACCCTTTTAAAGAGCTGCACAATTTAAGTGAAATTTAAGTGAAGCCTGCGTCATTTATCAAGTTTGCAGCAGCAGATATTACCCTGGTAAAACTTCATTGTCAGAGTTTGGAAATCAGCCAAACTGCACAAGGATGAACAGAAGTTTAATCTCATCTCGGATTCTTTCTGGAGCCTGTGTCTGAGACTCAAGTTTTCTTACTTACTAAAGAGTAGCCCTTACAAACCAAAGAGATCAGGATCACCCTGTTCATACTTAGCAGAAGTGGATAAAAGCTTCTGTGATGTTGTTGTTGTTGTTGTTTTAAAAAAAACCTTTTCAGTTCCTCCCCTCCTTTAATCTTTCGTCTTCTTATTATTTTTCATTAAAACCTGGTACACAAAGATGAGGCTGGTGGAATATACTCTGTAGCTGTCAATCAAAGAGGGAGAAGAAATACAAAATGTGAATAGTTAAATCAGCCACTGGGCTTGTTGGAGTTATCTGCATGGCAGAGATGTCAGAGTATTGTTTCCTGAGCCTGACTTCTACATGCAAGGGGTAGCAGAGCATGTCCTGGCCTCTTTTATCTTCCTCAGGAGAGCAGCCAAGTGGCATAATCAATTCTTCCAGCCTTTTGTCTACCACCTGATGTTTATTTTACTCAGTGCATGGGGCTCTGCTGTGCTTCTGCTACTTCAAAATATGTTGACTTTCCTGCCGTTATTAAAAGGAAAAGATGAGGGGCACAGAATAAGCTGCAATATCAAACTATATTACCATCTTCACAGGGAAACTCCCTGCCTCCTGTCTTTTCAGGCATTACCATAACAGCAAAAAGTTTCTTTAATTGTTCCAGAAAAGGCAGGCATACAGACCAACAGTAATAAGAAATTGAAAACAACAACAATAACAACAACAGAAGGAATAGCCTCCTCCGGGCCAGCTGCTCAGAGAATTTGGTCATGCTCACAGCGCACTTTATTGGCCTCAGGTATATATTACTGCGACTAAAGAAGGTCAAATGGAAACAAAGAGGACTTTTCTTATACCCTTTTGATTTTGATTTTTTTTAAAGGGGCGGGCGGGGCAACCTGTAGCTGACTCAGGTGAAGTTTCTACTTAATTTTGATAATTAGAAGATCCTGAGGGCCAAAGCAGACATTACTTCAAATGTATATCTGGTAGCTATGTCCTATAGATTCATAGATCATAGAGTTGGAAGGGGCCTACAAGGCCATCGAGTCCAACCCCCTGCTCAATACAGGAAACTAGAGGAGGGGGTCTCCCATCCAAGTAATAACCAGGCCCGACCCTGCTTAGCTTTCCACACTCAGACAACCTGAGCCAGCATGTTTGTTCCAGAGCAGGCATGGGGTCTAATCCAGATCTAAAAAGCCCCCCTAACCCCCATACTATGGTCCTGATCCAGACTGGGTCCAAATACAAATTAAAGACATAGTTGCTAGAGACACATGGGAAGAGTGGTCCTATGGTGGGCCGTAGGATTCTCTGGATTCCCAGAACCGAGGCTGGAAAAAGAGCTCTGAACTTGGAGTCCGCGCTCGGATCCTGGCCCCTCCACCCACAGCCAGCATGGACAGAACCTTGCTGGTTGCTTCTCCGATGTCAGAAAAAATGACCTCAGAGAAGGGGTAAAGAGGGCAGAGAAGGGAGTAGAGGATACGAGGTATCCAGGCGGTGCTCCAGCCTCCTTCCCTCTCCCTCCTAAGTGCCGCAGCTTTGGCTGAAATTGTCTGTCTGGCTGACTTGCAGAACGGGAAGAGCGGGGAGGTGGAGATCACCTCCACTGCTTCCCCCACTCTGTATAGGATGCTTGTAAGCCTCTGAGTTTGGAGGCTTATGAGCATCTAGGGCACAGAACCCGCTGCATGGCACCCTTAAATTAATGTCTGTTTTGGCCCTAAGATTCAGGTCTGTCTGTTAGCCTTTGCCACCAATCTGCACGGCTGGGCCTACACATACAGCAGAATGAAGTGTCAGAACAGTTCATTGATTAGAGACAGTAGCATTTCACTGTCTGTGTGTGTGTGTGTGTGTGTGCGTGCGTGCGTGCGTGCGCGCACGCCAATTTTGAACTTTCTCCCTCATGTTAAAAAAAAGCCACATATCTGCAAAAAAATGAAAATAAAATAAAATACGGGGGGGAAAGTTCTAACCCAGATGTTTCTTCACAGCACTTCTTTTCTTTTTGCAGGAAATTTTTCATGAAGTAGAGCAACTAAAATGAGATCGCCCACCCAAGGTCTTTAGTGGTACAGTCCATTCTACCAGCTTGTTCTGCTGCATGTGTAAACCACATCAATACTGACCCAATTGTACTGTCCCTCCCCACTACAACTGCCACCAACTGCCCTGTGGAAAAGCATAGAACAGCAGGAGGGTCAGCTACAGCTGGACTGTCCAACTGCCCTGTCTGCATGATCCTATGATTAGTTACATTTTTTTAAAAAAAATATTCTTTGTAACTAAGAGTCAAAGTACGCAATGTGTTAAATACGTACCATGCAGCTGACCCTCTCTTTGTTGTCTACTCACAGGCAAGCATGAGGAGCCCTGATCTAGATCAGGAACTCCACACATAGGTAGGAGAGGGTTATGTATGTCACATCTCATCTGTGTTTGGTTTGGGAGCCATAGCCTATAGTTGAGCGGAAGCTGGTCAAGATGATTAACAGTCAGTGTGGTAATAATGGCTAACATTATTAAACATGTAGTAACTAATGATAGAAAAAACTGTACAACTTGACAGACATTGAAGAAAGGGAATGAACCATTTTTAAAATTATATATATATTTTAATACAGTCATGGCAGAAGGTCATGCTTAATGGACAACAGAATAAAGATTTAACCCTGCAAGATGTGTAGCTGACTGTCCCCTCCAGTTGTTTTTGCTTAATTGTCGTCTAGAGCATGTAAAATAGGAGATATTGACTTTTGTTGGCTTAAGTCAATATATACCTCTTGGGACAATAAATCTTGATATTCACTGAAACATAATGTCAATGCACTGTATGTACTGTTACGTCTGTTAATTTACAACCCATTCAAAGAGTGGCCTGACATTCCTTCTGGCTGCATAATATGGCTGCATGTTTTGGCAAAATAGGGAGTGGAGAGAAAGAGTGACAGAGCGAAATAGCTTTAACCTAGCAAACTGGTAGTGGTTTCTATAAAAATGAAACTGAACTCAGACAATGGATCTTCTGATGCTACTTCATCAAGAATACAGTCAATAACCATAACAGTAGGCACGTGTCTTGGGATCATCCTTCCATCTCCACATCCACCTGTACCGCATGCAGAAGAAAGTAATTTTTGAACCAGGGGGTACTGTGTTTATCAGTACATGTGATATCCATGACTGCAGGTGATCCATTGCTCTCGCTTTCAGTACAGAGATGGATCGAAAAGTGATTGCCACCATCAAGATGGTGAGAGTCAGTGTGATGTCGTGGTTTAAATATTGGACTGGGACTGTGAAGACCCAGATTCAAGCCCCTGCACTGCTTGGCTATGAAACTCAGTGGGTGACTTTGGGCCTGTCACTGATTCTCAGGCTAACCTACCTCACAGGGTTGTTGTGAGGATTAAATGGAGAGGGCTTCTCGGAGGAAAAGGCAGGATATAAATGTATGTAACAAACAAGCAAATAAATAAGATCCTAAAGGCTGAATATACACAACAGATATTGGTGCACTGATTTACACATAGTGTCACCATGTGAGGCTGGAAATGTGAATTCTAATTCCCCCCCTTCCTCACCAAAGCTGGACACCCTATATGTAAATTGGCCCTGGTTCTCTCTCTCTCTCTCTCTCTCTCTCTCTCTCTCTAAGTCAGAAATATATGATCACAGCCATGAAAACCTTTGCATGCACAAGTAGCATTTATGTAGGATCTCAGAACATTACCACAAATTATGTAGCAGCACAAGTGAGTTTGCCACCAAGTGTGCACTCAACCAGACCCTGCAGCCAGCTTTCTGAAGAGATCCTCCCTGAAACTCAATATGGTTTCCGCCCCTCTAGAGGGACAGTAGACATGATTTTTACTGCACGTCAGCTCCAAGAAAAATGCCGGGAGCAAAATCAACCCCTTTATATGGCATTTATCGATTTGGCTAAGGCCTTTGATACTGTAGACCGTACAGCTCTCTGGACTATCCTTATGAAAATTGGATGCCCCAATAAATTTGTGAATATCTTGCGACTTCTCCATGACAACATGACGGCAACGGTTTTGGACAACAACGGCTCTCATGGTGCTCCATTTAAAGTGGGATCAGGTGTTAAACAGGGATGTGTTATCGCCCCAACATTATTTGCCATTTTCATCGCCATGGTTTTACATCTTGTCAAGGGGAAACTTCCCACTGGTGTGGGGATTATATATCGAACAGATGGAAAGCTTTTTAATCTCAGCAAGCTGAAAGCAAAAAGTAAGGTAATTACAACCTCCGTTGTGGAACTTCAGTATGCTGATGATAATGTGGTCTCCGCACATTCAGAGGATGATCTCCAAACTATCCTAAATGCTTTTGCAGAAGCATACGAAAAACTTGGTCTCTCACTTAACATCAAAAAGACCAAAGTGCTTCATCAGCAAGTGCAAGCTAACCCTTTGGTGATGCCATCTATCCAGCTTGGCGGGACAATACTGGAAAATGTCGATCATTTTCTCTATCTTGGCAGCTATCTTTCTGTTACAGCTAACATCGACAGTGAAATCCAGCATCGTCTGAGCTCCGCAAGTGCCGCATTTTCTCGAATGAAACATAGAGTGTTCGAGGATCGGGATATTTGTAAGAAGACCAAAACACTGGTTTATGAAGCCATTGTATTACCAACTTTACTGTATGCCTGCGAAACATGGACTATCTATAAACGTCACTTCCACCTCCTTGAAACGTTTCATCAACGTTGCCTCCGGAAATTCCTGCGAATTACTTGGGAAGATAGGCGAACAAATGTCAGTGTACTGGAAGAAGCAAAGACTACTAGCATTGAAAAAATGATCCTTCAACGCCAACTTCAGTGGACCGGTCATGTTGTTCGAATGCCTGACTGCCGTCTCCCAAAGCAGTTACTTTACTCCCAACTCAAGAATGGAAAGCGGAATATCGGTGGTCAATATAAGAGGTTTAAAGATGTTCATAAGGCTAATCTAAAAAAATGCAATATAAACATCGAAAACTGGGAAGCTCTGGCCCATGAACGATCTAAATGGAGGTTGGCCTTTCACAAAGGTTCCATGGACTTTGAAGAAGCCCGAGTGCAAGGTGAAAGGGAGAAACGTGCTAAGCGAAAAGCACGTCAAATGAATCCTTTACAGGACCATCTTCTATCTGGTAACCTGTGTCCTCACTGTGGGAAGCTGTGTGGATCTAGAATTGGCCTCCACAGTCACTTACGGACCCATCGCTAGAGTCTACACAATCTTCTTTAGAATTTCCTCCTTTTATCCCGGAAGACAATCTTACTCGGTCACGAGTGATCGCCTGATGATGATGATCTCTGTGATATATGTGTTTCTAAACATGTGTTTGTCTCATTCACGTATTATAGTTTTAGTTGCTCTCTTACTTTTTCAAGGTGTTTATCTGAAAACATAGATTTCATAGATCATAGAGTTGGAAGGGGCCTACAAGGCCATCGAGTCCAACCCCCAGCTCAATGCAGGAAATTAGAGGATGGGTCTCCCATCCAAGTAATCACCAGGCTTGACCCTGCTTAGCTTTCCACGCTCAGACAAGCTGAGCCAGCGTAAGCCACAGGCCTGTATGATGGCCTGGTTCAGGTGTCTAAGAATGAGTGTTGTGCTCCCTCCTCTCTTCTCTTGCGTGTTGTAATGCAAAATGTCCAGGGTTTGTTAACCCAAATTTTTCCATTACGACTAAACCTGGAAACCCACAATTTCTGGGTTTGGGTATCATGGGAAACCGTGGCTTGATAAAGCCCAGACATTTTGCATTACGGTGCAAGAGGGAGAAAGAGAGAGAGAGAAAAGGGGAGGAAAGAGTGTAGTGGTCCAATAAACCATGGTTCTGGCTGACCTGGGCCAGTGCATGAAGCTTCCTTGTAAACCATTCCAGAGAAACTGGACTTGTATTAGTAAGGTCTGCACAATTCAAGGCCAATGTCATCTTCTCTCCCACACAACATGATATGTTACTGTTGTCAAAGCAGACTTAGAAAGGACGCACTCAAAAAGCTTTAGATGTTACAGTGACAGAATGTGGCAGAAAGCATGAGGTCAAAGGCAGCAGAGCAGAATACAATTAGCACGCCTTTGATTTTATCACCCCATTACAAATTAATGTTGATATATGGTATCACTGCTTGGCTATTGAAAGAGTTCTGGGAGAATATCAAAGAAATCCCTGACATTATAAAATGTCAGTTTCCCACAGATGCAACCCCAGAGATCTTCATGTTGCTCTACAGAAATCAGTATTTTAATAAACATGAAAAAAAAAATTCCTTCCTACTGTTGGCAGCCTCTCTCCTGCATGATGTTCCACATGAAAAAGTTGATAATGTAACTTTAGCTTTATTTGAGAAGCAGTGTGGTCCAGCAGACTACACATTGTCCACTTCATCAGATGCATCCAATGAAGTGGACAGTGTCGACAAAAGCTTATGCCAGAATAAATGTGCTAGTCTTTAAGGTGCCACAAGACTAGGCTCTGTTAACTGTCAACCCTCCAAATTAGTATCTCCTCCAAACATATGCCAAAATTTTGTGCTGTTTTGTGCCACAAATCCTGAGTTTTGTGTCACCACCCACAACGGTGTACTGAAACATCAAATGTGGCTGTGGGATTGTAATTAACACACAAAAATGCCAACATTGTCATATCACCTCCAAACCTGTGCCAAAGTTTTGTGCCACAAATCCTGAGTTTTGTGCCACCACCAAAAGTGTGACAATTACATACCCTTGGTGTGGCATGGCAAATGCTGAAACACATACACACACACCCAACATTGTCATATCTCCTCCAAACCTATGCCAAAGTTTTGTGCTAGTTTTGTGCCATAAATCCCAAGTTTTAAAGTAGGTTGTAACCCATGAAAGCTCCTGCTAATTCATTAAAATATCTGAACAACTAAAACAGTTATTTTAAAAGATAAAACTCTTCCCTTATTCATGATGGAGAATGCCTAATTGAACTCAGTAAGACTTAAGTAAATAGTAGAAGCACAAAACTTGGGATTTGCGGTACAAAACAGTACAAAACTTTGACACATGTTCGGAGGTGATATGAGAATGTGGATTTTTAATGAATTCGCCATGCCAAAGGAATGTCGTTTTCATGCTTTTGGTGGTGGCACAAAACCTGGGATTTGTGGCACAAAACTAGCACAAAACTTTGGCATAGGTTCAGAGGAGATATGAGAATGCGGATTTTGATAATATTGTTTACTACCCCATTTTAGGCAACGTCCTACCAGGACAGGATTGGAGGTCTACTTATGTGTAAATTACACCACAGAATGTGAGTCTGTGGTAGGAAAAGCACCCATGATGCATTAGGCATGACCATGTAGCATATAGGCAGCTGGTGCAGTTCCCGCAGCATAGGTGTAATATGCTGGCAATAAGCTGTTCCCATTACCAACCTGTTATTTCTAATGGAGACATGTACAGGATTGCACTGTAAGGCAGATGAGAGGGAAACAACAAGGCAAGAGCTTTTCACAGATTTTCTGGCGCAAGGTTCTACCATAGGATTGCTTGTGCAAACAGCACACTCCCCTAAGAGGAGTACATATCTACTGCAAGCAGGATAAAGTCTTGTGGTTCTTGCCAAAATATTTAATTACTGTTTTTAAAGAGGAAAACAACAACAACAACATTTGCCTTCCGCATTCTTTTGGGTTTGTTTGCCTTCTGCATTCTTTCTTAGTATAATTGCAATGGAGTAGGTGATAGCTGCTTTAAAGTCTGTAATTTAAAAAAAAAAAAACCAGGTGTGCAAGAACAGGGATATTATGCCTCCTCAGAGCAAATGAGTGAAACATATAATTTTGATTTGGATGTTTCCTGTTACTTTGAGGTAAGGAACAAAATATTTAATAGGACAAAATTGGAAGACTCCATGAGAAAAGACTCCACTGCTTCATGGCAGCTGTGATTCACCAGATAATATGTTGTATTTGAGCAGAAATTCAAGATGGCAGCTTCCTTTGCAGCAGAGTAGTATACAGTATGACAGTTAATGATTGGTCTATGACCGTAAATAAATAAAGTAAAGTATGACAGTTAAAAGAAGAAGGAAGCTTTGGACGTGGAACAATTTGATTCTATAAGCTTCTGAGCCAGAAAAGTTATTAGTAAGGTTATTAGGCAGACAACTGTGTAACTTCCTGCATTAAACTGTTTTCCCTCAGCACAAGGGCATGTGCCAGGTACATCTTGACTAGAGATAGACAGATCTGTCAGTTTTGCTTTCTCCCACATTCATTAAAAAAAAAAAAAATCAAATTCTTTCTGTCCAATTTATGAAGGAATGGATAATTTTTGATAATTTCTTATGAAAAATGAACCCAATGAAATTCTCACTCAGCTACATTGGCCAAATTTAATTGGTAAAGCTATTCCCAGCATGGAGAGGACCATGTTATACCTACCTGCCATATAGCTGTTAAAGATGAGAGTCTGTCAGGGAAAAAAAGAGGTGGCAACCCTAATTCGGCACCACAAACATGGTTGAATACACAGGGCCCCAAACGGAGACTTGGAAGAGCTAAGCTTTCAAAGCCCGGATGGACAAATGTGTCAATTTCATTTTCTCCCACTTTTGAATTGTTTCAATGTCAAGTTCTTTCCATCCCATTTATGAAGAAGCTTGTGAATTTAGGTAAGTTCTTACCAAAACACAACTGAACGAAATTCTAACCCATACCTAGGTGTTCCTGAGGCTCCTGAGGAATCAGTGGGGGAAGTGTATGGAGTTTCTCTGCAATGTATAGCTTCTGTTAAATATTATTTGGGGTTTGTGCCAACTCAGCCTGGGAGGGGAAAACACACAACCCAGAAAATCCAAATTAGGCTCCTTGCTACAGACATTCACCCTCCAAGTCATGGTGGGCGATGGAGCCAGTGATGAAGGGGGCAGAGCTAGTATCCTTCTCCTCACTCTCCGACTCACGGTGGGTAATGGGGCCATTGATGGAGGGAGCAGAGCTAGCATCCTCACCCACCCCCTCAAATTATTCTAATTGTGTGAGGAATTTGAATGCCCAAACAGGGCTTAAACCAACTCCTCATTGTATTGTACCTTAATTAACTCAGTGTTTTCACTGGCATCCTCTCAAGTGTAGCAGTTGTTAAACTTTGAACGTTGAACAATACATAGCAACTGAGGATGACATTATCACAGGCATAACTATGCTGAGATAATCTATGCTTCTTCCTTGTGAAAGAATCTTTTGTGAATCTTAAGAACAAAACAATAAAGTGTGGCAATGATTTGCTTGACATTTTGTTTCCAGTTCTTTTAAAGAAAGCAGCAGATACCTATGAACTGACATGTTCTTCAAATCATGCATAGCAGAGCTATGTGTGATTGGCTTATTTTAAAATGTGTGATTGGCTTATTTAAAACCAACCAACCAACCATCTCCATCAGACTGCTGTGGTCACCACCTACAGGCCTGTGGCTTACGCTGTCTCAGCTTGTCTGAGCGTGGAAAGCTAAGCAGGGTCAAGCCTGGTTATTGCTTGGATGGGAGACGCCTCCTCTAGTTTCCTGTATTGAGCAGGGGGTTGGACTCGATAGCCTTGTAGGCTCCTTCCAACTCTATGATCTATGAAATCTCTCAGGAGGGAAAAAGGTAATAAAGTAGTTACAAGAATTACATGTATCAGATATATTTGTTTAAATATATCTAAACTTAGAATTCTTCATTGTGAGCTGCATGTATACATGTTGGAGGCAGGGAACTTCACACAAACAGCAACCATTAGGGGAACTCTTGGGGTTTTATCTTGCTTCCCATGCTACAAGAAGTCTGTAGAGGTCATCTGGATGGTTGGGCTAAACTGCCATCAGTGTGGAAATGACACAGAACTCGATGTCTCATTTCCACTTACCAATGTATTGTGCTCTATGTGGGCCTGCCTTTAAAGACATTTTGGAGGCTTCAGCTAGTACAGAATGCAGCAGCCTGGATGCTTATGGGGGCGGCCAAGTGTTTGGAGCACAGGACAACAATTTTATATCAACTGCATTGGTTACCAATTTGTTTTTGGGCTCAATGTAAAGTACAGGTGTTGATCTTTAAAGACGCAAATGGTTTGGGACCAGGTCGCCTGCAAGGACCACCTGCTTGGATCACAGAGGCACCACTTTTGGGCCTAGTGAAAAGAACACAAAAATGCATTAAATCAGGAAAAAATACTTGCAAATGTGTTTATAGGTGACACTGACACTGCATAGAAAATGCATGTCCTAGGAGAAAAGTTGAAAATCAACTTTCATGCGAACTTAAAAAAATATATCCTCAAACCAAACTTAAGATTGGGAAAATTAGAAACTGGGAGAAAACGAAATTGACAGATTCATCCATCCCTAGTCTCACCAATTAGTTCTATTACTCATGAGACAGTATATGTGTCCTTCCATCAGTTTCAAGGATGCTACTCTTGAACTAGATATGGCTTATGTTTCTTGCTAGGTGGGAAAAAATAGATGGTAATGTGCCCAAATGTCATGGCCGTAGTACTGTGCTGCCTTGGCCTTACATTTTCAGCATTAATAAAGGTAATTACTTAATTGATTTCTTTACACGTTTTTAATATTTCCATAGTTACTGAGAACCAGGTCAGGCATTTCCTGGCAGTTGGCAATGGAAGAGCTTTGCCAGGAAATACCCCTCCCAGAGTCTATCACTGCTTTAAGATTTACATAAGATTTACAAAAGCACAGCAATTTTCTTTTGATTGCTAAAGACTTGCCAGCCTTGGGAACAAGGGTGCCATTGATGGTAGAGGTCTTCAAGGTATGTTCAAAGGCCTTGATTATTTTATTTAATAAAAACTTGTAGGATAAATGCAATGATTAAATAAAATACATACATACATACATACATACATAAATATAGTCAAGATTAAGAGCCAAGCTAGCAGTTGCGTGAATGGCATTTTTAAAGTAATTTGCAGAGAGTGGAGGAATCTGGACCAGGGCCTTGTATGTGTGGTAGTGGTGGTGGAGCTTTCAGCCTTTTAAGTTTTTAATTCCCCCCCTCCTATTTATTAAATTTAAACCCTGTTTTTTCACTAAAAATAGTGATCAGGGTGGCTAAGAATAAAATACAGATAAAAGA
The DNA here is from genome assembly GCA_021292165.1 of Shinisaurus crocodilurus. NCBI lineage: Eukaryota > Metazoa > Chordata > Lepidosauria > Squamata > Shinisauridae > Shinisaurus > Shinisaurus crocodilurus. The sequence goes on from CM037876.1 coordinate 28,941,761, forward strand.
ACAAACTTATAATTAAGGGAGTGATCCTATGGCCCCCTAGACAGTGTCTAGTGAGCCATCAGATACTTGGGATTCCCAGATCCGAGGTTGGAGACAGAGCTCCAATCCCCCTCCCCCGCTCACAGCTGGCATGGAAAGAACCCTGCTGGCTGCCTTTCCGAGGTTGGGAACTTGACCTTGGAGAGGGGGTAAAGGGATCCTTCTGGGTGGTGGGGGGGGTAGGAGTCTGCAGAGGCCAGGGCAGAACATATCCTGTGTCCTCTGCAGCCTCCTTCCCTTGCCCTCTGAAGTGCCCCAGCTAGACGACCAAAAATGGCCATCTAGCAGAAATGCAGAGTGGGAGGAGTGGGGAGGCAGAGATCACCTCTACCACTCCTCCCGCTCTGCTTTGGATACCTGTAACCCTCTGAGTTCGGAGACTTACAGGCATCTCAATTGAATTGTGCCCTAAAACACTTAAACTCATCAAATAGGAACATGTCCTATAATAACACAGTCCCAATCCAGATTGTGCCCATCCCCACCTTGCCTGGACACCTACACCTGCTACTTGCATAGCACAGGGGAAGAAAGTGTCTCATCTAGTTTGGCCCCAAGTAGCAAAAAATGAAATAATGAAATAAATATATATAAAGACCATCTGTTGTGGTTATTTCTTTAGATTCCACATTGACCAAAGGTCTATGAATATCACATGTGGTCTGAAACACAGTCTCTCTCTCTCTCTCTCTCTCTCTCTCTCTCTCTCTCTCTCTCTGTGTGTGTGTGTGTGTGTGTGTGTCTGCCCTCCTGCCCTCCTGAAATGGGATCCCAAAGAGGTAGATTTGAGTCCCTTTTGAAAGTCCTGACCCTTCATCACCCTCCATTCCCAGTCAGTGACCAGATGCATGTGTGTTCACAAATGTATTTTTTAAAGCAAAAACACTGCTAAAGTTTTTGTCATGATGCTGTCAAGATTTGAAACTTGTTATCGCAAGGTTCTCCTTGCTGGGTTGGTACGTGGCTGTCCACTCACCAGGACTTTCACCTCCTTTCCTCTGGCCTGCAGCCCCCTGTGCCCCCCCTGCTGCTCCAGAGGGTGGGAGCTGAAGTGGGTAGGAGGAATCACCCCCTTTCCTGTTCCACTGACGGAAGCAGTTCCATCAGTAGAATGACTTAACTGGATTCCACACTATTAATCTTAATCTTGATCAGTTCTCCTGATCTCTTGGCAATATTTCCTGTGAGTAGGCCTGTGCTAATAATCACCCAGTTTCAATTCAGGGACCAAATGTTTTAGGAAGGGGGTTGTAGAAATATTTCCATACCACTGATTTGTGTCAAAATATAACTTTGGTGCCAATGTTTCATCTAGCTGCTATTTTGGCACCATCTTCCCTTCTAGTTCTTGCTCCTTTCTCTTTTCTGAATTAGTCATATGTGTGATCCCAGTCAATCAGAGATCACACAGTAGATGGGATGATGCCACCACGTTATTTAACCAATCAGATCTTGCTACGTGATGACACCATTAGCAGCAAATTAGGCCAACTGGGAGAGATTGCAAAAGACCTCCAACAACAATTGTGTAAATGAATAGTTGAGTGTTTCTGTAAGCAGCACTGAAAAATAATTGGCAAAGGTGTATGTTTTTCAGCACGTTGTGAGAATAATAGGTGATGTCTGAGAGAAGGGAGAGTGATTTTGAAGGTGAGAAGCTACAGATGGGGTTGCAAGATAAGAAGAAGCCAAAATATGGGTATATTTTGAGGGGGAAGAACCCCCCCTGCAAACCATTTATTTATTTATTTGCAAGATGTATATACTGCACCATATTCCAGTATGGAGATTTCGGAGCATTGGAAACATGTACTATTTTGCCTATTTTGGGGGAGGCATCCCTTCCAAAGGGCTTAAAGAGGCTCCTCACCAACCTCAGTGCTTGTCTGCACAGTAGTAATTTTATTCTCTGTGAAATTCTAGTAAACTACTGCCACTTCAGCGACATTGAAAAAATAGCCGTCAACTTCCTAGAAACAGTAAACTCATCATATAGCCAAACAGATTTGGCTAGGTAACTACTATGTCCACGAAGGCAGACAAAGTGTATGGACAATGCCTTCCCTAAGAATGGCTTCACTTGCCTTCATTGACTTCATTACCAAGCCCAATCTGATTGGCTGTGGCATACCTGCTATGCAATGACCTCGTTGTGTCTAAGAAAAGAAAGGATTTTTTGAAAAAAAAATTTTTTTAATGGTGTTGAAGAAGCATCCAACTGGAGCTGTAAACAGCAACAATAGTGTGAAAATTTTCAGATCTGGCTGGTTTTCAGGAAACTTTCCACATGAAATCTCCTTTGAGTGCTTAAAATATTCAGCAGAGCTGAAACCCCAGGTAGCTTAAAACAATCAGAACATTCAGCAGGATAGGTTTATGGAGCAATGTCTGACAATATGGTAAGATGTCTGTCAATATGGGGAGATTGACAGACATCTTATGGCTAACGAGGAAGATCCTTGTTAGCCATAAGACATGCTTAAGTCATGGCTAACAAGGATGATCCACCAGAAAGAATTCAAGCACAAATTAAAACTCCTTCTAATAGTCCTTAGTGGTGCATTTCGTACCTGGTAGGTCCCCCCCAAATCTTCTCGATTCTCTGTGCCGCAGGGCCCCCCGATCCTCGATCCATCGTGGCCGTTTTAAGCCCTGTTGCCCTGGTTTCTACACCAAAACCGCTGCAACAGGGTTCTGCCGTGTCGGCGCAGGGCCCATCGCGTCACTTCCGGAAATGACGCGACTGGAGCCCGCGCGGGCAGCGCGGCTCGACGGACTGGGCAGCGGACTGAGCAGGCGTCCAGGTTGCCTGTAAGTCACCCCGAATATCGGAGGGCTACGAGCGGGCTGATTTTGGCCCACTCAAGCCCCATATTTGGGGTAACATCCCTAATTAGTCCTCTTGAGTTCCCCCATCCACAATGTCCCAGTATATTGAAAGAAAAAAATGGCAGAGAGACTTCTATGCAACCTTCTCTCTGGTGTGTTTGAATGTTTATTTATTTATTTTATTTTAAGGTGTTTTTTTTAACCTCCCTCTTCAGCCAAAAAGGCTCCCCGAGCAGCTCATGTAAGATCTAGAACAAAAAAGACAGTCCCTGCCCACCAGCTTACAGTCAAAAAGAAATAACACAAGAGGAAAAAGGGACTGAGAAGGAAGAGGAAAACAAGCAACCTCAGATACTAGTTCTTAAAGTCAGAAAGTCCTTATATTGACCAGCTTGAATAGAAACAGTTTCTTTATTTAATGAATGTATTAATTTATACTCCATCTTTCTACTGGGAAATGGCACTCAGGGCAGCAAACAACAAAAGCCACCATTTAAAATAAAACAATAATAAAACAAATACATTAAAAACACAATTTAAAAAACAACAACAAAAGCATAAAAACCAGCATCCATCGCAACAGACAAGCTTACATGTCAAAGGCCTTCTTGAAAACAAAAATGCCTTTGCCTGCTGATAGGACAGCAGAGAGGAAACCAACATATCCTCTCTTGACAATGACTTCCAAAGCCTAGGAGCAGCCCCCGAGAAGACCCTCTCTTGTGTCCCCACCAAATGTGCCTCTGATAGCAGTTGCACCAAGAGAAGGGCCTCCCCTGATGATTTTAGATTTTAGATTTTAGGCTTGTACAGGAGAAGGCGTTCTTTCAGGAAGCCCAGTTCAGGGGAAGGAGGAGCAAATGGAGCTGGTTTCTAAGCAGAGTCCATGGAGAGTGCCTAATCTCTTTCCATCCATCAGAGAAATTATCCTCCACAGGCTTAGTGCAGAGCAATTTGGTCTGTACTGCATGTCTTCTCTGAACATTTGTAGTGGCTAAGAGCGGTGAGGAGCCAGTGTCCAACCCAAAACATTTATACCTTGTGCAGTGATATGGAGGAAGCTTGGGACAAGGTGAGCCAAAGATAAATCCAAGGAAACCATTGAATTTGCCTCTGGCCTCAATATTTGACCCATTCCACATGGTTCTTTGTGGCTTTACGATCATCTGCATGCGTACTGTCTTGAGAGCATAATCCTTGGAGAGGGTTGCCTACAAAGGACCATCCATCAGCTACATTCTCAAAATTATATATTATAGAAAGAAGCAACACACTTATGATTATCTCAACTTTCTTTTATTATTAGAGTTATCAGTGAAATATAAGGCTTGCCACTGACCTTATAAAAGTGCTCATCTGTTTCTCCCTTTAATTCTGGGTAGATTAAAAATGAGATTTAACACTAATTAAAAAGTTGGATTTACAGTTTGTCTTTATTGGCAGCAGATTTGCAATAGTGCGTATGTGAACAAATCCTTTGCCACTGTGTTGGTGAAACATTTTACTGAACGGTGACAAGAAATAAAGCTCATAATTCTGAGCTACGGGGGTGGAGAAATGGACCTTACATACAGTACTTAGAATTACAGTAGATTTAAGAGGCATAGGTGATAGGCAATATTGCCCCTCCCACAGCCCAACCCAATTAATCAGATTGATTGTTTCTATACAGTGTTTTCAGGAAATGTTTTAATAATCTTATCAAACAGAATGTTAGCTGGGGGGTTTTTTGTTTTGTTTTTTTAAAAAACAACCCCCCCCCCCCATATTGGGTTTGTGATTTTGGAGGAGAAAGTAGCATCTATGTGCTTGGTGACAAATCAGAATAATTTAATAGCCCACTTCACGTCTAGGGTACATTAAATCTGCCTTCCTTGCTTTACCCTAATTCTACATTACATTGGTAGAAACAGATAGGACCCTAGTGCAATTATTCCATTATTAGCATCTTTCAATGTTCCATTAAAGCCTGTGTCAGTGTGAGCCTTGTCAAAGGAGGCTTTTAAAAGAAGCCCTGTGTGTACAGCATAGGCCACATGTGACAGAAATTAAATTGGCACACTTCAGCGCAGAGACTTTGTGTTCCTGGCACCGATCGCTCGCCCGATACCTCCGAGAGAAGGCTCAGCTGTCATTCAGTGATCCATTAACACTCCGGCTCCAGCCTGCAGTGTCATATTCCTCGTTCTTGCAAAGATGGTACTCCCCGGAGATGCCGAATACCTGCAGGAATAAAAGGAGGACAGACGTGACAGCAGCACTATCAAACAGGGAGCAAATGGCACAGGCAGAGGAAGGCACATCACTTCTAGCACTAGAATCTTAAATCGAGATGGAGAGTCAAAAACCCACTGTGTGCATCCTTAAGTGATCCATCCTTTAAAAAATAAAAAAATAAAAAAAGCATGTGTGGGGATATAATCTTTAATGACATCTTTTCTTTTCAGCTTCAGCAGGAAATCAAGGCAAGCACCAGGCGCCCTTTAGCTTATAGCGGCAAAAAAACATTTTTGCTCCATTTTGCCTTGTGCGTGGAAGCGCTGAATAAAACAAACATCCGTTGGTGCATCTTAGGCTAAGAGGAGCCACTTTGGGAGCGTTGTTAAAAAAAAACAAAGCCCCATGCACGGAGCATCCTCGGATCCTTCACTTATGGCCCATTTTAATTTTGCAATCTTAAGAATGGCTAAAAGTAGCAGGGATTGTGCAAATTAAGCTGTACAGGCTAATAAAACAAAAAAGACAGTGTGTGTGTGTGTGTGAGAGAGAGGAGAGAGAGAGAATTTCTCTCTCTGTGAGTGTGTGTAGAGTTGATATGCTTTTGGCTACCTGGGTGGTGTTTAAAATCACATGGACATGTAGTAGCAACAGAAGGGGAGATAATGCAGATTGCCACTATACCTGTAGAGCTCAGTAACAGCTCCTTGCTGGTTTAGTGCCCCAGGGAGCCCGTGCGTCTATAATTTGGGCCTTGCTGTAGCCAGTGGGAAATTACATTGTACGTTCCTCTCTATTTGCCTCTCTGTGTTTGTGCACCTGTGTGGGTCTTTGTTGAAGAGCAAAGGAAAGATAAATAAAAACCAATATAGAAACATTAAACCCACTGTACAGGGAAGCTGGCATGACACCAGATATTTTTTTCATCCTCTCACTCTTACTACATCCCTAGATTGGAGTTTCCATAATTACTCTTGAGGGTCGACCTTAGATATTGTAACTCAATTTGCTATAAAGCAGATATGCCATGCAGTGGGCCAAATGATGAAATCAATGAAGCTTTGTTGAAAATTAGAGGGAAGGGAGATATATTGGTTGTTATTTCTCTAGCTTCAGAACTCACTTAGGGTACAATCCTATGCATGCTAGCTAGGGCATGCTGGGAATTATAGGATTTTTTCCTGTCTAAACATGCATGGAACTGTGCACTTTAATTTCTCAAGGTGGATTGGAGTACACTGGGGGAGGGTGCTGGCACTCTGCACATGCTCTTTTGCTGCTGGAAGCCAAACAGTGACTGAAGGGTATCATTCTCTGGGGTACTCAGTTTCTTTCTCTCAGGTCAATACCTAGAACATCAAGAAGGCCCTACAGCCATGCAACAGAGTTTGGGTGATGGGTAGAGAAAGGGGACCACACTTTTGCTCTAATCACTTGTAAGTATTTCTTTTTTTTAGATCCATGAAGTCTTGCATGCTACAGAGGTACGATCAAAAATTTCCACAGTCACCAGACATATGGCTGATCCATTGGCTTATATAGTGGTTAACAGTTGCCCGTGAAGATTCATAGTCAACACCCTTTTGTCATACACAGTTTGGGAATCACTGTTCTAATAAGTCATTAGAGATCCAGTATGGTGTAGTGGTTTGAGTGTTGGACTGGGACTCGGGAGATCCAGGATCTCTAGTCCCCACTCAGCCATGAAGCTCACAGAGTCAGACTCTCAGCCTCTAACCTACCTCACAGGGTTGTTTTGAGGATGAAATGGAGAGGAGGATTATGTAAGCTGCCTTGGGTTCCTTGCAGGAAAAAAGGGAGGATGTAAATATAATAAATAAATAAATAAATAAATTGACATTATGTCACATTGTAATGGTCTGGGGAGAGACTGCAGCAGACTTAAGGATGTGCGACTACTGGAAAACTCGTGTTTGAGCTTGATGAACTTTCAACACATTTCTGACCTGATGGCCAAAAGCGGGCTGAGTTGGGGGGGGGTTTCAGCTTCTCCAAAATTGCTGGAAATACTTGCGCAAATTTGGAGCAGAGAGCTGCGGATCTCTAGCACAATTTGTGCAAATTGTGATTTGTGCAAATTGGGCCAACTTGTTAGCGTTGAGTCTTTGTTGTTCTTGTTGTAGCGCTTAACATTAGTATGGAAGCACCCCCCTCTCACTGCAGATGCACACACTCATCCTTGGTCACCTTGAATTTTCTGACAGTTAATTTCAGATTCGTGCAAAATTCAGGCCTCTACTCTGCAATTAGTGCAATTTGCACAAATTTATGCAATTTGCGCAAATTTGCAGAGTGGCCCAAATTTGGCTCAAATTTCCCCAGCCTTTAAAAAAAATACGCAAATCACAGCCCACTTTAAATATGGAAGTCCACAGTGCTGGCTCAACTCATATCAGATCGAGTCAGTGCCAGCGCAGCGTTGATGGAACAGAATCGGTGGGGCTGAGTTGATAAAATCCACTGGATTTTCACCCCCCTTATCGGATTCCTCACACATCCCTAGTTGAGGGGGAGGGAGGGGGAGAGAAGGAAGAGCTGAAGTGAGAAAGTCGTGGCTGGCAGAGAGGGAAGCTAAAGAAAGAAGAAACCAGTGAAAGAAGTTGAGAATGAGCACTTGAGACAACAGAAGACTGAGAGTAAAAGATTTGACACAGGGAGATGCGGTTACTGTTAACAGAAGAGTGTCTGTTCCTGAAAGAACCAAAGATCTGTGCTGTGTGTCAGGCCTGACTGAAGATGAAGGGGTGACTTTTAGGGGTTTGTGTTTTCTGAAGGGACACATCTGGAGATAGGGGAAATGTGAGACAGAATTGTAACAGACTCACTGTGTGTTACTGCTTATTGAAACTGTATTATTTAAATGTTGGAAGCACTTTTTTTTTTTACTCTGGCATCATTATTATACATATGTATTGACTTCCCTTTATTGTCTGAGTTCTGTACTTAGTTTCCCCTTTATTTTATAAATTTGTGTTAATCTGGCCCAGTTGTTTAGATCTAATAACATTTCTAGGAACCTTAGGTCCTCTACAAGTCTTTTAATACAGCCATCCATAAACAGAACCAGATGAAGTTAGCAAGGAATGTGGACACTACATTTCAATGGAACAATGTTTTCAAAAAGAATAAATTAGCTTGTCAGTGTTCTTAAATAAAGCAGATTATTACTGTATGCTACACCGATCCTTGTATGAAGGAGCTGGTGGTGATAGTGTGTGAGTTTAGGGGAGCAACTGTGCAAGATTCCATCGATTCGCATCAGCTTTAATTCGTAGTCAGTATTTACTACTCACTATAAGGGTATTAAAAGTGTATTCAAGCTTCAAAAATCACTGAGAAGTTGCCCTCAGCCCAAAGCTCTTCTCTGGCCAAGAGAGTGTATGCCACTCCTAAAACCTAGCACGTCGTTTCTGAATGCACACTTGAAGAGGCAAGCCAAAGCAAACTATTCTGCTGCTCTGAAAAGTGCTGTGGGAATAAGTTCCCTCATAACTTTCAGAATTGTTGGCTAGGAGTCCTTCTCCCACTCTTTCCTTCAGCCTGAATGTGCCCTGCCTATTAGGGCAGAGTTGTTTTCTGCTCCACCGTTGGCTTGATTCACAGAAATGTTAGCTTGCTGCCTTGCTGTGCCCTACAGAATCACTGTCTTTGTTTCCTTTGGAAATCTGTTCCCTTCTACTGCAGGCAAGGCATTAGAGTCAGAATTGTACAAAATGGGCAGGTAAAGCACAACAACAAGGAGCATTATCTCAATCTTATAAGCATCCTCTATTTAAGATTGTTCTCCCACTTAGTTCTTCGTATGGCTTTATGCAACAAAAGATAATGCGGGGGTAGAGCTATTTGGTTAGAGGAATGGTATTTAATTATAAGATAGAAAGTGGAAATGCTAACAACTGTTTTAGTACTTCGATTTGATTTCTCTCAGTAAATAAGGCGATGGAGAAGGAGAACCACTGGCTAAGTGTTATTTGAAACACAGAGATTGCAAACACGGTCAAATCAATCCTTGATTTTCCATAATCAGAGGACTGTCTTGGTGAGAACATGTGGAAAATATCACTATAGCACAGGGGTACAGAACCTCTGGTCCACCTGTGGTCCCTGTCCAACCCCCTGTGGTTCCCCAGATGACTATGATCCTTTTCCTGGCCCCATACCCTTCCACCCAGCCACCAATCATTTGATGGCTTCCTAGCTTCTGTGCAGTTTTTTTCACTATTCTAAAAAGTTGAAATGCCTCTCCCAAGGCTTAGTAACCAGCAGTAAGAGCTTTAATCTAAGATATGTTGGTATTTTGGCCACACCCTTCTTGCCTTTGGCCCCACTCACTGGAATGTGGCCCCCAAGAGTCCTCTTCTATCTTAAGCCATCCTCTATTTGAAGGGCTGTCCTGTCCAAACTCTGGTTTAAAAATAAAGGACCATAAGAACCGTTGCCCATCAACAGTTAGCACCCAAAGGGCAGACTGAACAGGTAGACACAAAGGTCACCTGGTCACTGTCTTCCACACTACGGTGAGATGTACTGTATTTCTATTTAAATAATAATTATTATTTCTAAATGTGCATCTATACATATAAATCAGCACGTGCAAATTCTGTCTTCTTCTTTGGCAATTCGTAAGTGGCCACCCTAACCCTGCATGATCAAAGAACTCTATGTGACTATGGCAGATTCCCTGCTTCAGATGTTGGTCCACCAACACAGAAAAGATGGCAATATGGATGTGAGTGATGGGGTAGGGTTATTAGAAAGCATGATCCCACTCTTTCCACTCATGCATTTCAAATGGTGTGAAGCTGAATTCCTTAACAGGACCTTGTCTGAGCGTGGAAAGCTAAGCAGGTGTCAGGCCTGGTTATTACTTGGATGGGAGACCCCTCCTCTAGTTTCCTGCATTGAGCAGGGGGTTGGACCCGATGGCCTTGTAGGCCCCTTCCATCTCTATGATCCTATGATCAAATATACCTATGATCACCCCAAAAATGAATCAGGGCCTTCTATTTAATGCTCCGTGAACCTTCCACTGCCTGATGCTCTAGTAATGCCCTAAAGGGGGGGACCTCGCTTTGGGAGTCAGGATGGGGTAGCAGGCACCAGGGATATACAAGGATTAATTAAACATCAGAATTTGCCCATTCATAATCCTGAACACAAATGCAAACATGAGTGCATTTTTTCAGGCAAGGCTCACATATTCCTGAACTTGTGATTGCATTAAAAAAAAAGTGTTATTCAAAAAATGCAGACTTCTAAAACATGCATCTTGGGGGGAAAATACATATTTTCACACTTTAATGAATGGCAGCGGACAGGAGTATGCATTTGCATGTGTGCTTTAAAAAATGGTGTGCTGAAATGCACACATTTCCTGTAGGAAAAACAATAACAAAAATGGTTGCATTCGCAGACAGGGATGGGTGAACCAAGCTTCAAGACTTGGAGAGCCTTGATTAGTTTGAGCTTTTCTGATTCCCATCACTAGCAGGCAGAGCAAGCAGCTTTCTTGATGCCCACTGGGATTCCCTTTCTTTCCCCTGACTACTTACAAAATGATGATTCTGCCAGTGTAGAGAATCTGAGCAGAAAATGCCAGCATTATCTTGTGCCAGAGATCATGGGGTGGGGGCAGTGGTTACAGTTCAACCCTAAGATCCCCAGGGGGGGAAAACCCCATTGGCAATGTCAATAGGCTGCCAGTGTCTTCATTTTACAGTCAGTTGAAGGAGGTGAGGCCCAGTGGACTTGGTTTAGACTTTGAGGAGCCTCCCATTGCATATTACTCTGTCCATGTCTCCTCTGATCTTTTGCCGAGGGGGACAGAATAGCAGGTGGCATTCGGCCAAACCAAAATCAAGTTGGCCACAAAAGTCTGTGTCTGCCTCCATTCTGCTTGGGAAAAATGTTATGCATTGTTGTGCAGCCCTGCCTGGGTTTGTGGGCGACCTCTGGATGGAATGGGAGGGTCCTGCTGACGTCCATGTGTTCAGCTGAAGATATGAACAGAGGCTATGCATGTAGATGAGAATAGAGGCTAGACTTTCTCCACACGGTTGGGAACCTTGCAAAAGGCAGGGTTCCTGGCTGCACAATACGGAGCCTATGGATGTACATTGTCCATCTGACAAATTCAGCTGAACACTCAGTATTCAGGAGTGGGGACAGCAGACGCAGTTCTACTCCTGTCTCCATGTGTTCAGTGAATGCGTACTTGTTGTTCGAATGCCGTCTCCCAAAGCAGTTACTTTATTCCCAACTCAAAGCTGGAAAGCAGAATATCGGTGGTCAGTATAAGAGGTTTAAAGATGTTCTTAAGGCTAATCTTAAAAAATGCAATATAAACATTGAAAACTGGGAAGCTCTGGCCCATGAACGATCTAACTGGAGGTTGGCCTTTCGCAAAGGTTCCATGGACTTTGAAGAAGCCCAAGTGCAAGGTGAAAGGGAGAAACGTGCTAAGCGAAAAGCACGTCAAACGAATTCTTTACAGGACCATCTTCCATCTGGTAACCTGTGTCCTCACCGTGGAAAGCTGTGTGGATCTAGAATTGGCCTCCACAGTCACTTACGGACCCATCGCTAGGGTCTACACAATATTCTTCTTTAGAATTTCCTCCTTTTAAAATTTTCTTTTTGTAATTTTTATCCTGGAAGACAATCTTACTCGGTCACGAGTGATCGCCTACTACTACTACTTGTTGTGTGAAAAGGGATTTTGTTTCATTCTTCCAGATTGTTCTCCCCCCCCCCCTCTCATGTACTACAGGCTCCAGTGAATGGTGTCTGAAGGCACATGATACAGTTCAATCGCTAAAGCTAAGAGGGTCTAGCCTTGAGCATTGATTGGATTCTATCAAAGAGTCTGGCATCTGTCTTCACTGGTGAATGCAAGAATGTCACAAGCTCCTTGGAGGAAGAGCAGAATATAACAAAATACATGAAAACAAGTGCCGCTCCATGAATATTTCACAGTTTATCATGATTAGTTGAGTTCAATGGGACTTACTCTCAATTTTCTGTATACGATTACAGCCTTTGCATGTCTTTAAATTAAACAAAAATCAAACAGTTCAAAAGTCTAATGAAGCATACCACTTTAATTTGTCACATTGCAAATACATTACTTCCTATTTTTAATTCATCATCCTTTTAATGGTGTTGCTCAGCGTTTCAAGAACATCAGTTTACCTTTTTAAGACTTCCTAATAAACCTGATACAAATACTACAATACCTTGTTTGTTTATACCTTGCATCATCAACTTGGTGATCCTTACCTTTGGTGATCTTTACTTTTGAGTAGTGATGGCTCTAGTGAGCCATCACTAGTGAGTTAGTTGAGAATGGGCTCAATAATCAGGAAAAAAATCATTTTATTTTCAAGCTGATTCCTAAGTTTGGGCCAGTCATGCTTCCAAAAACATAATTGGGAGGGTATTAGGGGCCTGAGCACCTCTCCTTCTCCCTCTTTCAGCACCTCTTTCCCCCAACCTGCCTAGTGGCAGTGGCAATTAAAAGGTCTTGTGATGTGGCTGATATGGTATCAGAGCTCCTGAAGTCCATAGTAAGGACTCAGGCACCCTGGGATGCTACTGAAGCATAATTCTAGGGTATAACAGAGGTCCTGACCTCTTGGTCACTGCCACAGCTGCCACTTCTTAAGTTTGGATGGGAAATGAAAGTGAGGCTATGGAAGAAGCAGGAAGGGATAACTGGAGTCAGGTATATCAACTCCAAACCAACCTAAATTTTGTGGAAGCTGATCCTGGTTCATTATGGTGTGGGGGGAATATTCTGAAAATCCAATTCTGAACTCAGACATCTTCTCATCTCTGCTTTTTGCGCTCTCTCTAATATATAAGGTGTCTTGTTTGCTTATTCTATTGGACAACATTGTTTCAAAAATTCCTTTAGTCTATTTTACAAACTTTCTTGAATTCCTCAAATTTCCCTTTTCATCACACAACTTTTTTTCCACTTTGTTTTGGACTGTTATTAATTGCCAGTGAATTAATTTGAATGGAACACCTTTTTAAAATAAATTAAATTAAATATTACCACCTTTGGGTTATGTTCTCACCTTCTTTTGTTCTGTGAACAACTTTTTATGCTTTTGTGAATGCTTGTGAATTTCTTCCACATCTTTGAAACATTTTTAAACACCTTGCTCCATCGCCCCCATGGGATACAGCTTCCTCATCTCTGATATTCTTGCTCCTTCTGCCTGCACAAAACTGCCACCAACTATTGTTCATTCCTCAGAATCCCTGAAATGTACATGTGCAGCTTGTTTTCTTTGGGTCTTGGGAAATGTGTGGTGCTTTCCTTTTAAAGACCAAGGTTTTGTGTATGCCTCATGGGGTCATGAGGCATACACAATAATCATGGGGTCCCCCACATGGATCCATTCCTGCCCTCCCTCCTATTTTGTCACATCATGTCCACCTACTTGAATAAGAAGGGAAGTGATAAATTGTGCTGGCAAAGAACGTAAGCAAATGGTATTTCTCTATGAGATCATCATCTCGTGCTTCATAATGGCCATTGTGGGTGGTTTCTTTCCTCCTTGCTCTCATAGGCATCCTCAACTCTGTTCTGTCCTCATGCCCCCTGCAAACTTCAAGGGGCAGGGCCTCTTTAGCTAGCTCCTCCCATCTGACCAACTATTTTTATTTATTTATTTTATTTGAAAATAAATAGATAGACCACAACTTCACCCCCCCCCCCAAAAACAAAACTTTTAGGGCAGTGTCGGTAAAACAATATAATGCCATAAAAACAATCTAAAAACTAAATATCAGAGAGGCATAAAACTATTTCAACAACAACTTGTACTTGGCAGCCATTTTCTCTCAAAAGGTTGTATCCAGTTAGCCCCACCCACTGACAGAATGGCTCCCATCAGTGGAATGGAGAGGGCTGGTTTCTCTGTTCTCTCCCCCTGCATGCTCTCAAAATCTGCTTTGGACAGTTGTGAGCCCCCCCCCCCCCCGACCAGATATTTGGGATGAGGAGGAGCTACACAGTGGAGGAGTGGAGGGGAAAGTCCCACTGCACAACTAGACATCCACTCGTGGGACATTGGATTTCACACAATTTTTCTACTCATGTCTTCACAGTCAACGAGGTAGGAAGGATAGTTACTATAAAGAAGCAGAGGGAATGGAGGCTAGTCTCTGAGCTTGAGTGGTGTGTTTTGTCATGTGTGCTTGTGTGGGTTTTATAATTAAAGGCAGCTGTTGACCTAAAGGGAGAGAACAGGTGAAATATATTAGCAGTACAGTTGAAAAAGAGGAATATAAAAACAGGAAGTTGAAAAGGTTTCTTTTTTCAGAGTGGTGGAAGACGATAGAAGAAACTGTCTGGGACATCTGAGGAAGAAAACCCTGGCTTTCTGGGAAAAAGTGGCTGTTAATCCCCACAGGGATGTACTGCTGCTGTTAAACATTGGAATGTAATAGCTAAACAACCCTCCTTTATGGATTGATCGTGTCGCTTATTTAGAGGGCAAAACCTTGACGACCACACGAATGAGCTTAGCAGAGAAATGTAATTTCAGAACCAGTCTAGGTAAGTGCCAAAAGTATAAGTGTCAGAGAACGACAGAAAAGGTTATTCATAAAAATGATAACAGGGGGTCTTGTGGACTACTGGCACAATCCAATGCAAGTAAGCCTCCAAACATGGAGGCGTACCAGCATCCAATGCACCGCGCGAGGCACAGCGGTAATGACCTTTGCTGCCACCACACCCTGCATTTCATCTGGATGGCCATTTTCAGCTGTCTAGATCAGGGCTCTGCAACCTTGGGTCGCCAGATGTTTTTGGCCTACAACTCCCAGCATGCCCCAGCCAGCTATGCTGGCTGGGGCATGTTGGGAGTTGTAGGCCAAAAACATCTGGCGACCCAAGGTTGCAGAGCCCTGGTCTAGATGAAGCACTGCAGAGGGGGAGGGAAGGGGGCTGGAGTGGGGTGCCATTTGGAATACAGTGTAAGCCATCGGCCCATCCTCTTCCCCTCCCTGCCCCCTGGCACGCCCCTTTTCCTCCTCTCCAAGTCCGATTTCCAACCTCAGGGAAGCAGCTGGCATGGTTCTTTCCACTCTGGCTGCAAGGGGAGTATGGGTGGGGGCTCGGCCTTCGGACTCCTAGCTCTCTGAGCTCACATGATCTCGAAGCTGGGACTTTGAATAATCCTATGGCCCCCAGACAATGTTGGGAGGCTGTGAGGGTTTGAGGCCTACACAGGATTGGGTTTGTTGAGGCCTACACAGGCTTCAGTTTGTTGAAGCCTGAAGGCCCAAACACTCCACGATGGGAGGGGGAGTTTGAGAGTTTTCAGTTACCCAATAGAAGTTTAGAATCAGTTCTCCAGTGCAAGGTCACATGGTTATAACCTTCCATTCCTGGGAAGACTATATATGTGGGGTGTGGTCAGCTAGGAGGAGAGTGTGTGCTGAGCAGCAGAGAGAAACAGCAGAGAGAGAAGCAGAGAGAGAGAGAAAGAGAAACTGGCTGGCTGGCTGCTGACTACACAGGAATTAGGTAGACTGAAGTGAAACTAGAGAACATTGTTTGTTTGTTTGTTTTATTTTATCATACCTGCTTTTGATTTAAAACCACTCTATTAAGTAATTTCCCTACTACTATAAGTAAAGTTTGTTGTGTACCCTGGAGTTTGGAGTGACTTATTCACATGCCTACAGCCTACACCCACGTTACTGGAGGAAGCAGGCAAAGGACTGGGTCTTTGGGGAGAGGCAGATATCTCCCAAAGACAGATCAAGGGGTCCCTGCAGTAGTGGAACCTTGACAGAGGCCAGTTAGGATTGCACCCTAACTCATTTATTACGGCATGAACTTTTGTGAGCTATAGTCCACTTCATCAGTCCATGAACGTTTATGCCATAATCAATTAGTTAGTCTTTAGGGTGGTAAAAGACTCTGTGTTTTTTTTGCTGCAACAGACTAACAAGGCAACCCACCTGGAAATTATGAATTATATACCATTTTCTTGCACTTCTTAATCAATAAAAATAATTATTCTTTCACCCTAGGAAGGAAGAGGTGGGGGAGTGAGCCGTTGACATTTTTTCACATCAGAACACTTTGCCTTTGATATCTTGCTATACTTTTGAGTTGAGCTCTGACATTTGAATCAATACCTTGCAACTAGAGTCCATATTGCTGTGATTTTCATTGCTCCCAAATGTTTGAATTTGTCAGTTTTCACTGCATAGAAACACACAGAGAAGGGGGGGGGGATAGGTTTTTTTTAAAAATGAAGGTAAAACCTGCACTTACTGATATCCTATATTTGTATAGAAGAGAAGTGCTTAGAATTGAACCATCAAACAGTTACCAGTTAGTGTTAAATCTATAGAACATGGCCAGATTCCAAGACTCAGCTACTCTGCTTGTTCTTTGCAAAAGCAATCAGTACAGTTTATAGAATGCCCAGTGCACTTTATAACTCTCATTTGGCAAGTTTCTGCATGGGGAAGTATGCTAACACACTCACATAAATATAACACAGAGAGATTGGATTGCTTTTCTAGATCAGGTGTAGGTATGTGTGTGCCTCAAGCTCTTCAGTAAAATGTGCAGGATGAAGTTGTTTTTTTTCCCTCATTCCCAAGACTAAGTTCAACAATTCAACTCAAAATCAGGTTGATTCTGAACCTCTGGACTACACCTCTGAGATGTCATGTGTCTCTGGCAAGTGTTATCAAACAGAGGTAGTCTCCTTGTGGCAAATCGAAAGGAGGCTGGATGGGTATCTAATGCATGGAGGCTTTGGCCTACTGGTTATCCACCTACCCAGATGTTGCATCCAGTGTCTGGCCCCACCTGGATCTGGGCCTTGAAACAAATGAAATCTCCTCAGAGAAGAAGCAGGACCAGGATCCCACTGGCCCCAACACAGATAGTGACTCAGGAAAGCCAACACCCCTTGAGTGACAGCTGCCTCCCCTGAAGCCATCATACCAGGGAAGGCTGCATTACTGGAGAACCACATACCTTGAGTGGGGCTCCTTCCCAGCTTCAGACCCTCCATCATCAGCCCCAGGAGCAGAGGAGATGATAGGTTGCTTGCTTGGCAGCCTCAGCCCCCCTTCCATTAGGGAACAAACACCTTTTCTTTTCTTTTTTTGCCACTGCAGCAAAGCAGTGGCAGCAATCCTCATATGATCTGGGGCCATCTTTCCTCACAATGAATCTGAGGAAGGACATTACATTAAAAACAAAAACAAAACAAAACTTTAAAGGGAAAAAAAAGGATAAAGGCTTAAAAAGAAAGAGAAGCTGCTGTTATTGCTACCTGCTAAAATGTTAAGTTCCTCTCCTTTTTTCCTGCAAGGAACACAAGGCTGGGAAAGTGCAGGGATGGAAAAATCAGTCCATTACTTTTAAATTTGGTTTATCTCAAACTTTGAGAATTTCTCCAGTCTTAAATTCAGTTCATCCTGAACACTGAGAATGTAAAAAAAAAAAAAGCATGACAATGCATAAGCAATTTTGTGCAGATTTCTCCAATTTACATGTATTTTTGCCTAATATACATATTTTTTTTGCAAGCAGTTTTCCTAATGCAATGGATATTTGAACATTTTTTTCCTAATATGCACATTTTTGTATACATTATTTTATTTGAGAAATTAGTAAAAGTGCACATTTCTAAAAAACAATAGAGTTTCTGCTGGCATAGTGGTTCAAAACTGCAAAATTAGATATGTTCACATTAAACTGCCCCGTTCCCTACAAAAGTGGGTAGGCAGTTTCTGACTTGCTCTGATAATTACATTGGATCAAATGCTGTCAATTGAAATAAAATATTATTAGGTTGCCAAATGCAGGCAACAAATATTCAGAGTATATTTGTCAAATGTATATTGACAAGAGTATATTTGTCAACATTTTACCATTTAGAAAATAGCTAGAGAGAATGTTCAGCATCAAAATGAGCAAGGAGGAATTTTGAGGTAAAAGGTACATGAAAATGAAGAATGTAGCAAAGCTACACAGGTTGAGCAGCTAAGTAGTTGTATATATATTGAATTTACAATGCTGCTGGATTCTTCTGATCCCTAGACGGTCTGTTTATCTTTTTCTCATGTACCACAGCATCAAACGTATATGTGAGGAGTCATTTTCATTGCATTGAATGAATTTTAAGATGGCACATTGAACATTCTAAGCATGTTTTTGGGCTTTTGAAATAGTGAGACTGAATTTTGAATAGGGGAAAGGTGTGGCAATGCCAGATGAAACACCATCTCTCTTTTTTTTCTCACCTGAAATGTCAGGTCGTGATGCATTGTTTTACAAAATATAATTACCTTCATAGCCTCCAATGTGACAATAATATAGGTGTTAATGATAACTATGTTTTTAGCAAGTTCATTTTTCATTCAGATCTGTATACTTTATGTTCTAAATTCTTAAGTCACAGTTCAGTACAAGCAGGGGAGTTAATATAGGATACTTAGACTTACATTTAATAGAGCCAGCTCTTGAAAATGTCAAGTTCTAACCAAAAACACTGACATTTTATGAATAGTGTGTGACTTAATAAATTTATTTAAGTATCCTGAAGAATTTGCTGTATGCAGAGCTTCCTATATCTTAAAAGAGACTTGTTTTGGCAGGGCAGCAGCATTGAGGAACAGCTACAGGCAGTGGAATGATCTTCTTACTCATCAATTTTTACAATGACATTTCTAGAATCCTGGGATGGTGTGTTTTTCCTATAGTGCCAGTATGGCATGTACAGCTTGATATGAATTCAATAAACGTCAAACCAATGCTTGAGTTTGTTTTTTAAAAGGGATATGCCAAACAATTTCAGAATCTCAAAAATTAGCTCCCAGTACATTTTGCAGCAGAGGGTTTTAAATGATGGATTGCAGGTAGAGAGGTCACCAAAGTTTGCAGTTACCCAGTTTGGAATATGAATACTTCCAACTCAACAAGCTCTCCAAGCATCATCTCCTCCCAGAAGTTTGAGCTCTACACCACAGGAAGCCACAATCTGAAGGGTGTTTCATTTATTATAGCATACCATGCTCTAGTGCGAGGACATTCTGCATGCAAAGTTAAGGAAGGAAAGAAACTATCTTTGTATAGGTAGCCAGATGCTCATTTTGTATATGCAAAACCAATGTAAAGAATTAATAACAAATAGCCAAGCATTCATAACATAAAGAGTGCATTTGAGCATGGTCCAAGGTAAGGTTGAACTGAAATGACTCCCCCTTTTCAGGCAATGAAATTGGGGGGGGGAGATGTTTAGGGAATTGGGAGGCATAAGGTGTGAAATTGTATGAGATTCTCTTGAGGGATGGGAGCCACCATTTTAGTTAACCAGACATCCCATAGACTTCGATGTAACATTGTTTTAGGGGTCTTCTGTATTAAAAAGACCCCGCCTTATCTGTGGCAGCCCCCATACTGTGGAACTCTCTCCCCAGTGACCTCCGCCATGCCCCCTCTCTGCTGAGCTTCCGCTGCTCACTAAAAACATGGCTGGTCAGGCGGGAATATGGGGTGGGCTAAGATTTTAAAATTTTATACTGTTTTAAAACTTTTAAATGTATTTTATTCTATATTTTATCATGTGTACATTGCCCAGAGTGGCCGGTGTGCTGGCCAGATGGGCGATAAATAAATGTAACAAAAAAAAAAAAAGGTGACCCTCTCAGCTGCTGCCTGCTAGGATGTGTGCTGCTAATGTTGATGTATTTTACCCCCACAGCCCCAAATTGACATGAGTTTCAGCCCCCTTTCAACCCGACCCCCTAAATTTGAGTGAAAGTTCTCAGCTTAGAACTTTATTTATGATTGTATTCTATTTCTGTCTTGCCTTTCTGCCAAGAAATTGTACTCAAGGTTGTCTACAATAAAATCCAGATATTTTTTTTAAAAAAGAATCTTAATCTTTTTTTTGTGTGTTATATTTTAATTAACAACACAATTAAAAACACAACACTGAAACAGACAAACATCTCCAGCTAATTTACAATCCCCTGAGCCACAAATCAGTTTAAATGCCAAAGTTCTCCCTAAATAAGGGAGCAGAAGGCCAACACAGAGGGGGCCAACCTAGCTTCCCTTGACAGAAAATTCCAGAGCCTGGGAGCGGCGAAAGAGAAGGTCCTCTCTTGTTCCCCATCAAACATGCCTCTGAAGGACCTTAAAACCCCAAGTTCTTAATACCTGAGCAGATTTGTACAAGTGAGCGCAGGTCTCCCCCCCCCCAGAATGCTCCCTAAACCCCTAAACCCCTTCTGCCATTTTGAATTGTGCCTGGAAACAGACTGGTAGCTAGTAAAACTGTTATAACAACAGTCTGACTGCAACATTCTGGACCAGTTGAAGTTTCTGAACAGTTTTGAAAAGCAGGCCCAAGTAGAGCATATTAAAGTAGTCCAAATGGGATATCACTTTTTTCGGAGCACTAGTCCAGAGGGCTTATTATCGCTCGCTAATAAGTAACCACAACTAGACTGGAAACATCACAGATTATTGAGAAAGGAAGGCTTGGAGGCTGGAGAAGGCATGAATTCCAGGAAAATGTATGCCTCCAACAGCTCTGTTTGTATGTCTCTCTCTCTTTAGAAGAAATCAACTATTGCTCCTTCTCAGTCTAGTCCTTTTGTAAAGCATGATTTGTTTATTTATAGATCTGTCATCTGTCACCCTTAATGAAAAAATATAACATAAAAGAAGTCATTTTCATTTCCCCGGATAAATACATTCATACATAATATCTCATTTTCAGTGCTGACCTGGGGTGAAAACATGCTCGCGTAATGTTAATATCAGAGACTTCATCCGCAATTACAAATACTTAATACATCAATATAATTAAAATCCTACAGGGTTGCACAGCATAAACTCTATCAGCTTGGATAGAGGCTAGCAATCAATCCACAGAGCGAAGCTACAATGAATGGAAATGTGCACCTCCTTGGCTGATATGCATGCACTGATGTGTGGATTGCAGGAGGGTGTTCACTTCTTTTAGACAAGTAACACTGGTATAAAAAAACCCTAGTGATGTGTGTGATTCACTCATCCCCCACTCCGCTCAAATAATATTTGGGCCACTCATTATGAGCTACTTACATACATACCTTTTTCTTTTTCTTTTTTTTTTTAAGACTGATTAAAAAAAAGCCATGGGCAGAGTGATCCTATGGTTCCTAGAGAGCGTCTAGATCAGTGTTCTCCAACCTTGGGTCCCCAGATGTTTTTGGCCTACAACTCCCAGCATGCCCCAGCCAGCGTAGCTGGCTGGGGCATGCTGGGAGTTGTAGGCCAAAAATATCTGGGGACCCAAGGTTGGAGAACACTGATCTAGAGAGCCATAGGATTCTTTGGATTCCCAGATCTGAGGTTGGAAAAGAGCTTTGACCTTGGAGCTGGGGCTCCATGCTCAGATCCTCCTCCCCCATAGGGTGGGTGAAGCTGCTAGTGGGAAAAAGGAGAGAGGGCAAGAGAGGGCCCAGCTATCCCAATTAACTTCAGCAGAAGGGTGTGTAAACATCATCACAAGGATGAAGTAAAGAGCTCACAGCGGCTGGTAGCTGGTGACCTCGTGTCTTCACCCTTTACTACCTTATAGGTTTCTCATAGCAATTAAGCTTAACACATAAGCTTTTATGGCTACTCTAAGGGCTTGTGCTGGACACCGGGAACCAGGGGAGGCTGGTGACTCCGATGTCAGTGGAGTTCCTTATCCATTGCAACTTTTATTCTGAGCTTTATAGGAGCTATCCATAGTGCGGAATTCCACTCCCCATAATAGCCTCACCACCATGGAGCCCCATGGATAGCTCCTATAAAGCTCAGAATAAAACCATGCAATAGGCAAGGAGCCCCACCGACATAGGCGACAGCAGCCTCCCCTGCCCGGAACAGTCCACACTAACTCCTCTTCACAATGTCTTCCGGTTATCGATCCCAGTACAAAACTTTATAATGCTTCTGGAAGAGTCTGGCTTTTTTTTTTTTTTTTAGCCCTCTGCTGTAAAGGAGTTCCAAAGCTGGGGAGCAGCCATGGAGAATAATGCCTTCAGTTTTCATTGCATGGAAGTAACCACAACAAGAGGCCATGTGGAGATTATGATGAGACAAAGGATAGGAGGGAGGGAGGCCCAACCTGTTTTCTGGCATTGTCCAGTCAGGCCCATGGTACAGTCATCTTGCTGAAGCTAAGCAGGTTTGGGTCCCATCGGTGTTTGGAAGCCCATAATGAGTTTCATAATGGAAGAAAGGCAGGATATAAATTTACTACAGAAATACCATAGAAAGAAATAGAATGTGCTGTAAAAACAGAGGTTTGGCTCAGGCCCACATATATTGGCTTTATGATGCTTCATGAGAGCAAAGAAAAAAGGAAACATTTTTTAAGAAGCATGTGAAACAAGAAGAAACAATAATGGCAATAGATCTGGTTGTGTGCTTCAATCCTTTCTGACTAGTTGTCAATAATATTTCCCTTAGTTTGAGATTTTTAAAAGTCCCTTCCAGTTCCCTGGAAGCAAAATTGGAAACGCCGTAAAAGCTGTCAAGTCACTGCAAGCAGAAAGGATTCACTCATAAGGCTGGATGCACAAATCCCTTATGTGGAAATAATACAAGCTTGTTCCTGATGGCGGTAACAATCTATGCAAGGCCACATGGACAGCTCCGCATCTGACTGACTAGAGCTGTAGTGCTTCTTGTTGAAATCCATCACTTCCTGTAAAATCAGAGGTAGCCACCAATTTCTTACTGTAATGATAGCTTTCATAGGTCCAACATAGCATTCGATAAATACATTCTGCTCCCCTCCCCCCATCCTTCTAAACCAGATCTACAACATAGTATTTTCCTTTATGTAGAACAGCTCTGGATGTTAAGAACATACAAAAAGAAGAAGAGACCTGCTGAATTAGACCAAAGGCCCACCTAGCTAGTCCCGCATTCTGTTACACAGTTGCTAAGCAGATGCCCTTGGAAAGTCTACAAGTAGAATATGAATGCAATAGCACCCTCATGCTCGTGTTCCCAAGCAACCGGCATATAAAGGCATACTGCCTCTGATACTGGAAATAAATATATAGCCATTATGGCTAGAAGCCATTGATAGCTTTATCCTCTGTGTTCCTAGTGTATATGTAAATCGATACAGAACTGCATCCTTAGCATGCAAGAGACTTTGTTTGAGCTTGACTGACACAGGGAAGCAGTACTTGGAACCCAAGAACTTGAGAGAGCATCTCCTGTAACTAACCAGCCTATGCCTTATGATCAGGGCCGGCGCTACCACTAGGCCAACTAGGCAGCTGCCTAGGCCGGGTGGCTGAAGGGGGTGCACTCTGCTCCTGCTGGCCAACTCTTCCTCGCAGCCACCGGGACTGCTGGGCGACACGCTGCCCGCCTGCCGCTTGCGGAGCCCGGATCTGTCGGCGAGGCAGCTGGGCGGGACAGCTACGGAGCCGGAGACGCCACCAGTCACACCAGGTCAGCGCGGGGGGATTGCGGGCAGACTCGGTGTCGCTTTCCTCGGCGGGGGGCGCGCCTCCGCCCACCATCATGAGCCAGGGCGCCTCTGCCCGCTTCTCCTCCGGCTCGCCGGCTCGCCTGCTCTCCCACCTGCTCTCCCGGCGCTCGCCATCTAAGCCTCCGTCCCCGGGCAAGCGCAGGCCGCGCAGCTGACAGCGGGGCGGGGAGGAAGGCAGAGGTCTCCGTCCCTTCACTCCCCAGCGGCTCCCGCGGGATGCCAAGCGGGGTCCTCGGCGGGGCGTGGGCAGGTGGCGAGGGCCGGGTCCGAGCCCGGCTAGAGGAGGAGGGGAGGGGGCAGCCGCCGCCGCCTCGGGACCCTGCCTGCAGGGGGTGGTGCCGCCGCCGCCTCACCTCGCCTCCAGAGTGCACACCGCGGCTGCCTGGCCCACTACTCCGTGAGTAGCGTTCGCGCTCTGTCTCAGTGGTATTGCCGTCTGATGCTCATGCTGAGGGCGCCCGATCCGGGCCCCGGCGCCAGAGTGCTCACAGCCCAGCCTGAGGGGTGGACCCGCTGGCTGCGCAATGGAGGAGGAGGCGGCATCGCATGGCCAGTGCCCGGCTGAGCATCCTGGATGGGCCCCACTGAGCGCGCTGCTGCTGGCCGAGATACTGCTGCTGCCGCTGCTCCAGGCCCGCAGAGGGCTGCTGGCTGCGGGGGGTGGGGTGCTGGGCGAGCAGGCATTTTAGGCTGCTTTGCTCTGGAGCCCGCCCCCCCCCCGCTAAATACCTGACTTGGCCTAGGGCGCCAAACTGCCTTGCACCGGTCCTGCTTATGATCAGCAAGGGATGCCTTGCTCATTGTCCTGCCAATAGTGGAGGCTAGGAAGGCATTCTCTGTGATGGTACCCCATTTATGCAACTCCCTCTACAGTCCAATTGTTCAAGTGAAGGCTGAAACGTTTCTGTTAGTTCAGGCATTTGGACTTTGATGTCAAGTACATTTAGCTGTGGTCCTAGAAAGAGTTATCACTGCTGTTTTACTGTATTTTAAGCACTGTGATTTATTATTTTTTTAAAACAATGCTTATATTTTTCTGTGATGGTTCTTTGGTATTTTGTGTTGTTAGCCACCTTGTGTTCCAGAACTGGAAGAAGAGTGGGATACAAAAATACTAAATAAAATGAATGAATGAATGAATGCTAACCTCGCTTGGCCCCTCAAGACATCGCATAGCTTCACTGCCCAGTGAAGTGGGGTCTCAAACCAATGACTGTAGCAGTGAAATCTAGTAGCCTTTCCCCCCACACCACCGATACAATTCTATGGAAGAGGGTGCTGCTTGTCTGTTCTTCTTCTGTGCTGTAGTGACACCACTAAGATAGACAGAGCGTGGTATTGCACGTACCTTCTCAGCTAAGATCAAGTGACAAACATAGTGACTAGGGTTCCATCTGTGGCTTACGCTGGCTCAGCTTGCCTGATCGTGGAAAGCTAAGCAGGATCAGGCCTGGTTGTTACTTGGATGGGAGACCCCTCCTCTAGTTTCCTGCATTGAGCAGGGGGTTGGACTTGATAGCCTTTTAGGCTCCTCCCAACTCTATGATCTATGAAATCTATGTTCTTATAAAACTGCTGATTCTGGTTTGGCACCGAAGTTTGAGCAGCTTATCACTGAGGCATAGATGAGATGCTCTTGGAGATGATGATGATGATGATGATGATGATGATGATGATGATTCATAGATTCATTAACGATGATGATGATGATTCTCAACAAAGAACATGGCATACAACAATCAAAAACAAAATTAAGACCTAATATACAAACAAAGGTGTGGAACCTTTTCTGCAGAGGCATGGGGCCTTTTTCACAGTGGCCCCACATCTCTGGAGTGCATTGCCATTGAAGGTCCATCAGGCCCACCATGGTAGGCTTTTAGGAAGGCCCTGAATACCTACTTGTTTATTCTGCCCTTTCCCTGATTATGTTCTGGGTTGAAGCTGCAGTTGTGCTGTAGTTTCTGCCTTATGCTTATATTTGTTTTTCTTTATTAATGTTTGCCATTTTATTACTATATCAGTTTTTATATTAGAATCATAGAATCATAGAATCATAGAAAAGTAGAGTTGGAAGGGGCCTACAAGGCCATCGAGTCCAACCCCCTGCTCAATGCAGGAATCTAGGTCAAAGCATCTCTGACAGATGTCTGTCCAGCTGCACCTTGAATGCCTCCAGAGTGGGAGAGCCCACGACCTCCCTAGGTAGTTGATTCCATTGTCTTATTGCTCTGACAGTAAGGAAATTTTTCCTGATGTTTAGGTGGAATCTAGGTTCCTGTAACTTGAGCCCATTATTCCGTGTCCTGCAAACTGGGATGAACGAGAAGAGATCTTTGCCCTCCTCTGTGTGAGTTTTGCAATTTTATCGTTCTGGCTGTATTGATAGGCAGCCTAGAAATATTTTAAACAAATAAATACGATAAATAAAGAATACAACACAAAAGTTCACATTAAATCCAACACCAGCACAAAGAATAAAACATGATACCATCACAATTCAACCACCATATCATACACGGAGAGCTGAAAACAATCCCATATGGCTAACCCTAATAAAATAATCAAACACTGTCAACATAGAGGCTAATAATATCAATACCAAGCGTTAAAAGATAATAAAGCCATATTTAAAAGGCATTAAAAGATGTTAAAAGGCCTGGGAAAAAGGAAAGGTTTTGCCTGGCACAGAAAGGCTGTTAATGTGAGTACCAGGTGAGCTGCTCTCCTGGGAGCATTTCACAGCTTTTACCTGCCTGCTTGGCCATATGTTTTCATCCAGACCACCAGCCTTGACATGGGGACCCAAAATTTTAGGGATGGGTGGATCGGTCAGTTTCACTTTCTCCCACATTCTAATTCTTTAAATCTCAAGTGTTTTCTCTCCCATACAGTATATGAATAACTTTGCAAATTTTGGTAAACTCTTATTAAAAAATAATAATGAATTGAAACAAAATTCTGCCCCAGCATCACCAGCCAAATTCAATAGGTACAGCTATCCCCAACACGGAGAGGACCGTGATGCACCTGCCTACCATATAGCTGTTAAAGATGAGGAGCCTGCTAGAAAAAAAGAGGTGGCAACCCTAATTAAGCACTAACATGGATAAATACAGAAGGATTCCAACCCAGACTTTTAAGAGCAAAGTACTTAAAGCCCCAGGCCTGGATGGATTAATCTGTTAGATTTGGATTCTCCCACATTTGAATTTTTTTAAAAATCTCAGGTTCCTTTTCTCCTGAACAGGGGTGGTGCTAGGTACCAAAAAGATCCAGGACTCAGGCCCACAAGATAAAAAAAGAAGAAGAAAAGAGCACAAATTTGCATATGCTAATTTGCATATGCTCTAAAGTCTGTCTCTGTGTGTGTCTTTAAAGGACCCTGTCTCCTAAAGACACCCCTATTTGTAAAAAAGGAATGTATGGACAGGGGATAGGATGGCATCTGATTTCAATAAAAAACCTCAGGCAGAAACATTCAGGTGTGGGTGTGCTGAATGCTGAAACATTCAGCAGGAGGTGAAGCACATGTGGGCAAAAAGCCAGCTCATCCAAGGGGATCAGATGCAGCAGAAACAATCTGGGCTTCTGTGCCTTGATTTCAGCCAGTGCCCATAGAGAGCAGGGTGGTGGAGCAGATGGGCCGGCAGAGATTTGGGGCTCCAAATGAAAAATTTGGGGCTCCAGCCTTAGTGGGCCACTCCCTAACACTGTCTCTGCTCCTGAATATGAAGAACATTGCAATTTTTGATAATTCTTTTGAGAACTAAACTGAAACAAAATTCTCACCATCTCTCTAGCATGGACAATAAACCTTTTAAACAATATAACCATCTGCACTTATTTGGTCCCTGCCTTTTCTGTCCTGTGTGTGTATAAATGGGAACACCACACTATTGTTTCCCTTGCCACATGCTCATAAGCAGCTTGCCGTGTGTTTTGAGCTGTCACGTGGAACCATTTAAAATGTTCTTCATGTGGACATGCACACAAGACTTTAGATTTTAATGCTAAGTATTTTTTTTGTAAGAATCAACAACGCTGAAGTGACTGGAACTGCAGATGTTAATAAGAATGTAGGTAACACTGTACACTTCTTTAATACTTCTACAATATGGTATCTTTTTTTTTTTCCCCCAACATATGCCCTCATTTTCTCTGTTAAATTAAGCTGGAAATACGGCTTACCACCCAGCCCTGACTGACCCGAGTTGAACAAACCTGTTGAAATTCTAACCTGTTTTCTACCAAAAATTGCAACTCTGAATGACTGTACCAGGAAACCTGGGTGTTGAAGAGATATAAGTTGGAAAAAGAAAAGAGTATCAGATCCTTTACGTTTATTATAGATGTGGTCAGTGTGGCAGTCAGACTTATCTTCACAATGACGTGCAGTGAGTAGGATTTCAAGAAACCAGCTAGGTTTCAGAAGTCTTTTAGCTCTAAAGTCCTTGGATGTTTTGCTTGAGCAGGATTCTTCAAATCATCGTATGTACCGATAGCTATCTCAATTCTCTGAGCGGTGGATGGTGCCAAACGGCCCCATCCACGCAAGAGGGAGGTATTAGTGGGTGTGGAATGCTGTCTAATTGGAGGGTTTTTTTTAATGGGGGGTGGGAATGGAAAACTGGATGGAATGGAGTATCCTGGAAGAGAGGAAGGCTCCAACCAGTCAGCCATGAACAGGAGCACTCCACACTGCAAACATTTTGTTGCAAGTCCCACTTGTTTTCTCTGTTTCTGTCATTCCAGCTGTGAATGCCTTTGCTTATGTAGCCAAAATGGCACCACCCATGCACAAGAGGGAGGGGACAGCAGGTTTCAGGGAACCCCAAGGTTTGCAGAAGTACAAAAAGTCTTCGTTTAGAACCCTCCCATCCCCTCTAAAACCAGCCCCATGAGAGCTGAGCATACACAGTGGCCACAGAATACTGTGCACAAACTCTACCTGCCCTTTTGCAGCCCCTTCGTTTCCCTGCGAAAGAAGCCGTCGATGTTGAGAATTTTGGAGAAAATTCTCAGGGTGCAGGGCGTCAGTGCTTACCTTACTGTAAGGAACTGGCTGAAGGGGGGGTGCTCTTCCTTTTACAATCCCTGCCCCCCCGTTCGCCCCCATTTGTTCTGTCCTTGCAGCTTGCCTGGCTGCTTGCGCTTCGTGGAAAGCCCCCTAGAGGACTCAGCCAGGCCTTCCTCCCGGTGCTTAGGACTTAAGCAGGCTTCCCTTTGCTGCTACCTGCTGAGTGCCTGAAAGCTGAGCAGGGCATTTTTGGTTTCGCTTTGATGTTGTTAAAAGTCCTTAGAAGAAGAAGAAGAAGAAGAAGAAGGAGAAGGAGAAGGAGAAGGAGAAGAAGGAGAAGAAAGCTCAGTGTGATAGAGCACATGCTTTGCCTCCCCGCGCTTGGAAAGAATCCTGCCTGAAACCCTGGAGAGCTGCTGCCAGTCAGTGTTGACAATATTGGGCTAGATGGACCAATGGTCCAACTCAGTATAAGGCAGCTTCCTATGTTCCTAAGAAGAAGAAGAAGACCTCTCTCAGCTTGCAGGTACTCAGCAGGCAGCAGCACGGGAAAGCCCCAAGGGAAGAAGGCCTGGCTAAGTCCTCTCTAGGGGGCCTTCCAAGGAGCTTGAGCAGGCAGAGAGGCTGCAAGGACAGAGCGGGGGGGGGGATAGTAAAAGAAAGAGCGCATGCATGAGGTTGGGTGGGGGAAACCTGGAAAACCAAGTGAGGATAATGGAGGAGGGCATGGCTGACTAACTGGAACAATGAAGAGGAACAGTCCACAGTACCACATCTTGTTGAAGGTTCTATCTATTTGCTTTAAATTCCACTGAAATTCCACTTCAGATGAAAACAGGTAACAACCTAGGAATGTACAAATACTGCCCCATCTACCTCTTGCCACAACATTTTGGTTATCAAAACTCTTCTGGCTTCCTTTGAAGTTTCCTGGTATGTTTTGCCTGAAAAAGAACTTCCAGAGTTGCTTTGGATTTCACTCTAGGCAAAATTTGGTAGCATTCTTTTCTTGGATAGTGTGGGATAAGCACTCTGTTCAAAGCACTAAATAGACACACCCATAATCCTGGTGAATCTGCTCCAAAGTACAGAGTGACCTTTATCTCTGAAAAGAATCCCTTCAATGCCTTCAGCAATAAACTTCTAATCTTAACACCATATTGTCATGCACAGTTGTAAGCTGATAGATAATATGGATGACGCATTGGATTCCAAGTAAAATAAATTACCTTTTTAGTGCTGCAATAGGTGTGCTGCAATTCATTGTAATTTTGACTAATTATTATTGAGAGTAATTTATCTCTGCTCTCTTCAATAGCTGACAGCTATAGTTGTTTTTTTTAAGAATGTTGTTTAAAAAAATAACACAACTTCAATAATGATGTAGATATTATTTATGATATTTCCTCCTATATTAATTTGGAAGAAAAGCTGAAACCACTGGACGTAACGTCCAAGATTAACCACAAGCATCATTATAATTTCTGCTGACTTCTAACTTGCAGGCGACTGGACATATAAGGTTGCCTGAAGCTGAGTCAAACCATTAGTCAATCTATCACAGTATTTATTTCTCATGTTTAGATCCTACCCTTCCTCCAAGGATTTCAGAGTAGAAAGCTTGCATGGGGGTGGGGGTTATTCTCACAATGATGCTTTGAGGTAGGTTACGCTAAGCATATGCAATGCAACTGGGCTAAGAGCAGCAGTCAGCTTTATTTATTATTTTCTTCTTACAAATATTTCTATGCTGCCTTTTAGTCAAAGATTCTCAAGGCAATGTACAATCCAAAATTTAAGGCACTTCATCCCACTGAACTTAAAAACAGAGCATCACAATTGGGAATCAGAGCAGCAATCAACTCATAAACAGTCATGGAAAGCCAAGCCAATTAAAAAAAAAAAGTTGTTTCAGGGATGGAGGGAGCCAATTTAATACCCCTTGCAAGGGAGTTCCACAGATGGGATGCTACCACAGAAAATACCCTGTCCTTGGTTTACCAGATCTCATTTGGTGGTAGGACATAGAGCAGGGCCTCAGATAATGATTGTGTAAGGTATGGGCAGGCTCATACTAAGATCTCCCCAGCCCCTATCTACCATGACTGGCAGTCACTCTCAAAGGTCTCAAGCAGAGGTCTTTCTTGGACCTGCAATCTGCTGATGCTGTTGATTGAACCTGGGGCTTTATGCATGCAAAGGATGTGCTCTACTGAGCTACATGTGCTCTACTGAGCTTCTGGTCCTCTCCACATTCAGCAATAGGTTCCTGGGGCACAGGCTATTCTCACAAAGAGCACATGTGTGGTGGAGGTGTGGACAGTAGGGGACTACTAGATAGCTGTATCTGTATAACAGTCCACCACCACACATTCTCAGCAATGACTGACGGGGTCACCAGATCTGAAAGTCTTTCTATCAGAGAATGGCACCAGATTGGCCTTCTAGTGTCACCTGACTTAATAGGGCAGGAGAATTGTGGGCTGTGATGTGAATCTCCCCATTAGAAATACCTGTAGTACCCTCCTCTGACCACTAACTTTACTGGTATGGGGATCCAGTGCTTTATCTTCAAGCCCTACTGCCTCCAACAATGTAGTTATGAATTGTCCAAGATTGCCACATATGTCCATGGTAGAGATGGAACTTGAGCTGAAGGTATCCAAGGTCTGAGTCCAATGTCTGACAGTAGACCACAGGTATAGTCATTGGCACACAACTATCACAATAAACAAACAGACATGCTTAAAACTGATTTAAATGAGTTGCACATGCAACTATGTGTTGGATCATGAATTTTATTGTTACTTATTTTAGAGTGCAATCTTGAGCTATTGCAATCCATTCAAGTTTTGCTGTCGACTTCTTTGGGCATGTCAATCCCAGCCTTGGATTAGACTTTATTCAGGATTGGTGGCCTAGAAGTGAAAGAGCCATGATATTCACATTTCATTTCCAAAACCCCGGGGGAATCATCCAGACCCTTTTCAAACTCCCTCAAGCACCAACAAGATTCAGCAGGTGTTAGATTTATCCATTTATTAACATTTTACCCACTATGATAAAAGAGCTGAGACATTATATCTCATTTTCAAAATGTCCTTGGGGGAAAGCGGAAAATTGCAGTTACATTACCCTTGCAGCTAGTGTAGACCAGTGCCATAAAACACTTGCCAGTAAAGCTAGATGAACCGCATTATGCATAGGAGTTTTAATATTTTAAAAACATATACATTCATCCATACACTGCCTTGTGGAACATTTTTCAGTATTAACTTCCAGTGACTTAGGCAAGTTGGGATTGAATTTAAGAATGACACTGTTCTTTATGAACTCTGTTTTCCAACACTTTTACAATAATCTTGCCTGATTTAAAATGACACACCAATCGTGCAAACATCCATAGCTGGTTCAAGTCATTTGGTGCTTGAATTGGAAAATCGAAATGGCATCTGTTCATCCATGGAAAACAAACCACTGAGAAGCTCACCTCTGAATTAAACTGAGTTGCAGTGGGCTTCCACAGGGG
This sequence comes from Shinisaurus crocodilurus, assembly GCA_021292165.1. Classification (NCBI taxonomy): domain Eukaryota; kingdom Metazoa; phylum Chordata; class Lepidosauria; order Squamata; family Shinisauridae; genus Shinisaurus; species Shinisaurus crocodilurus. The sequence goes on from CM037876.1 coordinate 28,973,967, forward strand.
CATCTCTTGGAGGATTGTGCCTCATGGGTAGGGATGCTTGAGAAATTCGATCTTTGTGAATCCCTAAATTCCGTACCTCTTGGACTAATGTGTGCAGTGCCAGCCCAAGACATTTTGCTGCCTGAGGCGAAGGACACGTTTCTGCCCCTCCCATTTCATGTACAAAAGCTGACTGGACAGGAAGCCGAATCTTTCTTTGACACTGGGAATGGGACTGTATCCTGCACCACACCTGAAGGCTGCAGTCTAGCTTGGGGGTGCAGGGCAGGCCACATAGCCCGCAACTCTCTCTTTGAACACCTTGCTGCCACCTCCTGGAATCTTCTGCCTGAGGTGACTGCCTCATTCTGTCTAACGGTAGGGCCAGCCCTGAATGTGTGAATCAGAACTTAGTTATCCACCAATTTTCCTACTTCCTGAATATTCTGACATACTTCTCAGCTCAAAAGGTATGAAAATGCATATTTTGGGAGGAACTACTTTTACAAATATGTATTTTTAATCTATCCATTCCTACTTCTGGATCCAGTCTGCCAGACCAAAGGGGCTGCCTCACATTACTTCATGGTAGGGCTGACTGTGATCATTGAGAATATTTTTTCTAATGTAATAGCTAGAATGTTTCTTTGTGGGATTACTACATTCGTTGGGTAGCCCTTGGACTTTCACACTTTGCCAACATACAGTCCCTTTGTGAGTTTGAATATTTTAAAGACTCATTTAATCTCTAATTTTCTTCATCAGTAAGAGGTCTGTTATTGCCTATCCATTGCACAGGAGACCCATAAGGCAGAACTTATTCATATTTGAAGTGTGCTTTGAATCTCCTGAATAGAAGGGACTCTATTATTACTGCTGGTACTACTCCTAACAATAGTTAACCCCAATGCATAACCTTCAGTTTGACATCCCTTTAGTAACCTGAGATCTTTTCAAGCATCATGTTTTAGAATAACAAACAGTGCAAACCAAGTGCTGTAGAAAAACATTTTTTAAATACAATGCGCATAAATATGTGTTATTCATCAAACAAAAGAGCTTTGGAAAAATTCACTGAGTAGCTTTTTTTTGAAGGTTGCAAACAAAAGGTGTGGTAGTTCAAGCTAAACATCAAGTTTGAGTTCATACCTGTTATTTGTAGTTTTAACAAAGTTTCATGTACTTTTTTTTTTAGCTTCTCTTTTCCTTTGGGGTCTAAACATGCTAGGGTTGGATAAATATATGTCAATTTTGGTTTCTCTCAATTTCTTATTTTTTCAATCTTACATTTGGTTCATCCTGTGAGAATGTTTTTTTAAGTTCCCAGTTTTGCCCAATATGCACATTTTGCAAGCATTTTCTCTAATAATGCATTTTTGAATGCTATTTTCACTAATATACATATTTTTGTGAGCACTTTCCCCTAATACATGTGCTTTGGTATGCATTTCTTGACTGGAAAACTCCTCTGCAAAATTTGGAGAAGGGAGTTTTGGCTCATTTATTGGTTCAAGAGAATGAAATTCAGTAAGTTCAGATTAAAATGTTAACTGAACGAATTTCTCCCCCATCTCACCCTTTCCTGTTCTCTTGCTTGGTTTCTTTGTTTATTTTTCTTTAAATTGGTAGTATAACTTAATATTATAAAATGGTCTGAGAGGTTGTTTTTGTACACATTTTTATTGCATTGTTATCTCATGTGTGTTCTGGAAAATACTGACCACTTTCAGTTTACTTTTGGACGGGTGATACTCACGTCCATTGTTCAGGGGTCTCAATAGATGATTTCATACTTTCCAAGTGTATGTGTTTCATAACTGGGCAGACCCCAACCCTACCAAAGGGACCCTACAGTCAGTGGAGTCTGAACATCTGGGAGGGAGCTGGGCAGTGTGACAAAATACAGTTCTATCTTCTAGGTCATTGACTAGTGACTAGAGCTTTCCCCAAAATACACGTCAGCCATCAATGACATAAACCATGACATACATAGTTGCCATAGGACAGATATTTTTGCAGACCCAAATGTCCTTCAATACCTACAAACTACTACGGCTTGTCCAATCCATGGGTTGAAGCTGAGTATGGGTGCTTTCCAAGACAACATGCATTGAATTCCCTGTATTGAATTTAAATTGAGTACCCATTAACTCCAGTTCACAATCCCCAACCCTTTAGTAACCCAAAGGAAAAAATGGGCAGCTGATTATCAGAATTACCGAGAAGATGTCAAGCACTGTGGCATATCTGAGGAAGAAATCTGCTATATTCCATAACAAAGCTAGATGTTCATGTTTTACATTTTTGATGACCTATTGCCAGAAGGAGGTAGTGATGGACTATTATCACAGCAATGAGACTCAGGTGACCTGTGTGTGTGTGTGTGTGTGTGTGTGTTTCCTTTATAGTCATTAGTCAAGCACAAAAAACCTGTATTAGTCCTTGTGGCACAAACTACAACAGCTTTAACATTTCTCCATAGAAAGCACTTCTATTTCTTCAGGACTTTATTTATTTATTTGAAACATTTTTATGCCGCTCCTCAACCAAAAAGGCTCCATAACTTATGATAGTGGTTAGAGTGTTGGACTGGGACTCGGGAGATCTGGGTTCAAGTCCCCATTCGGCCATGAAGCTCACTGCGTGACTTTGGGCCAGTCACTGACTCTCAGCCCAGCCTATCTCACACAGTTGTTGTGAGAATAAAATGGAGAGGAGCAGGAGGATTATGTAAGCCACCCTAGATTCCTTGCAGGAAAAGGGTGGCATATAAATATAATAAATAAATAAATAAATTAGAGGATATGACATGAAGGAACTATGCTGCTATGCATGTTTGGGATAGGGCTTCATGAAATCAAATACGAGAATCAATAATTTCTTTAGGTTTGTTTGCTTTTCTCTCCTTCTAGCTTTCATTCAGGGTAGGTTGCTAAAATAATATTTTCTTTCGGTATTAATGCAACAGTGTCAAGGCTTCCTAGGTTTTCCTGTGGGAATTCTGTAAATAATCCCTGGAGTCAAAATAATTGGGAATCAACAGGAAAGAAGAAAACAATGAACAAACGCCGTTAAAGCTCCTGAGGCCAGAATCAGAGATATAGAAACGTGACAAAATATGCTCAGTATTGTAATCCTTGGACCACAGCAGAGCAACAAGTTCATATACAAATATTAGGAATATGAGAACTGGGCAAGAAAATTGCCAGGGTTCTTGTAGGCCTCATCTTGCAAGCTATTACCAAGTTATAGAGATGCTATAAGAATCCTTGAGCAAATTTTAAGCATTATGTAGCAAAGAGCACAAGTTTTTCTCCACTTGCAGGGAACACTACAAAAGGAATACAAGCAGATTAAAAGATGATGCTAGTCTTCTTGGCTTCCTGGAATTTTTAGCATTTCGCATGCTTTCCTAAACAAGACTGGTTATATAGAATGGCTTTGGGCCATTCCTGATCTCTCAGCCCTAACCTACAACTGGGTATTTTCTGAAGGTAAAATAGAAGACAAGCAGTCTTCTTGATCCCCAAAGAGCTCTCTTTGAATTGTCTGAGGAAGATTTAAAAACTGAAATCCATTTAGTGGATTATTTTCATCCTATTAGAAGAGGGGTGCAGAACCTGTGGCCTGGACATCAAATCCATTTTGTCTAGGGTCCCAATTTGTCCCTCCAGTGTTTCGTGTTGAAATGCCTCTAAGACTTTGTTCCTGGCAGTAAGAGCTTTAAACTAAAATTTGCTTGCATTTTTGGTATTTTGGGCCCTGCTCCTTTTGCCTTTGGCCACTCCCCTTTTGCTTTTGGCCCTGCCCACCACTGGAATGTGACCCCAGATAGCTTCTCCAAAATGGAATTCTGCCCTTGTGCTAAAAGAGGTTCTGCACTCTTGTATTAGAATAAACATTTTTTTAAAAAAATAGTACCACTTATAAGCTTACCTCTTTTTCTCTGTATTCTGGGCTTTTTGTGGGGAGGGTTCTGACTATCAAACTTTGCTTCAAAGAGGAACCCGGCAGCACGTTGCATTCCATATTCTGTAGGCATAGATGAAGTCCACTAGGTTTGGCAAAATGATTCAAACATACAAATTGTATTGTGTAAGCATGGCAATTGTTTTTTGTGTGTCATTCTGGAAAGCACACGTTTTCATGATGTATGGCATTTTTAAAAAAGGCTTTATGGAACTCATGCTGTATTGTCCTTTTTGTTTTGAAATTTAATTTATTCAGTTTCACTTCCATTGTGTTCACAAGTTTATTTACGCAAATGAAAGTGGTCAAACAACTTCTCTCTAATGGCTTTGTCTTTCAAATGCCTGATGTTTCATAAGACAATTCCCCTTCTTTCCTTTTCTTTCCTATCATCAAGGTTAAAAACCTTGGCAACAGGAACAATGGAACATCTGTTTATAACTGTTATGTGGGAAAAGTGTAGGACCTTGGTATGGACCAATTAGTAATAATTACTTCTTTTTATTAGGATTAATTTTGGGATGGGGAGCATAAAATGTACATTAATTCTAGTACCCCAGAAAGAATGAATAAAGGGGCTTATGTGCCAAAAGCTGATTCTCTCAAAAGGAATATTATTGATGCTACAATAGATAATCCAGCATAGGTGGCAGTTAATCTCTGCTGCAGAAGCTGATGTTCAATGATATCAGTGCCACAGACTAATCTGAAAACAGCTGGAAATTAACATGGTTCCCTTCAAAAGATATGCAGAGGGAACAGAGTTGAATTATAATGTATCTAGGCAGAAAGTTAAAACCCCCAGTAAATGTCTAGTCTCAGCAGAAGTTCACAGGCTGTCCTGCAAATTTTAAAATGTGTATTTAGAAAATGTATGAGTTGCTTTTCCACTCAAATGGAGTGTTCAAAGCAACATAAAAGATGGAAAGCTAAAAATCAGCCTTTAAACTAGTCATTTTGACAGCAATATCAGCAACAAAAACACCCAAGACATTAAAATACCAACATTTAAAAACTTCCATTTAAAACCAAAGCCTCTGTCATCAGAGAGGTTGATGAAGCAATGGCCAGAAAAAAAGCTTTAGATCAGGGCTAGGCAACTTTAGGTTCTCCAGATGTTTTGGCCTACAACTCACATCTGCCCTAGTCAAAATAGCCAATGATGAGGGATGATCATAGGCCAAAACATCTGGAGGGACACAAGCTGCCCAGTCCTGCTTTCAGAAAATAAATACATTTTTAGCAGATTGTGAAAAGTCCAGAAAAAGGAGTTATATTAGAAGATGCTCATTAGAGTTCCTTGGCAAAACATTCCAAATGGAAGACACCACCATCACCATTACTATTCTTTGCCCCAGACATAGCCACCACAAATGAAGAGATGCAAAGCTAGCTGATTTTGTGGTGGGGTGAGGCACCAACAAAGATATGTGGGCCTCAGGGCTGTTTTAAGGTCAAAAATAACACATTGTTTGAATTGAAGCCACAAGCGAACCAGAATCGTGTGTAGGTAGGCTGAGGAAATATACACTAGGGTTGTGGGGTGCATCGGATTTGGCCATATGCTAAATCAAATTGGGTTGCTTTGGAGAGATTTGTTGGCCACATGAGATGATGCAGGATTTCCTCTGAAGTGTCCAGATCCAAATCTGGAACTTCCTGAAGCTTTGTGAGTGTGTCAATGCTTCAGAGAGCTTCGGAATGACACTGGGCAGACATTGTGTCTGCAAAAAGGTGCTACTTTACTTTCACTTCTCCATATATGGAAAACACCAGGATGGGGAGGGTGGGGGGGAGGGAGAGGAGTTGAGTGACTGATAGGTCTATCTTCTAATCACAGGGAATGGATAACCAGGGCTCTCCAATTAGTGCTTTGGGATGTTGAGTCTTATAAAATGCTTTGCTCAGGTCTTCTCTGTGCTCTCTTCACTCGTTCTGATGCAACTGAGTGGGAACACTTTGAAGAGCTTGGAGAGAGACAGAGAGAGGGACAGACGGAGAGAAACAGACAGAGCCAGGAGAGGCTGGTGACTCCTATTTCAGTGGGGCTCCTAATCCATTGCAGGTTTTATTTGGAGCTTTATAGGAGCTATCCATTGTGCTGAACTCCATCCCCAAATAGGTTCATCACCCTGGAGCACTGTCGATAGCTCCTATAAATCTCCCAATAAAACCTGCAATGGATTAGGAGCCCGATCGAAACAGGAGTCACCAGCCTCCACTGGCTATTTTGGTATACTACTTAATCCTTCTTGTTTTCTTTGCTTATCTAAACCAGTTCTCATCCTAATCCTTATGCCAACTAGATCAAATAAATAGAGGAAGGTGTGTTTTGTTTTGTTTTTAAGGGTTGTAGCAAGACTAGTTATCAAAAAGCCTGGGCATCATCTTGAAATGTGTTACTATTATAGGAGTTACACTCAAATGTAAAAGACATAAAATGAGGCAGAATTATTTAAAAAAAAAAACCCACAAAAAACCCTGGCTACATCTTTGTAATAATATTCCAGTTTGTAATGAGCTGAGCTGGGTGACTAACAGACTGCATAAAACATTCATATGCTTTGTGATTCATTCACAAATAGATTGATTTTCTATGATTCCATTGACGATTTCCTAAGTTTTCCCCATGAAGAATGGTTTTAATAAGCGGCACAAGTTCTATGTATCCCCAAATCAGAAAACAACAAAGGAGACGGGGTTTCTTCATGAACACAGGCAATGCGAATACAGGCTGCTATTATGACAACCCCAATGTACTCATTCAGAATGCAGTCACTGTGTGGATTGCTTCTAAGTGCAAACATGAGTGATCTATAGAATTTGTTAACAATATATGTATACTGAGTATTCTGGCTGGATGGTGGAAAATGGCAAGGGTCGAATGTTGCATGCCACAGCTTCCAATGAGGAAGCCAGGCAATAAGAATGATACCTGGCAATGGTGTGTGTGCGCGCGTGCGTGTGCGTGTGTGTGCGCACGCGCGCATGGCGCTTCTGGATTTTTAAAGCACATAACATTAGTGTCGTAAATCCGTCCAGTTCCAAGATAAGCCGTAAGTCGTTATCACAGTCAAAGGGTCAAAGCCAAAATATATCATTCCGAAATACAGCGAACATCAACCAGTTCGGGATCAGGCAAAGTCGTGGTCAAGGTCGTTCCAAGGTACAAGTCTGAGGTTGGGAATGTCAGGAGCGTCTGGCTGTAGCTGTATTAGCAAACAATTGCTTCCAGCCTCTGAGTGTGTTTGGGACCTGCCTTTTGAGCAGGCGCTGATTGGTAAGTGGGAGATTGGTAAGCTGGGTCAGGCTGCACTTAGCCTGACCCCACCCCAAACACACTCCGGCATGGCTGGTCTCTGCCTGACCTACTGGAGGCACAACAATTAGGGATGTGTGAGACATCTGATAGTGTGGTGAAAATCTGTTGAATTTTCATGATTTGCCCCCCACCCACCCAGATTCCAGTTCGCTGGAGCCCCACAGCAGCAAAGCAAAAGGGAAGGGAGCGTGTGTGAAGCAAGGGACACAGAGTGAGGGCTGCTCCAGAGCCAGTCACTCTCTCGCTGCGGGAAATGCCACAGTGGGAGACGGCTGGTGGGTCTCTCCAGAGCACCCGCTAGAGGCAGTGGCGAGCCCTCCTGGCAGGGATGGGGGGAGGACTGGAGCAATTCATCTCTCCTCCTGCTCTGTGGCCTGTTGTGGGCACCTCAGTTAGTTGCCTCATGATAGGGCCGGCCCTGGATGGGAGTCACACTGTTTGAATATCCCGACACCCAAAAATCGCTCCACATAGAATACTAGATTGTCTGAAAGAAGGATAGTCTAGACCTCCTCTCCGGGGCATTGGGTTTCTATGTGCACAGCATCAGTCATGCAATCTCTCCCCCCACCTGCAGTCTGACATGGTACAGTCCAGAAACACTTTTATCATCCCATTGTTTTGTGCAGACCAGATCCACATTGCCCACTCAGGTTTATGAATAAGCACTGTGTCGAGAGTGTTTGTTTTCATTGTCTGTGTTAACTCACTGGTCTCCCCACCCCACAAATGGATGAATCTCCCAGAAAGCAACAAAAGTACCCTTCAGACTGGGAGTTCACAAAGGACTGAGAAAAAACAACAACAATGACTGTAATCTTAAAACTCTCGGACTGAGTCAACCAAAAACATTAATGCTTCACTGCCCCTCTTACAAGTGAAATACTGCTGTCTGGTGACTGATTTAAATGGCATTTTGTGACCTTTTCCAGACTCAAAGTAGACATTTTCCGGAGAAAAAGAAGTACCTGCAGTTTTAGTAGTAACGCTTCAGTTAGAAATGTGAAGGTTTCATAGGACCAAATCACATGTTATGTATGATATTGTGATTGATTTCCTATCCCCCCCATCTCCTTACTGAAATGCAGCTTCAGGGAGCTGCCCATTTGGAGTAGTGGAAAGGAGAGGTGTTTAACATGGTTCCATTATGTGATCACATACAGGCCTGTGGCTTACGCTGGCTCTCAGTGTGGAAATGAGCAGGCCTGAGCAGGGTCAGGCCTGGTGATTACTTGGATGGGAGACCCCTCTTCTAGTTTCCTGCATTAAGCAGGGGGTTGGACTCGATAGCCTTGTAGGCTCCTTCCAACTCTATGATCTATGAAATCTATGAAATCTTCTTGATCAAAATCACTCCCCCTCCACTTGCTGTGGCCCCAAAGGGGAAAAAATACAGGTACTATTTTTTCCCTGCTCTTCCCAAATAATGTATAATCAGAACCTGTACATCCTTCTAGCTACAATTGTTCAAGATCCCTGAAAAGTTTTCCTACACAAATTTCACAATAGTATTCCCCCAGTATGTAGAAGCACAATTGTTTCCCCAATATGCAAGGTTTTGAACTGGATGTTAGTTTGAGGGTGTTCTTTCAAATCTTTGGGATATAGCATTATACAGTAATACCTTGGATTGCAAGTAACTTGGTCTGAGAGCGTTTTGCAAGACAAGCAATTTTTAAAAATAAATTTTGACTTGATAAACAAGCGACGTCTTGCAATACAAGTCGTAGGGATGTAACCACTCGCCTCGAGCAGGGCGTAGTGGGCCGAAATCAGCCCCGCTCATGCCCGCCAGAGACTCGCTTTGATATAAGAGTGTTTTAGATTACAAGCACGGTTCCGGAACGAATTATGCTTGCAATCCAAGATATTACTGTACTAGCTATTTTAGTTAATTACCCTAGTCTAGTCTATGTAGAAGATTACAAACAAAAATAAGTTACAAAGCATCAGATTCAGATCAAACTGGTGGACCTGACCTAAAGACTAGCTGGTTTTTACTATATTCTGGATCTAAAGACCACATAATCTTTTTAGCTTTTACAGTAAGCTTGCTATCTGGACCTATCTTATTTTTAATTTTTCTTTTTACACAACTCATTTTTGATGTGAATTATAAATCCTCATCCTCCTCAAAACCTAGAATTGTAATTATTGATGCTCATTTTAATTGAAGTTATAACACCATCATTGATTCAGATGATAATTAGCTGGTCTAGTGTAGACCTAGCATTTACTTAAACTAGCTGGTCTTTAGACCTCTTCCAACTCTATGGCCAGAATCCAAGAATAGTGCAACTAGTTCCACACACCCAAGGGGCCTTGGAGGGTTTGGGTTTCTCAAAAATCAACCCCTCAACCCACATGGCAAACAAATTTTGAAATGAGGAGGACTTCCAGAATCAGTTTGTGATATTATTTAGGGACATACTGTTCAAAGAAAACAAAGTCAAACATTTTCCACTGAGTCTAAGTTCTTGGCTTGTCAAATATAGCCTATGATTCTATTAATTTTGCTATTCAGGGGGGAAGAAAAAGCCAGCCAGAAGAGTTGTAGTTCATCTTTCAGGTTAGGAAATCCCACTTCCCCCCCCACTGCTGTCCCAACAAATCAAATGTTTTATGCAAACAATCTTTCACGAAAGAAATTAATTTGCCAAATCTCATTTTTAAAAAAAGGAAAAAAAGAGCAAAAGGACTAAGGGGCCAATCCTGTGGTCCCGGACCACAGGTGTTTGTTTAAATAGATTTCCCTCTCTGAAGGCAGAGAGACAGGTCTGCCCTTGAAGAGGGAGATCCAACCTTGTAATCTTCTTGCTGTGAGGCTGTGGAAAGAGCTCCAACATTGGAGAGGGCAAGAAGGAGGCATGCTGGGGGCATGCTGGTAGAGTCTGTGGATCTGTGGGATACAAACCCACCCCATTCCCCCAGTCAGCCCCATGATATGGGAACCAATAGGAAGGAAACTGTATTTTGAAAGCTCCCAAGATGAGAATAATAATTCCCCCCTACCTTCTGCTGTGCAGGTGTGAGCCCAGTAGGGCATAAGAAAAAGCAGTTCCTCCACATTGGGTTCTCCTTGTGCCACACCATGGGATTGCTGATTGCTCTGTGATTCATTAAACATAGATAAATGTGGCCTATCATCTATACTGAATGTGGTGCATTTTGGAAGCAGAAACTGACTTTAATTATTATCCTTCTAAATTTCATGGCAATATGGTATCCCGAAATAGCTCTGGGACTCAAATAAGTTACAGCAAGGAAAGGAAAATGCACATCATAATACTTTTTTCGGCGTTGGAGCAACTTTGCTTAAGGCTGCCAACTAGACGTGTCTAATCATTGGACCAGTAACCGTCAGGTAGTCAGCAGTATTGTGGACTGAAAAGTCAATACATTCCAGATTCTGCCCACATGCTAGTGGGACAACGTCCCACTAGTGCAATGGGGACCTGGTGGTCCCCAAAGCATTGGAAATTAGCCGAAATGCTGGTTCCAGAAGAGCGCAGATCAGTGGAGCTTTCAGAAGGGAGCTCTGCTGAACATCTGAGTTACAGAAAGGAGCTTCCAGAGTTATGCACCACTTCCCTGTTGCAAAAGTTGTGGGGCCTGTGAGTACAATGGAACCAGTGGAGGTTGTGCAGTCCTGTTGGATACTACCCTCAGCCAAGATATATCCATGACCAGATGTATCCAGCAGCTTCCTCTCTGGCTCACTTCTAACTTAAGGCACAATCTTATGCATGTTTAGAAAGAGAAAAAGTCCTACAACTCCCAGCATTCCCAATCCAGTGCTGGGAGTTGTAGGACTTTTCTCTTTCTAAACATGCGTAGGATTGTACCCTTAAAATAATTTGTATTGGCTCTGCTCTTCACCTCCCAGTTTGTACCCCATCTCCGCCTCTGTCCTCCCTCACATTAATGATTTGAGGAAGAAAATACTGGGAAAAGTAAGAAGTGCCAAAAAGAGAGAGCGAAAGAACAAGCAAAAATTTATGATGCCATTTTAAATGTCTTTTAAGAACTCATTAAAAGATAAAGACTACAGTAAACTCTGCATTTTCTGATGCTTGCCAACATATACAAAGCGTTCTGTCAAGCAATTTACATCACCATCAGCAAGTAACTTCAAAACATAGAACTGCAGAATTTGATTTTTCATTTTCTTTTTTCAAAAAACAATGACAACAACAACTTGACTCTTGAAGTCTTGTTTAGATATGAATCCCTGTTGGATACAGCTTTTCCCTTCTCCCTCCCATTTTCTGCCTTTTCCTTCTCCCTCCCATCTCTCTGCAAGGGCCAGATATGTCATTTTAGCATTAATTCTGTTCCAGGACAAACACTTCATTAGCACTTCACGTGTACCATTTTGGGAGAAGCGCTACATCTTGTCAGCTTGGATTCATTGCTCCTCCAGATCCACAGCAGGCAAGACACTTAACATGACAAACAGAATATGTGGAAAACTGCTGATCAGTAGCAGGAGGTATGCAGGTCCTTCAGGTTTGTAAAAGGGGAGTCAGCTAGAAGCTAGAGCTGGAGATGTTTGGAGAGAGAGATGTTTCTGACATTAAACGAACCAACTGGTAAGCCAGAAGGGGCTTTGTAGACAAAACTGCATGTTTGTGTTCAGTGGTGTAGGTAGGGCAGGACTCCCGGGGCAAGTCCAGAGCCTAGCCTTTATTTATTTATTTATTTATTACATTTCTATACTGCCTTTCTGCTAAGGCACCCAAAGCGGTTTACAATGTATGACACCCCAGAGAGCAGCAGGTGATGGGGGCAGCAACAACAGGCCTGGAATCAGTCCCTGGGCCAGCATGGGTATGTGAAGATCCACCAGGTCACCAAAGCAACCATCCTTTCTTCTTCTTCTTTTTTTATTTTTTTTTAAAAACCAACATTTATAGTCAGGGGGCAGTGGACATTTTATTTATTTTACTTTTAAAATGCATTATCCTCATCTACAAAAAAAAGAAAAGAAGGTGCTTATTCCCAAGGAAATGTGCTTAGTATGAGAGCAGTAAAAGCAAATCCCATTTCATTCCTGCAGTCATGATGGTGCCATAAGCAAGTTTAAAGGGTGAAACTAACTACACATGCTCAGAGTCTTTCTTTCTTTCTTAAAAAATCAGGACGGCCAAACCAGTTTTTGTTTGTTTTTGCTCTTAACATATCAGGAATGTAGAAGCAGTTGCAAAGCATGAAACAGCAGTGCGGAAGGAGGGAGAGAAGAGAAATGTTAGTTGTGTGTGCTTCACAGCTGAAGTAACACACATGACCATCTAAAGCTCCCACCTCCCTAACCTGTAAGACCATTAAATCTGGGTCTAAAATTACCTAGTTATACCACAGGAACTCTTTCTGATATATATATTTCATTAGCTGCAAAAATGATGTGTAGGGATACAACAAATAGCCACATTATTATTATTATTATTTTAAAAGATCCTGCATTTTTGAAGTGAAAATTTGTTATGTTGCCAAAGCTAATTTTTAGCTGGTTTGTAATATGAAGCTCTCCAGCATGTAATTCTTGGCTGCGTTTTCAAATGAACCATTTCTCTGAAATGTTCTTCTTCGTCTTGGAATGTTAAGCTGATCTTCTGAGCATGCCCAGATAATCAAGGACACACACCCCCGACCCCCAAATATGTAGTTTTCTGGAATGCCTGAGTATTCAGTAGGGCCATTAGGCATTCTGGAAATTACATGTCATAAGGTTTCTTCTTCCCTGGAACATGGCTGTATGTGTGCTTAGCGCAGCAGCATCACTGGCAGAAGTAGACGAGGCTGCTATTAAAAAGGATTTAATATGGCCATTTGTCTCCAACGATACTGTTGTACTTTGTTCTTTAAAAAAAGCCCATGAACATCAAGACCAGCCTTGCCTACCCAGGCTACTGGCTGGGAATGATGGGAGTGGCAGTCCAACAACTCTGGGTGGTGCCAGCCAGGTGGGGCAAGGCTGATGTAGACTCTTTCCCAGATCTAGTATTTGTGCACCTGAGCAAGCATCCCCAGTTCTATGTTTGAACAGAGAGAGGATGCTGCTTCCACGGGGCATTCCGGCACTCCAGCATTTTTGTGTTGGGGGTTGTCCTGAATCAGAAGATCTTGTCCTTCCATATATCCTCAGGAGCGGTTTCTGGGACCTCACATTAAGAACTTCTCTTACCAAAGTCTGTTGGATGTGATTTTCTCTCTCTTTTTTTGTAAACGGCATGCATAAATATGTGACCCGATTTGCTACTGCCACTAAAAAAATTAGGAAAGGGTATTTAGCAGACATGCCTGTTGACTATGCAGAAGATGACTTTAGCTGAAGAGAAGTTATCGTTCTCGCCAGTATTGGTGATAACCATGACAATGGCACAACTTTAAAAATCTGTATTTTATGGATTGGATCCAGATTTGGTTATACTTAAAACAGGCTCATTGAAATCGACAGTATTACTTAGTCATGACTAACTTAAGTCTCATTGACTTCAATGGGTCTACTCTAAGAGAGGGTTCACATGACACGACAAGCAACGGTTGTCTGTTAATGTGGTTTGCTTGTCATGTTGTGTGAACCCAGTCGTGGCATGGCACAATGGTCTGTTTTGTCCACAGGAACCACAATAAGAAACAACGGTTTGTAGTAGGGCTTGTTTGTACCATGATGACCTGTCATGTCATGTGAACCAGGGTGCCCTCCCAGCAAGGTTTGCCCACGAAAACCACAGAGTCGCTCACCCAGAGAGGGAAACTCCATGGCCTCTCTAGCCCCTGGTCTCTCTCCAAGTATGCCACACATGTCGGCGCCAGCCGCGCTGCTACAGGCTGGCGCCCCGTCCCAGCCCGCTCCATGTTTTCTCTACCCGCAGATGGTGACCTGTTGACTCCTTGTTGTGTTTTCTCACCCCGTGTGGTTAACTGTGACCTTGGAGCTCACAAGCTCCAGCTGTGTCTCGCACCAACGTGAGCGCCAAGTCCCTGTGCCTTTGCCTCTTTTCACTCACAGAAGAGGAAGGCCAGATCCGTAATGCACAGATTCTGCCCCCCCCACATACCCAGGGGAAACCCCAGATGAATCCCCCAGCCCATGGGGCTCAGATTAGTCTAGGCCAGTTCCCCATGCTATAAACATCCCAGGGAGCGTTCCTGCCCCAGCGTGGGAGTGATGTCCCCGCTCAGTGTCTCCCAAGTGAGATTTGTAAATACTGCTCGGAGTTCCCACAAGGGCCAGCAACCAGATGCCAGGCCAGTTTTAAGCCCTGTTGCCCTGGTTTCTACAGAAAAGACGCAGCTTGGGGTCCCGTGGCGCCGGCGCAGGGTCCTGTCATGTCAGTTCCGGCCATCCGGAAGTGATGCGACCGTCGCGGCGGGCGCAGGCAGGCTCGAGCGGCGTGGAGAATTGCTCTGCGCCACTGAGAATTGAGTGGTGGGGGGCCAAGGCCAGCGCAGAGAAGAGAGGTGAGGCAGCCCCCTCCAGGTACGTTAACATCTCTAGTGATCGCCGCTCCTTCAGGGCCGCCATGTTCAGCGGCTGGGTGACATGCACATAGCATACGTCACCTTCATTCACACCAGTTGCCTAGGAGATCGCACCAAGAGGGTTACACTTCACTTCGGGGGGAGGGAGGGGAAAGGCCCGCCCCATGATCCCAGCGGACCAATAGGGGAGGAGCAGCCAACTGCCGCGGGGGCTCCTGGGATATAGAGTGGCTTGCTGAGGCCCCTGGGATACATGATGTGCATGGGAGGAGGACTGAAGTGCCGGGCAAAACCACACTAGCGGCGAGTGAAACCACACCAGTGTGGGGAGGCGTGATCTTCTATTGTGCCCATCATGGTGCTGTACCACGCTAGCTTGTCATGTCATGTGAAACGGGCCTAAGTGTGACTAAATCTGGGTCCAACCCTATGCCTTGTATCATATTTATATATTTTTCATTGTTTGTAGAGTATATTTTGCAACGGCCTGGGCTGCCTGAGCACTCATAGGACAGTGTCAAGCACCCTGGCAATTATGTGTCCCAGAGCATTTTTTGCCTGGCACACTGTTTTGAGCATGCTCATCAGAGGTACAAAAAGCCCTGGGAAATGTTGTTTCCAGGCTGTCTGATGTGTCTACTAAGCACTGAAGCTTGGGCTGCCCGTATGCCTGTTGCCTCAGCAATAGCAGAAGCAGTGCTGGAGGAATGGTTTTGTTCTCTGCTGCCGTGGAAGGGAGATGTCAGAAAAACTGACTGGAGCAGTGTCTTCTTCATGAGTGGGTCTAAGTCCAGCCCTAGAGCTGGGCTACTGAACACCCACCATTTAGAAATCCTACCTTTACATACATTGATTATACATGTCTTTTGTGACTAAACATCCCAAATATTTGATGTCACAACATGAGTATTTATAAGCTCTCAGCCCCTTGCGAACATCCTGAGAGCTGTCATTGGAGCTCCAGCTGTCCGCCACAAAGGAAAACAGTGTACACTAATCAATGCACATGAACCACCAGCCTCCAGAGACATGTATTCATGGCAAAAAAAAAATATATCTCCTCTTGTGCCATAGTTTATACATAAAAAAGACACACTTTTTTCCACATGGAGTTGATCTCCCTGTAGGGAAAACCAAAACAGAGTCAGACATAATCACCATCCATAGGCCATCTTGGAGTTTATTCTGTAGATGGCCTATGGAGAGAGGTGATCATCATATCCTATTTTCTTTTACGTCATTCTTCATATACTTTAATTTACAGGGCAAAGCTTGCAAGAAGGAAAACTAATATTTGGAAGTAATGAACTGAAAACTTCTGCCATTGCTTCATTATATCCTTATGGGCTATTATTATGTTAATCAGGATGAGGGATGCTGCACAGCCCATTATTATCTGGTGGAACTTCCCAGAGGGAATCACTTCTTGAGAAGGACTTAATAAGGTTCCCTTTGTGATATCATCTTTGATGACTCATTGAAATCTAAGGTCACCAAACAGTCATCTTCTTGGGTATTTTCCATGTGTCATTCAAACTTTGGATGGCTCATAAGGGAATGGAAGGCTGAAAGGTCACTGAAGAGTGAGCAAGTTTAAAAGACGGCTAGACACAGTATAGCTCTGTGAGCTGCAGCAGAGAAGACAGTATGATAGATGACAAGTCACAAAGTTCTATGAGTCAATGCAATGATTTAAATCTCCGTTATTAAGTTGTTGTTTTTTTTGTTTTTTAAAACCCCCATTAAGATAGCTTCTCCCAATCTGATGGCCTCCATGTGTTTTGGACTTCAACTCCCATCAGCCCAAACTAGCATCACCAGATGGCCAAGAATGTTGTGAGTTGTAGTCAAAAACATCTGGAGGTACCAGGTTGCGGAAGGCTGTGTCAAGATGACAAATGATCCATGTTGTCCTGTTAGTCCAAAGAAGTATGTAATCCTCTTGGACTTGGACCTTTCCTATCCTGTTGTATACATTCTAGCTGAGGTTTTATTATTGTGGTTTTGAGTAACTTCCAAGCCTTTTGAACCCTCTTGACTCCCCCTTTCAACTTCCTTTTTATCAGCTCCCTCATTTTAGGGAAGTTACCTTTTTTGAAGTCAAATGTGACTGTGGTGGACTTCCTTGGCAATTTCCCACTTAACTATATATTAAATCTGATAGCATTGTGGTCTCTGTTTCCAATTGGTTCAACAACACTCACATCTCATACTAGGTCCTGGATGACTCCATTTAGGATTAGATCCAGGGTCGCCCCCCCCCCCCGGTCAGTTCCATGACCTGCTGTTCTAGGGCACAGTCATTTAGGGCATTGAGAAATTTAACCAGTTTGTCATGACTGGAACATACATTTATCTGGTCAATGTGGGGGTACTTGAAGTAACCTATTATTACAACTTCCTCATTTGGAGGCCTCCCTAATTTTGTTTTCCATCTCAAGATCACATTGTGCATTCTGGTCTGGGCGACGAAAGCATGATCCTAGTACTAAACTAGTTTTGGAGTCCAGTATTGTCACCCACAGTGCTTCTGTGGAAGAGTCTGACCCCTTTTAGGTTTTCTAGTCTGCTCGACACTATGCCTTCTTTGACATATAGAGCAACACCTCCTCCAATACACCCTTCCACGTCCTTCCTATAGAGTTTATATCCAGAGATGACCGTATCCCACTGGTTCTCTCCATTCCACCAGGTTTCTGTAATGTGTACTATATCCAGGTTCTCCTTTAAAACCAGGGAATCCAACTCTCCTATTTTGGCTCAGAGGCTTCTAACATTTGCATAGAAACACCTGTACATGGTGTCCCTCCCCAGATGTCTCTGGCATGTGCATCTTCTGCTATGGCACTTAGGAGTCTTTAACTAGGAGTGTGTATCACACCTTTGGGGGCGGGCTGCCTCACCTCTCCTCTCCTCGCAGCCCCCCCCGATGCCTGGATTCTCCGTGGCGTGGAGCAATTCTCCGCGCCGCTCGAGCAGCCACGCCAGCAGCGCAGAATCCCATCACGTCATTTCCGGCTAGGGATGATTCAGCCTGAACCAGATGCTTCCCAGCTCCTGCCAGCTTTGCCCCAGTGTTCAGTTTAAAAGCTGCTCTGCCATCTTTTTTATGTTTAACACCAGCAGTCTGGTTCCATTTTGGTTCAAGTGGAGCCCTACAAGCCTGTCTTGTCCTAAAATGTTCCCCAGAGCCTAACAAATTTGAATCCCTCCTCGCCTACACCACCATCTCATTCACACATTGAGACTCCTCAGCTTCACCTGTCGAGCTGGCCCTGTGCATGGAACAGGTAGCATTTCAGAGAAAGCCACCTTGGTGGTCCTGGATTTCAACCTCCTACCTAGCAGCCTAAATTTGGCTTCCAGGACCTCATGACTACTTTTTGTCACATCATTGATACCAACATGGACCTCAGTCACTGACTCCACCCCAGCACTATGTACAAAGCTATCTAGATGGCCCATGATATCTGCAACCTTCACACCAGGCAGGCAAGTCACCATGTGGTCTACATGCCCATCACAAACCCAGCTGTCTATGTGTCTAATGATCGAATTTCCAACTACCACAACCTACCACAACCTCCCCCCCCCCCCCGGAGTCATATCTCAGCATGAGAGGATATTTGCTTATCTCCTGAAGAATCGGTCCCTTCTAAGAGATTATTTCCCTCTTCATTGGGATGATGCCCTCCTTCCCTGAAGGTTTCAGGCTTCCTTGCTGGTCTAGAAAATTCTGTTCTTACTGTCTGTGGAAAACTTTCACCTTGCTTGCCGTGCATTCTATCCTGCCCTCACATTAACTGGAGATGGGGCTGACACTCCTGTGGTGGGCAAAACCTGTGGTGGTATGATTTTCCTATTTGGCTAATGTCTAAAACCAAATGTGTGATGGTCTGTGTTAAATTGCAGCCAATACATTTTACTTCCAAGTAAATTTTCTTAGGATCTCACCCTTCAATAAGATGAGGTTTCTCACTCTTATTTACGCACAATTATTAGGGAGTAAGCCCAATTGGACACAGTGGAACTTCCTTCTTAGTAAACAACCCTAGGATCATTAAAAAAGAAAGAAAGAAAAGAAACAACAGCTTGATGGTTCATTGTTGTACCAACATGAGCCTATTAGAAAGGCTTCTGGACACAGAGGATTATATGAAAATTTTGTGATATGGGAATGGCTGTGCAAGAATGCCTTTCGATCTGCTCCAGTGGGTCAGGAAATGGATGTGAATTATGATTGACTTCACAGTGTATATATATTGGACAAATACACTGGCCTGACCATTCTCATGTTACGATGCACATATCTTCATACCAAAATATTGACCTGTATATATGAAAATGTCATTATGGAAAATAGCTCTATAGTTAATGGCGATTGCTTTGTTAGAAAGCTATGTTGAACGGAATCCAGATGTTTTTTTTAACCTTCTTTAAATCTTACATAAACCTATAAGAATGGTTTTAAGTTACCTTCCATGTTGTAATTTTAAATATAGATTCTGTGTGGGAACAAAGAAGATCCTAGCTTTTGCGTATTAAAGCGGATTTTCACAGCACCCTGCCACTCGCTTTCATATCTAATTCAGGATTAGATATATGATTTCTTTCCAGAAAAAAAAGTTTAATATCCAGAGTTATCTTCTTTTCTATTTTCTTTTACTCAAAAGATAATACAATTTCAAGGACCTTGAATTTTAAGCAATTCTGTGAGTAGGAGAGAGTTACATTTAGCAATATAAATCCTTGCTAATTTTTATTCGCATGCTGATTTTTTCACCATTGGTGAGTTAAAGGTTTCACAAAGAACAGAGATCTCTCCCCGCACCCCATCACTGTTGTTTGTTTGGCAAATTGATTATAACTTTTGAAACCCTTCAACAAACACAAAGTAGGCAGAAGAATTATGAGGTGGTTTAGAGCATTTTACTGTGATAAAATAGGGGGGCGAAAGCTTTTAGCTCAGCAGTTTAGTTGTATATATTTCATTTTGATTCTTTCAGTGCAAGCTTCATGCCAAATCAGAAAGGTAGGCTCAGTGCAGAATATGGCAACCATATAAGACAGGCTAAAAAGATAGAATTCTCTGAAACTCTTCTGCCACATATTAGAGCCACAACTAGTTATTTCTGTACCCAAAGCAGGCTTCCATTAGACATCCTCCGTACCTGAATAGCAACTAGCACCAATTTAAGAATGGCTGTGAACTTTTAAGGCAGTTGCTGCTGAAAAGGGACAGACAGATCAGTCTTCTTCGGGTTCATGTCATTTTCATATGTATTTGCCCCCCTAAATCTGTTTTTCTTTCTGTCTTGTTTCCACATTAATAGGTGATGTTTGAATTGAAAAACAAATGAACAAGCACAAAAGCACACCAACATTTACATTTAAATATATATTTGGGTGAGGTGTGGTTGGTGGATGGCTACTGGAAAGAGGATCTTTTCAGTGGTGGCACTCTTGTTATGGAATGCCCTCCCCAGAGAAAATTGCCTGGTGCCTACACTTTTGTCATTCCAGCATCAAAGACCTCTTGATTTTCCCGGACCTTTTAATATGTTTTAGTATGAAGTTGTTGTTGGTTGGAATTATATTATTATTGTAATGGGTTTTAGTGTTATTGAATATTTAATCTGTGTTTTTTTAAAAAATTATTATTCCTTGCTGTCCTGCCCTTACTTTATGACTCTGTAATGGGGCAGCCCATAAACACAGATAAAAACAAACAAGTATTGAAATGCATATTTGAAATGTATTTTCTCTCAAATTATTACTAAGCTGGAACTGTGCCAGAACATTTGTGAAGACCAAAAACTGGTAGAAACTTTGCTTTATTTGGAGGGGAGACTGGTGACTCCTATTTCAGTGCGGCTCCTTTTTCCATGGCAGGTTTTGCAGGTCTCATTTGAAACTTTATAGGAGCTCTCCATGGTTCCTGAACTCCATCCCCACAATAGGTCCACCACCATGGAGCACCATGGAGAGCTCCTATGAAGCTCCAAAGAAGACAACTAAAAGCTGGAAAACCTGTAATGGAAAAGGAGCCCCTCCAAAATAGGAGTTACCAGCCTCCACTGCTTATTTGTAACCGGCAGAAGCAAACAATCCATCATTTACTAGCCATGGTTCAAAAGACATGACCCTGCTCATGAAAAGACGTTCCACTCATAGGAGCCATTTGCCCAAGCGGATATTCTGACAAGTGAGGGCAAATTTACAAGCCTTGCACATTTGGAGGTGGATGTCATCCAGCTGCACTGTATTGGTTGCAAGAGGACGCACAGTCTAGCATGTCACTCAGGGCCATGTACTTTTAATACGTGTTTCTCTTTTGCCCATTCAAGCATCCTGTTTCGTAGCTCAAAGCTCTTAGCTGCACCGATTCTCATGTACATTCCAGCTAGGCCTCAGGCTACCAAGGTGTATATACTGTATACAACATATAGACAAATCAGCAGGAGGAAAGAAAAGGGCAGATTTTAAAACCTCCAGCCCCACCACCTCCAAAATCCACCAGGCACCACTGTATTACACACATTTGTGCCTGCAAGCAATGGTTTCAGATCTGCACAATGATATAGTTCTGTATTATAATGGCAAACACTTTGGCTGCAATTTTGTGTGCACAGTTATGTGCTTTCAAGTCTCATTGACTTCCATGGAATTTAACTGTACATGACTGTGCACAGGATTTGCTGCCAAAATGTTTATCACTATAAAAGCATGCTTCATTTTGCAATTCTTGATCATTTCAAATGCCCTGGATAGGCAATTGTGGTTCAGCGTTAGCACTTTTCAGAAGAGTGGTTGACCACAAAATGGCCCCTAGCTGACTGACTGGGCCTTCATTGTCATTTTAAATCAATTTATTATTTTAAATCATGCCTAGCCAGTTGATGATGTTTTTTGGTGGATGTATTTTTTTTGGGAAAGAGAATCATTTGGTGAATTTCCTTGCAACTGTAATTGGTAATAACCCTTGGATTTCCCCCCCATTACACACAATTCATTTGTCTGAGGACCAGACAAAATGTGACGGGGCAGCTGTCTATGAGATGAGAATTCCAAACTGATCATTCTACCCTTCCAAAGGGATGGAGGCCACAGTGCAAGAAACTTTGGAAGCTTCAAGGCCAAGTGTTCACCTGACACTAGCATCTACTGGATCTCTCTGTGAGTTGTCTCCATTGAGTCACCTGGGACCCACTGCAACTGCATGACTTGAGAGTTTCCTGGCCCTGGAGATCACTGGCTTTTTATGAGGATTTCCTCCATAACCGAAATGTTGCTGGTGGAAGCATCCAAGGAATGGAGGAAGGCAGAGAGAATCTCTCTCCCTCTGCTCCATACCTTCCAACCACTGTGAAAAAAAGCACTTAGTTTGTTGTAAAAACAACAACAACAACATTGAGCCTTGTGGCAACTGGCAGTCTAACACATTTATTCTGGCATAAACTTCTGTGGACACTGTCAGAGGCAGTTTTTTGTGTGGTTGTTATTTTTGGGAAGTTTCTGTTGTCACAGAGATATGAACAATATGACATGTAGAGATACATTGTGGTGTAGTGGTTAGAGTGTTTGACTGGGACTCAGGAGATCTGGTTTCTAGTCTCCACTCAGCCATGAAACTCACTGGGTGACTTAGGGCCAGTCAAGAACTCTCTCAGCCTAAGTTACCTCACAGTGTTGTTGTGAGGAAAGAATGGAGAGGAGGATGACTATGTAAGCTGCCGGGGGATCCCTGCAAGAGGAAAAAAGATGGGATATGAACATACTACTAATAAACAGACAGACAGACAGATTTTCTTCTTTCTTCTCCAAAAGTAGGTTTGCTATTTATTTATTTTTGAACCACCTCCTCCAGGATCCTAGAAAAGGGTAAAGTTTAAACACTGGCTGGTTGTTTATTTATTATTTACTATTACATTACATCTGCAAACTCTCCCTAGCTATTGGCTGACCTACTATGATGTCATAGAAGCTTGAAGCAGGGTTGAGAATGCAGAGAGCAAAGGAGTGAGGTGCCAGTGAAAAGAAGCTGAAATGAGGTAAGAAGAATTCCCGAATATTATGGGTATGCTGGTTTGGGGGGGGGGAGTACAGGAGACAGGAGATAAAGCAAAGAATAGTTCCCCAAAAAGAAGAAATGAAGGAAACAGGATGCCAAGGGTAGGATAGTATACATGAACTATATATATATAAACTTTATTGTCATCTTAACTATAAAGCTTACCTTAGGACAAAAGGTGTGTTTTTACATCCTACGTATCTTTTGTTCCTGATCCTCACAGATTTCCAGCCTTTTTTTCTGTGTGCTAAATCTGGTGCCCTGAGCAATGGCATTTAATATCTATGCTAAGTCAGAATATTAGTTAGCTGCTTAATGTTCCTTTTTATATGCTTGCATTTATCTTACGTTTTGCTGAATAAATGCTACTTTTGCATAATACATTTTTTTTTTTTGCTCCTGTGTTGTTTGAAGTTCTTAGCACCCTTGAAACATTGCCAGATTATGTCTGATATAATACAGGGAAGAGATAGGATGTGGTGGTGTTGGTGGTCGTGGGGTCGTGGCTGTGGTGTGTGTGTGTGTGTGTGTGAGAGAGAGAGAGAGGGGGGGGAGAGAAAGAGAGACTGTGTCACTCTGTGCAAGTGCATGTATTTGGACTATCATCTTAGCTGAATAATAAATATGCTCATAGAACTGCATCAGTCCAATTTTTGTGGATTCCCTCCAAACCTTCTGTGCAAAAAAGGGAACATAGTAGCAGCTGCTACCAGAATTGGGCCCCAGTGTTAAATTTGAATGGTATACTCTCATTTGTGAACATTGATAGATCGCCCTAGAATGGATCTGAAAATGGCCAGCACGTGTGTAAATAATGGGCAATCATACCCCAGTGGAATGACCATGAAATGGAAGCTCAGTCAAAATATTCAACAATGGACATTCTTCCAATTGTCAGGACAATTAACTAAATGACAAGAGGTAAATTAGACAAGCAGCCTAATTCTTAATGAATGGCATGACCACCCTATGAGTGACAATTCCCTGTTTAATTTCATCGGTGCTTAATTTGTAACTCTTTCCTCCTCTGTTTTAATTATGTGCTGGTGGTGGGAGTTTCCAGCAGAGGAAGTAATGTACTGAGTCAAAGGCTCTGGCTAGAACTGTGATAATCGCCATGGGATGTGTGCGCTGTAGAGGCTGATCTAAGAAGGGAACAATGCTACTCATCATGCTCAAATCCTTGTTTTACATGGAAAGGGCTCAGAATGCAACAGATGAATTATACATGTGATGGCCCAGGGATCCAAAGGCAAAGAACGAAAGAAAAATCTTAAGTAAACTAAATGTTCTCATTTAGTGATCTGAAATCTGTGCAGATTAGGAACAAGGCAACCATACATTATTATTATTTTTTTCCAAGTAATGTGTCATAGGAAAGGAAATAGTCTGGGAGAGAGTGCAGAGATTTGGTGTTCAAATTTGTCATGGCTACCTAATGTTGAAGGAATCAAGTACAAAACATGCACATCATACCAAACTAGTCTAACAGCACAATTCTATGGCCACCAGACAGAGTCTAGATGGCCATAGGATTTTGCGGAGTCCCAGCTCCGACCTTGGAAACTTGCTCAGAGGTCGGAGCTGGGACTCCAAACTCAGAGCGCCGTCCCCCTGCCCTCGCAGTCGACGCAAAAAGAACCACGCTGGCTGTGGCTCCGAAGTTGCAGGCTTTTGGGACTTGGGAGCGGGGCAGGGGAGGAGACAGGCTCTGCTAGCATACAAAGTATCCTGGTGGTGCCTCATACTCATTCCCACCTGCTCTGAGGCTGAGCACTTAGACCAGGGCTCTCCAACCTTGGGTCCCCAGATGTTGCTGGACTACAGCTCCCAGAATCCCTTGCCATTAGCCATGCTGTCTGGGTATGCTGGGAGCTGTAGGCCAGCAACATCTGGGGACCCAAGGTTGGAGAGCCCTGGCTTAGACGGCTGAAATTGGCCATCTAAGTGTTTTGCATGGCAGGAGGAGTGCAGAGGCAGCCTTCCCCTTTGGGCTACTCCCACCATGTATAGGATGCCCATAATCCTCTGTATTTGGAGGGTCACTGGCAGCCTCATTGGATTACAACCTAAATGTTCTCCCCCCCCCCAGTACATGAACTTGATATTTTGAATAAGGATGGACCAGAAAAAGCTGGAATTTTTTAAATCAAGACTCCCATACTTATTCTTTCATGCCTTCGTTTCTTTGTCCCATATTGATAAGCAGAGGTCCACAATTTTTGGTTTGACTTACTAGCCAAACACATTATTTCTGGTTGCCACTGACCCCTTCCTTGAATCCTATGGTATGTGCAGAGAACTTGAGGTATCATTCTTCCTGTTCTGATATTCAGGCTGTGAATGCCATTGCTTATGTAGCCAAAATGGCACCAGTCACCCCCACCCTGATCCTAAGGGAGGGGACCTCCAAAACAGCCCATTGAGAACTGAGTATGTTCAGAGGCCACAGAATGCTGGCTGACTGGGGGAGGGGAAACAAGGCAAGGGTGAATGGAATGGAGTGACTGGAATGTTGCACCCCACAGTGCAACATTTTGTTGCAGGGCCCACTAGCACAATATAGGACAGGCAACTTGATCACATCTGGGACTTGGGTTGGTTTCAGCACCATAGACAGCAATCCTGGAACTAGAGTACTCACAGTTACTCCAGCACTGACTGGAAGCAGTGGAAGCAAATAGCAGGATTTTATTATCAAGCCAGGAGAGGCTTTCTGGGAGCTCCATTCCCTCAGGTGCTGTATCTGGCTGTTAAAGGGCAAGTGGCCTTTTCCTGTAGCCATTGGCTTCTCCTGGGAAGGTTGGAGGATCCAGTTGGACCCTGCTCCTCAGGGTCCCCGTGTTCCCTAGAGGAGTCTGAGGTCAACTCCTTGGGGAGAGGGGGCAGTGGCACCTCGGGAGTCAAATAGATAGGATATGGGATCTGAGGTAGTGGGCCCCAGTTCAAAAGGGTCAAGGACTGGTTCTGGTGCCTCCTTGGAGTCACTGAGGCTGGAGGCTTCAGTCTCTGACAGCTACCAATCCTGGGCCATGGCAGGAGCTGCTGGGCTTTTGCTGAATTTCCAAACAGCATCTGGTTGTTGCTGCCTCATGCCAAATCGTAGCCCAAATGGAAAGAGAGAACTTCCATGTTGTTCCACATAGAGACGTGGGAGACCAAGGAAGGATGTCTCCCCTCATCCCATTAAGTTTTTACTGGAGGCAGCAGCAAGGCAAGTGTGCTTTTTGCAAAGTTCTGATTTGCAGAAGAAAAATCACCTCTCCATGCCCCCACAGAAAATAGGCAAGGAAAGGAGAGTTCTCTCCCATATGCTCAACTTTTTCTGGAAGCAGAGGAATGCTCACCAGATGGGGGAGATGGACACTCATCACTGGAGAGCAGTGAGTGTGTTTATGAAACTTTGCTAACAAGACAGAAGTCCTATGCGGACATTCCAAAACCAGTGAAAATCCACAGCAGATCATGATTCAGGGTACAGAACATGTGGAGAGAGTCTATGTGCATACAGCATGTATGCGCTCTGTGCACACGGAATAATACCTGTTGGCGGTTGGGGCAGGACCCGCTATCACAATTCTACCTCCCCTATGTTTTATTTTTTTTTTGCCAGTTTTACAATGTCCACATCAAATTAGAATAAAAGAAAAGGGAACAACCTGTCTGAATTTATTTATTTATTTATTTATTTATTATATTTATACCCCACCTTTTTTCCTGCAAGGAACCCAAGGTGGCTTACATAATCCTCCTCCTCCTCTCCATCTTATCCTCACAACAACCCTGTGAGGTAGGTTAGACTGAGAGTCAAGTGACTGGCCCAAAGTCACCCAGTGAGTTTCATGGCCGAGCGGAGACTAGAACCCAGATCTCCCGAGTCCCAGTCCCAACACTCTAACCACTACGCCACACTGGCTACCATTCTGAATACAGCAAAACATGTTATACTAATCGTGATCAATCACATTCAAGATGGCAGTGGCCATGGCCTATGGTGGCTGCCACCTCCGCTATGGTTGTTTGTGCTTCTGTCATTGTTTATCATACTTAACTTATTGACGATAGTTGGTTCTGTGCTGCTCAATTATTCTTCCGTTGTTGGACTTCTTGTTAACAGAAGGCTAAGGGATAGTCAAAGCTTTCAGATAGATTTCAAGGAAACCACAACTGGACTGGCAGAGTTTGAGCTGAGACATTAAGCTTGTGAGAAGAATTTACCCTGTCCTAAGTCATAGCCAAGTATTGCAAATGATCATCTAAAGCAAAGGTAGGCAATGTTTTTGGGCACATTTGGCAAGTTGAGAAACTGTCCTGGGCACCACCACAAAATGTCTGCCATGGGAATTATAGCTAGTCACAAAGGACAAGAAACCTGCCCCAAAGACTGAGCACAAGGCAGCGATGGGGTCTGAGCTCCAACACACTAAACAACTCATTTGAACCCACAGTTTTCAGCACCAACAGAAGCCTATTTCACAGAAGGCAAACTTCTCCCCTCTCCTGCCAACCAATTTATTTCCCTGCCTCTTTCTCTCTCTCACCCCAGGGCACCACCCATAGACACTCTGTGGCTCCCACAGACACATGTACAGTACCTCAGAGGTATTCATGGTAAGTGAAGATGGCAGTTGCTGGAAGCCCTCACTGTCCTTTGAAGTGATCCCAGCTACCAGTAAGAAATGTGCTATTTTTTATTATTAAAAAAATTAAAAGTGCTAGTGGTAGGACACCTCAGAGGGCACCAAGAAAGGTGTCCGCTGGCACATTGGTGCCTGCAGGCAACATGTTGCTTACAGCTGATCTAACATGTTGTCCTGTACAAGGAACTTTACAAAATTCACACATATGGCAAAAATGAACTGTAACTGCTGTGTTTGTTCCCTGTAAACAGCCTCAAAATAAGAACAGGACCAAAAAAAGGGGAGGAGATAAAAATAAAAAAGGTATATTACTGAAGCTAATATACCTGTAAAAAACAAGCTAATTAATGAACCAGAAAATATGGAAGCCTTTGGGAATAAAGATGTGCATTGATAACCTTCCTGTCCACATACGTTTTATAGAAGTATCATCCATGCATCCCTCAAAAATGCACCCACATTATGTCCAACAGCCATGGAGTATAATAAAAAGACCGATGCAGATATTTATTTATTAATTATATTTATACCCCGCCTTTTTTCCTGAAAGGAACCCAAGGCGGCTTATGTAATCCTCCTCCTCCTCTCCATTTTATCCTCACAACAACCCTGTGAGGTGGGTTAGGCTGAGAGTCAGTGACTGGCCCAAAGTCACCCAGTGAGTTTCATGGCCGAGCGGGGACTAGAACCCGGATCTCCCGAGTCCCAGTCCAACACTCTCACCACTACACCACACTGGCTAAGCAGAGAACTCAAACTCACTAGGCTAAAGTTATATGATTGACTGATTGATTATAATTATTTATATGCCACCTTTCAGGATACAAATCCTATGAAGTCAGCTTCAAAGTAACATAAAAATAATAAAATCACAATAAACAATAATAAAAAAATAAGTCATCATCAGGATCCATCCCACAGAGTGGAAAATGGCTCTGGGTGCAGGGAGAATCCAGCTGAAACTGGAACAGGTGTCTGGTGTTATCCTCATTTACCTCCTTCTCTCCCCTGGAATTCTTCCCAAAGGCAGGGTAGGCGAGTCCAACTGGGGCAGGTGAGTTCAGCTTGGGCAGGCACTGAGGTCTTCTTCGCCTCTCTCTCTCTCTCTCTCTCTCTCTCTCTCCTGGAATACCTTCCAACAGAAGTTAACCAATGACACCATAGTAAAGACCCCTCCAGCTATTTTCCTATACTTCCTACATATATGAGCTCAAAGAAATAAAGCCTTTAGATAAAATGGTTTATTTCATATGAAGCTATAGATACAAATACAGAGTTATAAGTCAAGTTTGATATGATGGTAAGAACAATCCTTTGTGCCAGGAAGGCATAGATGTTTGTATGTATATAGATATTCAAAAGTGTGTATATAAATAAAAAGCACTCTGTGGACCTTTGTGTTTCACACATCTCTGTCCTTGAGAATAACAAGGAAAAAATAACATAGTCTTAAGTGACCCCAATGACTAATACATTTATTGTAGCCTGAGCTTCCATTGGCTAAAGTTTGCATCATCAGTCACAGCAACAAGGTAGTTGTTTTCTTGGAAAAAAGGGACAGGACAAAATATAGCTTTTACAATTCATTTTTTCCTCTTCCATTCCCTCCTCAGAATAAATATGATAGTAAAAATAATAATACTTGCTCAAGAATTTCATGAGATTTCATTTGCTGCAGTGCAACTGCACAGAAAGAGGCAATTATGGGAGAAACAGCTTAAGACTGTCTAGGCCTTCATAGGTTAAAAGCATAATCTTCCACTGCACCTGAAAATTAGGCAGGGGACACGCCGAATGAAGATTATAGGGCACTGAAGCAATGTTGTATCAGAATGGAGCACAACTAAAGAAGTTAATAGCTGCGTTTTGCATTTCTTTTTCTTGACAAGGTTGGTGTGTGTAGCTTCCAGAAGATAATCAGCGGAAAGAATGATGCTGGCTAAAACAGTAGCCCTTAACAAGTGAAAAGGACTACATAGTTCCCAAACAGAGCATCTAGCTGTCAAGTGCAGTACTCCATCCCCAAAATAGGTTCACCACCATGGAGAACCATGGATAGCTCCTATAAAGCTCGGAATAAAAGCTGCAATGGATAAGGAGCCCCACCGACATAGGGGTGGGGCTCCTTAGTAGGCAGCCTCCCCTGCCTACTGCTGCCTTACTCGAAAGGGAAGGGGGTGCTTTATTTGTGAAGTGTCAGAAGTCCGACCCTTTCTCCCAGCAGCTGCCATTCACTTTGCATTCCCCTGTAGTTGAAAAGCAGTGTAGCCACTGTGGGATAGGCTGGTCAGCAGCTATGTGCAACTGAGACATTCAGTTGGTGCTTACCTGCCTGAAGTGGGTGGATATTGCAGCTGGGAGCCAGCACAGCCAGTGACACTCAGTACTGTGATCAGTTGAATGCGCTACCCTGGGAACACAGCTGGATCTGGACCTATTAAGCCTGAGTCATTAAGGGCTTTATAAGTAAAAACCAGTGTTCTTGTGTGAACACAACCATTGGAATCAGTAAGGGCTGTAAAAGCTAAGCAAGGATCAGTGAGTGACAATGCTGGAGAACAGTGTTCTCCAACCTTGGGTCCCCAGATGTTTTTGGCCTACAACTCCCAGCATGCCCTGGGAGTTGTAGGCCAAAAACAACTGGGGACCCAAGGTTGGAGAAAACTGCTGTAGAAGGAAGGAAGGAAGGAAGGAAGGAAGGAAGGAAGGAAGGGGAGGCTAGTTCAACCTACAAATAATGTTCCTGCTCAAATTCGACAATATAGATATTCAGGTTGAACTTCAGGGCTTCTCTACATGAGGCTTTTAACCTGCTACTTAACTGAGGCTTGTGCGGCGCTTCTGGATTCGTTGCAGGATTAAGATCAGCTCCTTTTGGGGCTCTCCTTGTCTGATGTGTTGATGTTGATCTGAGTAGACTTTGCCCTCCCCTCTTCAATACTTGCAGAAGATCCTACATGCTGGGAAGGGCCATAGGGCTTTTCTACATGAGGCTTTTAACCCACCACTTTACCGAGGCTTCTGCTTCCAGATTCTTTGCGGAATTGAGATCAGCTCCTTTACACATGTTTTCCCCCCTGGGTTTTTTCTTTCTCTGCCTTCCTATATGTTCCATTACACAAGCACAAGGCGGTGCTGTGGTATCGCACAATTGTGGAAGTGCACATGTTTGTTTTGGTACAATTTAGCATGATAGCCAGATAATAGCTCACTTCCCTGGCTCTCAAAAAGATAGCACAGGAGTGCTTGGAAAACACGGGAGAGGCCCTGGAGGATGACGACATTGTGTAAAGCACCAGCAAACGACCGTGAGTGAAAAATCACAAGCGCACAATAAATGCCTTGTGTAGAGAAGCCCTCAGTGTACTTTCAGTTCTGAATATTACTCCAAAACATAGGCTTACTAAAATTTGCAGGGCTTTTGCCAAATCCTCTCCAGGGAATGATCAACAGATGAGGTTGCTGCATGTAGTTTAAGATGGGAGGGAGTAGCTGGGAAGCTGTTAGGAGGACTGGTATGGTACCAATATAGTAGAAACTACGGTGTTAGAAATGACCCTCTGTCACAAGGGATGTCCCCTCCATCAAGGGTAACATGTCATATCCCACTGCTTTAATCTGAAAAGAGCAACTCAACAACATAAATATAGCAACCAACCATAAACCTTATTGATTCTTGGTATCTCACAGGACCGTTATAGTCTGTTGTTGCAGGATCAGGACCGCTTTTCAGGTTACTATATAAGTATTCACGGGATAAAGTGGTTTGGCCTGGAGCGACACTGGTAAGTAGTTACCTGACTAGGACGAATGTCTACAGATGATATGGGTAAGTAGCTGCAGGACCAGGATGGAGGTTCACTGAGCGTGGTAAGTGGAAACAGGACCTGGCTGACCAGATAAATGCCTGCAGGATCAGAACAATTGCCTACATTGTGAAGTAAGCCATGGGTAACTAGCTGTAGGATCAGGATGAACCATTGCTGTGTTTTGTTGCAAAAGTTGTTAAGTCTTTCCATGTCTACTCCTTTTTGTATTCATCGGTTCAGAACTGTCTGTGCCTGAAGGTCTTTCCTGCTGTTCCTAGCAGCCAGTCATCTGTTTCAGTCCTTTGTTCTTCTAGAGAGTCATCAGGTGCCTTTCCAACCCTACTCCCTCCCCCCCTTTTTGGTATTATTATACCAAATTATAAAATTATAAAAGGAGGAAATTGTGTAGACTCTAGCGATGGGTCCGTAAGTGACTATGGAGGCCTTCGTTCCTTTAAGGTGCGATCCTATGCAAGTTTAGACAGAAAAAAGGCCTACAATTCCCAGAATGCCCCAGCCAGCTCTGTTTGCATAGGATTGTACCCTTAGTGTTGCTCCTCCCCCCTAGACCCAGGACATGTAGTTCCCAGGACACCTACTGGATATTGTCCCTGCTGTATATTAAAATACCCTGAAAAATGGCATGTTCCTGGGACACTTGTTTCTGGCACGCTGCTATTTCTACATTCCAGAGAAGAAAAGAAGCCTCCCAGAGAGGCCTCTTCTTGCTGCTGCCACTATCACATTTTGGCCAAAGGGCAGGGCTTAAGGGCACATGAGTAGAAGGTTTGGGGGATTCATAGGGGCTCGCAAGGCTGGAGGGAGGTATCTGGGCCCTGTCACACTCTGAAGGATGTCAGGTTTTCCAGAATTCAAAACCTGGCACAGAAGAGTTGATGTTTTGATTTTTAGCCAATTTTGACTGAAACCAGAGGGAGTTCACACCCAGTATTATATGCAAATATCATCAACTTGCAAGTCAAAAGCATAGTCATGAAATGCTATCATTCTAGTGAATAACCTGCCATTAATTAATGCAAATTCCCCACCGATATCATACTTCAGAAGTATTCATATAGGAATGATTAATTCCAAAATGCATTCACTCAGGTTTGATCTAGAGCATATCTTGCAGTAAGCAGGGACTAATCTGGGGACAGGGCACTACAGTATCTCAAACTATGTTTCTAGCAACATTAGAGATGTATCAGCAGTGGGACCACAGCTTAAACATTTAGGAGAAAGACAGTGAGTGCTAGTCAGAACACTAACACAAGTGTCAGTATTCAGTTCTAAAAGGTTATTTCACGAATGATAAACAGCACAGACATCCCGTGAAGAAGCAGAGCAGGACACTCTCATTCCCAGCTGAACTCTTCAGCTGGTTAAGATTGTTGTTGGCTGCAGTCCAGAATCCCAGCGGCACACATGGTATGATTGCCGGCCATAGCAGATGGAGCTGTGTGAAGGGCTCCATTACTGGATAGCTGCCATTGACTTAAGTTAGCCTATACTCAGCAGCAAAGGAAAGGTATGTACTGCCTCCTTTTTCTACTACGCCAAATTGATACGAACCTTGTCAGCTTCCACACTATGCCACAGCATATTGGACTGATCTTGCATAAATAAATTAAATTGGTAAAATGTTTGTGAGGAGCTACTTAGCCTTCTCAATTCTGAAGTATTTGTTAATTCTGGGTGCTTCCAGACAGAATGCTAACAACCAAGTACCAACTTTATTGTATGTCTGCGAAACATGGACTATCTATAAACGTCACTTCCACCTCCTTGAAAGATTTCATCAACGTTGCCTCTGGAAAATCCTGCAAATTACTTGGGAAGATAGGCGAACAAATGTCAGTGTACTGGAAGAAGCAAAGACTACTAGCATTGAAAAAATGATCCTTCAACGCCAACTTCAGTGGACCGGTCATGTTGTTCGAATGCCTGACTGCCATCTCCCAAAGCAGTTACTTTATTCCCAACTCAAGGATGGAAAGCGGGGAAGCTGTGTGGATCTAGAATTGGCCTCCACAGTCACTTACGGACCCATCGCTAGAGTCTACACAATTTTTTGGAATTTCCTCCTTTTATAATTTTCTTTTTGTAATTTTATCCTGGAAGACTCGGTCACGAGTGATCGCCTACATAACAATCAAAAGGCGTCGTGCAGCTATTCTGTCTTTTCTTCCTTAACAGATTTTTTTTTTCCTGGGAAGAAGTGGTGGGAAAACATGGGAGGGCTACAAATGGGAGACGTTGTTTGGACACCACCATGCTAACATAAAATTTCATGAATGAGGCGTGATGATTGCACAATAAAAGCTTTGTCTGGAAACACCCTCTGTGAAAGGAAGTGACGATGAAGATATATGGTGCCAAGAGCCAGCCAGAGTGAGGAATTATTTTGGTTTGCTTTGTTGTCAAAAGTCCTTTTAACAGCAAGAAGAATATCAACAACGACTCCTCACTCAGAATGGGATAAAAAATATAAAATATAGAGCAGATATGCTACCCAACACCTCCTTACAGTAAGTTAAGCACTGAAGCCCTGCACACTGAGAAATTTCTCTGAAATTCTCACCCCTTCCCACAATTTTTGGATGCAACTTGTTTTCACCCCTCCCCACAATGGATGGTCAAGAATATATTTCACGGTTCCTGTTTAATACATTCTTAACTGTGCATTTTTGTATGCATTTTTATTCAGTTTTTTTGAATTGCAGATTGTTTCATCCAGTTTCTGAATTAATCTTATTATTTATTTGATGACATTTATGCTTCACTTACCTTACTTTTTTTTACAAATGAGCACATGCCAAACTGACACAGACCAGAAATGGACTGATCTGTCCATTCCTATCTTCAAGTCACTAACACATGTCTAGGCTTAGTCACTCAACTGTATAGGTGAGGAAGGTTTGCCAGTTCTGCTCTTGCCAACTGAATTTCAAGTCACATGGAAGCATGTACTTGTGAAGTCCAAAAACCATCCCATAAGGACAGTCCAGGACAGCTGAATGTCTGCCTCTTCATTAGGCTTATTGTATCATTCTCGGTAAGCCTACTGGCACAACCATCTTGCTATGTTCATCAATAAGCACATTTATAACTGGATATTTTTTCCTGAATGGAGCTTCCCAGTCTAAGTCTGAGATAGATCTGTTGGTGCATTGTATACTGCACAAAGTCCTTACACTGTTCCTGCCAAGGGTTCTCCTGATGACCATGCTGTGTCTATTTTACTCTCTGTATCTGTAACCACGTTTTGCTCTCCAAGCTTATAAAGAATGGTGAAGGTATATTATTAAGACAGTTTGTGAATAAACTTCTGTGTTTTGTAAGTAGGTGATACAACACATAAGTGGTACTTTAAAAAAGGAGTTAAGTACATCACATCTTTGTTCTGGGCACCACACTTTAAGAAGGATGTAGACAAACTGGAGAGGGTTCAGAGGAGGGCAACAAGGATGATAAAGGGACTGGAAACAAGGCCCTATGAGGAGAGACTGAAAGAACTGGGCATGTTTAGCCTTCAGAAGAGGAGACTGAGGGGAGATATGATCGCACTCTTCCAGTACTTGAAGGGTTGTCGCACAGAGGGCCAGGATCTCTTCTCGATCATCCCAGTTTGCAGGACAAGGAATAATGGGCTCAAGTTACAGGAACCCAGATTCCACCTAAACATCAGAAAAAATTTCCTGACTGTCAGAGCAATAAGACAATGGAACCAACTACCTAGGGAGGTGGTGGGCTCTCCCACTCTGGAGGCATTCAAGGTGCAGCTGGACAGCCATCTGTCAGGGATGCTTTGACCTGGATTCCTGCATTGAGCAGAGGTTGGACTCGATGGCATTGTAGGCCCCTTCCAACTCTACTTTTCTATGATTCCTTACAAGTTTAAATCTGGACTCTTTCAAAGGTTTTTCAAATTTATCTAGGGATGTATGAAAAATTTGTTTTGGTTCATTTTTGATGAGAATTTGCCCAGTTTGCAACTCCCAGACCTGAGCATGGACCCAAACACAAACTGCGATCCAAGACCATACATTTCCAAACTTGCAGTGCAATTCATGAAACAAAGTGTCCAAAAAAGAGTACATTTGAAAAATGTGCACAAACACACTTTAGCCAATGGTAGAAAAATATGTATATTTAAATAATGCACACAGTGATGTGTACATTTGGAAAAATATGAATGAAAATACAAAAAGAAGGGGGGGAAAGAAAGAAAGCTTGTGATCTGGTATGGGCATGAGGTGGAAAGAGCTTTGAGGTGGAATCCAGGGGACCTTGATGAGCTCATGTTTTGCTGATTCATGCATCCCTACTTTCCACACTCAACATGAGTTTTCCTCTCAAGTTTTATGGGAGCAGATAAAATCATCCAAGCAGCTAAGGATATCATTAGTTTTCAAAACCTTGGTGAGGTTGTTTAGAACGCACTGAAAGAAACTGGTGGCATTCATAAGTCTGAAAGGCATTCTGCTGAATTGAAGAGTCCATAGGGATGTGACAAATGGATTTTCCCTCTGGCCCTCGGATGGTATCCAGACACCAGTTCAACACTACTAACAAGTTTTGCTCTAGACAATGTGTTTGCCCTATTAGGAAATGGGTAGCTATCTTGAACAGATTGTTTATTTAATCCCCTCTAATCAACACATACCCTCAAATTTTCATTAGACTTCTTTATAATTATGAATGGAAATACCCAGGGGATGTAGAATGCTATATCGGACCATCTTTCAGCATTCACATCTCTTTCACAGTAGCTGGTATGCCAGGAAAATATGGAATGGAAATTTTCTCGCTGGAACAACACTCCCTGGCTTAAAAAAATAAAAAATAAAATAAAGAACATAATCATTTCCCACTAGCACTCCATGGCTTACCGGTAAGTAAAATGTTGATGTTGAGCCCTATGCCACATTTGCTATTTTCTGAGAATTCACTAGCACACCATATGAGCAGCCATTCCAGTTGCCTCATTACAACACTTCTCACAGCTGGTTCTGTCAAATCAGCACCCAGTTCTTTTACTGACCTGACAGTTGTAGGAGTCCTAATTTTCACTTCCTTGAGTGGCTCTGAAATACTAGTTACTGGGAACACTGTCCCTTATAGCTGATTTTTTGACAAAGTGCATGTCTCGGCCAATTACATTGATTGCTTTCACCCTGAACACCCCCAACTCCCCCTCCTCGTTGATCCCACTTCATTCAGGGTACTGCTAACCTGATACTGCTAAGTTTGAGCAGACATCTAGTAGCCACAGTCTGCAATGGGAAACTGCTGGTAAAATGCTTTTGCGCCACCCCCAGAAACAGCTATGATTTGCGCGCTGCCGTCTGCTCAGTCTGCTCATTCACAGGGATCGAAAATAATTCCAGCCTCATCTGGGCGATCCGTAATTTCTTTCTCAAGTTAGAGTACTTTTGTCCTTGTGAAACTACTGCCACTGGTAATAATACCTGCTTAATGAAATAAGCTTTATTAAATTATTGCCAGTCACCCAGGAGCCACCATATTAGTGCACAGCTGAACTTCAATATATTTCTCAAAATAGAACAAGATTAAAATATACAGGACACTAAGTAAGCAGTCAGTAAGTAGTAAGGATGTGCATTTATTTTTGTAATGAATGAAACATTGAAATGAAGGGGTCCCATTTGTTTCTGTTGTTTGTTTATTATTTTATTTATTTATTACATTTCTGTACCACCCAATAGCCAAAGCCCTCTGGGCAGTTCACAATTAAAACCATAAAATACAATTTTTGTTAAATTTATATACAGCTGAACTGACAAATGCACTTGAGGTGGTTTACAATAATAAAGCAAGCAAGCAAGCAAACAAACAAAAATAACACAACAAATGAAACAACAAATACAACAGTGAAAACATCAACATAATCAGAGAGCTTCGGCTATTGGGCGGTATAAAAATGTATTAATTTATTTTATTTATTTATTTATTATTAATATTTATTTATCGCCCATCTGGCCGGCAACCGGCCACCCTGGGCGATGTACACAGAGTAAAATACATAAATGCAATAAAATACATTAAAACAATATAAAAATTTTAAAATCTTAACCCACCCCATATTCCCGCCTGAACAACCAGGTTTTTAATGAGCGACGGAAGCTCATCAGAGAGGGGGCATGGCGGAGGTCACTCGGGAGAGAGTTCCACAGTACGGGGGCCGCCACAGAAAAAGGCCCTCTTCCTCGTCCCCACCAGTCTAGCTGCTCTGGCTGAAGGGACAAGGAGAAGGCCATCCGTGGCAGATCTTGTTGAGCGGCCCACTTGGTGTTGCTGGAGACGCTCCTTGAGATAAACTGGACCAGAGCCGTATAGGGTTTTAAAGGTCAAAACCAACACCTTGAATTCGGCTCGGCAAGCAACTGGTAGCCAGTGCAAATCCTTCAGCACTGGCGTGATGTGATCCCGCCGGCGGCTGCCTTTAACCAGGCGAGCCGCCGCGTTCTGTACCAGCTGCAGCTTCCGAACCGTCTTCAAGGGTAACCCCACGTAGAGTGCATTACAGTAGTCTAGGCGAGAGGAGACCAAGGCATGAACCACTGATGGGAGCAGGTGATTAGGAAGGTAGGGGCGCAGCTGCCGTATCAGATGGAGTTGATACAGCGCTGCCCGGCTCACAGCTGCCACCTGAGCCTCCATGGACAGCGGAGTCTAGAATGACTCCCAAGCTGCGGACCTGGTCCTTCAGGGGCAGATGTACCCCATTCAGCACCAGGTCAACATCCCCTAACCTCCCTTATCCCCCACCAGCAGTACCTGGTCTTGTCGGGGTTCAGCTTCAGCATGTTCCTTCCCATCCAGCCAGCCACTGCCTCCAGGCACTTGGACAGGGTCTCAACGGCCAACCTCGGTGAGGACTTGAACAGAGGTAGAGCTGGTGTCATCCGCATATGATGACACCGCACCCCAAACCTCCTGATGATAGCTCCCAGCGGCTTGAGGTAGATGTTGAATAACATCGGGGAGAGGATGGAACCCTGCGGCACTCCACAAGTGGCAGCCGAGGTCTGAAGCCTCCCCCTGAGAACTACCCTCTGGTACCTTCCAGAGAGGAAGGACCGGAACCACTGCAATACAGTGCCTCCCAAGCCAAGCCCTCCAGGCGGTCCAGGAGGATACCGTGGTCAACGGTATCAAAAGCCGCAGGATCGAGGAGGACTAGAAAGGGCATTCGCCCTATCCAAAGCCCTCCATCATCCACCAAGGCGACCAAGGCCGTCTCCGTCCCATGTCCAGACCTGAAGCCCGACTGGCACGGATCTAAATAATCGGCTTCATCCAAGTGTGCCTTCAACTGAGCACCCACCACCCGCTCGATCACCTTGCCCAGAAATGGTAAATTGGATATATATTTAATATATATTAAATAAATAAATAAAATAAATAAAATATTAAAACATTAAAAATATTAAAGACCCAGCAGTAAAATTAATAATCAAAGTAACAGATTAAATAGTAAATGTCTGCTGGAAGAGAAAGGTTTAACCTTTTATTATTAGCTCATTTGTTTTTAGCTAAGAAATGAATGCTGGAGTCAGTTCAGAATGTCATGGCCAGCACAATCCTAAGGCCACTAGATAGTGTCTAGACAGCCATAGGATTTTTTGGATTCCCAGTTATGAGGTCAGAAAATCACTCTGACCTTGTAGCTGGAGATCCATGCTTGGATCTGCCTCCCCGACCTCACAGTCGGTGCAGAAAGAACTGCATCAACTGCTTCTCTGAGGTTGTAAGAGTGGCCTTCGAGAAGGCCTTTTGGGGGCATTCTAGGGGGCAGGGAGGGGAGGAGACCGATGCCACAAAGATACGGCATATCCTGGTGGTTTCTCAGCCTCCTTCCCTCCCACTCTGAAGCACCGCACTTAGACAGCAGAAATCAGCCGTATAAGTGCTTTGTAGAGTGAGAAGAGCACAAAGGTGACCTTCACCTCTGCACTCCTCCCGCCCTCCATAGGATGTCCATAGTCCTCCGAGTCTGGAGGCTTATGGGCTTCGCCATTGGATTGCGCCCTTAGTCAGGGTTTTTTAAACTCATTTTTAATTAATTTATGATATTTATACCCCACCATTTTTCCTGCAAGGAACCCAAGGCGGCTTACGTAACCCTCCTCCTCTTCTTCCCTTTATCCTCACAACAACCCTGTGAGGTAGGTTACTGCTGAGAGTCAGTGACTGGCCCAAAGTCACCCAGTGAGTTTCATGGCCGAGCGGGGACTAGAACCCAGATCTCCCGACTCCCAGTCCAACACTTTCACCACTACGCCACGTACTTGATATTTTATATTTTATATTTATGTACTTGACACTCCAGAATTAGCCTAGGGAATTCTGAATTATCAATGCAACAGATATTGGGGGTGTGTGTCAGTTAATTAAGTTTGGAACAGTGAAGAGAAAGCAATTTGTAAGAACACTATATTTTCTTTAAAACAAGTATTTTTTTTTCTATTGCAGTTTCCTTCAATATTTTGTTTGGCAGCGATAGAGAGCTAGGTCTATTTGTTGTCCTTGTAAAATCTAGGGTTCCCTCCATCTCCACCCCCTGTAGCATTAGAAGACCTTAACCCATACTTTATAGTTTAATGCATATATGTGATATATGCAGAGCCCAGGTGGTGTTCATTAAGAAGTGCTTATGAAAATGCACCTTTGTGAAACAAGATAAAAGGCAGGCAATGTGCAGAGTTGATAGTCTTGGCTTTCATTAATGAGTGATTCAGCATCTTTTACAGTATATTGTCTGCACGAGATCAAAAATGCATGGTGGGTTGGCTGTGGTTTTGAAGAACTGGATAAATATAAGAAAAACACAAGCCAAGGAAGATAGAATGGAAGAAAAAAAACATTATGCTTCGTAGGAGTGGTTCACAAAACTTGTTATTTCCGAAGATCAATGCTGAGCAAGTGATGTCCCAGCTGGCTGGGGCAATTGTAGGCCAAAATTAGTGCTGTGCCAAAATTTTCTCTCACATTTTAAAAACCATTCTTATTCAATTTGATAGAAAAGAAATTGCTTTCAAAAAGGAATTCGATGGGGAAGAGAATTTCAGATAAATTCTCATTGGTTGGCTTTTTTTGTTTTTTGTTTTTGTTTGGCTGACATTACTTAGGAAATGGGTGCAATGATCTTTAGAATGAGCAATAAACATATTCTGTTCTACTTAGGAAATGGCTGAGGAATCTGTGTGAGTGTCCTGTGTTTCAGTGTACAATTATCTTTCTGGCAGCCTGAGCAAAAAAAAAACAACCCAACTTGCAAGTATAAGCTGGTGGTATCTGAGCTAGCGGTGACTGACCAAGAAGGAGATGTTGGGCTTGTGATGGACAGCTCAATGAAAATGTCAACCCAGAGTGTGGCTGGGTTGACATTACAAGCCCCTCCCAGCTATGTATAACATTGGCCCTGCAGCCTGTACAGCTTGTGACCAACAGAGTCAAACCTAGCCCACCACTATGTTATTTGATCTCTTTGTAGTGCTAGGCCCAGCAGTTTCTGGCCATTTGTGTGGGGAGGGGAATGAAAAAGCCCCTTGAAAATGGAAGGGATGGGAAATTTACCCCCCCCCCCAATGTTGATAGTAGAGGATGGATGGGTTGGACATCTTCAAGTGCATATGTATGCTGATAGGATCTGAGCTAGCAGTGACTGACCAAGAAAGAGATATTGAGGTTGTGGTGGAGAGCTCAATGAAAATGTCAGCCCAGTGTGTGGTTAATGTGAAAAAGGCAAATTCCATGTTAGATGCAATTAGAAAAAGAATTGAAAATAAAACTGCCAATATCATATTGCCCTTATACAAATGTAAGGTGCGACCACTCTTGGAATACTGTGTATAGTTCTGTTCACCACACCTAAGAAAGGATATTGTAGAGTTGGAAAAAGTTCAGAAAAGGGCAACTAAAATGATCATGGGGCTGGAGCAACTCCCCTACAAGAAAAAGGTTACAACAGCTGGGATTGCTTAGCTCAGAAAAAAGGCAAGTAAGGGGAGACATAATAGCGGTGTACAAAATTATGCATGGTGTAGAGGAAGTAGACATTTTTCTCCCACTCTCATAATACTAGAACCTGGGGTCATCCCATGGAGCTGATTGGTGGGAGATTCAGGACAGGTAAAAGGAAGTACTTCTTTGCACAGTGCATAGTTAACTTATGGAATTCACTTCCACAAGATGTAGTGACGATCACCAATTTGGAGAGCTTTAAAAGGGGATTGGACAAATTCATGGAGAAGAAGAATTTCAATGTCGACTAGTGCTGATGGCTATATGCTACCTCCAGTATCAGAGGCACTATGCCTATGTACACCAGTTGCCGGGGAACATGGGTGGGAGGGTGCTGTTGCACTCATGCCCTGCTTGTGGGATCCAGTGTGCAGCTGGTTGGCCACTGTGTGAACAGAATGCTAGACTAGATAGACCCTTGGTCTGATCCAGCATGGTTCTTCTTATGTTCTCATGTAGCCTCCTTGGTTTCCCCATACTTCAATTAAAGCCCAGGATTCCTCCCATAGGACTTTGTTCAGATCAGGAAACACAGGCAGCCTGGGAGGCTGCAGATGCAATGGAGAGATGTGTAATAGAAAGAAAACAAACACAAAGCACTCTCAGCTGCCTCATAGTGATTAGGCAAGCTCAAAAACACCACAAAAATAAAGTATAAAACACCTTGTGTGGAGAAGTGCTTCCTTTTACCTGTCCTGAATCTCCCACCAGTAGGCTTCATGGCATGACCCCATTGGGTTCTAGTATTATTAGAGAAGGAGAAAAATGTCTCCCTATCCACTTCCTCCTCCGCTCATGTAGACCACAAGCTGCTGCAGCAGGGCCAATCTCATACATAGCTGGGAGTGGCTTGTATTTGGCTTCGAAGGTCACAAGTTGTGCAGACCTAACACCAGAATAGTATTACTGTTTTTAGTCTGATATGCTGTCCCTTGTGTACTGTCAGAGCACTGATGAGTTGAGTTTTACGTACGCACGCATGCACGCACGCATGCACGCACATGCGCGTGCGCACACACACACACACAGATTCTTACTTAAAATATCACTTGCAAATCAAATATAAATACTGATGTGTAACAGGTCAGCAAGCACAAAGAGATCCCACACTGTGTACCCATGTCACATTAACTTTGCAAACAAGAACACCTTTTCAAGAAGGCAAACGCTGAGATTATCACCACCTGTTTGTAGCAGTGATGAAATAAAGAGGACTTTTTCAGTTCATTGATATTATTTGCATCCTTAAGCACCTTGACAAATATTGGACCCTCTAGAGAATTGTTCCTTGAAATGTTTTTTCTCACCAACCCACAATTGTTCCTGGTGTAATTTTATATTTCACTAAAGTTTTTGGTGAATCAAATTGACATAGCAAATATGTAATCATAGCAATGGTCTACATGAACTGAGGATTGTTAATTCTGAATAAATAAAGGGGTCTTGAATGGAGCAAGATGGAGTGCTTGTTAAGCTCTGTTTACTTATCTGGAAATGTTACAGATCCAATTTTGGAACTCATTTTAATAAGCCAGTTTTGAACCGGGAAACTTTTTACCATGCATCTTTATTTACAAATGCATCGCAGTACCCTACTGAGTTAGGATCTTTACCCTTGAGTGTCATAGTGTACTGTGGCAAGAATTTTAGCAAACTGACAGCAAGCCAGAGTTGAAGGTACTTGAATTTGTGGTTTATAACAAAATTAGACAGTTTAGGTACATGAACAACATTCAGATGGAACCTGCAATTATTTGATAAATTCTATAGAGGAGGTAGGCAATCGGGAAAAGTCTAATGTGCAGGGGAAACAGAAAGACAGAGGTCAGAGGAGGGGAGTCCAAAAATAAATAAAGGAATGGGAGGGTGATAGGATGATGGACCCACGAGAGAGCCCTAATGGGATTGTAGAAAGGGACCAAAGTGTAAATAACACTTTGGTTAGAGGCAACATGGGCAGATATTGGAAAGTTAGAGAGGCTGTAGAAGAAACAGAGTTAGAGGGAAAGCTTTCCTCAAGATCTGCTTTGATCCAGGAGTATGTCTTTTGGACCAGACCACCAGAGTCATGTAAATTTTTCCTGATGAAATAATGATGGGTGGAGTCACCCTGGCTGTTGATAAAAAAAAATCAGCTTGTTCTCAATAAATATGCAGGTAAAAGGCTGGGATGGGGGACTGAGGGCAGGCTGAGACCTTGTACATTTCTGTAAGGCCCATAAACAAAACAAAAACATTCTAAGATGGCAAAAAAAAAATATACATGTGGCAAAAGGGTAAGAGATGAGGCTCTCTCCTGCTGAGCACTACCGGTTCAATGAACACACAGAGGGTGGCTGTGGTACCGCACAGATTAGCCCTACCCACCACCAGAACTATGTGCTGTCTCTGCCTCTTCAGATGTTCATGAGAAGGATTTCTCATGCATGAGGAGCTTCTACATGTGACCCTGACTGGGCAGGTTGCCTCCTCGTGTATTAGCTGTCGATGCACACAAAGGGAGAACTCCTTCCCAATGGAATTCATCAGGGAGGGAGGGAGGCAGGCAGATCCCAGTTCTGGCAGTGAGTGGGGCTAACCTACATGGCCCTGCAGCCTCCTCTGTGCATTCATCTAGTACAGGGTTAGGCTACGTGGTGCCCATGGGCAACTGTATACCCCCAGACACATTCCCACTGATACTCCTGCTGATACACCCTAGTCCTCCCAATTTTTATTTTACAAATATTTTTATATATTTCTTACTGGCAGGTGGGATTGCTTCAGAGTGAAATGGGAGCCTCTAGCTGCTGCCATCTTAATTTCCCATAAATACTTGTCCAAATACCCATGCCCACCAAAAGCA
Organism: Shinisaurus crocodilurus; assembly: GCA_021292165.1. Classification (NCBI taxonomy): domain Eukaryota; kingdom Metazoa; phylum Chordata; class Lepidosauria; order Squamata; family Shinisauridae; genus Shinisaurus; species Shinisaurus crocodilurus. The sequence goes on from CM037876.1 coordinate 29,018,140, forward strand.
GCCATTTTATGGTTGTGCCCATGACAGTTTCTCAAATTTCTAGATGTGCCCAAAGGCCCAAAATGTTGCCTACCCCAGATCCAGCACCTCTGGTGGTGACCTATTCCACACTGCAAAGTGGATAGAGAAAGAGTAGTGTTCTCTTTCCCATGGCTCCTTCTTCTTCCACCCTGGCCAGCAGCCTACTGGTGCAACTTCTCACTAACCTTGACTGTCTGTGAATACTTTTGTGTTGGGCCTTGGTCTTGCCTGGGTGGCTTGGCCAGTATGGCTTGGCTCACTTGCCTCCCACCATGTTTGTTTGCCTGCCTTCATATTCTTCATCCTCACTTGCCTAGCTACCTGTGCTTCTTCCTGCTTCATCCCTTCTCTGACTTTCCTTGGATAGACTCCTGTGCTTTCACCGTGGCTTTACTGATCTTGCCTCTGGATTGGCCTTCCTATATCTGCATGACCCGGCTTCCTAGATTCAATGTCATTCCTCCAATGGTATCTCTTTCAGTGTTCCCGATTGACACCAACCCACATCTTCCTGGAACCTGCTCCTCCAGAAACTCTGTCTGCTTGGACTGCCTACAGCTCAGACCCAGGGCTTGCACATGTCCTAATGGCCTTATGTTAATCAGCATTGCAACCATGATGATGCCTCAGGCACTTTCCAAACCCCATTCAGAGACTGCTAAAACTGGCATACACCCACTGATGTCAGTGGGACTACACTTGTAAGAAAAAGCGGTTATTGAACCTGACGATGGAAAAAAATGAACTGTAGATTACCTACGCCTCTCCCTGTCAGCGGATGATTATATTTACTTATGCACAATTCTTCTGTTACTTTGAAGAAAGATTCTGTGTTCTGTTCTTTTCTTTTCCTCTTTAATTTCACATTCTTTGTTGGCCTACAAAGCGTTTTATTGTGAGTTGCGTGTGGGAGGGGCTCACGGAGTTCCTATTATTCCTATCTCTGCTCTCAGTAGAGGATTTGTTTATTCATTATTTTCCCACACATGTTCCTTAACTCCCTGCTTAATACACCAAAGTGTTGTGCGTTCATTAACTTTGTATTAGAAAAAGTGGTTGTGCAATATAATAGCAGGCAACAAACAAATTAGAGTATATACTACACACTGGGTTTCATAACACAGTATGGCCTATTCAGTTCCTCTGACAATGATTTATGGAAAGTTTCTTCCTCTCTCTGGCTACAGAATGCACTTTGCAGCGGGAGCTGTGTGCACGACACAGCTCTACTCAGCTGTGCCACTCCCTTCCATGAGTTTGCTGAAACCCAAGTGTGGGCAAGAGGCTTGCTAATCCAGTATCTGGAGCAGCAGGCAGCTGCATCACCCACCCAAATCATGCCCATATACACAGCCATTATTTTTCTGGCCTGGCTTCTCCATCCATACCCTGATAACCTCCTGTCTGGAGTACTGCAATGTGTTGTATGTTGGGCTGCTCTTAAAGACAGTACAAAGACTTCAATTACTTCAGAATGCAGCTGAATGATTGCTAACTTGGACTTGGCATTATAAGCATATCACACCAGTGCTTTGGCCACTTCACTGGTTCCCAGTCTGTTTCCAGGCTCAATGAAAAGTGCTGGTTTTGACCTTTAAAGCCCTTCACAGCTTAGGATCAGCGTACCTGAAAGATCTACTGTTTCGAGATGTGCCTAGTACCTGGACCTTAAGATAGTCTTCTAAGGTCCTTCTTTGGGTTACCTTGCTAGGTGAGGTACAGCAGTTGGCTACTGGGAATGTGGCTTTTTAGTGTGAAATGCCCTCCCCAAAGAAGTTCACCTGGTGCCTTCCTTGAAATAAATACACAAATCAGTTAAAAAAAGGAATGAATGACTACATTCACATTTATGGAAGCATATAAATATGTCTAAATAACTTTTTTTAAAAAACAAAACAACCCAAAATCCTTACAATGGGACTTGTGCAGAACAAGGTATTATTTAAAGTTATATTTAGAAATGATATGCCTAATTACAGTGCCAGCTTCATGTTTTTGAGGGCCCTTGGGCCTAAAGTCTACCTTCTCACCATTATTGTCACTAGCTGCTATATCTCCTCATCCTCTTTCTCATGATTGCTGCCACTTGCTTGACAGGCAGAGATTCAGTGAGCAAATAGGCAGTGGCATCTACTGCTCCTCCTTCTCACCACCACCATTCTCTGGGCCAGAGGGAGAGGGGCAGGTGAACAAGCAGGTTGCAATGGTGAAGAGGAGGAGCAGGTCCAGAGGCCTCCTGTCAGTGGACTTCTGCTGGGGTGTGGGCCTTTGTCAGGTGCCCGAATATGCCTACCCTTGATGCCAACCCTGCTTAATTAGATTGAGCAAATGGTTGCAGTGTATATTCCCTCCTAAATGGAGTGTCCATATTCCAGTCATGGAATCCAGTCAGCCATTTCCACCAAATAGTGAGTTCCGCTGCTGCCACACACACACACACACACACACACACACACACACACACATCCCGCCCCCAATCCATTTTTCTTTTCCAACTGCCACTCTACATTCCGTGGAGACTGAGCATGGTCAGTTCTTATTGGGCTGCTTTTAAAATTATTATTTTTTCCTCTTAGGGCTTTAAAAAAATGTTTTGTACTTCTGCAAACATTGGGGTTCCCCCCAAGCACGCTGACACCTCCCTCTTGTGTCTCAGTGGCCCCCTTTTGACTGCAATCCAGTTGTCATTCACCAGCTGTGGTCGCTGTTAGAAGGAATGATTGACTATAATGGAAAATGTTTGCTGGGGGCGTTGTCCTGCATCATGAGCGACTCATACATTTGATTAATTCAGCATGATCCAGGATGGCAGAATTAGTTACTGCGTGTAGTGTTTGACTGAAAAACTTTTACCTAATTGTGTTTTATTCTTATTTAGTTGCACCCTGACCCTATGCACACTTATCGCGGCAGTAAGTTGCATTGAATTCAATGGGATTTACTTCTGATACATAGGATTGCACTGTTGACATCTTTTTGATGGGCCATCCTTTCCCTCTCTTCATTTTTTTTAAAAAAATTGTTACTGGTATACAAAGAGCTGAAGGGGGATTAATTTTCTTTTCATCGCATTACTGTTAAAGAGAAGCTAATGAAAACCCTAGAGTCTGGGCAATTGGCTAGATTTCTGAGCTTGAGTTACCCTTAAGGATGCCACAAAGAGAATATTACATTACACTGTCTTTCTCTAGTTTCCAAATAATGGTATTGATATTGTCAGCCAGCCTAAAGGTACCAGTCATCAGAAAGCTTATTGACTCTTCAGAATAGCTCTATCAATATCCAATTTGCTGTCTGATCTAATGCACATTCTATGCAATGTCAGAGTATAGACTCCTTTAAAAAAAAAAAAACCATGGCATGAACAATACCTTTTTTCTTCATGCTTTTTTTTTTTTGAAGGGCTTATATTTTATCCATAGTCTTTACAACCCAACTTCTATCCTTGCCAACTTTACTATGATAATGACTTTAAAAATAAAGAAGCCAAGCCCATCGACATATGTTTAAAGATAGTTTACTAACTCATTGAACAAATATGTACATTGAGGCCTTGTCTCATTTTCAGATTTGCAGGCAGGATGGTTTTGTAATAGTTTTGGAGTGTTTTGATTAAACGAGTCATGTTTTCTTCCCAGGAATTGATGTGATACAGCACGTAACTAAAACTGATTTAGCAAGAGCACGTCTGCATAATGGAGATAACCTAATACCATGGAGACACCTGATAGGAAACCAAATTCTTTTCTTGCATTAACTTTGCCAGTTAAGTAAGCTGCACGGGTATGAGTATACAGTTTCGTCTTTTCTTATTTACTGCTTTGTTGTTTATATTACTGCAAACCAGATACTCTGTCTCAAAGAAATTTCACAATATTTTGCAGTAATTTTAGTCTTAGGGAATTGGATGATAATATGCAGTACAGATCCTTCTGTCATACTGAGAATTAACATAATGCATGTCAATGCAATAGCATATATTAAGATATTATGATGGATATAATTTAGTTCTGGGATTGACTACACACCTTGAGTCATCTTTTATTGTCTCCTCCCCCCTCATGTACATACATTATTTTAATAAGTATGCAAACAAAAGAATCTTAGGCTGGATGTGCAAAAGTGTTTGGAATGTTATCTAGGGATGGTTGGGCATAAGCACATTGTGACATGCAGTGCAATTCAATGCATGTATACTCAGAAGTAACTAAATCCCACTAGGTGGGATATTTAGGACTGCTGCATAAGTAGTTAAATTTTAAGAATCTAAATTGGCAGCTTACCACCTCTTTAGTTTGTGCTGAAATTACTGCTGGATGAGTCCCTACCACAATAGAATTTGCACCTGATCAACAGGGTTAAATTCCCTTCTGAGTCGAAGAGCAGAGCAGAAGTAATTGACTTCTGATGTGGCAATGCAAACAGTCCAGAAGTGAAGTATTTTGCTGCTCGAGTTCAACTGGAGTAAATGACTGCTCTTAAAAACTGTTGGTGTGAGAACCCATCCACAATTAATCTGGGAAGAGAATGGCTGTTAAGTTCACCTGACACCCTACCCCAACGTGCACTTTCTTAGATAAAGTGTATTTGGTTTCTGATAGGACTATTCTGCTCTTTCTTCCATTTTATCTCTGATTACATTAGGACAGGGGTGATGAACCTCTTTTGGCCTGAGGGCTAAATTTTGTTTTGGAAAAGCTCTGGGGGGCGGCGGCTGCATTCCTGTGGTGGGTGGAGCCATAGGCAAAAAGGGTGGGGCCAAAATACCAGCATAATTTAGTTTAAAGCTCTTACTGCCAGTAACTAAGCCTTTGGAGAGGCATGTCAACCTTTTAGAATGGGGGGAAACTGCACCAAAGCAGGGACACCACCATACAATCTGTGGTTGGGGAAAAGGGGGTGGGGCCAGCAGAAGGGGGTGGGGTCATTTGGGGAACCCAGGAGGGCCAAATTAGAACCCCAGCAGGGCCCAGTTTGGCTCCCAGGCCTGAAGTTCCACACCCCTGCATTAGTACTATCTTTATTATTTTTTTATTATGCATCTTTCCATGGTGTTTCAGTTTAGATTGTTGGTTGGACAATTCAATACCTGTCTATTATAATAATACAAAGGCTTGGATCCAGCATAGGCCTTCCATTCATGCAATAGTTCCTTCCATTCACGGAAGAGCTGGCAATCCAGTGGAGGCTGCCACTCTTGGAATTCTTCCTACTCCCTGAAGCCTCCAGTGCCATCTTCCACACCATTCTGGAGGGTCAAAATCTACTAAAAACCATGGGGCGGGGAGTGGGGTGGTGGAACAAAAGTTCTCCATCACCACTACCTGAGACCAGGAAGTACTGGAACCACCATGCCACTGTGCCTCCTAAGTCCAGCCCAGATATGTGACTGAGAAGGATACTATGGCCGTTGGTATCAAAAACTACTGAGAGGTCTAGAAGAACCAACAGGTCTGCACTTCCCTCATCCATTTGCCAGCATAAGTTATTCACCAGGGAGACCAAGACTGTTTCAGTCCCACAAACAGGTCTGAAACCTAATTGGAATGGATCTAAATAGTCAGTATTATCGAACACTGCATGGAGTTCAGTGGCCACTAGTCCTGCTGCTTCTCTCTTATTAGAATCAATGGGACTTAAGCTTGTTTTAGGGTTTTTTTCCCCCCTTTAGTGCTGGTTTCCACATGTTTTAGAATAATTGTTTATCCCTAATGACTTATACTCTAAACTGAATTAATGGTCTTGGGCACCACACTTGTAGTAATGTGAGCTCTTAGGGGAATCTACTCACTATAATAACTGGATTAGCAATGGTCAAATCAAAGAAAAGCAAGAGATGGAGATAAAGACAACAACTTCCTTTTCATCTCTGCAACATTCTCTGAAAGGTTTAACCCTAACAGCTGCAGTGAAGATGATAAATAACATTGTCTTTTCTAGCCAACCATTGAAATGGCAACAACAGGAAAACATTTCCCAATATATTTCTGTGAAAGAAAGTAAGAGTTCATTGTGACAAATTTTGAAATTGTCACTGAGAGTTTGTTTATGCACACACACACACACGCACACACACACACACACAGAGAGAGTGGGAGAAGAAAGCCTAGTCACAAGCTATCCTTTCTTGCAAGAGCATGCTTCTATATATATAACAGAATGAACAGAGAAAGATTGGTTGGGAGGGTTTTCCTTCAAATTAACCATTTTAGATAACCTAAACAAAATGAGTCAAAAGTAATTGGATACAATCCTCAAGAAGTTACTTTCTTGAGCTTGCCGGAAATAATTAAAACACGATGGGCACAACCTATTGGGAACTTCCTCCTCTGTATTGACCTATTGTAATGAATGGGAGTCATGTTGTAAAAAAAAAAAAGCCAGCTTCTGGAAAATTCACAAGAACATAGGAGCTGCTATACTAGAGCAGGCCAGAGATCCAGCATTAGTGCTAATGGAAGTTCCTCCCACCCCCAACCCATTGCTACTTGCACAATGGGACATTTTCTTAAGTAAGTGTGCATAGGCTTGCAGCCTCAGTCTTTAAGGTGCTAGAAGACTCCGTTTTGTTTGTTCATTGGGAGCAAGACACTCACCGTGCCAGGCAGATACCAGGGGGATTTTTCTAGGTTTTCATATCTGAAATTTCAAAGAAAATAGGGTGGTCATCATCTGTGGAATATACAAAAGTCTCCTACAAAATTACTTAGATTTAATAGATGTAATTAGTTTAGCCTTTTTGTACTACAAAAAGATAATACAACCACAGCTCATTTTGCTGTGTACAGTCTCTGTTTCTGTTGTGTATCTTTTATAACCCAGTTTAATGGAACATGTTTACTGCTGATTTAGGGAAATGTCTTTACATCCACAGTGAAATATGGACAAATCCATACTATGTTACTGAAAGTCACATGTGGTTGACCAAGTCTGACCAAATAAAAAAATAATAATTAGATTTCTTACCCTATAGACTGTTAATCAAGTGAGGAACTTGTGGTGGTTGTTTTAAAAAATATATATTATGAACAAGGGAAAGACTGAGTACTAAAAGCTTTGATTCTTTAATTAATGTAGGAATAACAGGATTTATTTCCTCTTCAAAAACTAATGGCATCCTCTACTTGGTTACCTGTGCCAATGTCTGTTTGATTGGCATTTTCCAATTTACTGTGGCCTAGCTCTCACTGAGCTGGTAAAGCTATGCTTGGTTTTACCACTTCGGGCAGGAAGTGTATGTACGCTCCTCCATACATTCTTGGCAGCGCAATCCAGTATGGATGCCCACTCATAACTCTTTGAACTCAGAGGATTATGGGCATCCTATGGAGGGCAGAAGGAGTGCAGAGATGAAGGTCACCTTTGCACTTCTCCCACCCTGCAAAAGTCTTAGATGGCCGATTTTGCTGGATCTCAGCCTCAGTCAATATGCTAGCCTGGAGAAGGAACACTAAGGATGATCTCAGGGTCTGGGCAGGTATATATGGGAGGAGACTATCCTTCTCCAGGAGCCCCTGCCAAAGGAAGTGAGGTGGGTGGCTACTAAGAAGAGGGGCTTTTCTGCTGTGGCACCCTAGTTTTGGAATGAGCTTCCCAGAGAGATGCTTGCCTGGTGCCTGGTGCCTGGTGCCTCTTTCTGGCACCTTCCTATTTTCCCAGGAATTTTAGTCTTTTAGTTTCTGTTGTTTTAAATCCTTTACTGTATTACAAATCTTTGCATTGCTGTTAGGTTTTACTTTGACTTTTACTTCTATTCTATACTGTAGTTTTAAACTTTTGAGCTTTTGTGTTGTATTTTATGGTTTTAATTGTTGTGAACCACCCACAGAGCTTTGGCTGTTGGTTGGTATAGAAATGAATGAAATAAATGAATAAAAATTCTATGACTAGACAACATTTCTGGAAATTGGGTGAAAGGTTTTGAGGGGTTTGCAGGCTGGATTGTGATTGTTCTTTCATAGATTCATAGATCATAGAGTTGGAAGGGGCCTACAAGGCCAATGAGTCCAACCCCCTGCTCAATGCAGGAAACTAGAGGAGGGGTCTCTCATCCAAGTAATCAGCAGGCCTGACCCCTGCTTAGCTTTCCACTCTCAGACAAGCTGAGACAGCGTGAGCACAGGCCTGTATCAGATTCTGTTCAATTCAGGTCACCTAGAAGGTAACTATTTTGAGCTTCTGGAGCGGGAGTGGAAAAATTATCTTGCATGATAGTTGTTTTTTTCTTTTACTTGAATGTTCCTTTCCCTTTTCATGTGGATAAGAGATGCAAAGCTGAGACTCCAAGGGCCTTCTTTGAGTAGATGCTTGGAAGTAAATTATTTAAATATTTAAAAATGTGATGTTTTAACTAAAAAAATATGAATAAACTAAGAAGAAATTATTTTAGGCTAGCATATTGACTGAGGCTGGGATCCAGCAAAGCACTTAAGAAAGGAAATAAATTTAAGAGATCGGCCAGACTCCCTTTATTTAGCACAACCGCACACATTCTTTATATGAGAGAGAAAGAGAGTGAGAGGCGGAGGATTTTGGACATAAGGATAATTCACAATTCTCATGCTAGCTCTTTGCAAAGAGGACTCAGATGCAAATTCTTAAAGTACATGCCCAGTATTGTGTGCAATATATGGGTATATTAGATATTGGTTTGATACATTACGCTGCTTTGAACAATGCATAAATCCATAGATCCTACTATGCATAGTGGATGAGCTGTATTTTACCAGATCCATCCACCAGGGCCCCTGTCACACCACTAGGTTCACTAGATGCCCACATGGTAGATATAATGTTTGCCTAGGGCCTGGAAGCCTGAACTGTGCAGTTGCTTCCTAGAGTTCATATATCAGTTAACAACAACTGCATAGCTTTAAACTGCACACATTGGACTTCATGCATGTAAGCTGCATGGGCAGCTGGCTGGCTAGAGCTGAGACAGGTAGCCTGATGGGTGGGGAAGCTGCCACAATCCTACTTCCCCATTGTGTGTGAGTTCTACACACTTAGCACTCATCTGAACCCAAAGGCCAAATCTGGTCCTGCTGGGGTCCCAATCCGGCCCTCCAGGCCATGCCACTTTCCCCCAACCATCAATCATTTGGTGGTTTCCCCTCTTTTGTGCAGTTTCCTCCCGCCCCGTTCTAAAGGTTGAAATGCTTCTCCTAAGGCTTAGTTACTGGGAGTAAGAGCTTGAAGCTGAAATATGCTGGTATTTTTTTTAGTATTTTTGACCCCAGCCCTTTTGCATTTGGCCTGCCCCCTTGTCTTTGGCCCTGTCCATCACTGGATTGTGGCCCTTGAGAGTTTTTCTGAAATGGAATTCCAACCTCAGGCTGAAAGAGGTTCCCCACCCTTGCTATAAGGAATAGAAAAGGTATTTATATAGCAGTTTACCCAACAAGACTAGTGGTGGGTGATCCGCCCACCACCCGACTCGCGAGTGATGCTGCCGTACCTGCCAAGCCGGGCTGAAAGTGAGCACCAGCTGAGGTGCTCGCCAGACTTCCGGATTCCCTCTGGAGCACTTTTTATGTAGAAAATGGCGTACGATACATTAAAAGCGGCCACGATTTGCATAACTTTTCTATGTAAAATGCGTTCCGGAGGGAACCTGGAAGTTGCTTCCCCAGCTTGGCTCAGGAGAATGTGAGTCGAGCTGGGGAAGCAGATAGGGCGAGCGGCGCTCAGGGGGTTGAGCCCAGCGAGTTTGCCGGACTTCCACCCTGCAAACGAGCTCCACACACATCCCTAGACTATTCTTCCAACTTGAACCAAAATTAGGTCAGTGTTGAGCCATTGCCATGGTCACTTCCTGTGGCACATTGCCTTTTTCCATGTTGGATGACAAGATTCCTATAATTTTGTTTGTATTCCACCATGAAGTCATATCTAGAGTTGATGGTCGACTTCAGATGGATTACCTTGGAAATTTTGGCTCAGACTTCCCATAATCAAAGCAAATTCTGTGTGGTTCCAGAAAGTCCTAATTGTCCTGTCCTGGCCTATGGCAGACAAGGCAAGACAAGAGTTGCAGAAAGCAGCTTTTATTGCAATAATTTCTCTAATGAGCAAACAGCTTTCACAGAGGCAATAAATGTCCACAGCAACAGGGTGATAAGGAGTCCCATGCTATCAGTCCAGCCAAACAGAACATGAACAGAGTGCAACACACCAAGTGCTGCTCGCCCAGTAAGTCCACAATGCTCCAAGTTCAAGGAAGGTGGGAAGCAGTCCAGGATGGTGGGGCATTGCCTCCCATGCGGGTTACTGGGTGCAAAGGTTTTTATACAGAGAGTGGCGACAAGGAATCACTATCTTACATTGGGTCCTGGCAGGGAAACCGGCCCCATAACTGATGGCTATTCCTGACTGGGCATTTCTGTTCTGCCCTTTTCTGCTGGCGACGGAACAAAGGGGCCACCCCTGAAACACCCTCTCCCAGAGATCCCTCCTCCTGCTGCCTTGTTGCCAGGAATGATGCCCATAACTGGTAAGCAGGAGCCTCCATCAAACTCGAGTTCTCCAGCTGAAAAGAGTTGTCTGTATCAGTCTCCAGCGCCTAACCCCACCCTTGTTCGCTGGGCAGTGGAAGGCCTGGCAGAACTAAACTGTTGAATTTACCATGTGGTCTACATGCCCATCACAAACCCAGCTGTCTGTGTGTGTAATGATCAAATCTCCCATTACCACAAGCCCCTCCACCCCCCGGAGGCACATCCTCAGTGAGAGAGGAAGTTTGTTTGTCTTCTGAGGAATAGGTCCCTTCTAAGGGATCATTTCCCTCTTCCTCGGGATGATGCCCTCCTTCCCAGAGACCCTCATTCTCTGTGACAGTAGAGGAGCTGACACCCAGGGAGTGCAACACTGCAATTTGGTCCCTGAAGGTCTCATCTGCCAACCTCTCTGCCTCTCTTCGATTCTCCAGGTCAGTAACCTGGACTTGTTCCCTGAGAGCCAGGAGCTCATTACACCAAACACACACCCAGGACTTCTGTCCAGCTTGCAGATAGTCATACATGTGGCACTCAGTGCAATACACTGGATAGCCCCCACACCCCTGCTGGCTTTCTACCTACATAACTGGGTTGTTGTTGTTTTTAATTGGTATTATTGGGTTTGTTTACCTGGAAAAGCAAGTTGTTTACTAGGAGAAGGGGGGGTTATCTATAGTTATTGACTTAGAGTTTACAGTTACTTACTACGAGAAGGGTGGGAATTGCTCTCTGCCCTGGCCTCCTCACCCTGTTGCCGAACTCACTCAGTTGCTTAACTCACTTGTGTGGTGATGCTTTGTCACTGGGGCTGAGACACTTCGTCACTGGGGCTCTTCATGCTGACTCTCCCCCCGAGTCAGAATCCATGTCTGAAACTGAAGCTCCCTCTGAACTAGGGCAAAGTCCCACACTAATAGCCCCATGAGTTGGCTATCTAGTTCATATCCATCATAGGAGTATAAGAATTTAACAGTAAAAAAGATTTAATTAACCACTGAAACCATCGAAAGTAAAAAGAGGTGCAGAAACAGTAAGTTGGTATAGCTACACCATTTCATTATACAGCAAGTTCTGCGTGGTTCCAGAAAGTCCTAATAGCCTCATGAGTTGGCTATTTAGCTGACAGTGGTCTCTAGTCAATGGTGACCATGGGTGGCTTGGAGCCTTTGCACAGGTTCTGGCCTGCATGAATCATATTGAGGTCCTCCCTGCCACCCCAGCAGCAGCATCACATAAGAACATAAGAAGAGCCATGATGGATCAGAGTAAGTGTCCATCTAGTCCAGCATTCTGTTTGCACAGAGCCAGCCAGCTGCCCACAGGAAACCCAAATGCAGGACATGCGTGCAACAGCACCATCCCACCCAAGTTCCTCCAGCAACTGGTGTACATAGGCATGCTGCTGCCTCTGATACTGGAGGTAGCATATAGCCATCAGGCCTAGTAGCCATTGATAGCCTTATCCTCCATGAAAAGCCTTATCCTCCATGAGAGGAGAGAGGTAGAGCATCAAGGAGAACCTTATCTATACAAGGCTCCAGACTGGGGATAGTGGATTCTAGTAAGCACTCTGGTTTTAGATGGGTTTCACCCATCTACAGAAATTCTACAGAAATCTGGTATCCTATTCCTTTGGCTTCCCTTTGAATTCTTGAGGTGCTTCACTAGAGGAGAAAGCCATGAAACTGATATGGATGTTGCTGTTGGCAAAATCTGGTGACAACCTAATAATGTGCTGCTCTGCCCACCCCGTCCCCCACATCGCAAACTGTGGAATGTTGGCAGTCTTATCAAAATTCCTCAGATCCTATGTTCAAGAATATCCAAAGATCTACCAGTGCAAATTTGCATTGAATTTCAGTTTAGGCAAGATGATGGTGCCAATTTTAGCTTTCACTATCCCATACATAATTTATTTTGCATCCAGAACCATTTAAAAGTAGGGTCACTTATATGTAGGGAGACCTATAAGTCATGCTATCCACTGGTGCAGTGGATGCCTTACACCAGTGGTAGGCAAAAGGTAGATCTCCAAAAGTTTTGAACTTCAACTCCCAGAAGCCATTGCCAGCACAGCAAATGGTCAGGAATGCTGGGAGTTGAAGTCCAAAATTAATTAATTGATTAATTAATTATATTTATACCCTGCCTTTTTTCCGGCAAGGAACCAAGGCGGCTTACATAATCCTCCTCCTCTTCTCCATTTCATCCTCACAACAACCCTGTGAGGTAGGTTAGACTGAGTGTCCGTGACTGGCCCAAAGTCACCCAATGAGTTTCATGGCTGAGCGGGGACTAGAACCTGGAACTCCTGAGTCCCAGACCAACACTCTCACCACTATGCCACACTGGCTCTCATATACCTAGAGATCTACTTTCTGCTCACCTCTCTCTTACACAATCACTTCACTGTGGGGGAAAATGCATAAAAAGGGCGATCTTCAGAAAAAGGCTGGACAATGAGCTATCCACCATGAGGAAATAGATGTAAGACAGGGCCTAAAGGGGATAACTGTTTAATACCTTGTTTACAGCTTGGCAGAAAGGCAGCTCAAACTGCAATGTTTAAATCGTATAGGAAAAAGTCATTAATTTTTCTCACTTTTTGCAGAAGGGAAAAAAAACAACCTGACTTGTACATTGACCCGAGTTTATTAAATTTCATGGGCAAGAAAATCAAGCCTTGCTTTATTGTGAACATATGAACACACTCACTGTGATTTCAGGGCAGTAGGTATTTTGGCATATTTCCCGCATAACCTAAAGGGATAGCTGGATGTTTCCCACAGCTGCGTCTTTGGAAGCTCTGAAGTTTCCTTCTAGCACATTAACCTGAAATAAATCATACTGTAACTTCTGTTGAATATGACCTTTCTGTTCCTGAATAGGTCTGACCACGTCTGTGTCCCAGATTTCAAGGTCAGTGAATTAATGACAGCACATTATTTGGCTGGGACAGCTAGTCCCTTAGTCTGCAAGAAGAAAAAAACCCATGACATGTCTGTAAGCTGTTTGTGAACTGTCAATGTTTGGTAATGCCAAGTTAAAATGGCCCCATCTGGTTTCATAGATTTCATAGATCACAGAGTTGGAAGGGGCCTACAAGGCCATTGAGTCCAACCCCCTGCTCAATGCAGGGAACTAGAGGAGTGGTCTCCCATCCAAGTAATCACCAGGCCTGACCCTGCTTAGCCTTCCACGCTCAGACAAGCTGAGCCAGCGTGAGCCACAGGCCTGTTGTTTATTTTAGTTGCCTGTGTTCAGAGAAAAGCCCTTTCCTGCTAAGTTGATGTTGGATTTTTACGTGAAATGGACTGCATCGGAAAACTTGAATTAATCACTGTTACACAACTCATCTTTGTCATTTCTTTGCTGGAGAGCACACTGTTCCTCCTCCTACTCAGGTCATTGGCTTCTCCTGCCTCACTGCAGTAGATTGTTTATTCAACACGGTCTGTGTGGTCAATTCCATTTACAGTTTGTCCCCTGCACTGTAAGTTTAATTGGAAAAAACCTTTAAAGCTAAGTAATTGCTGACAGAGATACAAAGGAAAGCTGGATGGGATTCAGTCTGCATTATTTACGGAAATTTCAGTACTTCTCAGTGACTGGTGACACACAGTCATGGGTCTGGGGAGACACTTAAAAACTTTAGTGCTTAACAGAGCTTGAAATATGCACCTGTCCCTTCATCTACCCTGCAATTAGACTGAGAGAAGATAGGCTATTGTGCTGATAATATGGATGCAAGGATGCAAAGCAATTCTTCATATTTCATGACATCCTCAGATGCTGAACCGTACTGTTGATACTTTTTAATTCTTCTGGGCTCGGGATACAGATCAGTTTGATAAGGCAATCATTCAATTTGCTCCGAAGACGTATTGAGGGGGAAAAGTGCTATTTAGCCAAAAAAACCCAAAACAAATGTAAATGTTAGATTCCTTAGTGAAAATATAGATTTGGTACACATGAGCTCTCAAAAGGCATGTGTTATTTCTGTTGTTTCAAAATACACCCATTAACATTTGCTTATGTGTTAGATGTTTCCATCTGGGATTCTTTGAACATTTACTTTTTCTTTTCTTTTTTTGTGTGGATTACTCAGAAGTTAAACTTACTGTTAAAGGCATTCTGCCAAGTTACACTGTGCTTCAAATAGCTCTCTACTGTTCGTACACCATGCTCATCTTCATGCTAACTTTAGTAAATTGTGGGCTAGTTTTTTAATGTTTATTTCTCCATCCATCATCCATGGCAACTGATGTGTACTGTATCCATAGTTTCCCCTCCCCCAATCTCCAGGTATGCCTTTGCTGCATGTTAAAATATAGCTTCTTTGAATTAATATGTATCCCAAGTTTGGAGAGATCAACAATCGAGTCATCATCGAAGACTATAATGAAATGTGAAGAATTGCTTCCGCCCATCCTTATCCCAAGATTTGATAAGACTAGGGAAGCATTACGGTACTCCTTCCCAAGTGACAGCAGCAAATGCAAATAAATGCAGATCACAGCTGAAAAATAGAGGACAAAGAAGAAGACTGTGCTAAAATTCATGTCTCTGACATGCTAGCTTTTCATGTGCAGCAGACTTGGAAGGTGGATTTTCCCCCCTTTCTTATTAACATGGGGAACATTCAAACCTGGAACCCACCTTTAAACAGGTGCAGTCCAGAAAGGTCTGTATTCTGGGTAGGAATAGGTGAGGATTTAGTTTGGTTCATTTTTAGATAAGAACATACCAAAATCTGCAGAGTTCTCCATAAGCAGGATAGAAACAACTTGAGATTTTTTAAAATAAAAATTGAATGTGGGAAGAAGTGAAACTGCCATGCTTGTCCATCTAGACAGAGAACGTTGAGTGCTTAGCTCTTAAAAGTCTGGGTTTGAAACATTGTGTATCCAGTTATGTTTGTGGTACTGAATTAGGTTTGCCACTTCCTCATCAAACAGCTACATGGCAGGCAGATACATCATAGTCCTCTTCATGCTAGGAATAGATGCACCTATATGATTCAGTAACTGCAGATTGGTTTGTTATTTGATGATAAGGGGGGGGGAAGCAAATGTGGGAGAAAGTGAAACTGAGAGATTTGTTATTTCTGTTATTCAGTTATTTCTGCAAATCTTCAGATAAAACTGACACTAAGAGGGGGCCTGTAAATATTGCAAATAAATAAATACACTCCCCTAATAGCTATGCTGTGAATTGGTCATTTATGTATAAAATGTATAAACCGCTTGTCCATAAAATACTCAAGCAGGGAAAAACAAAAGAAAATAATGTAAGATGAGTTATGCTGGATCTAACAGCACTCTGCTCAAAGAGTGGCCAAACAGATGCCTGTGGGAAGTCCACAAGTATGATATGAGTGCAATAGCACTTTCCCACTGATGTTTCCCAGCAACTGGCATACAGAGGCATAGCGCCTCTGATACTGGAGGCAGCATATAGCCATTTATTTATTTATTTTATTTATACCCCACTTTTTTTCCTGCAAGGAACCCAAGGTGGCTTACATAATCCTCCTCCTCCTCCTCCTCCTCCTCCTCCTCCTCCTCTCCATTTTAACCTCACAAGACAACAATCCTATGAGGTAGGTTAGGCTGAGAGTCAATGACTGGCCCAAAGTCACCCAGTGAGTTTCATGGCCGAGCAGGGACTAGAACCCAGATCTCCCGAGTCCCAGTCCAACACTCTCACCACTACACCACACTGGCCCTCAGGACTAATGGCCATTATCCTTCATAGGAGTATAAGAATGTAACAGTAAAAAAGATTTAATTAACCACTGAAACCATCGAAAGTAAAAAGAGGTGCAGAAACAGTAAGTTGGTATAGCTACACCATTTCATTATACAGCAAGTTTTGCGTGGTTCCAGAAAGTCCTAATAGCCTCATGAGTTGGTTATTTAGCTGACAGTGGTCTCTAGTCAATGGGTGGCTTGGAGCCTTTGCACAGGTTCTGGCCTGCATGAAACATATTGAGGTCCTCCCTGCCACCCCAGCAGCAGCATCACATAAGAACATAAGAAGAGCTATGATGGATCAGAGTAAGGGTCCATCTAGTCCAGCATTCTGTTCGCACAGTGGGCAGCCAGCTGCCCACAGGAAACCCAAATGCAGGATATGAGTGCAACAGCACTGTCCCACCCAAGTTCCTCCAGCAACTGGTGTACATAGGCATGCTGCCTCTGATACTGGAGGTAGCATATAGCCATCAGGACTAGTAGCCATTGATAGCCTTATCCTCCATGAGAGGAGAGCATCAAGGAGAATCTGATCTACAGAAGGCTCTAGACTGGCAGGGAATAGTGGATTCTAATAAGCTGTCTGGTTTAGATAGGTTCCACCCATCAATAGAAATTCTGCAGAAATCTGGTGTCCTATTCCTTTGGCTTCCCTTTGAATTCTTATCCATAGGAGGATAAGAAGTTAATAGTAAAAAATTAATAATATAAAAAAAATCAACCACTGAAATCATAGAAAGTAAAAAAAGAGATGCAGAAATAGTAAGATGGTATAGCTACACCATGTTATTGTAAGATGGCAATGTGAAAAAGTTGGAATAACTGAAGACATGAATCCCAAAACTGAAAGAGAGATGCATATCTTTTTGTTAGGAAAAAGAAAAGTTCTGCTTGCATATGTGCAAACAGAGTTTTAGGGAACTTATATGTTTACATTTGCTTGTGTCTTTGTCCAGGCAAGACATAGAGTGAGTATGTCCCCTTAGTGTCACTGGGAAGGCTGATCTAACAATTAAAGTGCTTTTGTGGAGCAGATCCAGAAAGATGTCAGTATAGTTTCCTCACTCTTTAGCTACAATGTAAATTTATGAACTTTTTGTACAATCTCTACATCCAAGCAGTTCAGAAAGCTTTGAACTCAAAGTGTGGGTTGTTCCCTCAGTGGAAAGGAAGAGGAAAAGATAAGACGGTCCTACATTCCTAATTTAAACTGTATATTTGCATGGAAGATTACTCACATGCAAGAGCAAAGCACATAATTCACAGGGCTATCGGTTTTCAAAATTACAGTACAACACACTTCTAATTTTAAATTGCCTTCATCTCCACTGATTTTTGTGAGATGGTGGAAGCAGATGGTAGAAGTTAGACGGTAGGAGCAGACGCCTTGATTCAAATGTGATTTTTAGCTTGTCGAATATCAACCAAGGGCTAAACTACACAATACGTTAAATACCTAGCATGCAGCCTCATTAGCTTCTTTCCTTCTTTACTTACAGGTAAGTCACTTGCTTTCCTAAGTACACCCCCCCACACACACACCCTGACCATGAAGGGAAAATTTAAACCTCCCGTACCCATGTGAGGTGGTCCCAGTCCAGATCAGGGGCCTGCACACTTACTTGTAGTTAAATAAAGCAAGAGAGACTAAGCTGCGTGCTAGGTATATAATGCATCATGTAGTTTAGTCCTGAGAGAATGTGATAGGACTTTTCTTTCTGCGGTGTGCCTAGTAATGTGACTAAAGGTGCAATTCTATGGCCTCCTGACATTGTCGGGGGGGGGGAGAATAGGAGTATTCAGAGTCCCAGCTTCGAGGTCCTCTGACCGCGGCGGAGCTATTATCACTCTGAATGTGGAGAGTGTCTAGATGAAATACAGGGCATGAGGCACGGCACAGGGTGGCCGAGATTGTGTTTGGAGGCTTATGTGCATCAAACACAGAGGACATTGAATTGCACCCAAAGAATGCAATCCTATGCATGTTTAGATAGAAAAAAGCAATGCTGGCTGAGGAATGCTGGGACTTGTAGGACCTTTTTCTGTCTCAACATGCATAGGATTGCTCCCTAACTGAACAAATAGCTAAGAGTTGGTGATATTCTTCCATTTATTCTTGGGGTGTTCATAGCAGCTAGCAGGTGGTGACAAAAATGTCTTATATAAATAAATAAAATAATTAAGCAGCAAAGATTATGGCCTTTAACCAATTTTGCTCTCCATGTCCCGTGGATATTCTGGAAATGCCAGGGGGGAATCAACATGCTATTGAAATGTACTCAATGCAGCTGACATACTCAATAGCTCAGGCTTCCCCCAACCCAATGCCCTGCAGATGTGTTGCACTACAACTCCCATAATCCCCAGCCACCACATCCATGATGGCCCAGGATGATAGGGCCTGTAGTCCAACACAACTGGAGGTGCCAGGTTGGGGAAAGATGTCATAGTGCTTTCGGATCTCTTCCTCTTCATCTCCCTCCATCAAATTCTGCCACAACCTAGTGGATAATTCTACAGCACGAGAGTAAGCCAGCTTATTCAGATGTAGGCTCTGAGCTCAATGGGGCTTACAAGTTACACTCTCTGAAGTGGGTTTAGAATTGTAGCCTTAGGGCGCAGTCCTACGCATGTTTAGACAGAAAAAAGCCCTACAGTTCCCAGCATTCCCCAGCCAGCATCAAATAACCTGGGCACGTGTCTGTTAGCACTATGGGACCCCTCCCCCCTGTGCAGTCCTCAGCACCACTTGATAATCTGTTCCAGGTGGTCTCCCAGCCCTCTGGAGCAAATTTTGAGGGCGCACAGGGGGCTGCAAGGGGGAAGGGAAACCACTCCCCTCCTGGTTCCACTGATGGAGCTGCTTTCATCAGCAGAACAACACTGTTGCATCCAACCCATTGTACATGTTATTGGCCTGGCCGTCACACAAAGCAAAAGATCCATATCGCACAGAACCAGTTTTTAAAACAAACAAACAAAACCCTAAAACCCAGATAAGATGATTTAAAAAAAAAAAAAAAGTTAGATACTGGCATCTAGAGCTTTTATCAGAGAAAGGAAATCACTGTCAAGGAAAAAAAACAACAACATTTAAATAATAGTGAAAGAATTCCAGTTAAAAGCCAAATACTTGCCTCAGTAATAATGTCTTTCCACCTTCGTTGCATTTTATCCTCTTGGCACAAAGAATGCTTTTAAGAGGCGGTTTTTTTTTTTTTTTTTTTTTGTAGCTAGCAATATGGATTTTTCAATATGTCTTGATTCTCAAAGGTTTTAAGGATTTTGCTAACCTACGGCAAACTGTAATTTGTAGTCTTAGCAAATTTGGAAAGTGCTACTTTCTCACAGGAAACGTAAGGACTGGCTGACTCCAGAACTAATGTGACACTTTTTAAAAATCTCACTGATGCTTATTTAACACAAGGATAGTTGCTTTTTCATTGGTGCTGCCTAAAAAGAGGACAGGATGAGTGGACATTAAATGTGAATTGGATGATTACAAAGGAAGAATGGGGGAAGTTCCCATACAGAACAAAAATACAGGCTTTGATAAAAAATTGTTGAGCCATTTCTGACCTAGCTGAGAGAATTCTCACAAAAACTGTCTGGCAAGAAATGAAGTACTTCTTCATGCAGCATAGTGTAAAACTATGCAATTCACTCCAGAAGATGTAGTGATGGTCACCTTTAAAAGGGAAATCGTGGAAGAAAAGGCTATCAATGAGTGCTAGTCATGATGGCTACATATTATATCAAGTATCAGTGGCAGTATGCCTTTGTATGCAGGTTGCTGGGATATGTGAGTGGGAGGTGAAAACAAGGTTCAAAGGTTAGTTCTGTTGAGCTTCTTCCAGTTAGCTTGTGATGGTAACCAGAATGGACCAATGTTAGAAAATGAGGGTAGTATCTGGCTCCACTGGTTCCACTGCGCAAGTGGAACCCATCACTTGCACACTGGAGAAGTGGCACTTCTTAAAGTAAGCCTGAAATGAGCAGCAAGGCTCATTTCCAGGACAGGGCTGGTCAGGAGAGCTCCCTTTTGCAAGCTCCACCGACCACTGGACCTCCTGCCTTGGTCACTTCTGGAATCTTCTTGTCTAGTTGCTGTTTCTAAATCGATGACATTAGGTCCTAGACATACAAGAGCCCCATAGTTTCTACAGTGAGAGATATGTGTGGTGTATACTGTCATGTCATTTACACTTTGATCCATTTCCTCTTGCTAAATTGACTTTATGGGGCAATCCATTGGTAAGAAAATATTTTTGTGGTGGAGATGGACAGATAAGGTGATTTTTTTGGCTTTATTTTTTTAAGTTTCAACAAAACAAA
This sequence comes from Shinisaurus crocodilurus, assembly GCA_021292165.1. Taxonomy (NCBI): domain Eukaryota; kingdom Metazoa; phylum Chordata; class Lepidosauria; order Squamata; family Shinisauridae; genus Shinisaurus; species Shinisaurus crocodilurus. The sequence goes on from CM037876.1 coordinate 29,038,748, forward strand.
ACATAAAAAAGAAAAATAGGAGTGTGTGTGTGTGTGTGTGTGTGTGTGTGTGTGTATGTGTGTATACACACACACACATACATAGATTTGAATACAGGCAGTCCCCGAGTTAACAACGTCCGACTTACAGACACCCCCATACTTAAGAATGGACTTCTGAGTTCCCCAGTGCTATGTCGTTTACGCAGAGTACATAGCGTAGTATACTACACAATTTGCATAATTTACGTAATTTGCGTAAATGCCAATTTTAATGTATAGAATGCTATGCTGTTCCAACTAACATACAAATTTGACTTAAAGATATTCTTAAGAATGGAACTCATTCGTAACCTGGGGACTGCCTGTATATCAATTGTACATAATCTTTAACAAAGGCAGACCAAATATACATGTATGTATGTATTCAAGAGTGGGGTTTATACGTCATCCGTTGAAATGTTGAAAATGTCGTTAGGTCTGCAACTCCGCAATCCATTGCATTTTAGGAGGTGAACATTTATCTTTCCAATGTTGTAATATTAGTTTTTTAGCGGTCAAAAGGGTACAGAAAATCCATTTACATTGACTGCTGCGTTAACTTCCAAGAAGCAGGTAGATAATTTAAAAGAATGTATGCATCAGTAAATATTAAAGAGTGTTCCAATACAAAGTTTATCCATATTATAACCTCCTCCAAAAAGAGGCAACTACTGGACATTGCCAAAACATGATTAAAGAGATAAGGCCATTTTTACTTTGGATCAGCAGGTGGGTGCTGATAATGAGTTATTGTCATTTTCCATTCTGTGTGTCAAATATGACTTGAATGGCAATACTTGCAATTGAAACATTTGTTATTATTTGGGTTTGGCCAGGCTGCTTTTACAGCATCAGAGTCTCTGTCATTATTGGAAGCACTTATTGAGGCTGGTCAGGCAAAGCAACCCACGATCTATGTCTATAAATACGTGTTATTGGTCAATAAATATAACATACAGGGTTTTAAGCAGGAATGGAATAGGGTTGTCCCATTCTTCCTAATCAATGGATCACCACTTTGGTGTCTATACCTGTTCTGCCGAGAGCTCTTAGGCTACGTCTTATTCAGCAAAACCTTTTGTTACATATCTACTGGATGCCAAAACATCTCTTTATTAAGGGATTGTATAATTCGGCTAATTGCTGGAGGTGCCTGGGCCATGACATGTTCTCTATTCTAGCAACAACTCTCCAAGGATTTAGGCAGGGGGGGGGTGAGGAACCTATGGGCCTCCAGATCTCATTGGACTTCCTCTCCCATCATCCCTGATCATTGGCTATGCTGGCTGGGGCTGATGGGAGTTGTGTGACCCTCCAACAACCTAAGTACAGCCACAGGTTCTTCACCTGCATTTTAGGCAAACTTAAAGACCCTTGAGATTCTTTAAGTAAAGTGCCTAGGGATAGAACCAGTATGGCCTTTCCCCCTGCTTGCATTATTGGAATAAAATTTATGGGTGGGGAAATAAAGTTAATCCAAATAACTTGAGTCATGATTTTGTTAGCAAGCTTCTGCTGTGCCTTTAAATAGAACTTACATTTTCACACATTTCTCATTGACACTAAATTTATCCTAGCAACTTCCTGAGGAAGAAATACGCATATATAGCAGAACTAATCTCACCCATATATTCTAATTGGCTGACATTGTTATATTATCTGGGATGCATTTTATTTATCCTTAGGGTAAATTTTGCCTGTGGGTTAAATTTTATCCTAACATAAGAAGTAGATTCCCCATTCTTTTCTTTCCCTCTAGCAATGATCTTTGCTGATGACAACACTTACCATTCTCTGAAACAATGTGACATAGTTACAGATTAATGTTTTTAAAATCCTTGTGCAGATAATAGTCTTATTGGCCAAAGATAATAGCTGCTGCTGATTCTGCTTTTCTTTTTTTAAAAAAAAGATTGGTCTTGCAACTTTTGCCTAATTGCGTTTGATGCAGAATAAGCCATCTAAATGCAAGCAAATATTCCCAAATTGCATCAATTATTACATTCCATTAAAAATGTGCACCTTAACTGCTGGGGAAATTACTATGGTAGCTGATAACAGATTTTGCCAATGATATATATTTATATTGTTTAAATTCTGGACTACAGCCAGAGAAGTAGTGTAGATTTCATAGATCATGGAGTTGGAAGGGGCCTACAAGGTAATCGAGTCCAACCCCCTGATCAATGCAGGGAACTAGAGGAGGGGTCTCCCATCCAAGTAATCACCAGGCCTGACCCTGCTTAGCTTTCCACACTCAGACAAGCTGAGCCAGCGTGAGCCACAGGCCTGTACAATGGGCATAAATGTGGCATCAACTTAATGAAGGTAGAGACTTACCCTGCTTGAAGGAGAATGTCCTTGCTTGTTGTTTTATAAAGTGCTGTTAAGATGGCACCAGTGTGCTAATAAATGTGGTGGAGAGTCCAGTGATCAACATTTGCTGCCATTTTCAGGGTCACCAGTTCATTAAAGCTCTTGGACTGACCAAGCATTAGCCACATGCAACTCATTTCATTGCACACAACTTGTGGTCCTGGATGGAGGATGTACCTCCCCATCCACATCAAAAGATGCATCCCACCAGTTCACACAGGGCCCAGATGAGCACTTTGGCGCACTGTTTACAGTGCACTTGTGGGAGACTGCTTCTTTGGGCAGATATATTCGTTACTGGATTGGGCTGATTTAGTTTATGTTCGGAATGGGTGAATTTCCCCCAGTTCTATTCCATTAGTTATTTCATGGGTTGGGTTTGCTGTGCCCTGCATCCCATACTTCCTAAGATAATTTCTAAAATGAATTCTGGAATTGGGGCATATGCAGTTTGTCATGGCTTTTTGTCATTTTCAGGAGGGGAGTTTGTGGTGTGTGTGTGTGTGTGTGTGACAGAGAGACAGATACTGAGAGAGTATGTATTGGCATGTGTCAGAGAGAGAGGTGGGGTGGGGGGTGTGTTTGTGTATGTGAGCAACAGAGAGAAAGGGAGAGTGAGTAGGATCTGGACAATCACAGGGGACACATGCCAGCAGTGGAGTGGCCCTACCCACTTTGGGATGTGGCCAAGCTCACTTTGGGATGTGTGCTTGCCTGGAGCCAATCTAAAAAGATTCCCTGCCTTCCAATTGTATGAAAGGGAGGGAATGAGAGGGAGGGAGAGATTTTGGCCTATGCCATTTTATCATCATCATCAGGCAATCACTCGTGACCGAGTAAGATTGTCTTCCAGGATAAAAATTTACAAAAAGGAGATTTTAAAAGGAGGAAATTCTGAAGAAAATTGTGTAGACTCTAGCGATGGGTCCGTAAGTGACTGTGGAGGCCAATTCTAGATCCACACAGCTTCCCACAGTGAGGACACAGGTTACCAGATGGAAGATGGTCCTGTAAAGGATTCATTCGACGTGCTTTTCGCTTAGCATGTTTCTCCCTTTCACCTTGCACTCGGGCTTCTTCAAAGTCCATAGAACCTTTGTGAAAGGCCAGTTAGATCATTCATGGGCCAGAGCTTCCCAGTTTTCGATGTTTATATTGCATTTTTTTAAATTAGCCTTATGAACATCTTTAAACCTCTTATATTGACCACCGATATTCCACTTTCCATCCTTGAGTTGGGAATAAAGTAACTGCTTTGGGAGACGGCTGTCAGGCATTCTAACAACATAACTGGTCCACTGAAGTTGGCGTTGAAGGATCATTTTTTCAACGCTAGTAGTTTTTGCTTCTTCCAGTACACTGACATTTGTTCGCCTATCTTCCCAAGTAATTCGCAGGATTTTCCGGAGGCAATGTTGATGAAATCTTTCAAGGAGGTGGAAGTGACGTTTATAGATATGTTTTGCAGGCATATAATAAAGTTGGTAATACAATGGCTTCATAAACCAGTGTTTTGGTCTTCTTACAAATATCCCAATCCTTGAATACTCTATGTTTCATTCAAGAAAACGCGGCACTTGCGGAGCTCAAACGATGCTGGATTTCACTGTCGATGTTAGCTGTAACAGAAAGATAGCTGCAAGATAGAGAAAATGATCGACATTTTCCAGTATTGTCCCGCCATTTTATATCTCTTGTTTTGAATGAGATGAACAGTGGGGAGGTCTGCAAAAAAGTGTTCCTAACCCTTTCTTTGCAAATGCTAAGCACAGAACCAGAGAGCTAAGGGAACTGTCCGCTAACGCTGCTCGCATTCTACCAGCAGCTTTGCCTGCCATCAGGAGTATTTATAGCAATGTATAAAACATATTAGTGACACCCGTTTTTTAAAAAAAATTCCGAAAGCTTTAGCTAATATTACTGTCCGCATTTAAAAGTGAGAGCTCAGTGCTTAAAAGCTGGTCAATAAACATTTTAGTACCAGTCCGTTCCAGTGATCTGAATTCAATAATGTTACCTTTCCAGGAGCTGCAGAATGGAAAGTGAAAGAATGATTTATGAAGCTTAGCTATGCATGGTCAGATAGGGGGGAAAAGCTTTAACTGATGATTGCAGGATTCCCTTTAATGAAGTACAAGTTGCCAAGATAAGTTTAGGTAAATGAAGCCTCTGTCACAATATGTTATGAAGAAAAGAAATGACAGACACAGCAGAGCAGATGGGGGTTATTATCAAAGTGTGGTGTCAGGGAAGGTAGTCTAGGTAACTGCAAAGATGGAACAGATGCATTAGTATTATTGTTACAAACAATATCATAATACCTACATGCATTTATGAAATCTGTCCAAATTAAGCCTAACAGGCTTCCTGTATAAAGGTGTCATTTATCCCTCATGGAGACCATTTCCCCAAGCCATTGCCTTGTTTTAGGAAAAGTCCCATTAAAAAAAAATAACTCTTTTATGATGTCACTCTCCCCAACTTTCCCTTTGCTTATTAAATTCTGTTCACTTAGATAATACTAAGAAGCATTGATTGATATAAATAATTTTGTCTCCTCTACCATAAATGTAATGTAACCTTCAGGCTGGGCTGAAACAGATTCCTGAGTTAATAGCCCTCTTTGCAGGCTACAAATCAAGTCCGTTATTTCTGTAATTTGGGAGGTGAATGGGATAAATGGTTTTCCCTTTGTATTGGTGGTAGAACACAGGGAGTGGAACCATAGGCATTAAGGACATAAGAACATAAAAAGAGCCAATGCTGAATCAGACCAGAGGCCTATCTGGTCCAGCAGCCTGTACACACAGTGGCCAACCAGCTGTCTGTGAGAAGCCCACAAGTAGAACATGAGTGCAACAGCACCCTCCTGCTCCTGTTTCCCAGCAACTGGTATACAGACAGAGGCATACTGGAGACAATGACTAGTAGCCTTAAGGACTAGTAGCTTTGTTCTCCATAAATTTGTCTAATCCCCTTTTAAAACCATTCAAATTGGCGGCCATCACTACATCTTATGGTAGCAAATTCCATGGCTTAAGCATGTGCTGTGTGAAGAAGCAGTTCCTTTTATTTCTCCTGAATCTCCCTGCATTCAGCTTCATGAGATGACGCTGGGTATAGTATTATCCACTATTTCCACACCATAATTTTGTACACTTCTATCATGTCTCCCCTTACTTGCCTTTTTCTAAGCTAAACAGTTCCAGGCCTCATAACGTTTCCTCATAGGGGAGTTGCTCTAACCCCTTGATAATTTTTGTTGCCTTTTTCTGCACCATTCCCAGCTCTACAATATCCTTTCTGAGGTGTGGTAATCAGAACCGTACACAGCATTCCAAGTGTGGTTGCACCATAAATTTGTATAACAACAGTGTGATATTGGCCATTTTATTTTAAATTCCTTTTCTAATTATGCCTAACATGAAATTTACCTTTCTCATAGCAACCACACACTGGTTCTATTTTTTCTTCGAGCTGTCCACCACAACCCCAAGATCTCTTTCTTGGTCTGTAACCACCATCAGTGGATCGATCCCATATGAAGTTGAGATTTTTTTGCCCTAATATGCATCACTTTACACTTGCTGACATTGAACTGCATTCACCATTTTAATACCCATTCTACTTGTTTGGAGATAACTTTTTTGGATCTAGCCTTCATTGTGGGCAGCGTGCAATCAGGAAAGTGCCTGAATTTGATTAGATAGCAGGCACCTTCCCAGTGGCTGCAATTATATGTTCCTTTCATTTATGACAGGAACACTCCCTTTCCTTTCCCAACATGGATTTTCAGTTTCAAGCATGAAGTTGCCTTTACTCTGAATTGGCTTCACTAGCCTGCAGTGACATGGGCAGAACAAATCCAATTAGCTATTTGACATTATGACATCATCACATTCACAATGCAATCTGTAACTGGCTGGAATCATGTTATGAAGAAAATGCTTTCTAGTGTGGGTGCAGAAAAACCAAAATGGCACTGAAGCAACTCGTACACGGCTGCTGCAACAAGATCACCATGTGGTGCAGTATGGCTTAGCTACAGCTATATCCACCTACCTATCTTTCCACCTCTTTAAAACAACGACAATGACAAACAAGCAAGCTTTGTCCTCCATCCCCTTCCACACTCCCAATGGCTGAGATACCTCCATTTTGATTTTCTTGAATTGTCATGCCTTTGTTGACAACTTAGCTTGTATGTAAACATAGTGAGATCCCAGTTGGATGGCACAATCAGCTCCTTCCTCTTTGTGACATTTTAATAATAGCTTAATCAGCCATGTATTTTTATCCCAGCAAGATTCTTTCTCCCATTGTTGTGCAAATAAAAGAAGTGGGTGGGGGGAGAACTATTATTCTGTGAAAAAGTAGTATTTACTAGTTATATTGCCAATGCATAATATGAGCCTTCAGTAACATTACAGCTTCATAGCAGAACAGTCACTACATAAAGTCTGGGATTCAAGTTGCACATTTCTCACATTTGAATTTTGTCCAAATTCTATAGAAGCTGTTAGAATCCAAAACATGAAGCAGGCAAATGAGTTTCCACATCAGTTGGCTCACACAATAGGAGGGTATTTCCCCCCACCCTGAAACTAGTTAGGAATAAATTTTCTTTTTAGGCTTTTAAATAAATCATATCTGCAGTTGCAAAAGAAAATTAAAGCTATTATTAACAAGCACCAGAAAGCTTTGGCATAGATGTGCTTTGCAGAGGATGCAGAGCCATAGGAAGGCATCACAATTTAATAAAACCCAGAAGGACTTTATGCTGTTTGTACAGAAGTGAAATGGGCATCCACAGATCACGGGATAAGTTAGTTATCTTCTATTGCCATGAGCAAGATTTTTTGACAAGATGCCTATCATATGAATCAAATTGCTACCTTGTACAGCTCACAGTGCAGGAAGAAAATTGATCTAGCCAATATTCTAAAATCATGCTGCTATTTCCTCCAGAAGGGAGTGAGTATGTAAAGAACAAAGGAAGACCTGATTCAAGATTTCTCAGGAGATGCTTCTCTGAGAACATTTCTACAATATTTTTTTCTCACCTCCCACCTCAAAAGTCCACTTTGCTGAATTTTTCTGGAAATGTTTTCCACCATATTTTTTTTTTTCATTTTGTGGTAGCGGCTATTTCATTCCCCCCCCCCAATTCCCTGGAACAACTCTAGGTCCAACCAGGACATTGTGGAGTGAATGCAAAATGGCAACCAGGCTGCCATCACTTTTGCTGCTGCTTACACTTGCAGAGGCCACAGAAAACTAGAGCATAGCACATGCTATGTGCTGGCCAAAAGCTAGCACATAAGCTGTTACAGTATTGTGAAGGATCGATTGAAGGTTGTTGGTTGGGGCACCTTAACTATGAGTGCTGTCATCAACAATAAGAGAGATACAACTCACAAGTAGGACTAAACCAGATAAGTGTAGAAACCTTAAATCTGAGAAAGACCGAGAGCCCACTTGGTTGGTTTTCTTTCAGTATTTCATTTCACAGAATAGAGAAAGCTGCCTTATACATGGTGAGCATATTTGTCTGTCACACCCACCCAGTGTCATCTAATCTTTCCCACCATCTGCTACCTGATCCTTTTATCTGGAGATGCTGCTTGCAGCTATACCTCCCTCCCTCCCTCTATCTCTCTTTAAAATTACAGGGAAGTCTTGTCCTCTACGACCTGCCACTGCACCAAGGGCTGAGAGACCTCCATCTTGCTTTTGCTGATGTGTCATGCCTGTGTTAAGTATATGCTCTACAACTGAGCTGTTGTTCCTTCCCAGAACCACAGTTTAGCACCTCAGAGCATCTTTTCTTAAACAATTTCAGTAAACAGCAAAAATAGAGACATTGCTAAAGTACATAATTATATGATTCACTATGCAATCCTATACAAGTCTACTCAAAAGTACAGTAATACCTTGGATTGCAAGCATAATTCGTTCCAGAACTTTGCTTGTAATCCAAAACACTCTTATATCAAAGCTAGTCTCTGGTGGGCGTGAGCGGGGCCAATTTCAGCCTGCTATGCCTGTTCGAGGCGAGCGGTTACATCCCTACTATTGCAAGACATCGCTTGTTTCTCAAGTCAAATTTTATTTTAAAAAATTGCTTGTCTTGCAAAACGCTCTCAGACCAAGTTACTTGCAATCCAAGGTATTACTGTAAGTCTCATTGACTGGGCTCAGACAACATGATAAACCACATTCAAGGGTTGAGTATGGGTTGAGTGTGGGTTGTCATTAACCCATGGGTTGTTGTTGAAACATGGGTTCTCGTGTTGTCTGAACCCAGCTGCACTCTCAAGCCGTGGCTTGTTAACCATGAACAACCCATGAAGAGAACCCATGGGTTGTTGTTGGGTTGTGAACTGTGGGTTGTTCACCATGGATGGTTATCTTGTTGGCTGGGTTCAAACAACACAATAAACCATGTTTCAACTTTCAACGACAACCCATGGTTCAACGACAACCCACATTCAACCCATACTCAACTCTAGAGTGTGGGTTATTGTGTTGTCTGAATCCAATCAAAATGTTCAGGGGGGCGGGAGTGTATTCCCAGGTAAGTGGGAATAGGAATGCAACTTCAGTATATGCATTTGTTCACGTCATAATGGTGGGCTGCATTATGAAAATCTCTCTCTCTCTGGGTGTGTTCGCATGGCACGGGAACCATGGGGGAGCAGAAGTCCCCCGTGGTTCCTATGTCGTGCAAATACCGACCAAGGGTGCCCCCACGGGACGGCCGCGCATGGGATGCACACAAAGTGACCATGGTCGGTAGAGGGGTAAGCCCCTACCATGCGTGGCCACCCTGCCGTGCGAACAGCGGGCGGCCGTCCCATGGGGGCTGCACAGAAGCGGCAGCCCAGAGTGGCCGGAGCTGCCGCCGCTCCATCCTGTAGGAGCAAATGATCCCTCTGGGCATCCCAGGCTCCACCCCCTAGTGCTGGGAGGCCCGCACTGCGGTGTGGGAACTGCCAGCTCCACCGGGGTCCGCCCGCGCGCAGGGCACAGGTCGTCTGCAGTGCCCCGCTGGACCCCGTGGATTGCCCCGTGGTGCCTCCCCCGCCCACAGCCTGGGTCGTGCGAACGGGTCCTCTCTCTCTTTCTCTCTCTGTATATATATATTATGCATTATGAATATATTTGTGTGTGTCTGTGTTTCTTGCCCGCCCCCGTGTGTGTGGTATGTGTTTCAGGAAGACCCCCTGCTCAAAATTGTGAACAGCATTCACATAGCATTCTCTGGAATTGGTACCCAAATATAACTGCTTTGAAGGTGCATGAATGCAAGTGTGTCCGGTCATTTAGTTTTCAGCAACGCATATAAATAAACTGGGTCTGAAAATTAGTCCCTGCTTAGCTCTCTCAGAAGGACGATATTAGGCCAGTGCAGGTGCAATGTGGTCCATCCCTTAACCATGATTAAGTACTGGGTATGGGCCTGCAGAATCATACTTCTCTAACCCACTAGAAGATTACACCAGCACCAGCATTAACCATGGTCAGCACTAACCAGGTTTCAATCCTAACTGGAAGGTGGCGGAAGGGAAGGACCATAGCTCAGCAGCAGAGCACTTGCTGTGCATGCAGAAGGTTCAATCCCCCCTATGTCTCTAGGTAGGGCTGGAAAAACCTCTTCCTGAAACCCTGGAGAGCTGCTGCCAGTCAGCGTTGACAATAATGGGGTTAGATGAACCAATGGTCTGTCTCAGTAGAAGGCAAATTCCTATGATCAGCCCCATATACTGATTAAGAGTGAACCCTGCTCTTACAAAGCCACAATTTCAGGGGTTTCTGGCAGGACTGGTATCAATGGTAGGCATGGATGGCACTTACTGAGGAGGGCTCATAGCCCGCCCAGTAGGGGCCCACTAACAACAAGAACACCCAGGACTTGCTCCTCCTCTTCACCATTGCAACCTGCTTATTCACTTGCCTCTCGCTCTGATGCAGAAAATGGTAGTGGTGAGAAAGAGGAGGAAGAGTTGCTACTGCCTATTTGGTTACTGGCCTTCTGCTTGTCAAGGAAGCATATGATGGTATTGGTAGCAATGATGAGAAAGAGGAGGAGCATCAATAGCAGTTGGTGACAATGGTGGTGAGAAGGTAGATTCATGGACGGAGGGGGCCCACTGAAGGTATCTTGCCCAAGGTTTGTCAAAAACCTGGAGCCGGCACTGGTTCCTGGATTGGGAGGGTCTGGAAGTGCATTCATTGCAATGGAAATGCAGGTGCACATCCAGATCCATATTGGTTGTATGCACAGAAGCCTTCCTCTGCATATTGCTACCTACTCCCCTTGTTGAATCAGGGCACATTCTTACATTGTAGGATCAAAACCTTTCAAGAGTTAAGATGCTTATGAATAAACTCATGCAGCAAAAAGCATGGAAATGGTAAGTTAAGGCACCGACTTTAACTTCCATGCCATGTAAGCCATAAACACTTTCTACAATCTCTCATATTGTACTCACTTACAACTTAGCCTCCATGGACTTACCCTTTCCCTTGGTCTTTCAGCTGCAATTGTATTTGTGTTTCTATGCAAAGCATCCTCTCCTGCAACTTGATATTTATTTATTTAAAAGATAACAGACACTTTCAAAAGTTTTGCAAAGCCTGCTTCTCTATCTACACTTCAATTTCTGATTAGTTTTAGAGGCTTGGTTCTTCAAGATCTCAAGTTTTGAAGTCTATAGCATTTAATCTGTGTTAGGCTTTGATCTGGCACTATACTTTTATAGTTAGAATTTTAATCCCTTCATTGTGAACACCTAAAGGTATGACAGTTAGCCCTGAGTATTGTTAAATCCCACTTACCTTGGTCTGCCCAAGCAGTAGTTTGGCATAACTTAAATTAAAGAATTGGGAAAATAAATTGTGTGGAAAAAATACGGGTGACAGGCTCTTGAAGATTTATTTGATAGTGCCCCCCCCCCCAATCTTGTTCTTTCTGAAGAAGAGGAAGTGTTAGCCCAGTGTTCGAGACTTTGATGTGAAAAGAAAAAGATCATGCCCTGAATTGCAAATCATGCTAAGTCAGTGTTAGCAAAATTATTAGTTGTTATGTTATATTCCTTTGGAGTACTGCTTTTTACAAGGAGCAGGTTATTTTGAAGAAATTTGAAACTGGCATCCTAAAACTCAAGACAATTTGCAGGCTTAATCATTATATCATTATATATATATTACTACTCAAACCTGTACTTGCAACTGGAGCATGTAAATTGGCACCATTGCACAGCATTGTTTTTAAGATTTTAAAAAAACACCTTTTGCCTGTGATGTTTGATCTGTGATGGCTCATTCATACATGCAAGTCAGCAGTTGCTGTCCTATTCATCAAGAGATAAACATGGAGGCATGAAGTAGCCTCAAACTAGAAGCTTTGAATCAAAGTGGGGTAGTAAGCACTAGTTTCACTCTAAGCCATCCTTTTCTCAGTTGGCTGCCTCAAGAGGTGGGGAGAATAATAGCGAAGATAGAGGCTGGGATAGAGGGGACACAGCAAGGCAAAAGGGTAGAGAAAGAGCAAGGCTAGAGGTTAAGAGGGTGGGGACAGTGAGCTGAAGAGGTGTGTGTGTGTGTGTGGGGCTTAGAAACACTGAGGCTAGAAAGGGAGAGTAAGGGCCGGTTCACACAACACGGAAACCGCAGGGAAGCAGAAGCCCCCCACAGTTCCCATGTCAGTGTGAACGCCAGCCGGGGGTGCCCCTGTGGGACGGCCAGTGCGTGGGAAGCATGGAAAGTCACCATGGGCAGTAGAGGGGTAAGCCCCTACCGCATGTGGCCACCCTGCCATGCGGACAGCAGGCGGCCGTCCCGCGGGGGCTTCCCGTGGCCACACAGAGGCGGCAGCCCAGAGCGGCCGGAGCTGCAGCTAGCTCCGGCCTGTAGGGGCAAACAACCCCACTGGGCATCTCGAGCTGCGGCCCCCTAGTGCTGGGAGGCCCGTGCTACGGTGCGGGGATTGCCGGCTCCACCACAGTCTGCCCACGCATGTGGGGTGCAGGTCATCTGCGGCGCCCCGCCGGACCCCACAGATGGCCCCATGGATGCCTCCCCTGCTCACCGCCTGGGTCGTATGGACCGGCCCTAAGAAGACTACCCTAATGTAGTCTCCCTACTCACTTCCCTATTCACTTCATGAAAAGGAGTGTCGGAAAGTAGCGAGGCGAGGGTGTGGACAATGATGCAGACTTTTGGTATGGGAATGCTAACTGGCAAATCTGAGATGGAGATAGCAAAGAAGTTCCTGAAGCTATGCCAACTCTGTGTCTCTTCCTCCCCAAACACTGCATAGCTCAGCCTTCTGAGTCGGCACCATAACCTTCATTCCTGCAAAATAATAATTTAAAAAAATGTTTTAAATTAGCTCAAATGGTGAGCTTTGGGGAAATGTTTTTCTCTCTCTCTGTTTCTTGCTCTTAAGCTTCTTTGCCTTCTTATATTCTAAGGTGGAAGATTATAACCCTTTGTTCTGGTACACTGGAATTAAGCCTTCTCCAAGATTATTCAAGGATAAATTAATCTTGTTTGAGAAGCCTTAGGATATATCTTGCCACATGTTGCATCTTTAAGCCCATTGAAACAGCACTGAATTGTTTGGGTTTACATGCACACATGCATGCATGGAGAAGGGGAGAGAGACAGGTTGGTGTTGACTTGCGAAATTCCACAAGTCTATCCTCTCCCTGCACTCTAACTATGGCTCGCTTAAGTAAGGATGGATGAATCTGTCAATTTAAGTTTCTCTCAGTTTCTTATTTTTCCAGTCTTCAGTTCTGTTCATTCCATATCCACATTGGTTTGATACTTTGTTTTGTATGCAATTTTACTTAATATATTATTATTTTGTGCACACTTTCCCCTAATATATACATTGCTGTATGCTTTAAAATAAAAATAAAAATTGGAGAACTCCATCACAAAAGCTGGAGAAGTGCACATACAAGAGAACACCACTTCTTATCACCTTGTAGTGCCCAGTAAAACCACTCAAATATATCATACATGACCTGCAGCCCAATAGACAGTGACACTTCTGTCTCACACGTCTTGGGTTGTAGGCTGGTACTTGCCTCGCAACCTAAATCAGATACTTACTAGCAATAAGAGAGGCCACATAACAATATACAAACTAGTGCTGTGCCAAAAATTTATCCCACATGATCTTTTCGACTATTCTCATTCAGTTTGAAAGAAAAGACATTGCTTTCGAAAAGAAATTTGTGGAGAGAAAGCCTGGTCACACACGGCTGAACCCTGACATATTTTTCCTCTTGTACTGTCACCCCTCTTCCCACATCTGTCTGTATAATCCCCACCCGGGACACAGGAGGCACAGTTCTGGGAAGACCGGTTGTACATGGTCACATCTGCATAACTGCATCTGCATACCCTCAATAGGGCGCATTTACATCTACCCTCAAGGAAGTGCATAACATTCTGAAGGTGGGGAGCAGTCTCAAAGAGCTGCAAAGTACCCCAAAGTATCCAGGAGGTGCCAGCACCCAAGAGGGGACCACCACCCCGCAGGGCGGAACCAGCTTACCCAGTCATCAATGGCGGGGAGGGGGCAAGGGAGGGTAGAAAAGGCAAGTCCTAAAGAACAAAGGGTTGTTGGGAACACGGTGCAGGCGTGGACGGGTCGGGGCTCTGGCTCCGGTCAGGACCAAGCTTCTTCCAACCCCGGGTGCGGCGCCCAGAGTCCGGCAACGCAGACCGCTATGTTAGCTCAGTAAGTCAGAGTCTCTGATGTAAGCAAAGCCTATATTAAGCAAAGCCTATCCTCGTATGTGTATTGAAGCCTTCCGCTTCAGTGATTTTTATGGACTTCCTTGTTTATGGCGTGAAATTCCTGCAGTCTATCAGTTCTGTTCCATTAAACTTTGAAAATTAGCCACTTGCTGTCTCAATACGATTCAGTGCGATTCAGTGTCAATGGTTGGTAGCGGCTGGGTTTAAAGTTCACAGAAGCCATGTAAAGGGCATTTCTTCGGTGCTGGTTAACTCTTTAAGTGCCGAACTCACTGCAAAGGACCAGTCCCGGTCCTCCACAAAATTCAATGGTGAAGAAAATCTCAGAGGAATTCTAAAGGGTCGAGTTTGGTTATGTGCTTATGTTAAATAGGAGGTAGGCAAGGAGTGTGCACCAGTGTCTGTTTTATATTGTACAATCATCTCTCCGGCAGCCTGTAAACTCCTCAGTTTCCCACACTCCAACTAAAGCTCAGGAGAAGACATTGTGTGGTAATTCCTTTTTTTCAGATCAAGAACTGCAAGCAGCCTGGGAGGCCGCAGAGCAACAGAGAGATATGTAATAGAAAGAAAACACACACACAACACCCTTAGCCCCCTCACAGTGATTAAGCTCAGAAATATCACAAAAATACATTGTCAAACACTCTGTGAATGAGGTAGAAGCCTCTTTTTCATGGGGGGGGGAAAGAAAACTTTCAGGAAATTGGAGTACAGATTTTGGCACAACACTAGCTTCACTGCTCCCCTCACACCTGCATGGTGGTGGATGCAAAATGAGGGCCAGCCTGCCAACATAGTTGATGCTGTTTCCCTGTGCAGTGGCAGCACAAAAAACCCCACACACACCAAAAACCCTCCGGGAAAAAGAAAGAAGCCACACTACAACTCTTGCCAATGGTGAGTCCTACCTGTGAGAAACTGTTGAGACTTTCTCCTCTTGTGGTAGAAATTTGGTGAAAATGTCCCCCCAGTTTCTCTGCTCACAAATACGGCGGAGAATTTCAAAAGGCCATTTGCGCACAGCTCAAATGCAAACACAGAGGCCAGAAGCTGTAATGAGCCAGTCTCTCTGCCTTCGACCCTGGATTGCTGCTAGCCTGTCATACTAGGCTAGATGGACAAGTAGTCTGATGTGGTATAAGGCAGCGTCTTACATTTTAGCCCCGGCGTGTTGTCATATTCTGAGTCATTTCTTTAAAATATCATTTCAGATGTGAGCAGCATTGCTGAAATTGGTTCCATTTTATTCTAAGATGCTTTACGAGTTCTAATCTTAATAGCTAATATTTTGATAAAGCAGTAGTTTGACCTTCATCCTAAAAAATTTCCACCAGGGGAAAGGAATGCGTCCATTTAGCAAAAGTTAACTCAGAGATGAAGGGAAAGACAGTCTGAAGCCCTGATAAACTTCAAGTTCCCTTGGGCGGATGTTAAGAGTATGGGAGATGTATTCACTCTACTCCACAGTTAAGTTCTTCCTCTAGGGTGTGATTTTTCAAAGCTGCCAGAGGAGTCACATATCATATACTTTAATATATTTTTTAAGTTTTCTAAAAAAATTGGGAACAGGGACATCCAAATCACTGAGACTGCATCAAACATATCTTCCCTAAAGCTCAATCAATTATATTTTTGGGGATAATTTTTATTGGTTCTTTGGCCACAGAATATTTTTCTTTCCTTGTTAGCGATTTGTAGGACTAGATAATGAGTATAAACCACGGTTACAAGCAATCCATAGTGATGCTATGGGGAGGGGGGGCAGCTTTCATTCAGATGAAGGGCCATAGCTCAGTGGCGGAGCACCTGCTTTGCATGCAGAAGGTCCTAGGTTCAATCCCTGTCATCTCCAGTTGAAAAGACCAGGGAGCAGGTAAAGAGAAAGACTTCTGCACGAGACCCTGGGAAGCTGCTGCCAGTCAGAGAGAGTAGGCAATACTGGGCTAGCTGGATGAACCAGTCTGATGTGGTAAATAGAGCTGCTTCCTGTGTCCCTATTGATGTTGCTGAGAGATGAGGACACTATATAAGGTGACTATTTTGTTTCTGGAGTGCTTCTGTAACAGGGAATGTAAGATAAAAATTATAGCTGTGCACACATGGCCTCTCAAAATTCTCCAGCCTATTTGTGGGCAGAGAAATTGGAGTGTGTGTGTGTGTGTGGGGGGGAATTCACCCAATTTGTCCATGGGGGGAGGTGAAATTCTCCAACAGTTTCTCACATATAGGGCTCACCATTGGCAGGGGTTGTACTTGTAACACAGCTTCTTTCTTTTTTTCCTAAGGGTTTTTGGTGTTTTGCACTGCCACTGCAAGTGGCAACAGCAACAATTGTGTTGGTGGCCTGGCCTCCATTTTGTATCCTCCAGAATGCAGGTGTGAGGTGGGGCCAGTGTTGTGTCTAGCCCCAGGGAAGAGGTGGAGCTATTCCTGCGCCAAAATATCATCCAACTTCCTGAACGTTTGTGTCTAGCAGCCCCATGAAAAAGGCTTCCACTTTTCTGCCTCATTCTCAGGGCGTTTTATAATTTATTTTGAATTCCTGTTGGTGGTGTTTTTCAGGTTATCTAATCATTGCAAGGTGGCTATGGGTGCTGTGTTTTGTTTTTTAATTTCTATTACACATCTCTCCATTGCTATGCAGCCTCCCAGGTTGTCTATGCTTCTTGAACTGAAAAAGCCCTATGGGAGGAATTACCACATGATGTCTTCCTTTGAGCTTTAATAGAAAGCTGAAAAGGCTATGGGCTGCCACAGATATTATTGTACAATAAAAGACAGGACAGTCATGCACACTCCTTGGCACACCTCAAAAGTAAGCTAAGCATGAGAACCCTGGCCTGAATGCAAGTCATACGAATTCCTCTAACAAATTTCTTCTCCTTTGAATTTCTTTTTGAAACCAATTTCTTTTCTATCAAATTGAATGAGAATGGTCAGGGGGGGAAATGTGGAAGAATTTTTTGGTACAGCACTATTAAACATATTAAAATGACCCCCTTTTCCTAATTTATGATATGGTGTGGCATGGGTCGTTCTTTCCACACTAGCTGTTCATCATCATGCCAATGTATTTCATTATGCTTGTTATGCAGTTTCCTGTGATCAAATCCCTAGAACCTTAGATCTGGAAGGGACCTTCTAGTCCAATCTCATTGTGTCCTGCTCAATGCAAAATCTGCAATGCAGGACACAATTACAGCATCCCTGATGTCTGGTGAAGGAGAGATCATCACCACTTCCTGAATGTAACACTCAAACAGCTCTTGCTGTTAGGAAGTTTCTCCTACTATTTAGCAAAAATCTGCTCCCCGGTCATTTCTACCCGTTGTTTCTAGTCCTCCTCTCTGGAACAATAGAGAGTAAGTCTGCTCCATCTATCCCCAATGTTAGGATATCACCATTGTTATAGATACCCTTGGGGAGGGATGCTAGAGAAAAATCACCCCATGGATGGAATCCAACATTGTGCAAGTGGGATGAGACTTTCTTCTCCTCTCCTTCCTGCTGCAGCCCTGTCTCCTTTCAAATCTGCTCTAGGGGGTCCCCTCATCATTCTGGGCAGATTTTGAGGGTATGTGGAGGGCTGCAGGAGGGAGGGAGAATGGCCCCTCTCTGTTCCATTGATGGAAACAGTTCTGTCAGTGGAAGGAATTAACTGGATTCCAGCTATGACTATGTTAGCCTAGCTAGCCTATGTGAAAGCATTGTGCGCTTTGATGCGCAACACAGTGCTGTTTCCTCATAATTCTATGTCATATTTTGAGGAGTTATGTAGCTGCCCATCTTTAGATTCTTAATTTTGACCTTGACGTGTGTTTAAACTGTTGTTGGAATTGCAAATTAGCTCATGTTAGAAGCTCCATGTTGAGGCAGTGTCTCCAGGGCTATGCAATTCTGTTAAATGCCAATGCTACAGTTTATACTGCATTGTATATCATTAGGATTCTGAGGAACACAGTCTCCCAGGTCAGTACAAAAGTTTGCTTTTTTTCGAAACCCTTTACTGAGATTTAGTTACATTATTACAGTATATAATCTTTCCAAATTAATTCAGTGTTATCCTGTGCCCATTACTGCAGTAATAACCTAAATCGAATGCTTTTTGTTTTGATCGCTACGGCTTTATCTCAAATGATTTGAAAGATTTTTCTCCAATTTAATTAAACAGCAAACAAAATCAAATTGCGCACTGTAAAATGATTTCCATAAGGTTGGGTTATGTTCAGCCGCAACCAACTGCACCCCACTGGCTGCACTGTCAAATTCTGCCCCAGAGTCCAGCAGGACTAAGGGCAGAGGTTCTCACAGAAAGTGCCCTGAATTGATGGAAATCATCATCAAATGTGTAGCTGTCTTTCTTCCAAACTCAGAGCACTGATGAATAGGATTCCATGGCAGGCAAATACAACAAGAAGAGTTCAGGTGTGTGTGTGTGTGTGTGTGTAGGGGTGAGAAACTTATCAGATTTGCAGATGACACAAAATTGGGTGGGATGGTGAATACCTTAGAAGACAGAAACAAAATTCAAAAACGATCTTAAGAGGTTAGAAGACTGGGCAGAAAGTACGCGTAAAAGGAAGCTTGTAGTTGTTGTAGTCAATCACAAGCTGAATATGAGTCAGCGGTGTGATGTGGCTGCAAAAAAGGCAAATGCAGTTTTAGATTGCATCAGTAGAAGTATCGTTCTACTGATCATGGGAAGTGATAATTCCACTCTACTTTGCACTGGTCAGGACTCACCTCGAATCCTGTGTCTATTTTAAGAAGGATTCAGATAAATTGTAACGAGTTCAGAGAAAGGCAACAAAAATGGTCAGGGGACTAGAAACTAAATCCTACAAGGAAAGACAGAAGGAACTGGTTATGTTTAGCCTTGAGAAGAGAAGACTGAATACGATAGCACTTTTGAAGTACCTGAACGGTTGTCACATGGAAGAGGGCTGCAACCCGTTCTTTACTACCCAAGACTGCAGGACATGAAATAACAGGCTTAAGTTACAGGAAGGCAGATTTTGGTTGAACATCTGGAGAAACTTCCCAATGATCAGAGCAGTCAGACAATGGATCCATTGCCTAGGGAGGTGGTGGGCTCTCCATTGCTGGAGGTATTCAAGCGGAGACTGGACAGCAATTTGTCAGGAAGGCTTTAAACAGGGTTCCTGGACTGAGCAGGCGGGGGGGGGTTGGACTCGATAGCCTAAATGGCCCCTTCCAACTCTATGATTCTATGATAAGAATATCCCTGTTGTAGCTTATTCTTGATTTTCTACTAGTAGGCTATTCTTGATTTGTTTACCCTTTTTGTTAATTGGTGGCAGGAACCGTAACAATTGCTGAAGTTGCTTGTTTGAATGTACATAAATTGCAGTATGGCTCGAAAAATAAGGGTTAAATGAAAACACTTTACAGTTTTGTCTTTAAAAGGTCTGCAGACCACATAAACTGCCCCCCCCACTTTTTGCTGCTCCCCCCCCCGAACTTTTAGGTTGGCTACAGGCCTGCTTTGATTTCCACTTCTGTGTGTGTAGCCTTAAATGTCATGAGAACAAAGCAACCCATCTTTCCAGACTTGTTTTCCCCTTAAATATGGACAGCGTGATAGGGCATTGGGGATTTGATTACTCTCACAAATGCATGATGGTAAGTCATTGAAGACCCTTTAACAGGAGATGTTTCATCTAATCAGTACTCAGAACAGCTTTCCTTAATTTCTTAATCTTCTCCACTTCTGATGTCTCTGTCATGGAAAATGAGAACAGGTCAGGTGGAATGGAGGCTTGTGGGTTCCTCCCTCTCCTGCCGTGGAGGGATACTGGAGCTTCCTCTCCCGCAGAGGCAGCAGCAATGGGATATGGGAGGGCTTACACTCCTTTTGTGCCTCTTGGTGACTTCATTCTTGTTGACCTTTCCAATCCCTGGTTACATACCCCAAGTAAAAAGCAAAGGTTGGCCTTGGCCTGAAGCAAACTTCCAAAGTCCATAGTAGTGTAATACTTTTATTCGTTCACCCAAAACTTCACCAAAAAAATGTGCAAGCTTTTGAGATCTTCAGATCGTCAGGCAAGATGTTACAAAACATTGCTTTCTGCAAAATCTTGTCTGATGAAAAGCTCTGGAGATCTCGAAAGTTTGCACATTTTGTGATCTTTTGGTTGGCCTAATAAAGCTATTACAATAAGAAGGATTTTGGAACTCCCCAAACAGTAGCGCTGGTAGTTTCAGTGTTATGCAGAGATACTTTAGATTTGCTCAATGCACATTTATGCAAGGATAAGTTGCATATCTCCCGGGTGAGTCAGATAGGTATATGACTTTTAAAAATTGCAGATGTGTGTGATGTGGAAGTGGAGGAATAGAAAACAAGATACGCTGAGTTCTCCTTCTGCCTGCATTATTTGCATCACATCTGAAATGACAGCCATGTTAATGCAAGGAAAGACATCCACATTTTTGGGTCACTTTTATCTTGATTGCCAAAATGGAGGCAGGGTCATTGATTCCTGACAGAATTCATATTGGCAGCAGTGACATGTTCAGAACTTTCTATTTTCTAGCCTGCCAAAGATTTATGGGCATATTTTTTTTTAATTTTTTTTTGCAGCTCTGATGAAAAATTACAAATGACCATGATGAAATAAGTCAGTTCTTTCTGCGAGCGAACCACCTCTATAGAAATAATCTCTCTACTAGTCATAGCAGTTCATCAGGAGTGAAAGTGCAATAAAGGGTAAGGCTAAGGGAAGTGTGTGTGTGTGTGTGAGAAAATTATAATGGCATTTATCAGCAACGTCTCTGATCTTGAGAGGCTGTGCAGATGGATATGCAGACGTGTGGAGGCAGAAGATTATCTTTCCATCATCTAGAGTAATCTCCAGAGTAGCTAGTAATTTCCGACAGGGGTTAGGAGCGCTGTTAGGAGCCTGTCTTTTCCAAGTTGTTGGTGACATCAGGAGAGGAAACCACAAATAAAAAATAAAAAATGATTCTAGCAAATAGTTTCCCCTCCTCTCAATCACCTGTTGCTGTGAGAATATTTTAGGTTTGCATTCATTTTCACCTAAACTGGGAAGAGATTAACATTGCTTTCGTCACAAACACTTTTCAGCAGAATATTATGAACTGGCTGTTATCTGCACAATGCACGATCCAGAAAGGCAGGCGTCTGTGCAGTTCCCCTGCTGTCATTTCATTCCTGATGAAGTCTTTCATTTCCATGGAGGTCCATCGATAGTGCTATGTCATCTCCCCGCCCCACCCCAAAATCACAAATTCAAGGACTGAATTCAGAGTACTTAAATGTATGTGTCAGGTTACTGAATCTTGCTCAGTTGCAGACTAACTGGTATACATCTTTCTTTCTCTTTCTAATATATCTTTTTATGTTCCTATATATTTTTGATGTTGAATGACTTACGTTGTTTAAGGCAGGGGCACCGTTAAAGGCAAACCACTGCTCTCCCTTGTTTTAGTCCTCATATGTCACCCGAAGTTTGTAATTACCTGCTTCGGCATATGATTTCAGTCCTTCCAGCTCATTATTCCTCAGGAGCAGCTATATTTCTGGCCAATGTACTGGTTTTACGCACCGATATATTATTGTTCTAAACAGTTAAAAGGGCCTGTCATGATGCGTGCCACGCTGCAAATCTCCTTGCATCAAAAATAAATAAAAAGAGTGACTGGCTTGTGTTGATAACATCAGTAAACTTATGTGAGGCAGGAAAAGGAACTGCAAAACCTTCTTAAAATACACTTATTTTGCCATTTAATCTTGAATATATCTCAGAGTGTGCTTTTACATTTTCCCCAAGAATTTTATGATTCCCCCATATTGGAACAGCACCCCTGATTTTAGGATAGGACAATTTTTATATGGGTGTACTGAATGCTGGGAAATCTGATGACAGTTCTAGTATCATCCATCACCTGGGATCCTCTGGTAACTGTAAATGGAAGAGAAAGTGTAAATGAGAGAGAAAGATTTTGATATCTTCACCACAAACTTTCCTAATTTAAGGTGCATGATAGGGGAGGCATGTATAGTTCATTCCACTGACTTGGTGTGTGCTTCATTCTACATTTGATAATACAACTACAGAACTGGAATGTTATGATCTGTGATCATGTATTACAGGCTTTTAAAAATATATATATTTTATACTGCAGTTTTAAACTTTTATATTGTATTTTATCGTGTTGTATTTTATGGTTTAATTGTTGTGAACTACCAAGACAGCTTCAGCTATTGGATGGTACAGAAATGTAATACATCAATAAATCAGCATTGTGAACTAGGCCATTTGGATGGATCAGGATCATCAGAAGCCATCACCAAATGTTCTCACAAAATATGTGTATGGGGAAAGCTGGGACATGATAGAAGCAAGACACGCAGTGGTGCAGCTAGGTAATGTTAGACCCGGGACTTAATGGGCTTACAGCGGGTGGCAGGCCTTAAGTGGCCAGGTGAATTATTTCAGTTGTGAAGCGCCTGACTAACATTTCTCCCATCAACCACCATTCCATGCCTTGCAACTGCTTCTACATTCCTGATATGTTAGAACAACGCCAACAACAAAACTGTCTGCCAACCCTGATTTAAAAAAGAAGAAGACTCTGATTATGTGCAGTTTTGCATTTTAAGCTCACTTAAAGCATAGCACCATCATGACTACAGGAATAAATGGAGTTTGCTACTACTGCTCTGATGCCCTCATCACCTGCAGCTCTCTGGGTAGGTCATTTGGGCTGTGGGGTCCTGGACTTTGGCCCCAAGGTCCAGCCCCAGCTGCACCACTGAAGACATTGGCAGAGAGAGGGTGGTGCGCCCGTTTGGCAGTTCCTTTTTTTCTGCCTCCCATGATTTTCCCAATGTTACCAACACAAGCCACTCACTCTTTTTATTTCTCCATATATCTTCAACCTAAAAGAACTTTAGTCACAAAGGATGTATTCACTTTGCCCAAATCAATAACCTATTATGCACTTAGGGTGGTATGATGTTAGAATGTGATTGTGATGGACATGGAATAAAGGGAGAGTTGGATCCGCCTAGGGATGTCCGTGAAATCCACAATGAATTAAAATGTGTTCGCATTTGTATGAATCCAACCGGTGGATTCCGCAGCATACCGACTTTTTTTTCCAAATCATGCGTATTCCATGAACTTTTGGACTGTTTTTTCACTTTTTGGGAGGATTTGTGCTCATTCACATTAGTGCTAATGCACACTTGCTCAAATGCACTAATCTGATTAACTAACTAATTAATTAACTAATGTGGATTAGAGCATTTGCGCAAGTGCGCATTGCGCGCATAAAAGGGGAAAAGAAGAGGCGAGACACAAGTATATGGTGTAAATAAAGGGCCACATTTTATTAATCAAGATCTGCAAAGGGTGAAAGTGCGGGTACTAACTAAAACTGGCCATTGGCCAGTGAGGTATCCCGGGCAGATACATCCAAACCCGGGGGGTGGCGCAGCACTCCCCCCCCCCCGTTTTACACCCTCTTGGGTGTTGGGAGGCTTTCTCACAATCGCCACCTCACGGTGCCACGGAACACCGATCCGTGTGATGTAAGCCATCCTCACTGGCGAACCGTATTTCCCCCCACTGAGCCACTAAATTCAGCAAGCGCTGAGATACAGGTCTCGCCAGCCACCTGAACAGTGCCATTGGATGATCACCAAAAACCCTAACCCCACTGCCTATTCCTGCACTTACTAGCCAAATGTGACCAGATTGGACCAAATCACACGGAAAACCCAAAATAAAAAACACCCAACCCTGCAACACAGTGTAAAAGAACACAGAGCTGCAGCCGCTCTGGCCTGTAGGGGCAAATGGCCCTGCTGGGCATCCCAAGCTGCCACCCCCTAGTGCCAGGAAGGCCCGCGCCACGGTGCGAGGACTGCTGGCTCCATCATGGTCTGCCCACACATGTGGGGTGCAGGTCATCTGGGGCACCCCACTGGACCCCGTGGACAGCCCCGTGTGGTGCCTCCCCTGCTCGCCGCCTGGGTCGTGTGAACACTATCAATGTAATCTTGTACATGTCTACTCTGTCTACTTAACAGGACTTACTCCCAAGTAAGTGAGCATAGGATTGCTGCCCAAAGCACCAATGCAGTGCACAACCTGCCATTTCATGTGCTGCAGCTTCCAAGTTATGTTTCGATAACATATTTTAGGACAATCCTAAAAACCTGTTTCTTCTCATCTATCTTTAGCCAAAAGGACAGCCATGTTCTTGGCTTTTACATTACTGGAAAATTCCACAAAGAGCCTTCAACAATGAGTAGCAGTAGAGAGATGGGCTTGCAAAGTGATCCTTGGTGTGAGAACATACCACTTTAGTATGAGAAAATATATCTCTATTCCTCTGGAAGGTATGGAAATGGACTGTGCTTGAACATGCATTGTTTGTATTGGATGGATTTTTGATTTAGACTGAAGTGAGAGAAGAACCAGATCTCCTTGCTTGTATGGGAAATTTGGGGGAGGTTTTACTGGTGAGCAAATGGCTTCCTGTATCCTATTATGGAAAAAAAGCTAGTCATGTAACGAAGCTCAAGGCATTGGCAAATAAAGTCAGGTCAATTTATTTTCTGTACACAGGAAGTAGCACCACTCACAAAACTGTTCTGTTTACTAACTGACAGTTTATTTTCCCAGAGAGCAATTGAAAAGGGTATACTTTTTCTTGTTGGCCAGGCCCAGCAACACTCCTGCCAGTGGGTGGATTGAGCAATGTTAATATATATGTTGGCCCCCACAAATTGTACACTCCCTGAAGGTTAAAAGGTTAGGGTGTGGGTTGTTTTTCCAGCTTTTGTGACCAAGTAAATCATCATTATTATTCATCAGGCAGCATGTCTTCAAGATGCTGTTCACATATATTTATCATAGTGGTTCCCCCTTGTTTAGCCTTTTCTGCTATTGTATTGTGGAATGTAATCGTGCGGGTGGTTCAGCAATGTAAATCCCTTTTAACCTTCCAAATGCTAGGTATAACCCACCATTTTAGGAAGGACCAAGGGAGAAAGAAACGCTTTATCAAGTTTTTGCACTATATACATTTCTCCAGTATTAGGTGCAGATCAGGGGATGGAGTGGGCTTGCATAAGATGCCAGTGGCCCAGTGTATCCCTCCTTCCCAGCAGGGCATGCCTCCACTCTGATGCACCGCTAGTTTGCTGAGCTCACAGAGGGCTGGTTCATACGACCCAGGCGGCGAGCGGGGGAGGCACCACGGGGCCGTCCACGGGATCCGGCGGGGTGCCACAGACAACCTGCGCCCCGCGCGTGGACCCCGGTTGAGCCAGCAGTCCCCGCACCACAGTGTGGGCCTCCCGGCGCTAAGGGGTGGGGGCTTGGGATGCCCAGAGGGGCTGTTTGCCCCTACAGGATGGAGCGGTGGCAGCTCCAGCCGCTCTGGGCTGCCGCCTCTGTGCGGCCCCCGCGGGACGGCCGCCTGCTGTTTGCACGGCAGGGTGGCCACACGCGGTAGGGGCAGGGCCGGCGCTACCGCTAGGCAGACCCAGGCGGCTGCCTAGGGCGTGTGGCGGAAGAGGGCGCAAAGTTTCTGCGCCCCTTCCTCGCCTCTGGCGCGCTCCTGCCCTGCCTGCCGCCTCCGCTGCGCCTCCCCGCCCGCTTGCCGGCCGCTGCCGCCGCTGCAACTCCCCCCCGCACGCGCGCGCCCGCCCTCCAGCCCGCCCGCCAACCACCTACCTACCTTCCCGTCGTAAAGCGCGGGGGTCCCATCGCGTCGGAGGAGGAGGCGGCGGCAGCAGCAGCAGCAGCCAGCAGCGGGGGCGGGGGGGAAGGTAGGTGGTGGTGGCGGCGGCGGCGGCGCGGGGGGGTGTTGCAGAGCAGGGCTGCTTTGCTCTGGAGCCCCCCCGCGGCACGGGGGGGGGCGCTAAATATAAATTGGCCTAGGGCGCCAAACAGCCCTGCACCGTTCCTGGGTAGGGGCTTACTCCTCTACCGCCCATGGTCACTTTGCATGCTTTGTGCGCGCGGCCGTCCTGCGGGGGTGCCCCTAGTCGGCATTTGCACAACACAGAAACCCCGGGGAGCTTCTGCTCCCCTGCGGTTCGGTTTCTGTGTCGTATGAACCGGCCCTTAGTCTTGGCAGGCTTATCCCCTTTCAATGAGGGCTAGGAAATCTGTGGCCTCCAGATGTTGTTGGGCTGTAACTCCCAACATCCCTGATTGTTGTCCATCCTGACTGGTGCTGATGTGAGTTGGAGCCCAACAACATCTGGAGGGCCATTGGTTCCCCACTCCTGCTTCAAGTGGAGGCTCTCCATGCTTTACCTTATCTTATCCATCAGTCCAGTCCTTCCCAATCTCCAGAACTTCAGCATCTCTTAGTGGAAGCAGAAGCAGACCAGAGTCCAGGGACCTGGGCAAAAGTGGGCAACTGGTTACCTTATGTTGACATATGGAGAACATCCTGTGAAGATGCCATGCACTTAGCAAAACAGTGGTGGATTGGGTGGGGAGGAGGAATATAGAATGTTGTATTGCAATATGTACTTGAACAGTAATCCTAAAAAAATAATGGAATTTGCCTGTTCTAAGTGTGTATGTGATAGAATACAGAAGGGACAGTGCACAGAATTGGGTTACGTTCAATACATAGGAGGGTTGAAATACAGGATATATGGATAAATGACACTTTTACTGTATTCCTTGTATATCTGACAAAGAAAATTAAAAGCAGCACACTATAGCCACATTGTCTTTGAATCCTTGGCCCCTTCCCATGGTCTTATCCATATTTCACATCAGTGTAAACAGACCAACTTTCAGCACCTCCATAAAGTCTAATAATAGCACAGTAAATCGTTGATCATGTGAATCTTCATTATCCCGTTATTATTCAAAATTACTCTGCATCCCCCATGCATCTCCATATCTGTGTAATTACACACAGGCAGCAGTGTTTTGTGTGTGCATGTTTTTTAATTATTACAAGGGTCCAGTGCACCTCAAATTATTTTACTGAAAAGCATGAGCATTTGTAGGTGATTACCTTCTTCATCAGATGCTAGAGTGATGGAACTGTGGGCTGCAAGGTGCAGAAATGAATGGATGGAATGTTTGCACTCCATCGTCCTCCATTTTTAAAGGAACAACTACTTATAGTTTCAGCTATACATCAGAAATTTCAGGGTACAAAGTGCTGAAGGTGTTTTTACACACCACCCTGAAGGCGCACAAGCCTCCTGGAAAAGCAGAGCACTTCACTTGTGTGAGATGGAAGATTTAAAATCCTGCTCCCGTGTGCAAACACCCCTAAATTATTATCTACACACAGAAGTTCAGACTTGTCTCTCCCACTCCACGCAGCATTCCAAACGTATCGGATGTCAGCCAAATCAGCCTCCTCCTTGCAGATCCCAGTAATAAGGAAATAACTCTGTAGACTCCACAGGTTATTGTTCTACCTGTTTATTACTATAGCAAGTATATCCTACAGAGTATACATCTCCTAATTACAGTCCATGTGCAGAGAACAATGCATAGCAAGCATTAATCCAGTGGAGCAAGTTGTTTATCACTCCACCTCAGCTTAGACGTTACATGATTGCATTAAGTCCAGCAAGCACTAGTCAGAAGACCAGAGAGAAGAAGAAAGCAATTCCACCTCTCTCCAAAAATGGCTACAGAACAGAAAGCTAACAAATCAGTACGTCACCAGAAAGTACAAACCATGTGACCAGCTCGTATTTCTTTCACACCTACTTTTCCCATGAGAAACAGGCAGGAAGTAGAAGACTAAACACGACTTGTTTACCAGCCATTCTGTACCTTACAAATGTCAACAATGTGCCACAGCTGGTGTTTGTGCTACATGTCACAACAAGTGCTGGATCCAGTAGTGGTCATCCGCTAGCAGAATAGAAGCCACTAGTGGAATGGATCTTCCCTCCTCCCTGCATCCCTCTGTGCCCCCCTCAAATCTGTTCTGGAGGGTTGGGGGACCCTCCGGACCAGATTTGGGGCATGCACAGGGGCTGCAGGGGGAGGAGAGGATGGAGGTGTTCCATTGTGCTAGCAGAATGTAAAAAACCCTTCACAACCTTGTAAGGCACGGCATGAGGCAACCTCTGCACACACACAAAATATACCCAACATTTCTCCCTTTCCCCAAGAAATCAGTAGATATTTTGGGGGGTAATTCGATGTTGGAGTTTCAGACCATCTTTCAACATTTCCTTCCATGAATTTTCTTCAGTTAACTTAGCTTCAGATCCAAGCCATTTTATGTATTGAGTTCTTTCCATGTTCATCCCTTGTTTTATTCCCCTCTACTTTCTGTATTCTTTTTCCTTCCCAGGAATACCTCCTCCCTTCTTTTTGTGTGTGTAGTGCCAGTGTAATTGAGTCAAGATGTCAGCACTACATGTAGAGCTACAATGAGCTACCACGCTGATCATCCGTGTCTAATTCCAAGTGCTACTTTACCAGCTCAGAGGGCTTGACTGTCTGTAAGCCTTAAAAAGAAAAAGAAAAAAGAAAAAAGAAAAAAGGATGACCAATGTCTAATGTTCAGGTTCCAAATGTTTTGAAAAAGAGAATATTTTATTGTAGATTAACCATTTTAATATTCCATATGCATCACAAGGGTAATGTGGTGACATGACATTTTGTGGACTGAAATATGGTGAAATGCATGTTTGAGAGTTGCTCTATACATATGAATAATCTCCCCATTCCTTTTAAGAATGGCAACTGTTTCTAACTTTCCACATTAGTGTAAGGTATGTGGCAATCAGACTTGGTGAACAGGGAGCATTTTGGCATGCTTATTATGTGCTTTGTTTTGCAAATAATGAGAACACTGCAAGCTGTTTTGCTCTTTTGTCTCAAAATCCCCACCAGAAGATCTTTGAAGTCACTGTGGCTTTCAATGACTGATTCCTGCAGAGTCCAAGTCTGGTTTTGATGTGGCTGTCAGCTGCTTCCCACAATGGTTGGTGCCTGCTATGCCATCAGTGGGAACTTAGCCAAGGGTCTGAGATAACTACTGGCTCGAGGTATGCTTCCTACCTACCTCTCCCCCTGTGCGATTGTATTCTCGCTTGGTGTGTTGTCAAGAAGAGCTGTCACTCTGAAACTCATCAAATGATGACACATATTAACTTGTATTGCCCCATCGTAACCAGAAGTGAAATTGAACTAATGGATGGCATATGGTAACAGAATGAACAACCCGAGATAATGAATTGGATCAGACCTTTCTTTTGAGATATTCAACAGCTCATTAGTCATTCTAAACAAAGTTTTTGAGCTGCATTCTGCTCTTAAGGAACCAGATACTGCCTAATATTAATAATTAAATTATTATTGTTATTATGATATTTGTATTCCACCCTTCCTCCAAGGGACAATGGCATATTATCCTCAGCACAATCCTTTGAGATGGGTTAGGCTGAGAGATGGTGACTAGCAGCCCAGTGTCATTCTACAAGCTTAATGTCTGAGTGTGGATTCAGACTCAGATCTCCCTGGTCCAAGTTCCACATCCTAGCTTCTACACCATATTGGCTCTCAAAACATCCTCCATTCTCATAGGCAGAGGTTTGCACATAAAGAGAAACACGACTGAATACTGCTTAGGATGCAAATCACAACCAATCCCTCTTTCCCTATTTTAATTTGGAGCGAAATTAAACAAGCAGATTTCCCAGTCATTACAAAAGGCAGGCTTTGACTCACATTTCTGTCTATTATTATTATTATTATTATTATTATTATTATTATTATTATTATTCAATATTTGTATACTGCTCCACATCAAGCAGATTACGGAGCGATGAACAATAAAAAGACAAAAACAGATAAAAGTAGCAAAAACAATACATTGAAAATAAACTAAAATTACATTGGTGGTTTGCACAGCAAGATACGTTCGGCTATTAGTCTGTAATAGTCTGTACATACAATTCCTATATCTAGTCCAAATTAGTTAATCTAAAATAACTACAGTAATACCTTGGATTGCAAGTAACTTGGTTTGAGAGAGTTTTAATAATAATAATAATAATAATAATAATAATAATAATAATAATAATAATATTTTATTTATTACCCGCCTCTCCATCTAGATCGAGGCGGGGAACAGAAAATATAAAATACCTAAACTAAAACAACACAATATATACTATTAAACATCTTAAAACATCCTAAAAACATCTTAAAACATCCTAAAAACATCTTTAAAAACATCTTTAAAAACATCTTTAAAACATCCTAAAATTCCGCCGGATAGGCCTGCCGGAAGAGTTCAGTCTTTATGGCTTTTTTAAAGTCCAAAAGACTGACAAGTTGATGTATCTCCTCCGGCAGGCCATTCCATAATCGGGGAGCAGCAGAAGAAAAGGTCCTCTGGGTAATGCTAGTCAGCCTAGTTTTGGCTGACTGAAGCAGATTCTTCCCAGAGGACCTAAGTGTGCGGGGTGGATTGTACGGGAGAAGGCGATCCCGTAGGTAGCCTGGACCCAAACCATGTAGGGCTTTAAAGGTAATAACCAACACTTTATACTTCGCCCGGAAACTGATTGGCAGCCAGTGGAGTGCTTTTAAAACTGGTGTGATATGGGCACCCCTAGGTGTACCAGCAACCAGTCTGGCTGCCATATTTTGCACTAATTGAAGTTTCCGGACTAGGTATAAAGGTAGCCCTATGTACAGCGCATTACAGAAGTCGAGCCTCGAAGTTACCAGTGCGTGCACTACCGTCTTTAGGTCTTCCAACTCTAGGAAGGGGCGCAGCTGGCGTATCAGCCGAAGCTGATAATAGGCACTCCTAGCCGTCGCATCTATCTGGGATGTCATTTGGAGCGACGGATCCAGGAGCACCCCTAAGCTGCGAACACAGTCTTTCAGGGGGAGTGTAACCCCATCCAGAACTGGTTGACATACCTCCAAACCCAGGTTGTGGCCTTTGACAGCAAGCACCTCCGTCTTGTCTGGATTCAATTTCAGTTTGTTTTCCCTCATCCAGCCCATTACTGCCTCCAGGCATTTATTCAGAGGAGACACACTATCCTTAGCTGATGCTGTTGACGAAGGCATAGAGAAATATATTTGGGTGTCATCAGCATACTGATAGCACCCCGCCCCATGCCTCCGGATGATCTCTCCCAGCGGTTTCATGTAGATATTAAATAGCATTGGGGAAAGAATAGCTCCTTGTGGCACGCCACATAGCAGCTCCTTTTTGGAGGAGCAGCTATCCCCAAGCATCACCATCTGGAACCTACCCGAGAGGTAGGACCGGAACCACTGAAGCACAGTGCCCCCGATTCCCAGTCCCCTCAGGCGTTCCAGAAGGATACCATGGTCGATGGTATCGAAAGCCGCTGAGAGGTCCAGAAGCACCAA
Source organism: Shinisaurus crocodilurus (assembly GCA_021292165.1). Lineage (NCBI taxonomy): Eukaryota > Metazoa > Chordata > Lepidosauria > Squamata > Shinisauridae > Shinisaurus > Shinisaurus crocodilurus. The sequence goes on from CM037876.1 coordinate 29,070,331, forward strand.
CAGGGACACACTCCCCCTGTCGGTACTCAGGCGCAGATCATCTACTAAGGCGACCATAGCAGTCTCAACTCCGTATCCTGCTCTGAAGCCAGTTTGAAATGGGTCTAGAAAATCGGTGTCATCCAAAACTGCTTGGAGTTGGAAGGCAACCGCCCTCTTGATCACCTTGCCCAAAAATGGAAGATTGGACACTGGTCTATAATTGTTAAGGTCCAAGGGATCCAGGGAGGGCTTTTTCAGAAGCGGCCGCAAGACAAGCAAATTTTTTGCAAGACAAGCAAATTTTTAAATATTTATTTAAATTTTTTTTACTTGATATACAAGCGACGTCTTGCAATACAAGTATTGTAGTATGGCTTAAATTACAAATCTTTGTAAAAATTTGTAAAAATTTACAAATTTTTTGGGGGGGATTTCGTTTTGATATAAGAGTGTTTTGGATTACAAGCACGTTTCCGGAACTGAATTATGCTCTCAATCCAAGGCATGACTGTACCAGCCCCAGTTCAATATTTACAAACTGTGGTAGCCACAACCCTGTTTTTAACTGGCCTTCCATTGTTGATTATGGAAAAAAGAGCTCCATGGGGGAAGTTGTATGGAATTGCTTACCTGGATGATAGCTGGAATCAGTAGAATGAGCAAGAATTGCCATTTAATAATATATATGTACCAAATTAATATCCGCATGTATGCAGATAGATAGATGAACAGACAGGTAGTGCACAAAATAGAAAATGTGTGTTGCTACTTGTCCATATCACACAGCAGGTTGCTAGCAGCAGCAAAAATAAAGAAATTTATTTATGTGCTTTTTAAAGTTCAGACTGCACTAGCGTAGAGATAATAATATCTAATTACTTGCTGTCTATTTTTGGAAGCATGAACTATCAGAATGAGTATGATTCCTGCTGGAGATTTTAGACTTCTGTGATGGGAATATGTACAGATTAAGATGTAAACATTGTTTATTATTTATTTATTAATTATATTTATACCCCGCCTTTCTTTTTCCTGCAAGGAACCCAAGGCGGCTTACATAATCCTTCTCCTCCTCTCCATGTTATCCTCACAACAACCCTGTGAGGTAGGTTAGGCTGAGAGTCAGTGACTGGCCCAAAGTCACCCAGTGAGTTTCATGGCCGAGCAGGGGACTAGAACCCGGATCTCCCGAGTCCCAGTCCAACACTCTCACCACTATGCTACAACAATGGCTACATTGTTGGTCATGTTAAGTGTATAACTGGATAGTGATGCTATGAAGCATGGTCCAAAAGTAAGCATCCATGTTTGATGCTGCATGAGGATGTTCAGGCTGAGCAGGGTGTTCAGGCTGAGCAGATCCTACTTGATCTGATCCCTGAGCTCCCACTGGCATCTCCCCCCTCACCGTATCTCTCTTCCCCTGTCTATCCCTGGGCCCTCAACACAGGGTAGGAGAAGGGAAGGCAGTAATAGTCAACACATGGTGTCAAGAAATCCATTTCTTGGTTGAGATTTTGCTGCTAACAAGAGGATGCATTTCATGAGGAGGGGCTGGCATTCACCCATTACAACCACCTGTGTGCCTTATCATAGTACTTTGCTAGTCCCCAGGCCTTCAAGAGCGGAGCTGAGCATCTGCCAGAAATTAGGCTGACTGATCTCAGCTGGGCAGCAGTATGGTTTTTTCCAATCTCCCCTTCCCTCCTGGAAGCCAAAGAAGTTATCCAGCTGACATTGATTGGACATGGAGGCTCGCCTCATATTGGTCAAGGGCTTGAGGTGTGTGTGTACTAAAGCTATAAGGGTTATGGCTGCTAGTTCTTCTTCATCCGGCCTTCATGTGAGAGGCATCTCAATCTTCAGTTTTCATCCGTGAGCCTGGAAACTTGACTGAGCCCTGTCCCAATGGAAGAACCTTACCTGAGGTCAGTGGCGGTGTTGGGTCAGGGCGCCCTTCAAGAGCCACCATAAAGACCTTTGTAAAGCCATCGTTTGTGGTTGTGTATGTGTGGAACCAAGAATGTGTAGTTCTATTACCATTTTGATTTTTAATGTACTGAACACTTTCTAACAAAGTGTATCTATATCTGTCTATCTGTATATCATCCTAGAACTGAATGTAAAGATCAAATAAAGTTCTTGTTGATGCTTCTGAAATGTCTTCTGTCTGTCTTGCAGTGCAATCCTCTACATGCATACTCAAAGCTAGGTTCTATTGGGTTCAATGAGACTTATTCACAGGTAAGCACATATAGGATTTCAGCCTAGAAAACAGGACTATTAGCATAAGGAGGCCTGTAGGGATCTGGTTCCCCCAAAGATAGTCCAGGCCCAATATTTTGCCCAATTGCTCAGTATGAATTAAACCTCCTCCCACCTTCCTGGGTTTGGGTCAATAGTTGAACTACACTGAGATGATGGACAAGCACTTGGGACTTACTTTTCAGTAGTAAATTAAAACATAAGTTATATTTAATTAGCATTACTGAACGAATCAATTTTATATTCAAAATTAAATGGATGATGTGACCTCTATTTAGGTATTGCTGTTTTCCATTGATTTACCATTCCCTTCCCACCTCAAGTGCTGGCACTTACTTGTCTTCCCCATCACCACCTCGTTGGCTACAGGCCTGCTAGGTAGTACTTCACACTGTACTTCACCACTGGGGGAAGTACAACGAGTAGTGACAGCCAGGAGATAGGGCTTTTACTGTGTGGTGCCCCAATTATGGAATGCCCTCTTCCAAGAAGTATGCCTAGCACTAACGTTATTTTCATTTTGGTGCCAGGCTAAGATATATTTGTTTTCCGGGCATTTATGAGTGTATTGCTCTGCTGTTACCTGGTTTTATGAAATTGTTGTTGTTGTTGTATCATTAGTTGTTTTGTTTTGCAAAACAAGGGAGGGGTTAAGAGCCAAAAGTGGGCAGATGCAATGCAACTCTTACCTTTGTTCAGTACACATGTTAATGTTATTTACCCTTCTATGAAGGGTGGGATATAAATAGAATGAATGAATGAATAACTAAATAAAATATAGTTTAAATAGCGAGGGTAGAGAGGGTAAAAATCCCAGTGTTGAACTAATCCTAGTTATCTATTACAGCCCTGAGCTGAAATGTAGTCCTTCCATGTAATGCAGTTTCTGATATCATCTTGGGCAATTAATGCTGCAGGTATAATACATGACACTACTTTTAATGTATAGTAGATTAACTCTGAATTGATGAGACTAATGAGTTCAAAAATAGTAGGCAACCTTTATTTTCCTGGAAAGACTACAAGAAAAAAGGATATTCTAGAAAGTGGCTCATATGGAGGTCAAGCAAAGACAACAAGAATTTTGTATCAGCTCTTATGTGCAAATTGCCATTGTGATTTACCCTGTTGAAGTTACAGCCAGAAGACCAGCCCTGGAAGCTGGTTGGTGCAGGGAGAATGCACAGTAAATAACAAGCACGATCATTGTTTCACTTGAGTCAATGCACCTCCTGCTGAGAATATTGGATGAGTGGGAAAAGAAGAGCCCGTAACCCGTGAAAGCAAAATTATGGACTTAGGGTTCAACCCTCTGCATGTTTAGACAGAAAAAAGGTCCACAACTCCCAGCATGCCCCAGCCAGCCATACTGCAGAGGATTGTGACTTTAATGGCTCAGTGGTAGAGTATCTGCTTTGTAGGCTGAAAGTCCCAGATTCCATCGTTGGCATTTCTAGGTAGGATTCTTTCCTGAAATCCCAGAGAGCTGCTGCCAGCCAATGTTGACAAAACTGGGCTAGATGGACTAACGGTCTAACTCAGTATATGGCAGCTTCCTATGTCCTATATTCCCATTTGTATCTTGGAGCTTTACTTCCATAATAATTTGAGGAATGGGGAGTACTCTCCTGGAGAACAGCCATGCCTAAATGCCCATTATATCAGGGACAGGGAACCTTGTTCCTATCAAGATCTGCATTACATCAGTCGAAACCTGTCAGAAAGCAGCTGTGGGTAGAGTCAGAGCCAATCGTGGGCAGATATGTCACTTAACTTTGTTCAGTATGCAATGTAGGGAAAATCCTTTTGCATCTAGGCATTCTCCTTCCCCAATGTGTGCTAGGTTCCCTCCATCAGCTTCGTAGCTGGGGGACAGAGCATGGTGGAGTAAATAATAACACCTGGAGCAGGGGTGTTGAGTGGGTGTGGTCTGGGGAGAGGGGTGTGGCCTGAGGAGCATCCAAAGGCCTGAAAGTCCACATTTGGGCCATGGATCAGAGTCTGTCTGTCTGCTTTACATGCTAAGAGTTGAAAATATGAGGTAATGAAAGGTTTCCACTGCTTTCAAGAGTCAATATAACATGTCACTTTCCAAAAAATATTAAAAATGTACCATTAAAAGCATGATTTTACATGATATAATTGTTTTACATGTTCTACATGGCCAGTTCCATTTTTTATGTTAGAATCATAGAAAAGTAGAGTTGGAAGGGGCCTACCAGGCCATAGAGTCCAACCCCTGTCAATGCAGGAATCCAGGTCAAAGCATCCCTGACAGATGGCTGTCCAGCTGCACCTTGAATGCCTCCAGAGTGGGAGAGCCCACCACCTCCCTAGGTCGTTGGTTCCATTGTCTTATTGCTCTGACAGTCAGGAAATTTTTCCTGATGTTTAGGTGGAATCTGGGTTCCTGTAACTTGAGCCCATTGTTCCGTGTCCTGCAAACTGGGATGATCAAGAAGAGATCCATTTGCATCCATTTGTAGTAACTGTTATTACTACAGTTTCAGCAACACTTTAAATTATGGTATTTACCATAATTTTAAATTATTCATCTTGGCAGTGACCTCCACTTATATTGACTGGATTTTAACAAACAAACCAATTACCGTACTCAATTTGTAGTCCTTCTAGTGCTAGTGAAGAATTAGTTTACATCTTAGTATACATCTTCCTTTTTGGACTCCTGGAAGACTATCTAGTGCCTTCAGGAGTATCATCTTAGGATTCAAAATTCCAAAATTCCTAATTCTCCTTCAGTTGAAAGGAGAAACTACTGTAGAATTATTAAAACACACACACACACACACACACAAATATTACCATTTAAATAAGCAACACTTCAGGATGTTTTGCAATCAAATTGCCCTTTAGATTATTTAAATTCTTTATTTCATTTCTCTTGAACAGCTGGATAATGAGAGATGGTTTACACATGACTATATGCCAGTTGGTTTCTCAATGTCTCAGCAGCTGAATGTGTGAATGGACTCCACTGAAAAGTGATATATGTGATTTATGTGATGTGACATTTGGTGAGGGTTCTGTCTATCTGCTATGTTGGTGAAGGCTCCTACAAACAATTCTTCATGAAGCTGCTGCAGTCATCACAAGATGAATGCGCTTGAGCTAGCCCAGCGAGCTGCTTTGCCAGCAAATAAGTGTTTTGTGTCAAGCAAAGTGAATCTGTCACTTTCACTTTCCCCCCACACTTGAGTTTTTTAAATCTCAAATTCTTTCTGTGTTTTATATAAGGAAATTTGCAAATTTTGGTTAATTCTTAAAAAAAACAAATGAACTGGCAAAAAATGAATTGTCACTCATCTCTGTGACCAAATTCAGTAGACAAGAGTTATTCCCAGCATGGGGAAGACCATGTTGTGCCTGCCTGCCACATGGCTGTTCAAGATGCGGAGCTGCTCAGAAGAAAGAGGTGCTAGCCCTAATTCAGCACCACAACAGGATTGAATATGCAGGGATTCAAACCCAGACTTTTAAGAACTAAGTATGCAAATCCTTGGGCCTGGATGGATGAAGCTCTCAGTTTCACATTTTCCCACAGATGATGATGATGATGATGATGATGATGATGATGATGATGATGATGATGATGATTTCAAATTCTTTCTATCTTGCTTATGAAGAAATTTGTGAATTTTGGTAAGTTCTTATCAAAAAATGAACCAAATGAAATTCTCACACATCCCTAGGCCATCATTCTCACACATCCTATTGGCATGGATATGAAAGTGTTAATATAGATGCTACAAAACAGTGTTATGTGACAAAGGCATTGGATGCCAGCTTTCATTATAAAGAACATGGTTTAACCACTTTTTGCTTTCTCTTTCAAGCATACCTGCAAGCTGTGAAAAGAACTATTTTCAGGTTTGTTTTTCCCCCCTTTCCCTGCAATCATTTCATCTTGGTGGATTCTGTCTGTGAGGATCTCTCCTATTTGGTTTGATGGTATGGCTGGGGAAAACTATCATACTGACTCAAAAACACAACTAGAACAAACAACAAAAACAACAGACCCTCCCTTCCCCATCCTTCCTTTTCAGCTGCTTGGCTCCAACACCAGTGAGATCAAAACATTGATTGTATTAGAATGAAGTATCATTTACATGTTCAAAGTGAGACATTTACATAACTGTTGATCATCAGAGAAGTTACAAAGCATCTCAAGAACACGCTCCTTATCAAAACCAGTATTCCCAATGCTTCTTCAATCAGAAGCATGGAAAGATGAAAGACGGTGACTAGGGGCTTGTTCTCCATGGGTGAGAATTTGCTCTAAGCAAGAGTATGCAAGAATCAGGGACTAGGACCATAGCTGAGTGGCAGAGCATGTGCTTTGCATGTAGAAGGTCCCAGGTTTAAAGGGAGTGATGGGAAAGCTCTTTCCCATCACTCCCTTTAAACCTGGGACCTTAGAGTCTTCTCTGCCAATCTGCTACATGCACAAATAATTTGACCGGGTATAAGGCAGCTTCCTATTTCCTGTCAGCTGAGAAGTTTTATTTGGCCTTTTGTAACAATGGGAGAGAAATTCATTCAGTTCACATTTTTCACATTTCTGAACCACTGTGAGAACATTTCTGAACCACTATCAGTTATCCTTCAAAATCTGCACATCTCTGAATTTTGCAGTGGGCTTCTCCTGTCCAAAAAATGAATACAAAAAAAAAAAAAAGTGTATATGAGGGAAAATAGCATTCAACATGCATTATATTAGGAAAATTGCTTGCGAAAAAAGTGTATAGTAGGCAAAAATGCATACAGAAATGCATGTGTTAGGAGAAATGTGAAAAACACTTACGTGAACTTAAAAAAACAACACACAATTCTCGAAGTTTGGCCTTCTATAGGCCCTCTATCCTGTTCCTTTGAATCACCTAATTCAGCCTTACAATGGGTGACTACTGGATGATAGAAACTTCTCACCATTTTATATATCAAACAATACAGTCCCACACACAACTCCTACAGGGAGCAAAAGTTGGGAGATAACATTGTGAGATGGGCAGTGGGTTTAAAAGATTCCTTTCAACCATCTTCCTTGCCATGTGAGGACCTCAAAATGCATGACTTGTTAACTCTCCCCCGCCCACTTTAAAAAGTGATTATCACGGTCTATGCATTATGTTCATGACTAAATGGAACTAACAAGGACGTTTTCAGAGTAATGTTAAGTTCCTAGGCAATGATACTATCTTCTAATTCTCAATTGAAAGGCTGTTATTAATGCACCACTAAAGTTGTATAGAACACAGGGATACTGCTACTTGGTGTGATCTGTTGATTTCTTCTCTTTGTCAATAAGGTTTGGGATTTCTTTCATTTTTTTCCAAAGAGGCAACAGGTTTTCATTTTGTTTTGTTTTATAGCTTGCTGCTTATCTCTTCTCCATCCTCCTCAGGGTGGAGCAGACAAAAATCTCCCTGAGGTCCGACTTACTAGCAGGTCTCCCCAGGCTGTAGTGAGGGCTGCACAGGACCAGATAAGAAAAGAGTATACTTCAAACAGCCAAGCATTAATCAGTCAGCATGGCTCCTAGCTAGAATGCTAGAGCAAAGGAATGCAGTTCAGAGGATCACTTAAATTAAATGAAATTAAATGAGACAGACCCACTTAATTCTTGCTATATACTTTTTTTTTTTTTTTAAGGAGCTCTTGAAGTGCTGTTTTCAGCCAGTTACTCTATGATGTCACCAAGCAAAGCAGCTAATCTGCCTCATCAGAAAGTGAAGTGGGAACAAGACCCTTGGGATTCTTTTGCAGAACTGTTGGTCTGGCCTTTGAAACAACAACAAAGAATCCCCCCCTTATGCCTTATTCCTATCTCGGCAGAAAAAGAAAAGAAAAAGAAAACATATTTTACCGTCTATTATCTTTAAACAGAATGCTGAACATGTCCTCTTGTATCAGTCAGTGCCTTTTGTACCACATGATAGCATTTTCACTGTGTGCATGTGTAGGGATCCATGAGACAGTTGCTTCAGTTCATATTTGATCAGGATTTACCCAGTTCTCTCACACACACACCAAATGAACACTGGACTGCAGTGCAATCTGTGGTCAAGTTCTGTACATTTCTGAGCTTGCAATGTGATTCACAAACCACCCAGAAATGTGTTCAACAGCATGCATACATTTGAAAAATGTGTCAAGTGAATGTGAGTAGAACTAGTTTTTCAGATGTTGTCGATTCAGCACGGCAAGGTCTGAACTGAGGAGGTGGGCCTGGTGCATCTAGAGATGTAGGGCCAGGGCCAGCATGCACACATTCAGATGAATACTTGAAAAGGGCTACAGTTACCATGTCTACTCTACTGTACACTGTTAGTCTGCCTAGGAAAAAGGAGAGAGAAACCTGTCCTTCCTAGCTCAGTTCAAGGTTCCCAGGAGAGCCAAACTGGAACAGTGGCACTTACTAGAGGGGCAGAAACATGTCCAATGGAGCAGAGTTATTTCCAGTGAAGCAGATTCAAGTCAGGCTGTGCAGGATGGCCAGGCCTGTCAGAACCCTGGACAGATCTATGCTGGCTGGAACTTATTCAAGAAAAGCTGTTGTCTCAGCAACATACAGAGGCCTTCTGAGGCTTTATGAAGGCTGGATGATCTCACCTACTACTGATATGAATTTAAAATATAGGCACTCAAACTAGTGGGTGATCAAGCACTGAGTCAAGCAGGATAACCCTCTTGGGATCTTATAGAGAGGAAGCACAGAGACTGCAGGTTCCAATATACTGTGTTTATTGATTACAACAACAGGATAACTAATAGTTGCTCTTAGTCCCTAATCACATATACTTATGCAAGCAAGCTTAATTAGCTGACCAGGATAATTAATTGCCAACGAACAGGCTGGGGTTCGTGAGACTGCATCTCTGCCTGTGTGTCTTGCTCCAGTTGATCCCCCGGTGAGCTGCACTTCTGCCATATCCAAAATAACCCAAAATGTGCTAGCTGGTCACCCCTTTGAGTCATCTCTTCAGTCACCCATGGTCAGTCTATAGCAGTTCAGCATTTCTCAATTGTCCAGGGTCAGTCTATGCCAATTCAGCATTTCTTTTGCCATGATAGGTGTTTCTTCACTGACTCAGTCCTGGGTGGTACACTCACACATCTTATTATTCTCATATTGGGTCTATTTTGGCAATTATGTTCTTTTCTTTTCAGCAGCTTTTACACCATTGCCAACTTCCTCATTCCCTTGGTTTCACTGACTTACCCATTTCCTTGATGCCCGGAACCCCTATAACTCTTTTTCGGCCTTCTGTAAGCAGATGTTGTAATAAACAAGGTTTGCAGTCATCCACCCACACAGACCTAAGCAAAAATAACATTGCAAGCATACACTAGACAGTCTTTACCTGGCCAAAGGGCATCAATCTTTGGTGTTTCATTTTACAATACTGAGTTATCAGAGCTTCATACATTCTGAGGTTATCTGTTTTTGCAATAATACTACATGAGATTTGCCTAGGGTGACCTTGTCACTGTCTGAGCAGCTCTTTGTCTCTTAAATGGCCATTGACTGATTCTGCAGCCTTTGGCTCCTCTGGCTTGGGGTTGATAAGGACTACATTAGGAGGGTGCCCCTCTGAGTCAAAGGAGTCTGGTGATTTCCTCTGAGTTTGAGCAGTCTGGTAAAGCCACATCGTATGGCCTGGAAGCTCCTGGAGTAGCAGATAATGGTTCCCTAGATGACTTCTCCACTTCTGAGTCCTCTTCTGAGCCACAGGGGGAATCAAAGCCAGGTAACAAGACAGAACCATGGATAAGAGGTTGGTATGGGATATATGGCAAATGCACATAGGAAGATTGCACAAAACCTCACACTCCCTGGTATCTTCTTCTCCGTGAGCCCTACCTCTTCTTAGAGGTTTTTCAAAAACATAAATGACATTTAGTCATTGCCAAAAATGAACCATCTTTAATAAATTCTTATCTCATTGGATAAGCAGCAAAAAGCAAATCCATTCTAACATGTAGATTGAACTTGAACAGCAGTCCTATAGTTATGGAAATTATTCCAAAATGGCTCAATAGCAAAGGCCTTTTCCTAATTAAGTGATTAGCCAATCAGAGCGATCAATTTATGCTAATGGCAAGGCTAATCGTAAATCCCCTGCTGGGATTTAAATCTATGGCTGCAAGCTCAGAAGCATCTGTTGTAATGATTAAACCATTTGCTCTGTATGTATCTCATAGAAGCCCATTAGCTAAACCAATGCTAAGTTAACTAAGCTAACCTTTTCTCTTCAGGCACTAAGTACAGCAACAAAAAATTAGCTAAATTATTGACAACCTCTATAGATTTATTCGTTTGGTATGGTGACCTTTGAACTGAGCAACCAAGCCATAGAGAAAACTAATCAGTATCATGTGGACAGTAGACTCTCCTTCATTTCTACTTGAACCATGTTGTTCTCGGAAATCACAATGACAGGACGGTCATTAAAAAACGAGAACAACAACTTCAATATTCTCTGGGTTTTAGCCATATGATGGTCAGTGGGATGCAGTTGTAACTTATAAGCATGGGGGTATACACTTGTTGTGGAAACGACAACATTTAGGTTCATTAAAGGTTGTAGATGAAAGCTCGTGTTCAAATAAGGAGAAAACAAAAACATAACTTGCTCTCCAATGCAGAATGACCCTTTTGAGGTGGGAAGCTTTTCACTTTAGAAAGGACCTATGCTTAATGGGCATCTCCCCAACTTTAGATATGAGGGGAGATCTTTAATATTTAACCTTCCCTATCTTTAAGAAGCTCAGTTCACTGTCACCCGAAACTCACTAAGCATTTGGCTTCCAGAAACTTACGTACTACAGATTGCGTTGCAGCAAATATGTCACTGATATTCCCATTTCTCGATATGAGGTTAAGTGTCCATTTATTTGTTCACAGAAGTGCTGCAAGTTGCATAACTGATTTAAAATGTAACCAGGCATTATTAAATTGTACCCAATGTCCCTGTGTGTGCCAGTTTCACCCCTAACCTTCCCACAATGAACAGGAAGGTCTGAAGGGAGATTCTGTGTTTGGTGGAATGCAGTCAGAATCCTTCCAGCAATTTGAAACTTCTCCCCTTCCATGGGTATCTTTTTCTCTCCCTGCTTTCAGTGTAATCTGGGACGTGGGACTCAGATCTCCTTTGATCCATAAATCTCATAATTATACTGTGGAAAAATATGGAGTGCGAATAGGAATGAACAGAAATTCCACATTCCATTTTTTTAAATCTTCTGTGGGCTCACTCGGCACTGTGCTCTATTCCTCCTGAATTCTGGTATAACTTCAAAAACTGATACAGGCCTGTGGCTTATGCTGGCTCAGCTTGTCTGAGCGTGGAAAGCTAGGCAGGGTCAGGCCTGGTTATTACTTGGATGGGAGACCCCTCCTCGAGTTTCCTGCATTGAGCAGGGGGTTGGACTCGATGGCCTTGTAGGCCCCTTCCAACTCTATGATCTATGAATATATGATTTCAGAACAGGAGCAGGTAGTTTACTGAAACCTTCAAGTTTCTTGCAGTCATTTATCACTTTTTCCAGTCAAAATACATGTGCAGTGTACTTTGATAAAACATTGCGATATAGCAGCCTTGCTATGATTATACTATCAGTGCATCAAAACGATATAGTGTGCTGTTCTCCTAATGCCCCCTATACACATGTGCATTGGTAAAACACCCAAAGGGGGCTCTTGATGGAATCAAATACACAATTACATCAAGATTGCTGTTTTGCAGTGTGTTATCAATGGAGGCATACGCACTGGTAAAGCAGAGGTAGGGGAGGGATGGAACAGAAAGCTGCCTAACAACTGAGAATTCTGAATGTATAAATTCACTTGGGAAACCAAGACAAAATCATTTGTGTGAAGAAAAGTGTCAGAGTCTCCTGCACCACACACACACACACACACACGTGTAAATAAGCGATTCTCAGCGGCGCAGAGCAATCCTCCGCGCTGCTCGAGCTGGCTGTGCTGGCCGCGCCGGTCCCATTGCGTCCCTTCCGGCTGGTCGGAAGGGACGCAATGGGACCCTGCGCTGGCGCGCCGGGAGAACCCACGCTACGTATTTTCCATAGAAACCAGGGCAACAGGGCTGTTAACAGGGCAACGCCAGCCGGAAGTGACGTGACGGGACCGGCGCAGCCGGCACGGCCAGCTCGACGTGGAGAGGCGAGGGAGGCCCGGAACCCGGTAAGGCCCGTTCACCTCAGGTGGGCATGAGCAGGGCTGATTTTGGCCCGCTACGCCTGCCCGAGGCGAGCAGTTACATCCCTAGGCCCAAAGACAGCTGGGCTACTGAAAGGAGTGGGGGAATCTATACTGCCTGCCCTGGCTTTTGAGTTTTGTTGTTGTCTAGACGCGAAGGAGCGTGGAGTAGGGCTTTTTACTGAGGCAAGCCCTAAAGAAGACCAACCCCCAGGCAAGGAGTAAGTGCCTGGGTATTTATATAGTAAGGGACTAGTTTTGTTGTTTTGTAGCTCTACTTTGGTATACCAAAGTGTCTCCCTACCTTTTCCCCCTTCCCTCATTTCCCACCTTTTGTTGTAATCTGTTTACCTTAAATAAACTTTCCTGGTTTTAACCCACACATGTGTGTGTGGTTCCTCTGTGGTTCAGTGCTAAATCCAGTGTATAGACGAAGGGCAAGGTCCTGGGAGAATCAGGTCAAGACGGCAGACCGTTGGCAGTCCTTCACAATTTGGAACTCCAAAATCCTGGAAGAAATTTGGAGGAGGAGAATTTCAGAAGCATCCCTAAATCACTTTGAACAGAGGGCTTCGGCTATTGGGTTCTATGGAAATGCAATAAATAAATACAAAAACCATAATGTAGTGATGCCCAAGGCTACAGAATCACCCCAATTCAGCTGCAAGGTTGAGACATAGGCTCCCACCAAAATGATCTTCCTGGAACTATTTTTATCTTTGGCTGTGAGATGTGTTGAAGCAATATGAAACCTTAAGAAATACCCAAGAAAGCAACTGGCCTGTAAAATCAAGCGCAGAGACCAGGGATAACTTGTCAAAGAAGGCTTTTTGTTTTCGGGGAAAGTGGTAAAAACAGAGTGATTGTAATTTATCTGTTTCCCACCCACTTGTTTTGACCTTGCTGTGTTGACAGTTGAGAATGCTCAGTTTAACAGCTGGGATGTGTTAGATCTAGAAGCAGAAATGGATGCTAAACGGTCCCCAGAAACTGATAGCTTTGGAAAGCAGAAACTAAGATACAGCATTTAAATACTACAATTACTTTTAAAGTTGCTTCCAGCAATCTAAGAGCTTCACTCCATATTGTCTGGAAATTCCAGTGTACCAGAATCTGGGGTGGTTCTTGTGTTGTCTGTTGAATCTTGACTACTAGATCCAGGATCCATCTGAGTATTAATAACTAACAGATTCAATTAAAATGATTATATACAACTCCCTGGCAGAACTCTGAAAGACCGTATTCTCCCCTACGAGCCTGCTCGCACTTTGAGATCCTCAGGGGAGCTGAGGCCCTTCTCTCGGTTCCACCACCATCACAGGCACGCCTGGTGGGAACATGGGAGAGGGCCTCCCCAGTGGCTGCCCCAGCACTCTGGAATTCCCTCCCCAGGGAGGCTAGAGTGGTGCCCTCCCTGGTAGGCTTCTGGAGGCAGGCAAAGACCTTCCTGACTGTTCTTGAAGGCATTTGGGACTAGCCTGTGATGCGATGGGGAATGCTGTTTTTACTATTTTATGTATATTGTATTGTTTTAAACACTATATATATATATATATATATATATAATTTTTAATATTACTGATGATTTAATTCTATTTTTAACTTTTGTATTTTTCTATTTCTGTTTTCATTGTATGAATTTTAAAGGTTATGAGCCTCCTTGGGTCCCAGTGTTGGGGAAAAGGTGGGATATAAATAAATAATAATAATAATAATAACAACATCAACAACAACTCTAACATAGGCCTGCAGCAGGATTTCTCCTTGTCAAAAGGAAGAGTCAGAGGGGAAAGGCTGGAGGCTGAGTGGCTTGTACTTACGGCAGGGGTGCAGAACCACTTTCAGCCCAAGGGCCACATTATTCCATTTCAAGAAATATCCTGGAGGCCACTCCAGTAGTGGGTGGGGCCAACGGGGCATGGCCAAAGTAAAAAGGGCTGGGGCCAAAAATACCAGCATATTTTAGCCTAAACCGCTTACTACCAGCAACAAAACCTAAGGAGAGGAATTTCAGCCTTTTAGAATGGCAGAAAAAACTACACAAAAGCCAGGAACCCACCATATGATTGCTGCTTGCTGGAGTGGGAGTGGATTGAGGATAAGGGCCATGGTCTTCTGGGCAACCCAGGAGGGATGGGTGGTTCTGCACCCCTGGTTTAAGGGAATAGTACACTGTTATTTCACTTTGTCTGAAACTAGGGCTAAGCCAAAATGACCCTTCCTCTTTCACTGTCCTATTCAGTGAGTTTACTAAAAAAATAAAAGGAAAAAAAGAGGACCAAGGTTGTTATCCCTGACCAGCCAGCATGGCTACAATTGGGGGACATGTTTGTGGAGGGCTGGATTGGGGGGCAGGACCTCCTTGGCACAGCAGAGGTCTGCATGTTGTGTCATGATGGGTGTGGGGTTTATTTTTTTATTTTTCATGGCCGAGCGGGGACTAGAACCCGGATCTCCCGAGTCCCAGTCCAACACTCTTGCCACTATGCCATACTGGCTTTATACACCAGCTCCTCCCCCAGTATAGCTTGCTCTCTCTCTCTCTCTCTCTCTCTCTCTCTCTCTCTCTCTCTCTCTCTCTCTCTCTCTCTCGGGCTGCACCCAACTCTCCATCCCTGTATTCAGTGCAGGATTAGCCAGTCATTCCTTGTGGGGGGCGAGGAGGATTTTTTTATTCACCAACTGATTGCCCTCATTCTTGAATTTTTTCATCTACTTTGTGCTGACTTCCAGGTTTGGGGTTTTATTAACTTTTAGTTTTGGTTGGGTTATTAGTGGCAGGAAACAGAATACCTTTGGAACTAACCAGGGGTAAGTTATCCTCCTGGAGTTGTGTGGCACCGGGAGTGGGTGTTTCTGGAAGGGTGCCCTTCACACCAGATGGATGTGGCTTAAGGAAAGGCGGGAACTCTTCCTCAACCCTCTCTAGAGGGAAGATTTGGGTCACCCTAATTGCTTGCAGGCTGGTTGCCTGCTTGGATATGAGCAACCTCGCATCCCTCTCACAGTCATTTTCTCCCTCTGTAGATTTTTGGTTAAAAGTTGAACAAAATGTGGCCCCAGATTTTATCCAACATCTTTGTCTCACCTCTTTATTTCCAATACTTCTGCATATGAATTCTCCCCCATCCCAAGTTCCAACCCAGTTTTCAGTGTGACTCAGGCACTACACAGCCTGTACCTGTTTCTTGTGGTCATCAAACATTCTGGAAGGCCTTACTTTACATATTTGTTTGTACTGAAGTTGTTGGGGTTTAAAAAAAACTTTGTTTTGAACACTTTGTGGGTCAATGTAAAATTTTACTCCTCCTTCCACTTGCCCGTAAGCTTATTTTGCATGTTGCAAGTCTCTACTGAGAGCTCTAAAAAGGCATGGAAGTTCACTTTAAGAAATACATAGATGTCACTCAACTGCAAAGAAACTTGAGTGCATTTCTCTGACAATGACAAGGGTGGGGAGAAAGTGCAAAAACACAATTTCAAAATGTAGGATAAGAATCACCAATTGCTGACCCCTCCTACCCCACTGTCAACCTAGAAGTGAGATGGTTATAAAGGGGGAGCTGTCAGAGAAAGACATTATGCAAATCAGCTTTAAAACTAGGAATGCTTGAAGAATTTAAACTTATCAAAATGCACATTTAAAATGTATTTTGAGAGAAAATATACGTTTAAATACATATTAAAATACATACATAAATATTTTTCAGAGGTTTTTTTTTTGTTTTTAAAAATGTATAGATTAATGCAGAAACAGTACAGGATTATGGGAGGACAGGTGAAAGTGTCATGGATAAGAAATAGACAGATTCACCCATACCTACCTAAACCAAGGGGAGATCTACATTACACTGTATATCGTCAAGTTAGGAGAATGGTACTGCTATATTCACGCTCCGCAGTCACTCCTCACAGGGCACACTCATCAAATATACTGCAGTCATCCCGGTTTGCCACCCCACACATAACTCCGTCATGGTAGAACCAGGTGTTCCCTTGAACAGGGCTTTTAAGAATATTTTGCTTCTTCGTCTCTCCACAGGTGCAAACGAGTGCAGGTGTGATCTTTAAAGAAAGAAAAGAAAAAGCTCTTCCGGCCTCACACAAAAATGTATCTGAAGAACTCTGACTCCTGTTCACTGGGGTGATCGTGATCTTAAACGGCCATACCTCATTTTCACAGGGTGTCTGCAATCACCCTGCCCGCTCGCCAGTGCTCCCCGCGAATTCCCAGAAACCGGAAGTGATGCGATAGAGATCCTGTTGGCGTCACTTCAGGGTTCCTGGCCCTGCATTTTTAATGTAGATACCAGGGTAAACTACCTTAAAACGGCTGAGAATACCAAATCGCAGCTGTTTTAGGTGGGTTGCCCGGGGATTTATGTTAAAAACGCAGCGCCAGGGACCTGGGAGTGACGCGACGGGATCTCCGTCATGTCACTTCAGGTTTCTGGGAATTCGCGGGGTGCGTCGAGTGGAGGGCAGGTAAGTCACGTGGGGGCTCAGGGGGGGTCGAGCTCGGCGATTTCGTCGGGCCTTTCCCCACCTTTGAGCACCGCTGACATCCCTAAAAGAAGGTGAAGGATGCTGCCTGCTGCCGCTGCTGTCACCACTGCCCTCCCATGGGGTTGGGGTGAATCCAGCAGGATCAGCACACCGTGGCCTCCCCTCCACCCAAATGCAATTTCCCAAAGCAGTGTTACTCCCGTTCTGAGATTCCCGAGCACAAGGCTCCTGTTGAATCAATGGGATACACTTGGGAGTAAGTAAGGGCATTGGAGAGAATGTAATTTACTTCTGAGCAGACATGCAGTTTAGTTCATTTACAGCTCCCCATTCTTTTGGCAAGGGGGTGAACGTGGCTGTTAAAACAAGGGAGGAAGTCTCTCTCTCCTGTCTCCTCTCAAACTCCATGGCAGTTATACTAGGGGTACCGCCTTTCTCATGCAGGGGAAATGGCCATTTCACAGGAGGGCCTTTTTTGTTTCTGGTCTGCCGTCTATGCGGAGGTGTGAATGAGCGCATGCATGATCTTTAAAGAAAGAAAGGAAAAAGCTCTTCGTGCCCCACACAAAAAAAGAAGGCGAAGGCTGCTGCTGCTGCTGCTGCTGCTGCTGCTGGTGCCATCACTGCTGCCCGCCCACAGGGTCGGGGTAAATCCAGCAGGATCAGAGTGCCATGCCCTCCCCTCCACCCAAATGCGATTTCCTGAAGCAGCTTGCTTGGAGGTGCGCAGGTGCGCAGGAAGGGTTACAAACAACAACAACAAAATTGAGAAGCTTCCGGGGAAGAAGGCAAACCGCCGCACAACAGCAAATGGCAGACACTTCTCTTCCCCACCAATTTGGGAGACACACGTCACGCCGCATTTCCCCCGCCCCTTGAAAACTACTGGCTAACTCTAGTGATGACACTTTCGTAGCCACACCTTGGGCGGGCAACGACAATGCAACATTAGCACACACTAGCTGCGTACTGCAACAGCAAACCACAGTAACTGAAAAAACTGTGATAAACCTGATCCAGGAAATTCCGGAAGAAACAAAGAACGATTACACAGGACTACCACGACCGGCACTGAAAGCTGTGTGCATCGTGTGCCCCACGAGTCACTGCAGCGATACAGTACTGCCTTAATAAACCTTAGCTGTGGATCCGGCCGAAGTTAGAATTTTGGATTATATATAGCGTTTTCCCCCCCTTCCAGTTCGGTAATTACTAACTGAAGCTATAGCTTGTCAGCTTTGAATGTGGCTGAAAATTTAATAAGTGAAAAAAATTGGAAACTCAGGACTAAGACTTTTTGAATTCTTAGTTTCTTTTGTGTCTTGTAGAAATATAATTATATTCCTATGAGAGATACTGCTACATAAGGCACTTCATGTGACTGAGTATAAAGTTTCCCACACTAAACTTTGGCATCTGATCTGGCTCCCTTGTATAAATTTCTGAGCAATAACTGATGGAAACAATGTCACTTAGGCAAATTGCAACAGGAAAATACCTGATTTATTGGCAGATACAGACAATAAATACATGTATATAGGCAGTGCCGTGGCTGCTATTATTTCGTATAATTAAACCATTTGTACATGGGTTTAGGGTAGCTGAATGCATAAATTCATGCTCAGAAGTTATGGTTGATTATTTAGGAATTTATTAGCAAGTGTGTCATGCCAGCAATATAATTCAGCACATTAGACAGTGAATAGAAGGATAATGAATAGACCTTCTCTACAAGTATGACAAAGTTTGCAAGTAATTCAGTCTCTTGCTTGCACTGAGAGGTGGAGCTGATGGAAACTTTACATTTAGCAGAGCTTTCTCATTTAAACCTATACTTTTGAGAAGCTATAGAGCGTTTGAGTGTCAGTTAAATTGGACTTGTTCCTTGAATGCTACGCATCTTCACACACCAGTGGAGCAGAACCGAAAGATGTCAGTGCAGAATCCAGTCCTATAGGTGGATACCTACACCCACTTACATTTCACTGTTATAAAAATGTGTATCACACTTTGCTGCTGAAGGATGAACGTGACGACATGACATAACGCCAGCCTTACCGAAAGTTTGCATTAAAAACGACAGCAGCAACAAAAATCCCTCTCTTGGTCTTGGCAGCGAATGCAATTTCCCCTTAGGGTCACATTTTGGAGATGCAGGAGGGTAAAATACATATTCGTATGCAGCGCTAAGTGCCCACATCAACCCTGTGCCACTGACGATGATCTGGGGATAATCTTTAATACATGGAGGAGGAGTGCAATCGCACAGGCTGGCCCTGCCAGACCTTCATGCACTGATTAGCTCTTCTGTAGGGTCTAAATGTGCACATGTTTTATACACCTATGCTCTGTTTTATTTATTTATTTATTTATTTGTGATATTTGTCTACCACTTAAATATAATAAAATTCCTAAGCGGTCAATACTGTATGCAGAAGCCAACCTGGACATAAGGTACAGGGCTAGGGAGCAGGCATGGGTCCCATCTTTTAAGAAGGACATTGACAAACTGGAGCATGTCCAGAGGAAGGCAACTAGGATGGTGAGGGGTTTGAAACCCAGACCTATCAAGAAGTTTGGACTGGAGAAGAGCAAATTAGGGGGAGACATGATAGCTGCTTTTTAAAAAAAAAAAATCTGAAGGACTGCCAGGACTCTCGCTTCAGAGGGCAGAACTAGAACTAATGGGTGGAAATTACTGGGAAGCAGTTTTTGTCTAAAGAGCAGGAGAAATTTCTTAACAGTAAGAGAGTGTCTTGGTGGGTGGGATGCCCTCTGTCCTGGGGATACTGAAACTGGACTGCCATGTACAGGGATGCTGTATTTACATGCTGCATTGCAGATCCTGCCTTGAGTAGGGGAATGGACTAGATGACCTTCCATGTACCTTTCAACTCTCTAATTCTGTGATTCTATGCAACCCCCTCCATCCATGCATTGAACATCCTGGATTCTGGACTTCGTCAAAGGACTCTTTTTAGGACAGACAGTATGGTTAGTCCCATGCCAGCATTACACCTATATCTGGGGATTGTGTAGGGAAGAGAGCTGACCACACAGATCTGGGAACTGTCTGTGTCACTTTTTGTTTGTTATATTTATACCCCTGCAAGGAACCCAAGGCGGCTTGCATAATCCTCCTCCTCCTCTCCAGTTTATCCTCACAACAACCCTGTGAGGTAGGTTAGGCTGAGAGTCAGTGACTGGCCCAAAGTCACCCAGTGGGTTTCATGGCCGAGCGGGGACTCGAACCCGGATCTCCCGAGTCCCAGTCCAACACTCTCACCACTACGCCACATTTGCATATGTTACAGCAGTGGCATGGAAACCCAATTCCTGATCAACCATAGTGGACTTTCAAGGCAATGCTGCACGGCTGTCTGGGTGATGCTGAGAGTTGCAGCATCTTTTTTTTCTGTCTAAACAAGCATAGAATTGTGCCCTAAATGTATAATTAGGCCTCTGGCCAAGAGGAAAAGACAGCTATGATAACATATGAATAGGCATATCTTTACTACCTTGAACTAGGATCAAATAGGAGAACTGTAATGCTGTACTCTGTAGTTAAGAAAATGCATTTTTCTGTGCATGTTTTCAAATGTAGTTATTTTGCCAGCAATTTCCCCATTGAATAGTGTTTTTTGTGCATGTTTCCCCAAAATATGCATTTCTTTTGTATGCACTATTTCACAAGTACACTTTTTTTGTACACAGTTTTTTTTACCAAACTGACTCACACAGTACAACTATGTTCCAGTACATGTTCAGGTCTGGGAAGTGCAAATTTTGTAAGTTTGCATTGAATCCCCTTCCCCCACCAACGCGTAGCTGTTGGTGGGAGGACTATTTGCACGCGTTTAGAGGATATGAGAGGTGAGGCTGTTTACTTAGAAACCACCTATGGGCTCAAGGCGGGGGGAGGAGCGGTTGAGGCCTTTATTAGGCAGCGTTGCTCCACCTTCTGCCTCTTTTCTCAAAGCAGCTCCCTCCCTCCCTCCCAATTCACAGTGTGGGATTTCTGGTCGCCGGTTGACGGGGCCGAGTAGGAATTTTGGCTCACCATTGCTGATTGGCCTGGTGGTGGTGTGCGTGTTTCGCCTACTCTACACTGTGTTCTTGGGTTGGGTGCTTTTTTGTTTGCGTAGTCTCCCTGATTTGGTCACATTGGCGGTAAGTGCGGGTTTTAGGCAGTGGGGTGAGGTTCGGTGATCATCCCACGGCACCTTTCAGGTGACTGGCGATACCTTAGCCTCACCTGAGCCCAGTTTCATGGCACGGCCAGGGAGATAGGGTCCCGCCTTTGAGGCCAATTCCTCTCACCCGCATGGCGTTTCATGGCCCCGTGCGGTGACATGGAGGAGGCCTTCCGACACCGCATGGTGTAAAATTGGGGAGTGGCGAGTTACAGCGCCACACCTCCGATTGGGATGCTTCGCCCATTAAAGGGTATACTGGCCGAGAGCCGGTTTAGCTAGCACCCGCACTCGTCCCTTCCCAGATCCTCGAATCAATAAATGTGGCCCATAATTTCACCATCATTCTGTGTCTCGACTCTTATTTCCTCTTTTGCGCGCGCAAATGTGAACTGAATTAATTTCTCTCCCATCCCTCTCTCAGTTGGCAGGACTAGTAGGAAACATCCTTTAGGGATGGGTGCCAAGCCTGGTGCTCAACGAGTGCCCCAACCGTGCAAGCTGAGCCGAGCCTCCGGTGAGCGCCAGCTGAGGCGCTCACTGGACTTCCGGTTCCCGGGTGCTACATTTTTTACATAAAAAGCAGCATAAACTATGTTAAAATGGCCACGATTGGCATAACCGACACTACGTTTTTATGTAAAAAACAGCGTAAACTACATTAAAATTGTCACGATTGGTGTAACTGGTGCTATGTTTTTTTACATTAAAAACAGCGTAAAATACGTTAGAACTACCGCGATTTGCATGGTGTATTTTACGCTGTTTTTAATGTAAAAAACATAGCGCCAGTTATGCAAATCACGGCCGTTTTAATGTAGTTTATGCTGTTTTTTTACGTAAAGAACATAGCGCCGGAAACCGGAAGTTCCTTTCCCCAGCTCAGCTAACGAGGACGCGAGTCTCCACCATTTCTGATTGTCTATTCTCACTATGGTCAAATTCAAAACCACATTTTCCTTTGAATGGTTGAACTGAATTTTCTGACTACATTTCTAATAAGGGTTGTATTTGGGATCAGATATGCTTTATATGCTTTTTCTATGAAATTGCCCTATGAAACCACATATCTCCCTGTTAATTTCTGCTCAGGACATCAAAGCTACCATGGAAGGTTTGCCTGTCCTGTATTGACAAGGCAGCTTCATGAATGGCATAGGTGTGAAGAATAAGCATCTTTATGGGACTTTTGCAACATAGAATGGAGTTCTTAAAGATCACAGTAATCGGTTAACTGGCATAACCAAAACTTCAGCAAGTTTCTCACCTAAATGAAAGCAAATGAACACAAGGATGGATCTGTCTGGTCTTTGAAATTTTCTTCTTTTATGGTCTCTTTTTGGTAGAGATAAGCACCTGTTAAAATATCTCCAAGCCTCCAAGGGCTGCATTTTGTCTTTCGTTGTACATATGCATGAGTCCCATTGGAATCAATTGCAGTTAGAAGGGCATGAATAGAGAGGATGAAGTATAAAGCAACTCTCCACTGCACCCTGGGAGGAAAATGTCACAGATGTAAAACACTTCATATCAGTAGATTCAGTCTCAGTTTTGCTGTTTTCCTGGTCATAGGGCATCTGCTGAATGTGGATGGTAGCTGATTTTGTGAAAGGTGAAAATGGTTGCTCTTTCAAAAGAACTCTTAGGAAAGCCTCAAGATAATTCCCAGAACTTTCATTTTGAGAACATTGGGCAGGAGGAAATGAACTCTTCAGATTAAGACAATGGATTCCTTTCAGATGTCAGCATCCAAATACAGAGAATTGAAATTCACCTCAACAATTACCTTTTCACTGCTAACAACAACTTTCAGGCTTCATTTGACAGAGGATGAACTACTATTCTCTGTCTTAGCCCCAAACTGGAAGTGAATTAGCAGTGCTGTATAGTTCAGAGCAGGGATGAGTGACACTGAGTAACTCAACCCACTTGAGCTCCATGGACTTCATGGCACCTCGCGGACTTGAGAGCCAAAAGCAGGCTGAGTCAAGGTTGGGTTTTTTTTTGGTGGCTTCTGCTTTTAAAGCGGACTGTGATTTGTGTTGTGTGTTTTCTTAAAAGCCAGGGCAATTTGCATAAATTATGGCCACAATTTGTACAAATTGCATAAATTCTGGCCACAATTTGTGCAAGTTATGCAAATTGCAGCTGGAATTTACACAGATTGCAGCGGGAATTCATGCAAATTTCCCTGGCTTAAACACACACACACACAAATCACACAAAGCAGAAGACCATGTGCTGGCTTAATTCATGTCAGAGTGAAATGGTGCGATGCCAGTGCTGGGTTGACGGGCTGGAATCTGGGGGCCCAATCCAGACCAATCTGCCGGATTTTGACTGCCCAACCAGATTCCTCACATATCCCTAGTTCAGAGGGTCATGTCTCCTTTCTTTGTGTGAAGGGCAAGGATGTCCTGCTGAGTGGAACCTTTGATGGGCTTCATATATGTAGGACTTGAGACTTTCCAAGGGTTCATATAGGACTTCCCAATTGCCCAGTGCTATGCTGTAAGGTCTGTAAACAGGAATTATGAATGACATTTTTCCTTTCTACACCAGCATTGTCTCTCACTCAGGGCAGGGGTGGATGACTTGTGGCCCTCTAGATGTTTTGTCCTGTAACTATGCTGACTAGGGCTGATGGGGGTTGTAGGATAAAACATCTGGAGAGCCACAAGTTGCCCACCCCTGCATTAGGGACAGTGCTCTGGCATAAAATTTGCCCGAAATGTGATTGGCAGCATTTAGTGGTGTTTCCTAGAGACGGGTAAGTCCATTTCAGTTTCCCTTGGTTTCTTATTTTCCGATCTTAAATTCATTTCATCCCATTTCCACATATGTTTGCAGTTTTTCAAAGTCCCCATGAAAATTTGTATGCATTTTTGTGCACATTTCCCCTAATATATGCATTTTGCAAGCATTTCCCCCCCTAATGTAATGAAGGTTGCATCTTATTTTCAGTATAATGCATTTTTGTACATATTTTGTGATGAAGAACTGCATTGCAAAATTTGGTAAAGTGCAAATACCAAAAGATAACCAAGTTTTGGTTTGCGTATTAGTTAGGGAAGTGTGAATTAGGTAAATTCACATTTAAAGGTGTATTAAACAAAGACATTTATCTCCCATACCTGTCGTACCCCACCCCTCAATAGGGCCTCAGGCTTGCCCTCCTTATTCGGATCTCTGGGTGCGCTTACGTAAGGTTGAGGGTTTCTTTTCCACTAACCCTAACCCTTACACTTCTCACACTGACTTTGGGATGTCTGATCCCTACCTTATTAGGAATTAGGGAGGAGGACGATTATGTAAGCCGCCTTGGGTTCCTTGCAGGAAAAAAGGCGGGGTATAAATATAAATAATTAATAAATAAATTATACCTCTTTGACCTGTACAATAAGCACAGCTTAAACATAGGCTGTTTCAAATAACAAAGAAAAGTTTATTTTAAAACACAACAAGTTCTGGAAATAAGTTTCATGTGTGAGTTTCAGATAATCCTAAGTACTGTACTATCTTATCCTAGTACCGATCCTCCCTCAACAACTGTTCCCAACATCAATCCCTGTACTCACTAGCTAAACTCTTAACAATCCTCTCTGTGTTGCTCAACTCTCAACTCTCTCAACTCTCTCCGGTCAGCTTCACAGACTCCCAAACAGCATTTCACATTCCACATACTCCTCTCTCTTTCTATGGTGTTTTGGACATATCTCAGTGTAACTTGAACATTTGCAATATTTGTCTGAGGTTGACAAGATCTGCATGCTGTGTTGACATTAACCATTTTTAGACATTCACTATAACATTATCTGTTCATCTATCTACCTAAAATGTGTTAGTTATATATGTGTGTATATTAAACTGAAACAAATATCAGGTTATCTGAAGGTTATCTGAAGGAACGCCTCGTCCCATACGTGCCTACCCGAAGCCTGAGATCTTCTTCAGAGGTCCTTCTCAGAGAGCCCCCTCCAAAAGAGGCTAGGAGGGTGGCTACTAGGGGAAGGGCCTTCTCAGTTGTGGCACCCCACCTCTGGAATCAACTCTCCAAGGAGGTGCGCCTGGTGCCTACTCTTTATTCCTTCAGGCACCAGGTGAAGACCTTTTTATTTACCCAATATTTTAATTGTTAGATTTTTATTCCCATTTTTATTATCACTGCTGTACCTCTGGTCTGATTCATCTGGCTGCTTTCTTTTATTGTATTATATTGTATTTATATTTCTATTTTAATGATGTTTTTGGTTTTAAGATTGTTTTTATCCTGTTTTACTTGTAAACCGCCCAGGGAGCCTTTTGGCTGATGGGTGGTAAATAAATAAATTATTAAGTAAAAATAAATAATAACGAAATACATAGTAAGCACATTTAAATCTAGGGACAAAATAAGGTCTAGGAATGTTTAGAATATGTGGAAATAGCTTTAAAATAAAAGCACATTTCCATTGGTGTGTAAGTTCATTCATCTTACCAGCCCTCACATCTCTATTACTTGCACTTGACCTGTTATCTTTGGACCTTGGGTGGAGTGTTTTGCATGCACAAGGGCAAATGATTACTGGAGCTCTCAAGGACGAATGATTGCTGCAAACTGCAATGCCTTGATACAATACGGCGAAAGCATCAGGACACTGGGAAGAAATAAATAACTAGAGACCCATCATTATGATAGTTAATGGCTTCGGGGATGGCACTAAAGCAGACAATATGGTAAGAATGAAGTCTCCATCTGTGTCTCAGTGTCAAGGGAAATAGTTTTACATCATTTCTTATCTCTTTCTTGGTCCCTGTGACAAGTAGCCCGTGAGGTGCTCAGTCCCTGCACTGAAGTGCCTAATGAAAGATGATAGGTTGGGAATTGAGAAGCGAACACATTCTGACTGTAAATCCTACCACGTCAGACAGCAGCTCCTCCTCTGATCAATTTTATAACCTTCCTTTTAGCATGATGCTCCTGAAAAGCTGCCTGGATGATTCTGAAAATGCCATCTTCACAGCCATTCAGAAAGGAACAGAAAGGCAGACGAAACAACACAGAGAGCAATACTAAATTAATGGGCTGTCAAAAAAATATTCTCCTCATGGAAAGGTTTAAAGCTTTTTTCGCCCAGGCCCAATGGTGACCTAAGAAAAGTCCAAGCAAAACTGAATTCCATTCAGCGTTAGTAATAAAACTGTCATCTTCTTCAGTGCAAAACTAGCAATGGACCTTTAACCTAAATTTTCATTATATAAAAAAAGTAATTTGCATTCTGATGATGGGCAAAACCCGACGGGAGCTTTATCCTGTAGAACTGTCAACGTGGGTGTAACACATTACAATGAATGCTTAAATATGTACATGATCAGAACTCTTATAAGGGTAAATGGTATTATACTGAGACTTGGGGGGGGACACATGTAAATATGAATGCTTATCCAATTCTCATTAATTTACAGACAACAAAACTCTAAAGTTAATCAGGCAGATAGTATCACACAAAATCCATTTGGTTGTTGCCATGAATACTACAATTGAAAGTGTTTTGACTGCTAATTTTGCATTACTTGGATTAAAAGTCTTCAGGTTTTGTTTACATTTCTGAATGTTAAAGTGGGTTTAATTTTTAATCTGAGCCATACTAATCCTCTCATATTATGCTGACCAGTACATTACTTCCTGGGAAATGCATAATTTTTGAATCTGACTATTCTTGCAGTACAAGTCTTGAGTCAGTAAAGCCAGCCAGAACTTATCTCACTTTTTGCCAGTGGACTTATTACAGCACAAGCTATTCTAAACTGCTAGTATCTGTGCAGACAGGCAAAGCATTTCCTCGATATAAAGGTAGTTGATTCAGGGCTTGAAGGTTTGCAGAAAATACATTTTGTGAAAGATCTGCTCTTTCACGTGAACAGAAATTTCTCCCATACCTCTGACACAGATGACTACAATTTTCTATTTCAGAAGGGAATTGGAGCTGAAAGATAGCTCTGTATCCAGGAACATCCAGTGAATCCATGGCTGAGTCTGGGATATAACCCTAGCCTAGTGATGCCGCCAAAGCTCAAAGATAACAGTCCTGCGATGCAAATTTACCTAGCTCAAAATGCACAAATGCATTTTGAGGTGAGCTCCCTTGTTCCCCCAAATGGGGTTCTATCTGTGTAACAGAGTGAAGTTCAAATCCTTCGCCCACTTTAAAATCCCTTGTACATCAGAGAGTCTTTCCTTCCATCCAGCACTGCAAGAAGGGCTTAAAAGAAAATCACGACCCCCAAAAGTGAGCCAACACATAGGTAGAGATGGTTGAATTTTTCAGTTTCAGTTCCTCTCAGTTTCTCATTTTTCCAATCGTAAATTTGGTTCCTCTCAAACATTAATGATTTCTCTAGTCTTCAGTCTGATTCATCCTGAACGTTGAGAATATTTTTTAAAAGTTTGCATGAAAATTCATAAACATTTTTTGTGCACATTTCTCCTGATACATGCATTTTTGTATCATGTATCACATTTCTAAAGCAATTTACCCAGTAGAATGCATTTTGGACATTACAGTATTTTTCCATGTATAAAACTATACTTTCCCCTAAAATCGTTAGACTAAAAATTGAGGGTCGTCTTATACATGGAAGTAAGCCGAGGAGAGAACCGCGCAGTTGCGA
Organism: Shinisaurus crocodilurus; assembly: GCA_021292165.1. NCBI lineage: Eukaryota > Metazoa > Chordata > Lepidosauria > Squamata > Shinisauridae > Shinisaurus > Shinisaurus crocodilurus. The sequence goes on from CM037876.1 coordinate 29,098,168, forward strand.
AACTGCCCAGTGGGGGGCGTCTTATACACGGAAAAATACGGTATTTCCCCTGATAGTTGCATTTTGCATGCATTTTTTGATCGGAGGACTCCATTGCAAAATTTGGAGAAGTGTGACTATATGAATGTTGGTTCATATAGTGCTTCAAAAGTGAGTGTGTGTGTGTAGTGCTTTTTGTTTTTTTTACCTGAATAGACATGGAGAGTCTGAGAAGGAAGGAAAACACCCCCTCAAATGTACACTTCTTCCCATTATTTCCCTGGACTTAGACTGATGTTAATTGCCATTATGTGTAGTTGGCAGAATTCAGGGCTCTGATCCTCCCATCCTCAAGGGAAGAGGCCTTCAATATAGACAATCTCTCAGACCAGGAAAAGGACTATGCAAGCTGCCTTCAGTTCCTTGCAGGAAAAAAGGTGGGGTATACATATAATAAATAAATAAATAAATAAAATTACCTCCTCAGACTTCTCTTCCCCACAAATGCCAATGGAGCTGATCCTCCTGCATCCAGGAGAGGTTGCATTACCATCTTTAGACTCCAAGAATTCCAGCTCCGAAGCCACCACCACGCTGCAGTTGCCTCCACATTGTCACAGTCAAGAGGTTCTAGAGAAAGCAAGGTCCCTTTAAGGGAGAAGTCTTCATTCAGTGTGGGGGATGGAGCTTACAACCTAAACAGAGTCAAAATTCTACTTAAGGCTCATCCAGAATCTGCTTGTTGTTGGGACAACATACATAGACAAGTTAAGCTTGTCTGTCTTCTAGCCCCAGCTCCACTTGGAGCTCTCTATGGTGTTATCCACTTCTTTCTTCTGAGTGTTCTCGACCTGACCTTGGAACTGTCTGACTATGCTTCTGGAACTTCCACTCTTTGGACCTCTCCATCATGCTACTTCTTTTTCTGCCTATCCAAGACCTGTTCTTGGACTTGTTTGACCACGCCACACTTTAGGAACTTCCCTTTTGCCAATCCTTGAATGGTGCTCCAACTGAGCTAGACCCCTTCTTCAGTAATCTGCCCTGAATGTAAGTTGCTAAACTTACTTTTAGGGTGTTGCCGGCACCAAAAAGGTGTCCTCTCCCGGCAAAGTGGTGGTCCTTACCTCAGTGTGCCCTGCCCAATAAACACACTTGAGTTAGAGAAGGGAAACCAACTTTATTTAAGGCCTTAAGTAGGCTCTAGGAGTCTGTGACTCAAATCAAGAGCCCCGTTTCAAGTTCTTCCTGGATCTTTTATACAGCATGGAATCAGATACAGGTTTGCATCACATACAGTCATTTTACATTCAGTTGCGTAGAAAAACATTCTTATCATGAATGTCTTATCTTATCTTTCACACACCTTCACTGACTTCCTCTGGCCTTCCTGGTACATACATTTCCTCCTGTTCCTTGTCTATCAGTACAATTCTATCTTGTCCTGTTCTTTGGAAAGTACACGCATCAGTCTGATGCTAGCAACCCCCCTTCCCCCTTCCCTCCGCCTTTCGCTTTACTTCTCTCACATTCCTTTTGCAATTCTCTTATCAGTGCATGCCCTTTGTACACACTTTGCCATTCTCCGGCCTCTTCCCCCTCCCATCTACTGCAGCCATCAAAACTGCCTGTAACTTCACTTTTCTCTCTCTTACATTTCAATTCAGATTTCTTTGCAACTTTAGCAAGCAGTTTCACAGAACAGCAAGAAAGCAAGAAACAATTTTACAGAAAGCAGAAAACAAGAATGCAAGATTCTCTAGTCTGGCCTAGCTAAACATTAGAACAGGAGTACAAATTCACATGGTCTCCAACAAGGGTTCAATTACATGTAAGGATCAGAAAGAAATACTGTTTATTATTATTTCAGTCCTACTTCTGTTTCTCTCACTCACTTTGTTCTTGAGTCTTTATTTTTTTTAATAAGAAACCTGGAGTTTAAACCTGGAGCCTCCCCCCACACACACTTTTTAACAACAGTTAGGCCTAGTGATAAGAGAAGTGGCAGTGGAGAGAGGAAAGGGTGGGTGTTTTGTGCCTTCTTCCCTCCCTTCTCAGACTCTCCAGTGTACTGATAAGTAGTGTACCAGGCAATGTAGCCCAGTGTTTCATGGGGAATGTAGATCTCCCAAAGACTGCTGCAGTTGCCAGCCAGGGCTTTCCAGTATAGGAGACCTGCAACAACTGATTAGGTGGCAAGAATGGCAACAAAATGTAAATGTAGCAAATGTTGAATTTTAACATCTCAGTCTTTGAATAGGCAGTGTACTACCTTCCCGCCACCTACACTACAATTCCCAAGCAGCTCTGGAGGAACAGACATGCATCCTAGAAACAAGTTAGGCATGTACAATAACCATGAACCAATTTAGAGTCTCAAAAATTATCATCTTTTTCAGACCATCTTCCTTCCACCCACCTGACAGCCTTCCTCCAATCGCCCTCTCCCTTTTCTCCCACCCACCTGCCTACTCTTCTTGCTGCTGCTCTAATGGGAAGAAGGAAGCTCTCCCTTTCTCCCACTGGTGTCAGTGGGCTGTAACAATGTGCCAGGTGACAGAGAGGAGAGGAAGGAAAGAGGTGTGTGTGTGTGTGTGTGTGGACGTGTGGAGGGGAGACAACTCTTTCCCTTCCTCTTATCAATGCCACTGGGGATGTGGCAAGCAAGGGAAGTGGGTGTGTGAGTAGATGCTAAGGGTGTACAGATTTTGTTGAATCCATTCCATCTGTGTTTTGCTTATTGTCAGGTGTCTTTCGTTCCATCATCCATTCAAACAAAAATTGGTAAAATGCTCATTAGTGCAAACTCCCCTCCCCTCCAAAAAAGTGAAAAACCAGTGTGCAGGTCCACGGAACCAGTGTGACTCAGAAAAAGCTGGTCCACTGCAATATCTGCATATCAGGTTCATAGAAATCCTAACACATTTGAATCCATCGTCGATTTCTCCAACAGGCGCTAGGGATGGATGAGAATTTTGTTTCAGTTCTGTTTTGATAAGAATTTACCCAAATTAACAAAGTTCTCCCTATTTGGGGTGAAAAGAACTTGAGTGGGAGAAATCTAAACTGACAGATGCATCCATCCTGACCCAGGGCCTGGAGTGAACCACATTAGTGCTGAACTGGGGTTGCCACCTCTTTTTTCTGGCAGGCTCCTCATCTTTTACAGCTATACAGCAAGCAGGTACGTCATGGTCCCCTCCATGCTAGGAAATAGCTGTACCTATTGAATTTGGCTGGTGCAGATGATTTATCATTTCATTTCAGTTCATTTTTTATCAGGACTTACCAAAGTTCATAATGTTTATATTTAGTAGAGAAAGGACCAGAGATGATTTTTTTTTTTTTTTTAAGATTGATTGTGGGAGAAAGCAGAAGTGACAGATTCCTACACCATCCCTAGACTGTAAACCAGCTCTAAGAAATTGGTCTCATGGGCCTTTTTGCCTCATCAGGCATTAATATAATAAATAAATGAGCATTCATTTCTCATGTGTTATTCACAGTACCTGAACATGCCTTCCTCGAGATTGTGCTTCTGCCACCAGAGAGGAAGAGAGGGGGTAGGGAGAGAGAAAAAGGAAAAGTGAAATCGAAAGTGGGTCTCTTCCCTGTGGTGCTACTCCATACATCACCACTCTGCTAGGAAGGAGACTAAAATCAGGGGAGAATCGGCTCTGTACCCATGGTTGCAGAATCTGTATCCCTACCACAGCCATTTGCATATGACTTACCGGTAGATAATGTTTGCAGAAAAATACTTCTTGTGAAGGATTTCCTCTTTCACAAAAAAATAAAATAATATTTTTTAAAAAATATTTTTTTAAAAAATCCTATTTCATGTGAATCAGGCCCTCGGAGATGTATTCAAGGGCACCCAGTGAATCCATGACTGGATCCATGACAATTTGAATGTGTGGCATCGAGAGCACATAATGCAGGCCACATGCTGAAGCTAAGCAGGTATGAGCCGGGTCAGTGCTTCGATGGGTGACTGCCTGGGCTGCCCACATCTGTTCTCCTGCATTGAGCAGGGGGTTGGACTCGATGGCCTTATAGGCCCCTTCCAGCTCTACTATTCTAAGGTTTCCTACATCATCTTGGTGAGTGAGTGGGACTTTTGCCACATGCATGGTAGATGGGGAAAGCTAGACATGGTACAGGAGATCTGTAAATGGGATTTCCGGCTGAAAATATAACCATACTGTCAGGAGGGGGAATCAGATAAAGTTTGTGATGCTGGTGAAGGGGGTGTGTGTTAACCCTTTCTTCCCTGTGCCAGTTTCCCAATTAAAATCTCTACCTCAAAGCCATTATTTGCCTCAAGTGGCATTTGCAAATTATAGAGATATCGAAAAAGATAGAGGAGGGCTAAACTCCCCTCTTTCTCCAGCACTACAGTCAAGATCTCTGTCAGGGGCAAAAGTGAGCCAGAGCTGAATTTCAACTAATGAAGCCTCCTTGTTACAAGTGATTCCCCTCCCTCTTCTCCAAGATTGAGAAGGGGTGGGAGACTGGGAAGGGACGGGAGGGTTGCACCGAATGCACTCATTTTTTCAAGCTCTTCTAGGGAGCACTTGAATAAGCTTGGGGGTCCCCCCCTATGCATTCTTGAGGAAACCTCACAAAAACAAAAGGAAATCCAGGTGGGCAAGAGTTCACCCACCACTATAACTATATGCATTGTGTCAAGATGGGCAAATGAGCGATGTTTGAGATTGCCAGGATTCTCCAAACGTCATCTCGCCACTCGTCTCATGCCCGATTCACGCTTGTGTCTGCGATCACTGCTCACTCCGTGCAAACAGGAAACTTGAGCAAATCGAGCAGCATTCAGGAACGAGACAAATGCAAGCGCACATTCAATAATTTGCGAATATTTTCAGCGGACACATGCTTGCATTCAGAGCTTCAAACGGGGCATGCTCAGCTCACATGTTTTGCAAGCACAAATGAAATTCTCATATATCCCTAAATTACGTCACCATTTAGTAACTTATAGACTATTAAGATGTTATGTCACTGGAAAAAGTAACTAAATATATACGTGCGTGTGTGAGTTGTTTTATACATTGGGAAAGTTGACTTTCCAGTACAGATATTGGTATTTCTGGTCTTCATTGTTCAGCTGAAAATATTTTTGCTCTAGTTAATACATTTCCAAATCTTGCTGTGAGTCACACCTTCTTCAGGAAAATCTTATGAAGTCACTTCTCAGTACTGTTCAAGGTACCCATTACAAGAATCAAAGTGGATGAGAAAGCTAGGACACCATGAAATAAGGAGTAGTATTAAGCAGAGAGAACCTGAAAGGAATATTCTAAAATGTCATTTAAAAAATGATAATGCAATACATTCTCGAGCCTAGATAACTTCCCAAAGTAGATTATATGTTTTCCGTACTAAAAAACGGAAGGAAGCCCAGAAAGGTTATGTTGACTAGAAAAGGAATATTGAACAAGTATGACAAAATATAGTTCAAGCTGACACATCTGTTTAAGTAATGTAGTTTCTGTTCATGAAGTTGAGTTCTGGAATTCCCGGTTTACTAATATGAATCATAGCAATTCATAAGGTTAATCTTCAACACAAAGTGTGTGAGCATAACAGTCCAGAAAGGTTTTTGTCTGGCTCTGGTTTTAATCAGAGCCAGAGAAGCTCTTCCTTTCCCTCACCTTTCTCCATACTCCTTCCTTCCTTCTTTCCACCATACAAGCTACACCTTATAAGGACTTCGTAGGGATGTCTGAGAAATCCACAATGGATTCAAATGAGTTTAGATTTCTATGAATCCAATCTGCAGATTCCACAGTGGACCGGCTCTTTCTGAGTCCCACGATGGAATTGCAGACCAGTTTTTCATTTTGGAAGGAAATTTGTACTAATTTACATAAGTGCATTTGTGCAAGCAAGTGCACACCTGCACTAATATGAATTAGCACTACTGTGAATTAGGGGAAGTTGAATTAACTTCTGGTAAAAATTAAAATAAAAATCCAATGCTGTCAATGAATGGATAATGGAATGAAAGACACCTGATGATCCACAAAACGCTGATGGAAAAGATTCAACAAAATCCGTACTTTTATGCAGGAAGTTCTTTTGTGTGGCAGCAGTTCCCTGTAAAAATATAAACTTCAGACCTGATTTATTCATTTATTATATTTCTATCCCACCTTTTTTTTCCTGCAAGGAACCCAAGGCAGCTTACATAATTCTCCTTCTCCTCTCCATTTTATTCTCATGACAACCCTGTGAGGTAGGCTAGGCTGCGCATCAGTGACTGGCCCAAAGTCACCCATTGAGCTTCATGACTGAGTGGCGACTAGAACCGGGATCTCCCGAGTCCCAGTCCTACACTCTAACCACTACACCACACTGGGTTTCTACACAACACTGGCTTTCTGAATACCACTGGCACCTTCCAAACCATGTGACACATCTGCATACCTGCACCAGCTCCCACCAGGAACATACTGGAGAGATGGAGAGATTCTACACAATCTGGAGAACCCCCTAGACATTCTACCCTCTGCATGCAGCCACTAACTATCTCATGCAAGCATTTCCAATGGTTGGCTTTCGTTCTCTAGTTTTTCTGATTGGTCCAATCAACTATTGTGTTCTCCTGCACAGATTCTTCAACTGCTCCCGCTCATTTCAAGAGGGTTTGCCAAACTCCCCCTCCTGCCCCAAACAAAACTTGCTAGTAGTAGTGCCCACACTCTCGTGAAACTTCTAAGAAGTAGGGAATTTTCCTGGCACTTAAGTAGGAAAAAATGCAATACATATTTATAAGGGGAGTTGATTTGTTTTCCAGGTGGTTGAACTTTGCTTGCAACAAAAGAAAAGGGAAAAAGAAAAAGCAGCAGAAAAAGATGGAATCTTAGCACATTTCCTAGAACTGTGTGAGTCTATCAAGGAACAGAATGGTTCTGTCATGGGTTTGTCAAAGTAAATAGAGAGATACCATTATTGTAGCTATCTCCCCTCTTGTACATTTCAACTGCCCATCAGAAAAAATGATGCACCTATTTTCTGCGACTTACTATTACTCTTGTGCTGTTTTTAAAGGTGTTGTCTGGTATTGGGTATGTAAATAGAAATACAGATCTTGTCATATCTTTCAGTTTCCCTCAAACCAGTAACACTTCTTACACTCCCCACCCCCGCCTTCTAGGTGTCTTCAGGATTTAAAAGTATAACACCCTGCTAAAATCAAAAACTTTTTTTTTTAAAACCTTTTTCCAATCATCAGCAGCGCAGAAGTGAAACATTTCCCAAGGAATAACTTGAAGGTATAGTATTTGCAATACAACTGTCACATCTTATTACTTGCAGCAGCACATGGCTGTCCCAGATGTGCCTTTGATTAAATGTGATTAGGATTTTATTTTTATTTTTTTTTTCATTTTTTTTGTTTTTTAAATACAAGAAGTTAATTGAAAAACTACGTTATCTGATAATGATCAATCTCATAAACCTTTCCCATTATGGATTATTGATTCAATGTCTTTGTTCATTAAATAACGTTTTCACAAGATATTCTATTCTATAAAGGCTGCCTGGAACCAAACTTTTGACTGCTTATTTCAAGTCAATATGTGGAACATCAACTTCTGCCATCCCTGGCTGCAGCTTCTGATCTCTTCCCATTTCATTCCTTCATCAGTTCATTTGCTGTGCGGGCCTAACAATTGCCTTTCTATAGACCAGTGTTCTCCAACCTTGGGTTCCCAGATGTTTTTGGCCCACAACTCCCAGCATGCCCCAGCCAGCTACGCTGGCTGGGGCATGCTGGGAGTTGTAGGCCAAAAACGTCTCGGGACCCAAGGTTGGAGAACACTGCTATAGACAGAGGGCTCTGATGTGGGATCCCTCTGTCTATCCTATCCTCCTGTCTCTGAGCCTGCCCAGCTTGCCGACTTACCTAGTGGCATGCCTGGGAATGGAAAGGCTTGTGAATCCTGCGGACTCATGTTCTTTCCGTTTCCTCCCCCTCCCTTTCCTGCCCACCAGCATGCCACCGTGGAGTTTTGCCATGGTGGCTGCAAGGGGTGGTGGGGTGGGGGTGGGGAAATCCCCCATTCAGATTCCACCTGCCCCCACTGGAGCAATCCTCCTCTGAGAGGGAGCTAGAGCTCCCGGAAACACACAACGCCAAGAGGCCAAGATGTCAGGAGATCTGGGGGACCCTGGGCCCTCAGGGAAGATCACTGCTAGCCTGTCCCAGCAGGAGGAAGAGAGTTCTGCCTCTGAGGTGGAGTCTTGCCCACGGGAGCATTGTTGTCTCAAGAGGCAGACCAACAGGGCTCCTTTGAGAAGAAGTGCCCGATTACATAGGAGAGCTCCATAAGAGGAAAGGACTCCTCAGAAGCAAGGCCCTCCTTCTCAGTAGGCCTTTTGCCAGAAGGCCTGTAACGCACTGCAGCTGAGCCCTGAGTAGGGCTCAGGAAGCTCTGGTTGTATAAACCTTCGGTTTTAGCCTAGCCAGTGCTGGAACAACATTGTTCTTTCAGCTCCAGTGCCTTGTTTTCTGGATCTTGCCTTGTGATTGACCCTCTGTGCTACTGAACTTTAGACTCCTGCTTCTGGGCTATTGTATCTGACTGCTTAACTGTGTTTTGATCTTTGCTTGTATCTTGACCACTCCTGCCTTAGCCTGATCCCATACTGGACTGAAACGTTTGTGCTTCGCCATTTGCCTTTTTGTTGCCTTGCCTTTTGGATTGCCCCATAATTTGCTCTAATGTTGAGTCTGATTCAGCCATAGCAGACACTGAGGTTGCAGCAGTGGGGGAGGGGGGGGTCCCCCCAGGGATCATAGGATTGCTCTGCCCATTTGACAATAAAATGAATTAAAATTAAAACAATAGATTTCAGCTAAAAACACCATTCATCTAAGGATCAGCAAACCAATAGACAGTGGCAAAATAGCAGATACCCAAAAGTTAGAGGCTAATCTAGAGATGCTTTGGGAATTTGATCTTTGTTAATGTCAATGTGAACTGATATGATCTGCATCTTCTGGATTCATGTGTGGATCAGACCATAATTATCCATTTTGTAGAATTTCCATTTTGTACTTCTCTGAACTTTGTGATGCAGTTCTTGCTTCAAAAAATACATACCAAAATGTGTTTAAAAATCCATATTTTAGGATTAAATAAGGTTCAGAAATTCATACACTTAGATAAAATATGTTTATAAATGTGTGTTTTGTCAGTACATCCAAAAATACATATTTAAATATGTATTTATATACATTATATATTTTAAAAATTCCCATACATTAATGTGAAAAGGGGATGGAACGGATTGATGAATGAATGAAGACATGTGAAATTGACACAGATTGGAAATTGAATGATACTAATAACATCCTGAAGTATCTATCTTTGTATGGAACGAACCCCACACCCAGCTTATACAATGGAGGTTCTAGAGAAGCAACAGTGATGGCCTTGCTCCTTGTGGAGACCATAACAGGAATTCAAAGCAGGGTCACCCCTCTGATATTAAGCTTGGGAATAGTTTTCCTTCCCTCTCAATCTCCTCTCTGTCCTTTTCTTCACCTTATTTCTCCAGAACCTTCCTTCCTCCTTTCAACATACCTTTCTAGACTCCTGTGTCTCCTCCTAGGATATTTTGGCTGTCCTACCCTTGTCTAGAAGGGAAGAATTCAACTAACAGCAGCCAGAGACTCTTAGAGTCAGAAGAGCTGGGTCAATGATGGGCCCAGTGGTGTTGTAAAGGCAGGAATTTTGGGCAGAAGTCTAGGGCCACACTTAGCAGAATAAGTAGGAGGGCCCCCAACCAAAAAAAGGAAAAGGTGGGTGCCTCCTCAGAAGAAAGCATTTGGGCTGGTATTATTTTACATTTCAGCATGTCAATTGCTTCTGTTTTTTCAGAAAGGGGAGAAGTGAACTGTGTAACTTAGGGTGGATTTTATAATATTGGGCCAGTGACTGGAAAAAATAAAAGCCAAATTGGAAAGAGGAGAAATATTTACAGGTTTTTGCTTCCTATCACCATGATTACCAATTTAATCTTATTGAAGCAATAATAATGATAGTAATAAATAATTTTTCATCCTTACAAGGACATGGAATTAATCAAATCTCCTTTAAATGGTAGGAGATAGTGAAGAAGAGCTCCATTTTATATTAAAATAACCCCTATCTATGAAATAAATCATGAGGCAAATTAGTTTTATTTACTAAAAAGGGAGGACTTAACATATTTTAATGGTTAATTCCAGATCACTTATTCATTTAGTTACCCATAGGCAAATTTTAATATTGTTGACTCTGAATTATATTCTTATGTGTGTTTAGATTCTTGGATTCTTACAGCCTAACAAATATTCTTAGAAAAAAAATAGTCATCATTTTACAAAAGTACGTTTCAGCTTTATGCAATGTTCTTTCTGTCTTAAGACATGAAGTAGCTTTGCAACATTTTAAAATTAATATAGCCTTTCTTAAAGCCCTGAGTAAACCAGTGTGGCGTAGTGGTGAGAGTGCTGGACTGGGACTCGGGAGATCCGGGTTCTAGTCCCCACTCCGCCATGAAACTCGCTGGGTGACTTTGGGCCAGTCACTGACTCTCAGCCTAACCTACCTCACAGGGTTGTTGTGAGGACAAGATGGAGAGGAGGAGGAGGAGGAAAGCTGCCTTGGGTTCCTTGCAGGAAAAAAGGCGGGGTATAAATATAATAAATAAATAAATAAATAAAATAAAATATAGCTTCCAACAAAGCCATACAACGATAGATTGTGGCTGCAATCCTATACACAATGTGGTTTACTTCTGAGTTCACATGCATAGGATTGCACTGCAAGTGGCCTACATTTTATCCACACAAGGTACATCCTCTGACCACAGGTGCAGTTTGCATGTATGACCAGTCCCCCCCTCTTGGTAATCAAGATTTTGTCCAGTGTCCTTCGTTAGGGTGATGAGTTGGATGAATGTTGTTAACCGATAGGTAGGTGATGAGATGTGCATGACACAGGCAGCACTCCAAAATATAACAAATGACCAGCTATAGCACATCAAGTTTACAGATGTATAGATTTTTTAAAATTATAAACAGATTTAAAAAATGTGAAATGTTTCAGTGACTGAAACTGGTGTTTTATGCCAAAATATTCCACATTTTTAAAACCTGTTTATAATTTTAAAAAATCTATAAATCTATAAACTGAATGTGTTATCGTTGGTCATTTGTTTTGTTTGGAATGTTGTTAGAAAGCATGACTGTTGTTGTTTTTTCTCCATCCAGTTGGGGAAAAAAAATTGGTGTTACTTTTCTAAGTATCTGGATTGAGGAGTTTCAATATCAGCAGTTCATCAGATCTAATGATACGCATCTTTGACTCAGGGCACCGGAAATCAAAACATTCAGAAGCTGCCTGCAGAAACCCAGTAACAAAGCACAGTACTTATTCCTGCAATCAGAATCCATAATTTGCTTGTGGAGGGAGGTAATCTTCACCACAGTGTGACAGCACTTTCTACCTCTCTTGATATTGCTGTTACTATAAGTCTCTCCATTACGGCATTGGGACCAAATGGGGCAAGCTTAAATATGTATTTGTAAAAGGACCTTAAAAAAATGTTTGGCACTAACAACAACAATGGCAATAGTCCAAATGCTTAGGACTGACTCTCATGCTATTTCAACAATTGAGGGTTGGCAAAATGAAAGATGATGGCTATAATCCCGCATCCTATGTGAATACAGACCATCATCCCAACAGATTCAGAAGCCAATGTAGCTTCTGGGCAACTTCGGAGAGTCAAGGGGCCAATTTTTGTCCCCTAGATCCCATTGTGGCTGCATACCATGCCGCCACAATCACTGCCGCACCACTGAATTGCCACAGAAGACCAGAAGAGCATGGTTTGCCATTAAAACAAGGCGTGTGCTTAGTTTTAAAGCTTCTTCTTTTTTGCTGCTGCTGCTGCCACTGTCCGCACATGACAAAAATTTGGCAATTTGGTGGCAATACTTTGGGGAGGGTGGCGGGCCCCCCTAAAACAGGCTGGGGACGTGCATGCGGGCCATGGGCCATGTGTTAGGCACTCCTGCTCTACACCTTATCTTTGTAAGCCACCCTGGGAGCCTTTTTGGCTAAAGGGTAGGGTATAAATCAGTGTTCTCCAACCTTGGGTCCCCAGATGTTTTTGGCCTTCAACTCGCAGCATGCCCCAGCCAGCGTAGCTGGCTGGGGCATGCTGGGAGTTGTAGGCCAAAAACATCTGGGGGCCCAAGGTTGGAGAACACTGGTTATAAATGTTTCAGAAAAATAAATAGATTGATACATTCAATATGATGCTGTCATGCAGAGTGCACGTCTCTAAATGGAAGTTCCTCTACATCTCGCTTCAGGGCATCCAACAGTCTTGTCTCGCACAGATCCAGTGCACTGTTGATCCAAAAGCCCCTTTGTTTAGAAGGATGGGCCTGCCAAGATGCAGCATGCTCTGCATAACGACAATGCATTGAATGTAGAAGTCCCCTGGTGATGAAGGAGAGGATACACAGGACCCTTATGAAAACGTGCTCTGCATCTTTCGTTACAGGCACAGGATTGCAGCCAATAGGAGTACCTAGATTGCAATCCTATATACATTTGCCTGAAAGTAAGTTCCATTGGACTCAGTGGGACGTAGGTTGGATAGACATGCCTAGGAATGCGCTGCTAATGATGTGTGAAAGAAAAGTATGTTTTACCATCTCTTTGAGACTGCCCAGCTATGTTTACACACATACACATAAAAACACACTGAGGTGACCACTTAATTCTATTACAGAGCAATCCTAGGCATGTCTCAGTAAGTCCAACTGAGTTCAATGGTATTTACTCTCGGGCAAATGCTTATAGGATTGCAAGCTTATAGTGTTTCTTTTATAGATAAGTTACATGAGGCTTCTGTTAGTGGTTGGCTTTCTTTCTTTCTTTCTTTCTTTCTTTCTTTCTTTCTTTCTACATTTTAAAACTGTTCTACATCTAAAAAAGATTCCTAAGTGGTAAATAATGGTGGTGGTCATAGTGGTGGTGGAGAATCACACAGAGTGTTGCAGTAATCCAGTCTTGATGTTACTAGCACATGTACCATTGTGCCCAAGCTATCCCTATCCAGGATAGGCTGTAGCTCGCATACCAGCTCAAGCTGGTAGAAGGCATTCCAATTCTCCATGACTTGGGCCTCCAGCAACAGAGATGGACCGAGGAGTACCCCGAACTATGGAGCTGTTCTTTCAGAGGGAGTGCAACCCCATCCAGAACAGGCAATACGCCTATCTCCTAGGACTTAGACTATACACTGCGAAGCATAGCAGATGGGAAGAATTAGAAAACAATCTAGTTCAACACACAGCCCTCAGGTAAATACCTCTTCATAGTAATCCATATGCACACCAGATGTTAACCCATAACATGCAAACCATACTGTGCCATAATGAGGGAGCAGGAGTGAACAAGGCATCCCTTTCCACCACCAGAGATGTGATATATGATATACAATAACATTCTGTGACATGGCTGTATAAATTCATTGACTTTTCCATTTATAACACAATTACCTAATACCATAGGTTCAGTTCTAAACTCTGTATATCACTTGTTGAATAATTCCTGTGTAGCTCACAGAACATTTTGTTATTTCCCCCAGTTTTAGAAAACCTAACCCTGTAGATTGTGTTTGAGTAGTTTGAACTGAGAGAATTTTTTTTTCCTGTTGCTATGTAACACCGCCTATGTGGATCTCATAAAGGTTATAATGGTTTATGGATAGAAAGAAAAATGCTGGCTTTTTATTGTTTTGAGAAAAAATACAATACCTCTGCCAAAGTGAACTCCAAATATAGGCTTAAAAAAACTGATTAGGATTTGAATGGAAAATATTTCTTCAACCAGCATATTGATTGCTTAAAGAAATGTTTCTTTAAAACATGAGACAAAATAAAAATAGCACTCACAGAGATAAGAGCATACCTCATAATGAAAATGTATCTTAATGAAAAGTACCCTGATGTGCTGTGATAGAAAAACAACTTCTTGAAAAACAGTTTTTCTTGAAACACCTTTCAGGAGAAATGGAGTTAAGTAATCGCTATACCAATGCATAGGTTTTATTATATAAAAAAAGGCAGAGACAGAGACATGAGCCTACCTATCCTCTAAAGCAGGGCTCTCCAACCTTGGGTGCCCAGATGTTGCTGGCCTTACAGCTCCCAGTATACCCAGCCAGCATGGCTAATGGCAAGGGATTCTGGGAGCTGTAGTCCAGCAATATCTGGGGACCCAAGGTTGGAGAGCCCTGCCCTAAAGGTAGGGCTAATGCATAGAGGCAGAGCAGGACTGTGCCTCCTGGTCCCACCCCAAACAGGGGACCCAATCATGTGGAGTGCCCTGCTCATGTGTAGATGCCCTTTTGCAGACATGTAAGCTCAACAAGCACACATGTCTGCTTGTTATCCCATGAAGCTGACTGGTGGGAGATTAAGGATAGATAAAAAGAAGTACTTCTTCACACAACACATAGTTAGACTATGGAATTCGCTACCACCACAAGATGTAGTGATGGCCATCAACTTGGACAACTTTAAAAGCAAATTAGACAAATCTGTGGAGAAGAAGGCTATCAATGGCTTCTAGTCCTGATGGCTATATATTCCCTCCAATATCACATAAGAACATAAGAAGAGCCATGCTTGATCAGACCAAGGGTCCATCTAGTCCAGCATTCTGTTCACACAGTGGCCAACCAGCTGCCTATGGGAAGCCCACAAGTAGGAGATGAGTGCAACAGCAGCACCCTCCTGCCCAGGTTCCCCAGCAACTGGTGTACATAGGCATACTGCCTCTGATACTGGAGGTAGCATATAGCCAATCAGAACTGGTAGCCCTTCATTGATAGCTTTCGCCTCCACTAATATCAGAGGTGCTGTATGTTGACTTGACTCCCTGAATTTTCCTTAGCATGTCAGTTTAGAATAATTTGTGTGCTTCTAGACAAAGAACTTGATTTTCATATCACTATGACATGATTTAGGACTCTCAACACTCCACTCTGGCATGCACACCAGAAAGACCTGGAGGATACAAACATGAAATGCATATGTGCTTTGTTAGCTCCTAAATCATGTACCCTAGGGATGGGCAAAATCATCAGAACTTGCCCTGTTTGAAATACCAAATGCAAACAGGAGCTCATTTTTTTCCAGGAAAAGATTGCACATTCCCGAATTTGCAATCACATTTGAAAAATGTGTGGGTTCCCCCCCCCCTGAAATGTGCACTTTAAAATGTGCATTTTTAATATTTCCCCCACACTTTAGTCAAAGTGAACACTTTTGAAAAATGCACATGGAATTGCGCACTTTTCCTATTTGAAATACACACTTTCCCCATTAGAAAAACAGTTGGCGAACAAACATGGGAGCATGGTGAACTGAGCGTCAAAGTGGAGTTTGGAGACTCTCAGAGCTTGACCATCCCTGGTTCTCCTACCCTTATGCGCCACTAGTAATGCAGTTTAGTTTAGCAGCGCAATCCTGTGCATGCATGCCTACTCAGAAGTAAGTCCACCCGGTTTAATGGGAGCGATATGTGTATCAGGTTGCAGCCTAAGGGTGAAACCTAAAGCAAATGCATTTCCAAAGAAATATGCACAGGATTGCACTATAGCTGACTTGCATCCTCTCTTTTTAGAATGGAAAGCTGGTGAAAACCCACCTCCTCCTCATCCTCCCCGAGTTGCTCTTCCCTGTGACGTGTCACCTCCTTTACAATCCTCTTCCCGACCCACCACCCTCTTACTTTAATCCACATAACCTAGATTGTTCCCGCAACGGGTATTGAGGGCTTTCCTCTATTAGTATTGACAGCTAATTATTGGTATAAGCCATGGGAGCTGCTTATTGAATTACATTAGCCATGATGAATGCTTTTAGATATCATGAGTTATTAATCATGGTAAAAAGGCCCCAGAGCAAAGCGTGGGTGCTTCTGCTGTTCCAAGAGAAATACACAGAAGATATATATATATATATATATATATATATATTCATTCATAATGGGAACAGAACAATTTACCATAAGAAAAATGACCATCTGAAAACTGAATGACAACATCTGCTCGTTGTCCAAAACAACTGTATTACTAAACCATTTCAACAAGATGCATTGAGAATGCTTGCTTGTTGCAAGTTGGGTTTTTGTGGGGTTTTTGTTTTTTTTAAAACAGGGCTGAATTTCATGAAAGAACCAGTTTTTACAGCTGGGGGATATTCTGTGCAAATGGCACCTTCCCTGTGACCCCTCCACACAGCTAGGGCCAATACTTCAAAATGTCCTCAGACACCAAGCTTGCCGTCAGTGGAGGAGTGCTGTGTAGGAGGTGGCGGCTGTCGCACCAAGCCACACACTTGTATTTCCAGTTGTCCTAGTACAGAACCCAAATGGGCTGGGGACTTGGGTTGCCTCCCCATCCACCCCACCCCCCGAAAGCTTCCTGAGCCTTTACCCACTGTAGAAATTCAGTGGAATATTTTTTTCATGGGAAAGCATGAATTTCTTCTCAGCCCATGGCTCTTAAAAACACAGAAGCCTTCCCCATCCCCCACATACAAAAGAGCTGGTAGTCTCTAAGTCTGAGGTGAAATTTTTCAGAAGACATTTTTCTGAGAAAATTTCTGAGATTTTTATTTCCCTAACCTCCCTAGAGAAAGGAAGGTGACTTCGAAGATTTTTTTCCAAATATTCTCAACCATTTTTTGTGTGTGCGGTGGCCTCCTGCCCCCTATAATGCCAGAGAAGAATACTAGGATGAACTTGTGGATGATGCAAAATGGTGGCCAGGCTGCCAACACAGTTGCTGCTAGTGGTGAATTTCGTACCTTTGGGGGGGTGCCTCTCCTCTCCTCGCCTCACAGCCCCCCCCCCAATGCTCGGATCACCATGGCACAGAGCAGTTCTCCTCCTGCTCTCCACGTCGCGTGAGCAGCCATGCCGGCAGCGCAGGGTCCCGACACGTCATTTCCGGCTGGCTGGAAGTGACATGACAGGACTGTGCGCCAACGCGGCAGAACCCTGTGCCACGGTTTTGGCATAGAAACCAGGGCAACAGGGCTTAAAATGGCCATTTTAAGCCCTGTTGCCCTGGTTTCTATGCCAAAACCGCAGCGCAGGGTTTTGCTGCGTCGGCGCACAGGGTCCTGTCGCGTCACTTCCGGCCAGCGATGATGCAGCGAGAGCCCACGCGGCACGGCGGCTCAACCAGCGGACCGAGAGGGTGGGAAGATAAGCCTGCGAATATCGAGGGGCTGCAAGCGAGGCTGATTTCGGCCTCATTAGAGCCCCCCGATATTTGCAGTAACATCCCTAGTTGCTCCCATTGCCACTTGCAACAGCAGAAAACACACACGGACATTAGGGTCGGAGGAAGTTGTGCTACTGCCACTGCAAATGGTGAGGCCCACTCCTGAGAAGCTGTGGGAGAATTTCCTCTCCTCATGTAGAAATTTGGTCAAGTGCCCTCCCTCATTTCTCTGCTCACAACTAGGGTGGAGAATTTTAGGAGGCCATTTGCTCACAGCTATAGTAAATTCAACAGGAAGATGGCGGGAAAAATACTAGGGTATTGTGCTTTCAATGAGCAAAGGTTTTACCACTGCTTCTTTCCCAGAGAAGTACTATAATGAGATAAACCCAGCACACTACAGTCTCCCTGCTTAGCAGCTTGAAAGTTAAGAAAACATACAGTTGAGAAAGGGAACCAAGAAAGGGAACTTTGATTTCCCCCTGGTTAAAGGATCAAAGAAGGCAGGAATGCAAGTAAGAGAGATGGAGAGAATATCACCAGAAAATGGCTTCCTGCTTGCGGAAAGCCATACTTGCCTCGCAAAATGCAATCATGGTTTACAAACACATTCCTGTGGTACAGCAAGTTCAGGATCCAGCTGACATTTCTAATGCTATTTAGACTAATGACAAATCTGATTTATTGGAGCCTCCTTCTCCTGGCGGCAGAGAGGAAGGGCTGATTTGGTGACATATTAGTCATAGCAGCACGGAGCAGAGCAGTTTTCTTTGCTGATAATGGAAACTGTTAGCAGGCCTGTAAATCCTTCTTGATCCCACAGGTTGATTTTGGTATGTTTTTGTTGACTGTCCCTATCAATTTGACTGGACTTCTCAGTTCTTGTCGAGGCCTTCCTAAGCTGTATATTTCTCCAGGAGTGTTTTGTTTTTGTTTTTTTAAAGTCTTGTCAGACAGCAGTTTAGTTAATTGAGGAAAATACCTTACAAAATGCTGATTGAGTGCTTCCAAAGCAACTTGGCCACGAAACGGCGGATCTTGCTGGTTTTATAATTTAAGTAAAATGGAATCGAAATGTATCATTAAGTATTAGTGTGCCCAATAACATTTACAACCATTTGCTTTAAAACAAAACAAATATATAACAAATTACAACAAGCAGCAGCAATGAAGCCTTCCTTAGTAACCAATTGTTTTGACATGCAATGTTTTTAAACCAACTGAGAATCCAAATGGGTTTGTTTGTACTGAAACTTAAATAAAGCCCATTAAGTAAATGGCAGTCTCTCCTCAGATAAAATTGATTGTTGATTAACTATTGGGCTGCCCAGTTCACAGATACTGCAGGAAGAGGAAGCTATTACATCATCCCACCTTGCTCAGGAGTGAGCTTGACCTGTACTCAGGAACAAATCCTCTTCTTGGATTTGTTCCTGACCTATGCACTTACCAGGACTAGGCCTGGAATTAATACACAACCATCACAGTTCCTAAATTTAACCAAAAAACAATTAGTAAATAGTTGCATGATGAATATGGAGCTGTGGTGTTACTAAAGGTAACTTCACAAGCTAGAACATCATGATTGGTGGTGATGTGAAACAATAGAATTAATGAACATGTCATGTTACCATTGGCTTGCGTATAGTACAGGTTGTATCCAACCCTCGCATGAGTGAACATCCATTTGTGGGATGGGACTTCCTGGTCCTCTTCCCTCCCCTGCACTCCCATTCCCCAAATCTGCTCTGGAAGCAGATGTGGGGCATGCAGGGCCCAAGAGGAAATCTATCATGCGAGTAGTTCCCTTCCACTGGTGGAACAACACCATTGGAAACAATTCACCGTGTGTAGAATGTGCTACACCCACTGATCAGTTGTCATCATTTGACAGTGCACTGATTCTGCAATTTGTACACCTAACTTCATTGGTCGATTTCCCATAGAGAGATATAGTGAAGTCCACTTGAAATGTGGTCTTCCACATCTTTCTGAAAGTGCTAAGTTTGCTTGTTTGTTTGATTTCTATCCCATTATCCCATGAGCTCAGAGCCTCTCAGCAATTTTTCTATGTTTTTTTTATTTTATTTGGAGCCTACTGTTAAGTAGGTTTAAAGGGATTGGCCACTATTCTGAAGTCACTCTATTGCTCAAATTATGCCACTTCCTTGTCAAAGCACCCTCATTCCTGCACAAATGAAAAGGAGAACCACCTTTCTTGTGCCTTCTGTGTCTGAAGTATGGGTGTTTATTATCCTAGCAGCATCAGCCCCTTGGAGAGATACCACTTTTCTTCCACTGAAGGTAATAAGAGATGTGCCTGTTTCACTGGGTGTGCATGCCTTGGGTCTTAGGATGGATTCCTCATTGTGCTGTCTATCTGCCCATGTGGAATAATGTCAATGGACTGGCAGACTATCAGTGATGTCAGTGGACCCACAGGAGTGACTGGTGATGGTTCAGGGTTATGAGGGCTCACAGAGAGGTCCTTAGGAAGATGGAAGAAAAAATAATGGTCTTCTCCATAGTGGTAGAAGTGTTTCTTTGTTTTTTCTTCTCCTATTAGTCTGGCCCTATCGACATTTAGGTACCTGTGAAGCTAGAACCTGACTCTTGTTAGAGAGGAAATCATTCCCCCCCCCATTAATTTTTATTGAGAATTTCATTAAATCAAACAACAACAACAAAATGTAAAAATAAAATAACGTATCAGTTTTCTTACTTGAAATGTGATTATATCAAGTACAATGGATAAATACGAAATGCATACCCCTTTATATTTCATATAAAGCATAGTTATGCATATACTTCAATGAAGGCAGACCAAATATCCATGTATTTATCCATTCATAGGGTACGCCTAAAGACCACCGGTTCAAAAAATGAAAGTGTTGTTAAGTCTTCAATCCATTGTGTTATCAGAGGTGGCCTTTTATCCTTCCAATATTGTAATATCAGTCTTTTAGCTGTCAAAAGGATGCAGAAAATCCCTTTATGTTGACCTTGCGTTACATTCCAAGAAGCCGTAGATAATTAAGAAGAGCATGTACATCAGTAAATATTAAAGAGCTTTGCAACACGAAGTTTATCTGTATTATTACATTCTCCCAAAAAGAGGAAATCATGTCTAGTACAAAGTAATGATAGTACAGGTTGATCAGCCTTTCCATAGATTGTACCTTAAAAGGGTTAAGATAGCAAAGCCTAATCTTCTTGACTCCTCTTAGTAACAAGAGGAATCCAGGGCAGGCCTTTGTCCCTTAGGAACATGCCTTCTTCCTTGTCAAACTATTCATTCATCTAGCCCAGTACTGCTGACATTGGCTGGAAATAACAGCAGGAAGTACTATCTAGGTGTCAGGATTGAGAGAACCTGGGAGGTTCTACATGCAACGCATGTGGTCTACCACTGAACTGCAGTCCCTCCCCCTTCTGGAACTTTCTGTCTTTCATTACCAATTGAGAACCTTTTTATTTAGGAAAGCCTTTGCTTTGACTAGTGATAGTTCCGCATTGCACTTCTCTCTACCTGCTGGTTGGGGCATGCTGGGAGTTGTAGGCCTTTTTTTCTGTCTGAACATGCATAGGATTGTGCCTTATCCTGGAAAATGTCGATCATTTTCTCTATCTTGGCAGCTATCTTTCTGTTACAGCTAACATCGACAGTGAAATCCAGCATCGTCTGAGCTCCGCAAGTGCCGCATTTTCTTGAATGAAACATAGAGTGTTCGAGGATCGGGATATTTGTAAGAAGACCAAAACACTGGTTTATGAAGCCATTGTATTACCAACTTTATTGTATGCCTGCGAAACATGGACTATCTATAAACGTCACTTCCACCTCCTTGAAAGGTTTCATCAACGTTGCCTCCGGAAAATCTTGCAAATTACTTGGGAAGATAGGCGAACAAATGTCAGTGTACTGGAAGAAGCAAAGACTACTAGCATTGAAAAAATGATCCTTCAATGCCAACTTCAGTGGACCGGTCATGTTGTTCGAATGCCTGACTGCCGTCTCCCAAAGCAGTTACTTTACTCCCAACTCAAGGATGGAAAGCGGAATATTGGTGGTCAATATAAGAGGTTTAAAGATGTTCATAAGGCTAATCTAAAAAAATGCAATATAAACATCGAAAACTGGGAAGCTCTGGCCCATGAACGATCTAAATGGAGGTTGGCCTTTCACAAAGGCTCCATGGACTTTGAAGAAGCCCGAGTGCAAGGTGAAAGGGAGAAACGTGCTAAGCGAAAAGCATGTCAAATGAATCCTTTACAGGACTATCTTCTATCTGGTAACCTGTGTCCTCACTGTGGGAAGCTGTGTGGATCTAGAATTGGCCTCCACAGTCACTTACGGACCCATCGCTAGAGTCTACACAATCTTCTTTAGAATTTCCTCCTTTTATCCCGGAAGACAATCTTACTCGGTCACGAGTGATTGCCTGATGATGATGATGATGTGAGAGTACTACTATGGTCCCTGGGAAAGTGTCCCAAGGAACATAGGATTGTTTGTAACCCCCTCCTGAGGGTAAAGACACTGCTTTGATCTTGGAAGGGGGACTCTAGAATCCACCCACCCCCTTGCAGCCACTGCAGAAAGAACTGTGCCATCTGTAGCTTCGGCGGGAGAGAAGAGGGGGTATTTTGGTGGTCGAGGAGAGGCCAGGATATGAGAAATCCTATGGCCTCTCCAGCCCAAGCCCAGCCTTTGCCAGCATGCTCTCTCTAGAAGGGCTCAAAGGCCTGTCTAGAGGAAAAACATTTAAAAGGAGGATAGAGAGGTGAAAATCGCATCTGTCGCTCCTCCTGCCTTGTCAGCAAGGCACTGGATACATGAAAACCTCCAAGATCAGAGACTTCCATCTAAAGAAATAAAGTGAATGAAAGTAGAGGTCTTAATTATCTTTTCTTCTTTTATTTTATTTTTTGCAATTGTCATCCCCCCCGCCCCCTTGTCATTTGTCACACTGGAATGAAGAAGTTCCTGTTGTTCTCTCTGTCTTACAGACAGATGAACGATTGCAGAAAATCGAGATGTTTAGAATGTCCTTCACAGTACTTGACCCCACCAAGGTCTGATCCTCATTTAGATGGCATAACAAAAATTCACTTAACAGATGCTCAGAAGATGTATTTTCATGGCTTCCAAGTCTCCATGGTGCTAATTTGCTTATACTGCTGAAACAAGGGGGAATAGCTCCAAAAGGGAGCATAAGGAATTAAAAGAAAGAGAAAAAAACATGCTCATTTTGAATTAATCAACTAGCAAGCCTATTAATTTCAATAGTCCATGGGCACTCAACATTCATTCACCAACAATGTGTGCCAGGTGTTGTGAATGTCAAAGAATATAAGCAGGGCTTACTTGTGCAGACAGTTTTGGAGGTTAGGTCTATCAGCTGCTAATAGCTATGAGACATGACAGCTAAATAGATCTTCCATATTCATACTGTCTAGAATAAGATATTCAGGAGACAAATAATGGGGAGGCCTGTTACTTTTCATGCCCTGCTTGGGGGGGTTCCCAGCAGTATCTTTCTGAACATAAGAAGAGCCATGCTGGATCAGACCAAGGGTCCATCTAGTCCAGCATTCTGTTCATACAGTGGCCAACCAGCTACCCATGGGAAGCCCACAAGCAGGACATGAGTGCAACAGCACCTTCCTACCCATGTTACCCAGCAACTGGTGTACATAGGCATACTGCCTCTGATATTGGAGGTAGCATATAGCCAATCAGAACTGGTAGCCATTGATAGCTTTTGCCTCCACTAATATCAGAGGTGCTGTATGTTGACTTGACTCCCTGAATTTTCCTTAGCATGTCAGTTTAGAATAATTTGTGTGCTTCTAGATAAAGAACTTGATTTTCATATCACTATGACATGATTTAGGACTCTCAACACTCCACTCTGGCATGCACACCAGAAAGACCTAGAGGATACAAACATGAAATGCATGTGTGCTTTGTTAACTCCTATATCATGTACCAGTGGCTAGGGATGGGCAAAATCATCAGAACTTGCCCTGTTTGAAACACCAAATGCAAACAGGAGCTCATTTTTTCAGGAAAAGATTGCACATTCCCGACTTTGCAATCACATTTGAAAAATGTGTGGTAGCCATTGATAGCCTTCTCCTTCATGAATTTGTCCAATATCCTTTTAAAGCTGTCCAAATTGGTAGCCATTGCTACATTACTACAATAGTCTGGCTGACTATTGTCAGGAAGAGGATGCTCGGCAAGATGGATGATGAACTGGATGGCCCCTTGATTTTATTGATCTGGGATCTTCTTATGTTCTCAAATACAAGTATGGAAAAGTAAGTGCTCTTATCTCTATGGGCAGAACCAATGGTGTAGTGGAGCCAGGGCTCACAGTACTGGTCAGCACTGGGATGTTTTGCTTAGCAGGGATGATGACATCATATGCCACCCCCTGTTCCCTCTGAGTTTAGCTGCAATCCACACAGCAATTTTCCCAGCAACAATATATTGTGGTGAGATATAATGTAATATATGCAATATTCCTAATAATTACTAATGTAATATATACATTATTATTATACTTGTGGTGAGTGTAACAATGCAAATTATTTTGGGGTGGCTTGGTTTTGAATGAGCACTTATGACCCATACCTACAAAAGACATATAAGAGAGAGAGAGAGAGAGAGAGAGAAAGCGAGAGAGAGATGGATCAATAGAGCTGCATGTATTTTTGGTCTGTTCTTGGGGACTTACATGATGAGTACCTGCCCATCACAATTTACCACTGCAACATTGGGTCAAACTACATGTTAAAAGACCAACATGGAGTTTCCAATGGTGTGCTTGCCTCACAATGCTAATGTAGAAGCTGGATGAGCATTTGAAGGAGAGAACTGGTTGGGGGGGGGGGAGTTGGCTAAGGAGGCTACATATCCCACTCAATGATTCTCCCCTACAAATTTTCTGATTCACATTACTGTAGCTCATGTGTTTTTCTGAGTGGGGTGGCAATCCATTTCTATAATTAGCAGTTGGGGTGGGATGAAACTTGAAGATTAATGCTCTTTGTGGATTTTAACTTAAAGGCAACCTGAAAATACATACATATATACATACACGTGAAGCTAGAAAGCCAGTTGGCTTTGGGGGCTCTAGTCTCAATCATCTCAGTACCACATATAAGACTATTTTTTTCCTGCAGAGCAGAAATTGTCAGTGTGCATTAGATGCAATGAGGTCCTGGTTTTTTGAGGAACGAGTTTATTTCCTGAAGCTTAGGTGGCTGACATGGAGAAGCTGAGAGACAAAGAGCTAGGTAGAAGAAAATGGCAGGGCTTAGAAGTCTGTGAAGGGGATTAGAAATATGCATGGAAGATAAATGTGCCAGTGGCTACTAGTAATTGTAGTTAGGGGCACAACCCTAAAACCCAGATCCGCTAGCTGGAAAGCTGGAAGGGGTTAGGGTGGTGCAGAGATGCCCTCTGATGGCAGAAAAAAGCTACCTGGAGGCCCCACTTACACCCTGGCCTCATGCCTACCTAAAAACACCAGAGCTGCAGGAAGGAGAACCAGGAAAAAATACAACAAAGTACCACCTCACTTGCCATCCTAACTCCTTGACTTCTAGGCTCTGCATACTGTGGTGGCTCCATGGTGGATTTCCTCACTGGGCCAACTTAGGATTGCTCTGTAAATGGAACTTCTATGTTCAAAGGCAATGTTACTCTCTAAATACCAGTTGCTGTGGAGCAAATAATGGGGAAGACCTGTTGCCTTCATGTCCTGCTTGCAGGTTTCCTAAGAACATTTGGCTCCCCTGTGTTGGGAACAATAATTTGGACTGGAAGGACACTTGGTCTGATCCAGCAGGGCACATCTTCCATTCTTCCATTATTTTCTGTTGGGCCATTGAAACACAAGGTATTCTGTTGAAATGGAAGGAAAGCTTTCTGACAATACCCACAAATGTTAAATCATTGAAATGTTCTTTCACAGCAGCAAAGGCAATCCTTGAAATATTGATTTAGGAATATGCAAGATGTACTGAAGACTGGCAGTGTTAGTAGTCATTCAGCTCCCCTTCCTAATCCCATATACATTGTCTAAAGGAATTATAATATATTGAGATGAAATGAATGAACAAAATGATAGACTCTGGCAATCAAAGGATCAGAACTAAATGAGGAAGAAAAAGAGGGAGGATGGAGGAAAGCATTCTGGATATTAACTCTAGTAGAATCTGTGGGATTACTTTAATACAGGGCCAAACTGTGGTGTGCTTTGACATCTAACAGTCTGAGAATTCAATCAGGCAGAATTGCACAGGTGTCTCCTTGTGCTCCAGAACCCAGGCACAAGTTTATTAATTTCTTTTATTCCATGTTCCCCTTGCAGGAAGGAATAACTGCTATTTGTAGTGCCCTGTTTCCTTTTCCTCTTTCTAGGAGTTTCTATTCTTTCTCCAGGGATGAAGACTCGGACTCGAGGACTCGACTCGTGAGTCGGACTGACTCCCCCCAGAGGTCAGGGTACCTCTGACTCGAGTCAGACTCGAGTCCCAATATTTTTAATGGGACTCGGGACTCGACTTGGGACTCGAGACCAAGGACTCCAAAATCGTGTTCCTCAAATGCAACATGGATAGGTTTTAGGAAGTACAGCAAGTTTATTTTTTAAAATCATTTTTCTAAAATGCAACCTTTCAGACATTTTGGGTTTGTCTGCCTGGTCTGTTCTTGCCAAAATCAGTTGCAGAGTTTTGAAATAAAAAGGCACACTTGTGCCTAGAATTTATTTAAGCCACACATCTGAAATAGTCTTATTTTGTTGGGGAAAAAACGCATTGATTTTAATAGGGAGTTGTGGAGTCAGCTTTGGGAGGGACTCGTGACTCGTGAGTCACCATTTTGGACCAAGGACTTGGACTCAGACTCGAGACTCGGGTCCAAAGACTCGTGACTCGACTCGTGACTCGAGACCAAGGACTCTTCAACATCCCTGTCTTTCTCTAGCTGCTTTGGAGATGAAAAAGTACTTATCCTCAAAAGTAGGCTCCTCAACCCCAGCTACAATGCTTTAAAAAGTGTACTCCAACAACCTATTACAACCACTCATGAATCACTCATTGCTATTAAGAGTTGGAACAAACAATAAATGGACTAAATGACCAATAAATGACCTACCTATCCTTAATATTTACTGGGCAACATTAAGAACTATGTCCCCATATATTCTTTCCATTAAAGTAAACTTCCGCTAAGGAGAAGGGGGAACCAAAAGGAGGAACACACTCATTTGGAGCCCTCCCCAACTTGGTGTCCTCCAGATGTTTTGGACTATAACTCCCAGCATTCCTGACAATTGGCCATACTGGCTAGGGCTTATGGGGGTTGAAGGCCAAAAATCTGGAGGGCACCAGGTTGGAGAAGCTGAGTAGAAGGGGCTCATGCTCTGTTCTTTCCACCAGACACCCAGGAATGAGAGATCATCTCAGAGATTATAATTGCAGATGTCTCTGAGCAATCTCTCATTTTCCTATGGGAAAGGCACCAAGAGGAGTGGAGATTTCTTGTGTTTCCTTTTAGCTGTCTCACCCACCAAGAAATGGGTCAGGGTACCCCAAGGGCTCTAGGATGATCACACATTCCTTAGTGGGTGGGGCACTGCAGGGTTTCATTTTGTTCTCTGGCAGCAGCATCCTACTTGGTGGTGGTAATGAGGGTGGTGGTAGTGAAAGGATCTATGATGGGGAGGAATGGGAAATAGGCCCACGTTAGGAGGATGCAGGGATTTCATGCTGGTGCCCAGGCCCATGAAAACCTGGGGCTGGCCCTGTGTGCCACAAATGTATTGTGATCTGACAAAGAGCTGACTTCATGCATCTGCCAATGTAAGCTTTTGCTACTTACAAAGGCTCATGCTGTCAATCATTTTGTACGTTCTTATAGTGCTACAAATGTCCAGGCTGATTAAGTGTCTGAAAGTCCAGCTTATTCCAAGTATATCCACTAGTGCAGCTTTAACCTAAAAATCTGTTACAGAAGGAGGAGGAGGAAACCCAAAGAAAGATATCAGAAAAAATGAATGCTTATTAGTGATTCCTTTTATGAAAGGTAAGGGAGATGAGAGCATCACTGCCAGTGTTCATTTCTTGATTCAATTCTCTATAGAGTGTAAGGGTGGGTTTCTTTGGAGTAATGTGGTATTCCTATGTATAGTACTTGAAATTACACATACAAATTCCATGGATGGATGCTAATCATACATGTTAATCCGCCCTTATTTATCTTATCTTAAGAATACACTGCAAATCTTCATTTCTGCTACATATGTTCTCTGTTCATTTTTTCTGTCTAAACATGCATAGGATTGCATCCTAAGTGACTAGGTTCCTGCCACCTGTTGTGGAGCAATGCTATTGTCAGCTAAGTTATCCCATACTATACCATAGTACAGTAATACCTTGGATTGCAAGTAACTTGGTTTGAGAGCGTTTTGCTAGACAAGCAAATTTTTAAATATTTATTTAAAAATTTTTTACTTGATATACAAGTGACGTCTTGCAATACAAGTACTGTAGTACGGCTTAAATTAAAAAATCTCTGTACAATTTTTTTTTTGGGGATTTCGTTTTGATATAAGAGTGTTTTGGATTACAAACACATTTCCGGAACGAATTATGCTCTCAGTCCAAGGCATGACTGTAGGTTCTTTGGAGTAGAAAGCATCTCACCATTCCCATCATTTCTGGGTGGCAGCCAGAGAGTGTTGACATAGTGGGTAATTCCTTGGTATCATATGGTACCCAAGGGTGGATTGATATCTTGTGCATATTATTGGGGGAAGGAGAGAGAAAATCAATACTGTGCTACAGAAGGTTCAAATGAGAGAAAGACAACTTGAGATGATGCAAGTGTTAAGAATGGATTGCATCACTTCGTCCAAGTTGGTCCAGGAAAGAATAGAAACAATCTCTCTCCTATCACTTGACCAGAAAAAAATATCTATAACTCAGTGAGAACTTAACTAAAAGAGAGGATTTACCAGAAGGATGTTTTAAAGGAAAGGGAGAAATATCGGGTTAAAGCATCTACCACCATGGGATCTTGCGTATGAGTTTCAGTCTCAGGAGGGAAAACTTTTCTGCAAGCACATAAAAAAGCAAGTCTAGTTAAGTCTTTTGAATAGTTTACAAAGTTCAAGAAACTTTTACAGTAGGCTATAGTTTTTCAAGGATTAAACAATGGAAAGAAGGTTGCAGAGCTGCTGTAATGATATAACATTCACAAGTTGGATTTATTCTAGTGGTATCATAGACTCAAAGTACAGAAGGAGGTAGAGGCTCAGCTCTGCACTGGAGTAAAAATAGTCTTTAAAGTGTCCCTATTTTGTGAATGGGTGAAGAACATGACCTAAAATGCTCCCTTTTGTGAGAAAAAAGAAAATATAAATGCCGAATGCCCTAAGAAAAGTTATGGATTGTTTTTTATTAAAGGAACTATAGAGAGCATAAGATCAGGAAAAGAATATACATGCGAGGAGAACATGCAGTATGTTGAGTCACAAAGCAGCGGTATGGATGAACTAGGTGAAATGGGCACTTGAGTAAATTTTGCAGATAAGAATATTTCTCTCCGTCATTGCAAAATGTTTGCATAGTAGCTGGCACTGAAGAACCTATGCTTACTGTAACATTAAAATAACAAAAAATATGATAACTGAGTTTCAAGCTACAAATGGTGGTAGCAGACACATTTGATAAGACCCAGCTTTGTTATGTTCACATATGACATGGGGGTGGGTGGCCTGATTTCAGGAGCAATTGGGGCAAGTGAATGAGGGGATCTAAACAGACTCCTCCTACAGTGTCCCTCTTTACAGCCTGTACCCCTAGCACTTTTCTCCTGGACTGGTTCAGTTTTGGTACTGGTATCCATCCAACTAGAAGAAAACTAAATGCAAATCCATCCACCATGTTTTCACAAGCATTCTTGAGCAGAATCCAAGAATCAGGGAGAGTTATGGAAGACAGTAAGCTGGAGAGAGACCCATTTTGTAAGGTATGACCAAAACTTCCATTTATTTATTTAATTACAACATTTATATATAACTCCATATCTAAACAGATTCTAGAGTGGTGACTAATAAAAACATTAAAAGGATAAAAGGAATAAAACACTATAGTAATACAGAGTATCAATAAAAACCATGGCTGGTCAGTCAAGGAAGGCTTCTTTGATGTTTTCAGGAGGCACCAAAAACAATACAATGTTGGTGCCTGCCTGACCTCCAAAGGCAGGGAGTTCCACAGAGGTGGAGCTGCCACACTAAAGGCTTTTCTCTGGGTGGATTCCAATTGGGCCATAGGGCTATACAGAACCACCAAGAGTATGACCTCTGATGACCTCAGTGACTGGCAGGTTGATAAGGAAGAGCGTGGAAAGCTAAGCAGGGTCAAGCCTGGTTATTACTTGGATGGGAGACCCCTCCTCTAGTTTCCTGCATTGAGCAGGGGGTTGGACTCGATAGCCTTGTAGGCTCCTTCCAATTCTATGATCTATGAAATCTATCTGTGAAAGGCACTCTCTTAAGTATCCTGGTCCCAAATTGTTTAGGGCTTTAGACACTAGTACCAAAAGCTTAAACCTGACCTGGTAGCAAATAAGCAGCCAGTAGAGTTCCCTCAGCAAAGGAGTTGCATGCTGAAAAGGGGCAGCTCCTGACAACAGCCAAGCTGCTGCATTCTGCACTAGCTCCAGTTTCCGGACCAGCCCCACATAGAGCACATTACAGTAATTCAGTCTTGAGGTTAGTAGTGCCTGTACCACTGCGTCTGAACTTGCCAGTTTTTTTGCAGATTAAATCAGCAGTGTGCCGGAACAGGCAATACAACGAATTTGGTTCCATTATATCCAAATCCTGATCTGAAAATACTGATGTCTTGAAACAGCAACCTGCTTGTTAGTCATATATATATATATATATATATATATATGAAACATCATAGTTATTTATTTATTTATTACAATACTTCTATGCCACTTAATATATGAAAATCCCTAAGCGGTTACATTAAAAGACAACATACCAAGATAAAAACAAGATAAAATAATAAATAATTTAAAAAAACAGTTAAGAACACTGAAAAACACATAACATCATCATAACAATAAAACAGGGTGGTAGCAGATTTGCGAGGGTAAAGGGGGAAATGAAGAGACGAGACAACAGTTATGGTATAAAATCAGGGCCACATTTATTGAATCGAAGGTCTGCGAAGGGAGAAGTGCGGGATAACTAGGCCGGCCCGAAGGCCAGGGAGCAGCCTGGCGAAAGCATCCCGAACTCGAGGGCGGCGCGGTGACTCGCCACCCTTGAATCCTGCACTCGGGGTGCTGGGAGATCTACCAGGATCACCGTCCCCTGCCGCAGGACAACCGAGGAGGGTGAGATGGGTAGACCCCAAAGGCGACCCTACCTCTCACAAATTGAGCCACAAGGCATCTACATTTGTGAGGCTCGGGTTCTCGCCAATCACCTTAAAAGGTGCCATGGGATGCACACCGTAACCCTAACCCCACTGCCTATTCACCGCACTTACCGCCTAACCTAAGGCCAATGTGACCGAATTAGCAGGTAACCCAAAATAATAAACCCACTGCCGATTCCACAGTATGGAGTAGGCGAAACACGCACGCTGACCCGAGCCAATTAGGACAACGAGCCAAAATTCCTACTCGGCCCCATAAAAGGCGACCAGAGGAGCCCACACTGCTTCATCGGGAGTGGAGGGAGGGAGCTGCAAAAAAGGAGGCATGGGGTGGGGTCTCCTGTGCCTAAATACTGCCTCAGGGCCCCACCCCTTAAGCCTCACCCCATCAGGCAAACAATTTGCCCGTGCCCTGATTGGAGGTGAAATCACCTCATTCTAGCCCTCGCTCTCCCCTCCCCCCCCTCGCAAAATCCTCCCCCCCCCACAGGAACGTGGGGTGCGAAGGGAAATCTCATCATATCTGCAGTCTTGCAGTATTTCAACCACTTTTTTTAACCAAGCCTTTACTCTTTTTAAAGATATATTAATCCTTCTTTTCCCACAAGAAAAAAAAAGCATGTATCAGAATAATTTCTTGTTAATACATAACACAGTGTTGATTAATAACACTGGAGGGCCAGTGTGGCATAGTGGTGAGAGTGTTGGACTGGGACTCGCTCGGCCATGAAACTCACTGGGTGACTTTGGGCCAGTCACTGACTCTCAGCCTAACCTACCTCACAGGGTTGTTGTGAGGATAAAATGGAGAGGAGGAGGAGGATTATGTAAGCCACCTTGGGTTCCTTGAAGGAAAAAAGGTGGGGTATAAATATAATAAATAAATAAATAAATAAGCTTGAAGACTACAGCCCTCATGATACAGTGCGAATGTGAACACATGCATGGAGACACCAGGGACCTTGAACTGAAATGAGTAACTGAAGATATTGAAGGGCTGGCTACAAAAATGGAATTGGTTGAAATTCAAATAGGAAGGAAGTCATATTTTCCAGAAACCCCCACACTACTTTGGGCTAGGAGTTGGAACTGGAACTCTACACATGACAAAATGCAATGTTAAGAACTGACACTTGTACTTTGTATTTCAGGGTATCAATACCAGAGTACTAAACGTAAAATGTGAATCAGGCTTTGTCTTCCAACAGAATACAGATGGGCTTGCTGCACCTGTAGAGAAACAGGATCCTTATTTCATGGATTGCCGCATTTTCCAGAGATGTTTCCTCTGACATTCCATCCACACCTGATGTCTCCTCCCTCCCTCCCTGTTCCATCCATGCATTTAGACACATGTTCACTTAAGTTTGGTGGGATATTGGCTTGGACGGAGTAGTCATTATATGCCCAGTTTTGCTATTTCTGAAAGTACTTAGGTGACCAAAAAAAGGGGTGGGAAGCATGTAACACATTCTGTATATTTTAAAAGATAAATAATCATGCATTTTCCTCATTATGATAAGAGGGTCCACCACACAATTATTTTGCAGCCAAATGGTAATTACAGTGTAGCTGCATGCCTGGCAATTATGATACCATTTAAGTAAGTGGCCGTGCTATTGCAAAAGTTTTTTGCCTTTACTTTTTTATTGTTCCCTATTCCCCCCCCCCAGAAAATCATTTAAATACCTTTGTAAAACACACACACACACCATACAATTGCGAGCCATTTTATAGGATCTTGATAGCTACTCCTCCTAACTAAAAGATAAATAAGAGATAACATAGGCCAGCCTTCCCTAACCAGCCAGATCTATTGAACTACAACTTCCATCATCCCCAGCCAGTAGGACTATCAATTGTGTTGGGTGGGAATTGCAGCCCTACCCACCTGGATGAAACCAGGTTGGGGAAAGCTGATATAGGCTATCCTATCTTCTTCTCCTTACACTCAGACATTCTTCACATGAATCACATGTGTACATGAACCTGGATCTATAGATGAAGTAGGCAGCCCTCACAATGCCTTACATAAATACAATTTTCCGGTTGGGTGAGTGTATGAGAAGAACCAGTCCTATGACTGGATTGGCACATTTTGTAGATTCTCCATCATGGAGGTTGCAACATCTGGCTCATTTCATCAATTCTCGGGTCCCAAGCTACAGTATTCCAAAAACTAAGCCAGTTGTATGAGCTGAGAAACTGAGTGAAAATGGCAAAATGTAGCCTGAAAATCTGGCTCAGATTTGGCAGGGAATACTTTTGAATTCATGTTTATTTTTATGTTCTTACTGAGGCTCACACAAGCTAGGATGAGATGCTATGGTTCTCTGGTGGTAGACCAGCTGGTACTTTTTAAAATTGCAGGTGGAAAATCAAATTGTGAAACATTCCCTGCAAGTATAGAACTAGCAGAATGGGGCATGGGTTGGTTGGGCTAGAACCTTGCTCCATTATGTGCTAGGGTTTGTTTGTTTGTTTGTTTGATTGTTTTCTTTGAAGAGAGTTCATTTTTTTAAACACAGGGGAGCATTCAAAATGGTATCCCCACATGGAGTTTGAAGTGGTACCAACTGTTTTCCACATCAGAACTCTGTCACTTCATTCAGCTGCAGGAGTAGACCAGACCTGAATCTTGACCTCTCAAGGAGGTAGTAGTATCTATCTTTTGTCAAATCAGGGGGTAAGTTATGCTAATAATCAATGTTTTTAATTTATTTTATATGTATGCACGTACATCTTGGATTTGTATACTGCCTTTCAATATCAATGTTTCCAGGTTGAGGGAAATGGGTTAACTAAATACAGCAATAAAATTATGGGAGGAAAGATCGCAATGGTTGGAGTGGCAGGATATCTGTGCTGGCATGTGGCTCTCCAACCTGAATTTGTCTTGTGCTTCTCCTCTCCCAGGTATAGGAAGCTGATACCTTGCCAGGAATGTGACTGTGACCCTTTGGCCCAAGCCAAAGGGCTCCTCTGGCTCTTTGCCTGTGGCAAAAATAAGTTGATGCTGTTACACTTATATCTGCAGGTCTGACAAAGCGAGAGGAACTACCTAACAACGAAATCAAGCAAGTCCAAAGAGACACTCCGGCTTCAGAGCTGTTTCCTCTCAATTATAATTCTGTAAGATTTCTCCTTCACTGAGCAGCTGAGCGGATGGTATCATGTAGACTCTGAAAAGTAAAGCGGTAATGATTAAATATATGTTTTGCCATAATGCTGGAAATTACTTTTCAGCATCTTCTTCTGTAATATGTAAGTGGTATACCCTGACTGATTTGAAAAGCCAAGGAAGAATCCTGACTCAGCTGCATGTCACACACACAGAGAGACATGCACAGCTTTGATTAAAAATGTTACCCTCTTACAGTACAATGCCTAAGCATGTTTATTCAAAAGTAAGTCCCACTGAGTTCATTTGAACTTACTCCCTTGTAAGTGTGTTTAGCATTGTGTCAGTCTGTGAATTCTAAGGGTGCAATCCTATCAATTGTGCCCTGGATGCTCATAACCCCCTGAACTCTGAGGCGTATGAGCCTCCAGTGCAGAGCGGCGGCAGCAGTGGAGGTGATCTTCACTTCCCTGCACCTCGTGCTCTGCATTTCAGCAGGATGGCCAATTTCAGCCATCTAACTGAGGCGCTTTGGCAGAGGAGGGAAGGAGGCTGGAGCACCACCAGGGTAGCTCATATCCTGGTGGCCCCAGTCTTCTCCCCTCCCCGCCCCCTTTCCCCCCTCTCCAAGTTCACTTTCCCAGCCTCAGAGAGGTCTTTCCATGCTGGCTGCAAGGGGAAGGAGAGGGATCAGAGTACAGATTCCCCGCTCTGGGGTCAGAGCTCTGTCTCCGACCTTGGATCAGAGAATTCAAATTATCCTATTGCTACCCAGACAAAAGTCTAAGAGCTATAGGATCGTTCCCTTAATCATATAAAGATAAAAGCTGGCACACTAACTGATAAACTAACTAGTAGTATCAAATGCAAAAAAGGATTGCTAAAGAAGAATAATTTTATGGAGATATGGAATCACTTACTAGATTATGTATTAATAAAGGGGAAGGGTAACATGCCTTGTCAGGATAAGTTATATTTTTGGAATTTAGAATTTATTTGATTAAGAGGATAGAAGTATATTAATTGGTCCCTTGGAGGGTG
The DNA here is from genome assembly GCA_021292165.1 of Shinisaurus crocodilurus. Taxonomy (NCBI): domain Eukaryota; kingdom Metazoa; phylum Chordata; class Lepidosauria; order Squamata; family Shinisauridae; genus Shinisaurus; species Shinisaurus crocodilurus. Next base: position 29,133,125 of record CM037876.1, read on the forward strand.
GGGCGGAGCACTTCATGATTTATTGTATGTTGATTATGTTATATTTGTGTGATAATCTTGTATTTTGTTATATATATTTTTTGTTATAATTTGTTTTGAAAAATAAATAATTTTTTTTTTAAAAAAAAAGCTGGCACACTAGATTTGGTTCCAGTTTTAAAGGAAACCCACACACACATAGGAAAGTCTCTGGGTGGGAAGCAATATTTCTTAAAATATATCATTTCTTAAAATATAACAGCAGGACCTAGGATTGAGTTTTTCTAATGTTCGATGATATAACTTTTGAATTCAGATTTGAAGATGCAGCAGAATTTTGAATTTGTGGGAAATCTAATTTGAAATCAGAACTAATCTTTATGTTCTAATTTACCATGGGTATCACACTCTTTTTCACACATGCATGACTTTCTCTTCAGTCTGTGGGTTGTATCCAATATCAGCCCTAGGGATGGAGGAATCTGCCAATGGTGGTTTATCTTGGTTTCTCATTTTTTCTAGTCTTAAGTTTGGTTCGCCTCAAACTTTAAGAATTTCTCTAGTCTTTAGTTTGGTTCATCTCAAACTCTGAGAAATGTCTTTTTTTAATGTTTACATGAAAATTCATAAGCATTTTTGTGCCCATTTCTCCTAATATATGTGCAGGTATTTTTGCCCAATATACAAATTTCTGAAGCAATTTTCCTAATATAATGTATTATCAAATGTTATTTTCCATATTACACACTTTTTGAGTTGCTTTTTTGAAACTGGAAAACTCCATCGCAACATTTGGAGATATGCAAATTTTGAAGGATAACTTGATTTTCAATTTGCATAGTGGTTCGAAAGTGCAAAGTTAGGTAAGTTTGCAATAAAATGCGAACTGAAAGAATTTCTACCCCATCCCTAGCTTAGAGTAGACTCATTGCAATGAATGGGACTTAAGTTAGACTAACATTGGATACAACCCTAAGAAATTACTAAATTTGATGTTCAAATTTACACAACTCAGGCTTTGCCCATCTCTGCCTTCCCCCTCTCTAATTTCTGTATTATTCCTGACAATCTTTAGGTGTTGTGAATATATTATGGAGCTGGTTTTACCATGGTATAATAATGCAGAGTTAGCGTTGTACAAATTACCTTCAGTCTTGGGTGAGCTGGCTTTGAAACTGCTATGCCATCAATACTGATATAATTTATTCTCTAATTTACTTTTAAATAAGATAAGTGGACAAGTGGTATTGATGGATCACTAACACATCACCTGTTTTCACTATTATCATTAGGAAGTCTAGATGGATTGCTGAAATGATTCAATAATGAGATTTGCTATAAACCAATGCAGCAATAATGTTGTTGCTGTATCTAGAGGTTGCATTAAAATAAATATCTCAGACAATACCAGATTGTGGCATTTTCTTCTGACCTGGTGGCCCAACTTTCCTTGACTAATGTTAGCCATTGGCAGCACTCACTTTCTAAACTGGTTCCCTTTGCCAAACTGTATACAGTGACATGAAGGTGGTGCAAAGGTTTTTGTGTGTGTTTAACACCAATCCTTGAATCACAAAGCTCATTTTGTTGACAAGCATTTCCTAACATAGTGTATATTTAATGGCATGATAATTGAGGCTTAGAGCAGAGATTTCATATAATCTGTAATAAATTGGATGGCTCATTTTCAAGGAATCATTTGCTGAGCTGGGGACCTGGGTGTTTCTTAGATCTCTGATTTGCATTGCTACCTGCTCTTCAAAGAGCAATATACCTGCCTAGCCTCCAGCTATTTTGCCAGTGACTCAGGAAATTGGATGTCAGATCCAGCAGCTTGACACAGATAGTGCCACTTTCCTCTTTCACCATAAACACAATCTCAAGCTTTTAAAATTACAAGGATGGTTTTCCCACATGGGAGCCGGCTGGTTAAACTGCTATGATCTACAGGGAGTATATTGAGGGATACTGAACATAAGAGTAGCTTATGGGGCTTATGCTCTTCAATCAAGCATGTCATACACTCAAGTATCAGGGATCTGGTTGGAAAGTTGGTGGAATATAACTATAATTTATGCAGCAGCAACCAGCAGTACCCTTGCTGTCATTCAAAGTGCCTGATATAAATAGCATGGCATTGTAAACTGTGCTGATGTGGGGGCATCCCCGTTTCCCAGTTGCATTCTACAGCATAAATGCAAACAGTGCAGCCTGGTGCCCTCCAGATGTTTTCAACTCCCATAAGCCCCTGCCAGCTTGGTCAGCAATCAGAAATGCTGGAAGTTGTTGTTCAAAACATCTGGAGGGCACAAGGCTGGGGAAGGCTGGCATAACTCATACCAGCATGTCCCAGTTCAGATCGTAGGGATGGGTGAACAAGCAATTTTCACAATCACCCAGATTCTCCAGACACCAATTTGAAGCTCGTCTCACCTTGTTTCCTGCATCTGTTTGTGCATTCTTCTCAGTTTGGTTGAAGAGGAAAAGTGTGCATTTCAAACAGAGAACATGCACATTTTCAAAAGAGTGCAACCAAAATGTGCACTTTTCTGGCCCAGAGCAAAGCATAAAATGTGCTTTTTTGGAGAACATGCTCTCATTCTCACATTTGGGGTTGCAATCATGGCATGTTCACATGAGTTGAGAACATTAATGAATTTCTCATACATCCCTACACATGGATGCTGTATGAGGCACAATCAAAGCGTGATAAATGTCCAGGCCAATAACAACTTTTTCTCCCATCAACCACAACCTCACTATGGGAAACTAGTCATTCAGTCTACAAAATCTGCAATGGTCCTATGGTGAGCGCCTCCACTGGAATGAAGACAGGAGGCAATTCTTTGGATTAAGGATCAGAGCCTTATTAATTAACAGTAAGGATCTGCAGTGGATAATAAACCTGGGATAAGGAACCCATTACTCCCAGGAGACATCTGCTGATTTCCCCTAGTTCGGATGATCCCATGCTGGCTCAAATGAGCCATGACCCAACCTGGACTTTTAGAATCATAGAATCATAGAATCATAGAAAAGTAGAGTTGGAAGGGGCCTACAAGGCCATCAAGTCCAACCCCCTGCTCAGTGCAGGAATCCAGGTCAAAGCATCCCTGACAGATGATTGTCCAGTTGAACCTTGAATGCCTCCAGACTGGGAGAGCCCACCACCTCCCCAGGTAGTTGATTCCATTGTCTTATTGCTCTGACAGTCAGGAATTTTTTCCTGATGTTTAGGTGGAATCTAGGTTCCTGTAACTTGAGCCCATTATTCCTGCAGACTGGGATGATCGAGAAGAGATCCTGGCCCTCCTCTGTGTGACATCCCTTCAAGTACTGGAAGAGTGCGATCATATCTCCCCTCAGTCTCCTCTTCTGAAGACTAAACATGCCCAGTTCTTTTAGCCTCTCCTCATAGGGCCTTGTTTCCAGCCCCTTTATCATCCTTGTTGCCCTCCTCTGAACTCTCTCCAGTTTGTCTATGTCCTTCTTAAAGTGTGGTGCCCAGATCTGGCCGCAGTACTCAAGATGAGGCCTGACCAGTGCCGAGTAAAGGGGAATTATCACTTCCCGTGATTTGGAAGCTATACTTCTATTAATGCAGCCCAAAATAGCATTTGCCTTCTTTGCAGCCATATCGCATTGTTGGCTCGTATTCAGTTTGTGATCTACCACAATTCCAAGATCCTTCTCACTTGTAGTATTGTTGAGCCAAGTGTCCCCCATTCTGTAACTCTGCATTTGGTTTCCTCTCCCTAGGTGCAGCACTTGGGCATTTATCCCTATTAAATTTCATTCTGTTGTTTTCGGCCCAGCGCTCCAACCTATCGAGGTCACTTTGAATTTTGTTTCTGTCCTCCAGAGTATTAGCTGTTCCACCCAACTTTGTGTCATCTTCAAATTTGATAAGCATTCCCTGTACCTCCTCATCCAAGTCATTAATAAAAATGTTGAAGAGCACCGGGCCCAGGACCGAGCCCTGTGGTACCCCGCTTGTTACCTCTCCCCAGTTTGAGAAGGAACCATTGATAAGCACTCTTTGAGTCCGATTCTGTAGCCAACTGTGGATCCACCTGATAGTTGTTCCATCTAGCCCACTTTTAGCTAGCTTGCTAATCAGGATATCATGAGGCACTTTGTCGAAAGCTTTGCTGAAGTCCAGATATATGATGTCCACAGCATTCCCACAGTCCACAAGGGAGGTTACCCGATCAAAAAAATGAGATCAGATTAGTCTGGCAGGATTTGTTCTTGACAAATCCATGCTGGCTTCTAGTAATCACTGCATTGTTTTCAGACTGACTTCTTTATAATCTGCTCCAAAATTTTCCCCGGGATTGATGTCAGACTGACTGGCCTATAGTTCCCAGGTTCTTCCTTCTTGCCCTTTTTGAAGATGGGAACAACATTTGCCCTCCTCCAGTCATCTAGCACTTCACCTGTCCTCCATGTTTTCTCAAAGATAATAGACAGTGGTTCTGAGAGTTCTTCTGCCAGTTCCTTTATTACTCTAGGATGCAGTTCATCAGGCCCTGGAGATTTAAACTCATTCAGAGTAATCAGGTGCTCCTTGACCATTTGCCTATCAATCTCAAGCTGCAATCCTGCCCCTACAGTCTGCACTTCAGGTTTGCCAGGGGGGTCATAGACCCTCTTTGGGAAGAAGACCGAGCCGAAGTAGGAATTGAACACTTCTGCCTTTTCTTTGTCTTCTGTTATCAATTTGCCATCCTCATCGTGTAGTTGAACCACCATTTCTTTCCTCTGTCTTTTACTGTGCATGTATCTGAAGAAAGCTTTCTTGTTGTGTTTAACATCCCTCGCTAACCTTAGCTCATTCTCAGCTTTAGCCTTCCTGACACTATTCCTGCAGTTCTGTGCTACCTGCCTGTACTCTTCCCTTGTAGCCTGTCCTTCCTTCCGCTTTCTATACGTGTCCTCCTTTTTTGTTTTCAGGTCATCTTTGAGTTTATTGTGAAGCCACATTGGCTTCTTCTGTTGCCCTCTGCCTTTTTTCCTTGTGGGAATTGTTTGCAATTGTGCCTTTAAAATTTCCTTTTTTAAAAACTCTCACCCCTCCTGGGCTCCTTTTCTCATTAGAGTCGCTTGCCATGGGATCTTACTTATCATTGTTCTGAGTTTGTTAAAATTTGCTTTCCTAAAATCCAGGGTACGTGTTTGGCTACACTCAGCTTTTGCTCCCCTTAGAATCAAGAACTTAAGTATAACATGGTCACTTTCTCCCAGAGTTCCCGAAACTGCCACTTTATCCACTAACTTATCTCTGTTGGTTAGAACCAGGTCAAGGATAGCCGATCCTCTAGTTCCTTCCTCCACTTTCTGTAGGAGAAAGTTATCAGCAGCACAACTCAGGAATTTCTTGGAGGGGCCATGTTTGGCTGAATAAGTCTCCCAACAGATATCAGGGAAATTGAAGTCACCCATTACTACCACATCATGCCTCCTTGAAACATTTGCAATTTGCTTTTCAAAAGTTTCATCCTCGTCTTCTCCTTGATTGGGTGGTCGGTAGTAGACTCCAACTGCCATGTTCGTCTTATCCTTTGCCCCCTTTATTTTAACCCAGATGCTCTCAATGGTGCTGCCAAGCTCCTCTTCCTGTATCTCTGTGCAGAGAAACGTATCTTTAACATACAGTGCAACTCCACCTCCCTTTCTGTTGCTTCTGTTCCTTTTGAACAAGTTATACCCTTCAATTGCTGTATTCCAGCCATGGAAGTCATCCCACCAGGTTTCAGTTATCCCTATCAAGTCGTATTTGCCCTCGTGTATCAAGAGTTCAAATTCGTCCTGTTTGTTGCCCATACTCTGGGCATTAGTATAGAGACATCGAAGACTATGTGCTTTATAGTCCGACTTTTCCCCTACATTTTGTGGTAGACTATCATTGGGCACCGCTGGAGCTGTTCTCTCCGTTGTGGCACAGAGGCCTTCTTCCAATGGTACCCCCGAGTTTATGTCTCCCTCCCCGGTTGGATTCAGTTTAAAGCCCTCCTGAGTAAGTTCCTCATGCTGTGGCCAAACACATTCTTCCCAGTCCTTGTGAGCTGCAACCCATCCTTTGCCAGCAGTCCATCTTCCAGGAAGTGTAGCCCGTGGTCCCAGAATCCAAATCCCTCACGTTGGCACCACCTTCGTAGCCAGTCATTCACTCGGAGTATTTTTCTTTCCCTTTCTATGCCTCTTCCAAGTACTGGAAGGATGGATGAGAAAACGATCTGGGCCCCAAAGTTCTTGAGTTCCCTTCCCAACTCTTCAAAGTCTGCCGTGATTTCTTTGTAACTCCGCTTGCCAGTATCATTTGTACCCACGTGGAAGAGAAGAAAGGGGTATGTGTCGGTGGGCTGTATGAGCCTTGGCAGCTGCTCTGTCACATCCTTAATATTCCGTGCCCCGGGGAGACAGCACACCTGGCGAGTCCATGGGTCTTCGCGACATACTTTGGCTTCGATCCCCCGCAGGAGGGAGTCTCCCACTACTAGTACTCTTCTCTTTCTCTTGCTGTAGGCCTTGACTGACCTTCAGCCTCTTGCTCGCTGTCACGTTGGGTGCCCGGAAATTCGTCCTCTGGAGGCTGACCTCTGCTCTCGTCCCCAAGTACTTGGAAGCGGTTCCATAGCTCCACTGCTTCCACAGGCGCAGAATGTCTTCTAGTTCTTCTGCTCCTAACAGTCACCCTATTGCAGGGAGTTCCCCTTACATTATTTCCCCTTGCCTCAGCAGTCTCCGACTCCGCCTCATCCTGCTGTTGCCCTTCTGGCTCCTGTTCTACGTTTTGCTGCTGTAGATCCACCGTTCTGTCTAAGAACTCTTCACTTTCTCTTATACGCCTGAGGGTGGACACTTGCTGCTCCAATCCTCTGACCTTTTCTTCCAACAATGTGACCAGCTTGCACTTGTTGCCCGTGTAGGCCATGTTGATCTCCGGCAGGAAAACAAACATTGCACACACATTGCAGGTCACCACCACTGCAGATTCCTTTCCTTCCATAGTTCTCTGTTCCCTTTATGTTTCTGCCTTTCTAGAAAATTTCTTAGGGACCTCCCCCTTGAGCTCCCCTGCCGAACCCCGCTGCCAAACTGCTCCTGTTTGCTCTCCCTGTTTGCTCGCTCTGTTCGTTTGCTCTCTGGGAGCCTGCTTGCCTTATCACAGCCCCAAAAACAGCTGGAGCCTCTCTCCTGTTGTGCTCCTGCTCAGCTGGGAGTCAGGAACAGAATGAGCTCCCAGGCCTCTCCCTTCCTTTTAAGCTCTCAGGCCACACCCTTCCCTTGCGGCTCCTGTTGTCCTTGCACTCCAGCAAGTTGTAGTGCTGCTCCTTTAGTTGTCCTCGCACTCCAGCAAGTTGTAGTGCTGCTCCTTTAGTTGTCCTCGCACTCCAGCAAGTTGTAGTGCTGCTCCTGTTGTTGTACTACTCCGCTGCCAAACTCCTGTTTGCTCTCCCTGTTCGCTCGCTCTGTTCACTCGCACTCTGGGAGCCTGCTTGCCTTATCCCAGTCCCAAAAACAGCTGGAGCCTCTCTCCTGTTTCATCACCTGCCCAACATGAAGGCTGGCAGAAGGGACCCTTGGTTCTTCAGGCCACTCCTGCTGGTCAATATTTGATAGATGAGAGGCCTACAGGGTCCAAGGGCTTGTCCCATCCTCTTGAGCCAGTTGGCAATAAAAGGTAGGATGGTCCCGCAACCTCTGAGGTGCCTCGGGATGCTCAGCAATGTAGCCTGTTTCCTATGCTGTGTGACTGTAGTAACCAGCAAAGTGTGACTAATCAAGGCAAGCCAATTAGCTGAAACAAAACCATCCCAAGCAATAGCCAATAGTGCAGGGTAGTTGAAAAAGATGTGTGCCTTGGACCCCACCCCCACCAAAGCCTACTCAACCAGCTAATCCTGCACTGCTACCCCTAGGATGAGTGGGTGGGTCAGAGCTGCACAGAACAAGGTCCATTTGAATGGGGGGGAACCTTATACAGCTATGTTACCTACTCCTCGATTGGAGTGGATGGGAGTTTCCACGCAGGGACATAGTGTCCCCAACACATGCCTCTCTTCCTCCCCAAGGGGCTAGGGGAGAAACAAACAAGCCCCTCTGCATTAGTGGTGGGGATGGCATTCTCTATGTCAGCCTTGTAGACCAGTGCAGGCCTCATTGTAGGTTGGGCAGGTCTGGACTGCAGGAATTTCCCTAAATTATAGCTATCCATATTAGATAGATTATATTGGTGCTTCTGCATAGTTTCCTGCTTTGAACATTCCACTGGGCCACTGTGTAATATCTAGCACAGTCCTATGCAACTTTATGCAGGTATACATTCCTCAGGAAACGGTGCATAGGATTGCAGCCTTCACTATGTAACAGTATGAAGACTTGTTACCAGAATTTGCTTATTTTCCTTTTCTCTCGCCATTCTTATTTCCTACAGTTAGGCTGAAAACCACTGTTATAAAATGTAAAGCAGCTTGAATGCTTTGGAAGAAAGGGACTATATAAAATAAATGTGGGAAATAAATAGGAAAGTAAATCAATAAACCTAGCAGCCACATCACACATTACATTTATTTAGGATGTACAGTTAAAAATGTAACATGCAATTGCAGATATATGCATCTGCTATCATGGAGATTACATAGATTCACTTATCAGGGAGTCAGTTACATGTGGGTTTTCTGGGTTTTCTCAGCCACAAAATGTTTGAAGGAACCCTGGATGTACCCTTAATCTGGCTTTGTGTATATTTTCATGCAAGAGACGTAAGCAACTGATCATAGTTCTTCAACAGTGCAGGTTGTTTGATTTCAAATGGCTGAACTAGCAAACCGATCTTGCCTTTGCAAGCTCTTTGGTGTAAACATTGCAGCAGAAAATAACATATTTCCATCTTCTCTCCCCACCCACCCCTCCAATTTCCTTTAGATAAATATTGCCATCCTTCAACAGTTGCTTTTGGTAACAATTGTCATTCTTCAGCAGTCCAAAAGTCACAAATTGTACTTAAGAAGCAGACTGAGCTGGGTGTGACTGACACCGTTTCTAATGGGGCTGCGTGCGTGACACTACAAATATTTGCTCTATTTTCATTCAGTGTTCAAGAAGACACCAAATTACATTTCTAAGCTTTCCTTGGTGTCCAGATGATGGGTTTCTCTGCTCAGCAATGCAGTCTCATGATGCCACTGTACAAATAAAATCAGTGCCCTCTGTACTCTGCATTCACAGCAGAGATATGTATATAAAAGAGAGCTCTTCTTCTCCATTTCTTTCAGGTTACACAGACGACTCCTGGGGAAGTATCATGGAGATATGGGTGGATGGGGGGAGAGTCTCCTTGGACTTGTGATAAGAGTCTTGCCCGCGTTTTATAGCACTATGCTGACTACAGACAAATCATAAAATTTATCAACTCTGTGAGAGCTAAATTCATCCTCAGCAGATGCTGGGGATCAAGAGGAAACAATAGTGTTCATGCCCTACTTGTAAGCTTCTCAGAAGCATCTGGGTAATGATAATAAAAAATGGGCAAATGCTGGATAGCTGAATCTTTGGTCTGGTCCAACAAATGCTTAACTTCCCACTGTGCCTCACAGGAACGTTGGAAGCTGTCTTATTCTGAATGAGACCATTGGTCCATCTAGCCAGTATTGTCGACACTGACTGGCAGAGGAACTCCAGGATTTCAGGCAGGACTTTTTTTCCCCTGCCCTACCTGGAGATGCCAGGGATTGAACCTGGGACCTTCTGCATGCAAAGCATGTGCTCTACCACTGAGCCATGGCCCCTCCCATTATGCCTCAGTTTATTTATATCATTTAGAGATTGGAGTGAAAGGTCTCTTGGATTCACAGACACACATGGACAGAGACATTTTTTCCTGTGATGCGTTGCATCTATCTAGGGTCAGTGTGAAACTGTCCCATTCTAAAAAAAATAATGCACTGCTTCTATGTGGCCTACTGTGTAGTGGTGATACAACTTAAGGAGTGTTCAGGATGGATCTTCCTCATGATTCTTGTTTCAGCTCTCTGCTGCACTGAAACATCTCTGAATCTCAAAGACACTTTAAAAAAGTTGAAATGACAGTTGAGAAATTTTGAGATTCAGGTTTTGATGTCAGATTTTGTCCTCAAAATTCAGGATGTGAATTTGAGCTGCAGTTTGATATCAGAATTCACCAGCTTAGATTATTTTAATGAATGCATGCAGTTAATATAAAGTTTATTAAATTCCATGAAAAGTGCTCTGATATTGTCAAATTTTGATGGCTACTGCTCATCAGCTGCCAGATATTGTCAGATGTTGAGTTCTACATGTCAAGTAAGAGACCGGTCAAATATTGACTATTACTGCAGATCGACTGCCAAATATTGTCAAAATCAGCTGCCAAACATAGCCAGATATTTGTCAAGTGTTGACAGCTACTGCATACATGCTCTCCGATATTTTAAAATGGTGAACTCTACTGAAGAATCTTTGGATGTCAAATGGTGCTGAAAGCAAAGTAGAAAATATATGGAGACTATTTATAGTGAAATTTACTTTGATTCCAGTTATTCTGAAATATTTAGAGGTTCATGCTATCAGGACCCAGGAAGGCAGCATTGTTAGTAATTTACTAGCAACTCTCTTGTAGTTTAGTGCTAGTATGTTGCAACCCGCACACGCAGTTTGGTGCAGTAGCACACAAGTGGAACTACAGGCAGTGTCCACCAGGGCCATGCTAAGAAGAGTATAGGGTACTCGAAGCTCTCTAGGTCCCTTTGTGCACCCAATAACACCCAAGACATAAAGGGGTATATAGGCTATTTTACTTGTAAATACAATATAAAATCAGATTGGTTTTCAGATGTTCAGCAAACACCTTGGTAATTAATTCATTTCCTACCCCCCCCCAGCCTGATTAAGTTTGGAACATAGGAAGCTGCCTTATATATGAGTCCATCTGGTTTACTCAGGGCTTTTTTTCTGGTGGAACTCACTGGAACTGAGTTCCAGCACCTTTTCTTCTATTAATTGCATTACAATTTAATCGCCATCTACGCCCGAGGAAATGTAATCCAAGAGTTCCGGTACCCTTTTCTCCAGAAAAAAAGCACTGGGTTTACTACATTGTCTGCCCTGCCCAACAGTGGCTCTTCAGAGTTTCAGTCAAGAGTATTTCCCAGGCCTTCCTGGAGATGCCAGGGATTGGACCTGGGACCTTTGGTACACAAAGCATATGCTGTGCCATTGAGCTATTGCCCTTCCCCTAGATCACGGGTGGGCAACTTGTGGTCCTCCAGATATTTTGGCCTACAACTCCCAACATCCCTCACCAATTAGTTTGCTAGCTAGGGCAGATAGATGTTGTAGGCCAAAAGATCTTAAAGATTACAAGTTGCTCACCCCCACTCTAGATTATATGCATACATGGTGTTTTGTTCATTTTTTAATTTTTTTTTAGGAACATAGGTATTTATTTTATTTATTTATTATATTTATACCCCGCCTTTGTTCCTGCAAGGAACCCAATGCGGCTTACATAGTCCTCCTCCTCTCCGTTTTATCCTCACAATAACCCTGTGAGGTAGGTTAGGCTGAGAGTCTGTGACTGGCCCAAAGTCGCCCAGTGAGTTTCATGGCCGAGCGAGGACTAGAACCCAGATCTCCTGAGTCCCAGTCCAACACTCTAACTACTACGCCTCTGGGTAAACCGCTGCCCCTATTTCCCCCCCCAATCCTTGCCTATGGGTGCCTTATTAACACTTTTCTTCTGCATCTGAGTTACTAGAATTGTCATTCTTCACGATGCCACTCTCTCCCCAGAATCTATAGAGCAGCTTTCCTCACCCTGGCACTCCAGAGGTTTTGGACTACAACTCTGGCCATCCCCAACCATTGGTTATGCTGGCCGGGGAGTGTGAGAATTGTAGTCCAAAACATTGGGAATGTGCCAAGTTGGGGAAGGCTGCTTTAGAAGGGCATCTGGCTCACTGGACACATGACACTTGTCTCTAGTACACCTGCTTGTAATTGACCATACAGTGCTAAGGCACGATGCAGTGCTCTAGGCTGTGCTCAGTTGGATCCTTCACGATCTTTCCTCCAACATTGCTGTAGTCACTGTCAAAACTATTTCATGAGCCCCCACTTCCCTCAGAAAACCAGGGAAACAGCTTGGTCTTACTAGGTGGCAGAGATGTTCAGGAGAAATCATAGCCACCATTGTCCATTTTATTGTGTATCGATATCATTGATATATGATTGGGAATCATTCTCTTAAGTTCACACACTAGTCCTATTCAGGCATTCTGAAGGCGTGTTGTTTAAACACACGAGGAGAGAGAACACTATTGTCACCCTGGCCTGTACACATGGAGGGCGACTTTCTGAAATGGAGAGCCTCCTCTATCCATGGGGACTCTCCGCACAATCCAGAATGCTGGATAATCCGCTGAAGACGTGGTCCCTCTCCTTGTCTGTTTAAACAACATCCTTTATAACACCTGAACAGGACTGATGGCATCATGCATTTCTCTTAGGGATGTGCAAATCAGCATAACTCGAGCTCTCTGAAGTTCTTCAAATTCCATCTTGAAGCTCATTCTGACTTGAGTCCATTTCAAATAGCAAGCTTTGTTTTGTTTTTTTCCCTTTTTGCTTGGGAATCTGTGCACATTTTTGTGTATATTTCTCCAAATGTACACATCAATCTTCTCCTATTGATTAAAGCCTATTTGTGCGCATTTTTCAAAAGCATGTAGTTTTTCATATGCATTTTTCAAATGTATGCATGATATTGAATGCATTTTTTTTGTATGGACTTCAACCACATATTGCGTCTGAGTCCGTATTTGGTCCAGGAGGTATGAACTGGGTAAATCTTGACCAAAAAAAATATGAACTGAAACAAATTTCTGATACATCACTACGTGTTTGTTTGGTATCAGGCTGCAGTTTACTTAATGTGCTTTCTTATCATGTTACTGCATAGTCACACTAGGGGTCTAATTTAGAAACTTCTCTAGTGTGAATAATTCCCCTTTCTTTTCACACTGTCAGCTGAGAATTGGTATACACTGGAGATTTCTTTTAGAGTGCCTCTAAGAATAAAGCATATGGGGAATGCTGTTTTGCATTATCTTTGAGCAAACAATTTGCTGGGATATTATAATGAACCTGATGGGTAGCAAAAGGCTGTCAGGCCTGATGGGTAGAAAAAGGCCTGGGGTATATACTCCTTAACTCCAGCAAGAACTATAATAAATGTCTGGGTTTCAGGACAACCCAAGGCTGGCAAAAGACTTAAGAACATGCTGGATTTTAAACAAATCATGAGTATAATTTAAAAAATCTGGTAATGGTTGATGCTTTAGAACAGTGTTCTCCAACCTTGGGTCCCCAGATGTTTTTGGCCTACAACTCCCAGCATACTGGGAGTTGTAGGCCAAAAACATCTTGGGACCCAAGGTTGGAGAGCCCTGCTTTAGAAGGTAATTGCACTAACTGCAGTCCTATACCACCTGGGCCACCACCATATCCCCATTTCTCCTCCTCTTCTTTACATCATTGGCTGCCAGTGACAGGGATGGGGGATCCTGGGTGGAAACAAAGTTAAGTCTAACTATACAAGAGAGGGAGAGCGCAACATAGTGATGCTCTTTTGGTGGCAGCCTCAGGTTGACAGGGCCAAAGCATCATTTGATTTATTTATTTTATTATATTTGTTAATCGCCCATCTGGCTGGTCATCATACACATACACACACACACACACACACACACACACATATCCCAGTACAAACTTTTAACATAGTGTCCTTCCTTCCCACATGCATACCATGATCCCATCCCATGCATACAATACCATGAGTCATGAAGGAAATGTTTCCCTTTTAATTCTTAAATTATATTGTTTAAATTTCTGAGATTACACCATTGCCCACAATGGGGCTTTCCCCCCATGCTTTTCTTTACACACACACACACACACACACACTCCCCCCCCCCCCAATTTTGTCACTTTTCTGTCTGATATGATGGCTGAAATATACACTTGAAAAGCAGGCTGTAGGTATGTTTAAGCCCAGGGGTGCACAAAGTGCGCCCCATGGGCCACAGGCGCCTACCAATCCGTGTATGGCACCCACCCACCCAGTCCTGTAGAAAAAAACAAGGAAAACTACACTAGGAATGTGCTCTGTGGTACCTGCCATAAAAGCCTCAGTCCTAGACTGTTCCTAAAGTGTCCTAGGAAGCAGTGCTCAAAGGTTCCTGACTGTTTCCTTGGATGGTCTTCACATAGGCATACTGCCTCTGATCCTGGAGGTAGCATAGAGACATCAGGGCTAGTAGCCATTAATAGCCTTCTCCTCCATGAAGTGTAAGTGTAGATCTACTTACTCCTCATCCAGCTAATTCCCAATGCCACGATTAAGTATATGATCGTGTAACATTATGAGTGTAACATTAGTTATTGGGCAGATTAGAAAGGTAATAAATAAATAAATTAGACAAATTATATTGATGAAGCTGCTAGGGTATGACTCTGTATTACAATATGCTATCCCATCCATTGCATCTGTAGAAATGAAACTGGGTTTTGAAAACTCAGGTTCTAGTGAAGCTTATGAAAGCTAAAACACTGACAGATCCACCAACACTTTTGAGATTTAAAATAGATACAGTTCTTTCACATTAAGCAAGAGAGAGTAGCTTACACAACAGTGGGTATAGAGAATATATGAGGTGGACATTTCGTAAAGGGTAAGGGATGTGTTCAGACATTTGAAATTCCATCAATCCAATATCCACTACAGAAGGCTTTATTTGTGGGAGACAAACACACAAGATTAGATGGATATTCATACAAACATACATCTGAGTATAGGAAGAGTAAGAGACTGAAAACGAAAGGCTGTTTTGCAAATGCTGGGCGACTGCAGCAATCTGTCAAAAAAGTATTTTCTTAGTGTTTTGGTTCTCATAAAATTGTTCTCATGGGAAACTGTGAGAACCAAGCAATTGCCGTTGAAGATGTTTTGTCAAAACACACCATACTTTGTTACTAAACTCTCCATTCAGCACTGTTTTGAGGTTCACCTTTTAAAAATAAATAAATAAATAAATAAATAAATGAGTTGGTGAAGCCCCCATTACATGACTACTAAAAAATCCCCATCAAGACTGAAGTATGTGAAACATGTGAAGAATTATATTCAGAATATGAATCCTAAATTTCTGATTGCCTTCTCCAAATCTGTAGTCTTTCACTTTTAAAAAATACATAGTGGACATTTAGAATTTGGGGTTGAGGAGGGTAAGTTATTTTTCATAACTGAAAAAGTAGTTTAGAACTTAAGTAACAGATTGATATTCTTCTCTTGAGGGCAAAGTGTCAAGAAGTAGCCAAAGGATAATGCAGTAGCTATAGTATTATGTAGCCTGGGGAAGAATATTTGGCTTTATAAAAAGTTAATTTTTGCAGACATATGCTGTTGAGTAAACAAAATGCAACAATAAAACCATTTTTTTCAAGTGGGTAATGACTGAACACATACTGTGGTGCCACGTTCTCTTCTTGCCTATGGATTCATTTTCTAGTTTTTCTTTATGTTTTCACATAAATTCATTTGCCTGGCATTTTATTAGAGAAGTAATAGAAATTCATAAAAACAGAACATCCAAAAGAATATTAGATCTATATTTCTTAATAAAATAAGAACATCGATAATAAAGAAACTGGGAAAACAAACAAACACAGCAGCTGTGTGGAGACACATATAACCGAGAGCCAAATGGTTTCTACATTCAAACTCTAAATAGGGATCTTCCAATGTCAACACCAAGGACAGTTATTCAGAATCAAATATGCAAGGTTTTTTTGTGGAGGGGGGACCAGTTCTAATTAGAGATTATCCTCAAAGTTTCAATTTCTTCTGTCAAGTCACACAGTGACTTGAAGTATCAGTGCAATAATAAATATCTGAAAGTAGAAGCAAACCCCATTGAAAAGAAGTAAAGATGTTCCAGATTAGGTAGTTGGTCAGGTCAATCTGGAGGAGATGCTTCTGAAAGATCTGGGAATCATTGACCCCATAGGCCAATGGGGCAGCTGGCTGGGCACTGTGTGAACAGAATGATGGACTAGACAGACCCTTGGCCTGATCCAGCATGGCTCTTCTTATGTATGTTGTTCTTATGTAGGTCAGCCCCTAAGTGTCATGGTCAACCAACAGAGTATAGGCCAGAGTCAGTCCATGACATTTTGGCTGAGACAAAGGACAAGATGGCACCTTCCCATTCCACATACAGAAGCCAACCAGACTGGCAGTTGAATCTTACTTCAACACTGGCAATGGGACAACATCCTCCACTGTACTGGAAGGTAGCAGCCTAGTTTAGCGGGTGCAGGGGAATGGCTGGGAGGCTCAGAACCAGTGGTACAGCTAGGTAGGTTTTGTCCCTAGACTTAATGGTCTTACAGGGGGCCCATGTTAGATGGCCATGAGTATTACATCTTTTGTGAAACACACAACTGATATTTCTCTTCTCTCCCCTCCTAACACCACCATCCCATGGATTGTCTGGCATCTTTCATCCCATCGTTCGCTCATTCACAGGAATTGGGTCTTTTAAATCAGAATGTCGTTCTCATTGCACTAATTTGCATTGGCACTAATTTGCCTAAACTAATGTGGATTAGCACATTTGCTCAAGTGCACAAGTGTGCATTAGTACTAATGCACAGTAGCACAAGTAGAATGACATTCTGGTAACCCACCACCACCACCCCCGATTCTGTCAATGAGCAGGTGACATAATGAAAAACGCTTGACAATCCACTATACACAGACAGAACGGATTTTTAAAAATCCATACATTCCTACCAACAACAACCCAGCCTAGGTTGGGCCAGCCCTGGCAAGGATTGATTATTGCATCCATTTTAGCACTTTCCCCTGTGGAATCTTGCAGAAGCTCCAGCAAGCTCTCCTTTCACTATGTGCAGACAAGGGCATTAGGAGAACATATATATATATATATATATATATATATATAAGAAGAGCTATCGGAGCTAAAGGGAAAGCCTGCCAGAAAAAGAGTTCATGTGGGATGAACTGAAATCTTGAGAAGGCTTTTTGTTTTTGCATATCTGAGGTTATTTAGAAATCAAACAACACATTGATTAATCAACACAGCCATGCAGATAATTGGCTGGAAAAATAATAATAATAATAATATTTAACCATTGGAAATGAGTCTTGTTAGAAATAACCTGGGTCATATCTCTAACTAGATCACTTCCCACTTTGACACCTGCCTCTCAAAGCCATTTTGCTGAAGAAAGCTCAGACACACAAAACAGGGTTTGTGCCAGACAGAGAGCCTTCAGAATCAAAGCCAGAGTCAATCTAACATTCTTCAGCATCTAACCTTTGGCTTATACCTTACAGCGTGCCAATTTTTAGCAGGGCTTCCTTGTGAAGATCTTCAATAGAAAACCAACTGTTTTATAGTTATACCAGTCATAAAAATAATGCCAACGAACACAGTATTGACTCAGAAACCATTGATCAGCTTGGGCCACTACAAATTTTGGGGAGAAGTTGGTAGATGCACTTAAAGTTAGCTTAAAAACCAATAACAATGCTTCATTTGATTTATAGTGCAAGACAAATGATACACTATAGTAATATCTTCCCCCCTTGTCTCAACATTGTGCATAAGAATATAAGAAGCACCATACAGGATTGGACAAAACCAGATGTCTGTGGGAAGCACCATTCTACTCATGTTCCCTAGCAACTGGTATTCAGAGGCATACTTCCTCCAATACTGGAGGTAATACTGAGCCATCATGTCTAATTCCTGTCTAGTCCAACATTCTGTTCACAACCAGATGTCTGTGGGAAGCACCATTCTACTCATGTTCCCTAGCAACTGGTATTCAGAGGCATACTTCCTCCAATACTGGAGGTAATACTGAGCCATCATGTCTAATTCCTGTCTAGTCCAACATTCTGTTCACAACCAGATGTCTGTGGGAAGCACCATTCTACTCACGTTCCCTAGCAACTGGTATTCAGAGGCATACTTCCTCCAATACTGGAGGTAATACTGAGCCATCATGTCTAATAGCCATGGATAGCTTTATGCTCCATGAATTAATCTAATCTAATCCCCTTTTAAAGCCATCCGAATTGGTGGCTATCACTTCATCTAGTAGTAGTGATTTACATAGTTCAGTAATGGATGGTCAAATGTTGGGGAAATAAAGCAGAACACTACAGATTCTTCCTCCCAAGATGCCAAATTCCAGTATTTCACTTGACATCCTCTTTTACTCACACAGCCCATTGATAACCCTTCCTTACTTGATTTGTCATAGGGTGCTACTTGCAGATGGACGGCTCCTAGCACTACCAGTCAAAGAACGTTTTGAACCTATTCCATCATTTGTTCTTTAACAGATTTTTTTTTTTTTCCTGGTAAGAAAAAAGACAGAAACAGCAGCAGGAAAACACAGGAGGGTGACAAATTGAAGAAAACTGGACCCCCTCTAAAATTCAGTGAATGGCGCACAATAAAAGCCTTGTCAGCAAGCACACATAGTTGTGAAGATATGACTAGGGCAAGAGTAGGGACTTCATTTTTGCTCACAAAATATGCTAGCGTACCCCGCTCAAACCTGCAAATGTGAGCACAAGCACGAACACGTGTGCACCGAAAATGTGAAAACACGCTTGCTTTCACCTCGTTCACGATTCCCGGTTCAAGTTAGGCAAATTTTCTAATTTGTGCAAATTTCCTCAGTAGACTGAATCAGCCCCACTTCAGTCTATTGCGGAGATTTGCAAAAATTAGGAAATTAGTGCAAATTTCAGGAGATTTCTGGAAATCTCCCATTCGATCACTGCTCCATTTGTGCAAGTTTCCCATTCCCATTCATGCAAAGAGAGCTGCCATCACAAATGGGAATCAGGCACGGGATGACCGGTGAGATAATGATTGGAAAATCCTAAGGATCTCGAACACGCCTCATTTGCCCATTCCTACAAGACGTAGGGATGGACACATCAGTCTGTTTCTGTGCTCCATGCCAATCTATATATATAAAAGAAGAAGTCCTGACTGACTGACTGACTCATCAATGCCCAGCTCAAACCGTTTAATCTAGTAACGTAAAATTTTGAAGGAACATTCTTTTTATGACGTAGACACCCACTAAGGAAGGATTTTTGGAAATTCCGTCCCTAAGGGGGTGAAAAAGGGAGGGAAATTGCCCCACTCTCATATCTCCTATGGGCAAAACAACAGGGGAGCAGTTATGCAAATTGGCCTAGGGATGGACGCATTTGCCTCGCGCGGGCGTAGCGGGCTGAAATAGGCCCCGCTCACGTCCGCGCTGGGCTCGCGCGGGCTTACCTGGCTCCAGCGGCGGCTCGCCTCTCCACGGTGAGCCGCCCGCGCCGCCCACACTGGTCCCATCATGTCACTTCCGGCACGGCAGAAGTGACGGATGGGACCCTGCTCCGGTGCGCTGGACCCCCGCGCTATGTTTTTGGCGGGGGGAACCAGGGCAACAGGGCTTAAACAGCCCTGTTGTCCTGGTTTCCCCTGCCAAAAACATAGCGCGGGGGTCCAGCATGCCGGAGCAGGGTCCCGTCATGTCACTTCCACCGCACCAGAAGCGACGCGACGGGACCAGCATGCCAGTCGTGGCAAGCTCAAGCGGCGTGGAGAAAGCTCTGTGCCGCTCAGAAGATCGAGCCGGGTGTGTGTGCTGCCACGGAGAGGCGAGCCGGCGGAGAGATGAGCCCCCCCCAACAACTTGGGTAAGACCACTAAATTGGCCTCACCTCATAATTGCTGCAGGAGCCAATAGGAGCAGTTATGCAAATAGCCCATACGACACTTAGAATGTTCATCTGAATTCCTGCAGAGGCCAATAGGAGTGGGTATGCAAATCTCCCCTAGGCCATTTTAGGGGTGGGCGATCGAGCCTCACCGGGGTAGAACGAGGCTGAAATTGGCCCCGCTCACGCCCGGCGAGGCCTTACCTTTTCTTCAGGGTGGCTCGCCTACTCCGCGGCAAGCCACCCGCGTGGCCCGTTCCGTCCCGTCGAGTCACTTCCAGGACCGGAAATGACACGACGGAACCCTGTGCAGGCACGCTGGACCCCTGTGGCGCGCTCTGCGCCTGCGCAGGGTCCCGTCGCCTCTCGGAAGCGACGGACGGGCAGGAGCAGCCTGATCAAGCGGCGCACTGCGCCACTCAGAAAATGGAGTTGGGTCGGCGCCGAGCCCAAAAATTGACTCAGAGGCGCCGACCCGGATTGGATGCATCACTATTTAGAATGTTCTCTAAGGGGGTGAAAAGGAGGGAAACTTTTAATGACTGACTGAATTGTGTGTGGGGTGTCGTCGCATAGGCTCCATCACGTTTTGACGGATCTACCTCAAACTTGGCACGGTCACTCTCTTCATCACCTGTAGACTCTCAGGATTAACCTGATTTTTCTTTAAGATCAGATATTTCTGTCAGAAAAGATTTCTGCTGCCAGCACCCAGTCTAAATGTTACACTTTCAGTCAGAGACACTGTATCTTTTCCATACAGCTCTCGCAGGCCTTCAAGGAGGGGTGGGGGGGGGACACTTTTCATTTTTAAACCTGTTTTTTTTATTTTTTCTTCTCTATAAAAAAAAATTCAAAATTCAAATTGAAAATTTAAATGTAAATGGTGTGATGATACCACACACAGTCGTACCAATTGTAGGCGATGGAGCGTGCGTATTCCGGGCACTATCTTTCGTTATGTATGGCAGTCAAAATCTAAGTAGGAAGGTACGTGAACAAATAGCTGATCATGTCGTTGAAAACTGGGATGAATTCTCTATAATGTCCCACAACAGTGATGGAAACAACTATGCAAGTGCCGATGCATACTTTGACAACATGTCCCAACCCCATACTTATAGTGGTTTGTGCGAGTTGGCAGCAGGTGGACAGCTTTTCGAATTAGTTTTCGAAGTTTATCGTACTGGTGAACTTCACGCAAAATTCGGTAACGAAGGTAACCCTGTAGAACGGTTACGTTTTACGCAAAATCTTTCCGGTGGCCATTTTGAGGCTTATTTGCCATCTGAACCTGATGGTGTTTCTAAAAGCAATACATTTTACAATCAGTCCAGTGTTATCAGACACTGCTCTCAGGAATCACCTCTTTCTATTTCCACACCTAAGACATCTCGCAAACGTCATGCTAGATATACCGATGCCACGAGGCAAAAGCAAGTTAGAACCGTGGCAAAGAACTATACTCAGCGTAATCCTGAGGTTCGCCGTTCTGCAGTGGCTGTTTATCAACAAAATAATCCAAATATCCATAAAGCGGCGTCAGCTACGTCCCCCCAAAAAACAAGCCTGAGGAGCATAGGGTGGCGGCAAAGAAATATCAACAAGAAAAGTCAGAGGTGCATAGGGCAGCGGAAGCAAGGTATGAGCAAAACGATCCTGGAAAACGAGTCGAAAGGCGGACGGTTCTGTGGAAAGTTAAAGCTTACTCAGGCTTGGCATATGACCCTAATATGAGTTATGAAAATGACGACACTCGGTGCTATGCCCTATGCAGCTCTTGGTGCTATGTGCCACAAATGTAATTGCTGCAGTGCTCTTAAGTGGTGGGAAGAAGCTCCTGGCATGTGCTGGCACAGTGCAGCTTCACTCTTTGGCGCCTTTAACCTGATCCTCTTTACAGTTTGCTATGGAACAATCACCCAGAACATACACCCCGACTAACGTCTGTAATAAACATTGCTTATTACGTTAAGACATCAACCTGTAAATTCTGTATCTACACACTGAATGGGGAGTAGGCTGTAGCATATTTGTCTGTCTTTTTGTTAAGGAAAGTAGTTCTTCCTTTCCTTACAATTAAGCTAATCTCATCTTTCATTGCTCCTGGTTGTATGAAATAGTATTACAGTTAAAAGAGAATTTGCATAATGCCTTAGAAGGGCTTAATAGCTATAATAATTTTAATTTACTATGGGATGTTTATAATATATATGAAACTGAAACATATTTTTTTTTGTATAAAAGGATTATGAAATCCTATCTCCTAATCATAAAAGTAATGAAAAATATTGGGAGGGAGGGATATATTTTACCATTTCCCTCTTCTTCAGGCTTTCAACCAATTAGAGTGTCTTTAATTGTGTAAACACATGCCTGTTTAACCAAAACAATTAGTTACTTAAAGAGCAATCATTGGGGGTGTGTGTGTGTGCGTGTGTGTGTGCATAAGATAATTCAGATTCCTGGGTCTGAGGTCGGAGACCGCACTCTGACTTCAGAGCTGGAGGTCTGTACTCCAATCCCCCTCTCCGCCTTGCAGCCATCGTGGAAGGAACTGTGCCGTCTGCCCCTTCAAGGTTGGAAAAGCAACCTTTTTGTTTCTGCAGGTCTGAGGTAAAGGGGATGTTCTGGGGGAAGGGAGGAGACCGGCACCACCAAGATATAACATATCCTGGTGGCACCTCGGCCTCCTTCCCTCTCCCTCCAAGGCACCACAACTGCACCAACAATGGCTGCCTAGCTGCTTTGTGGAGCGGGAGGAAGATGGAGGTGACCTTTGCCTCAGCACTGCTTCTGCTCTGCATAGGGTGCCCTCAATCCTCCTAGTTCAGAGTGTTATGGGCAGCCCCATTGGATTGAGCCCTTTATAGTAATACCTTGGATTGAGAGCATAATTCGTTCCGGAACCGTGCTTGTAGTCCAAAACACTCTTATATCAAAGCGAGTCTCTGGCGGGCGTGAGCGGGGACGATTTCGGCCCGCTACGCCCACTCGAGGCAAGCGGTTACATCCCTACGACTTGTATTGCAAGACGTTGCTTGTTTATCAAGTCAAAATTTATAAAAATTATTTGCTTGTGTTGCAAAATGCTCTCAGACCAAGTTACTTGCAATCCAAGGTATTACTGTAATTGGTTAAATTTAAATACATTTTTAAAATATGTTTCCAAAACCTCAATCTCAGTTCATTTTTGAGAGACTGATAAACTTACAGTTTAATAAAGAAGTTATGACTCAACAAATCCTATATTTCATATTTATTTGTTCATGCTATTTGTAGCCTTTGTATAGAAGGGGATCTGCCAGTAGGGAAAGTCTCCTCTACCAATCCACGACACACAGGTGGTTGGTATAATTGGTGGGTGCAAAACCTTTCTCCACCTTAATCACAGATGACCCAGAGAGGAGTTTTGTCTCCATTTCAATGGCCTTCCCTATTAGAACCCTGTAAACATCTCCCCAAAAATTTACAGTAACCTGTATTTGGCTGCATGACTGGGAAGCTACAGGAAGCCACAGCATACGTACACACAGAAAATACACACATCTACAATAGCCATATTTGATGCTCTCCAGAGATGTCCTGCCTTTTCCTACACACAAATGTTTTCTGAAAACTGTAATATCTGATGCACCCTTCAGTAAAGCCACTTGTTAGGGAAAGCAATTTGAAATTTGCTTTCATTGCAGGTTGTTGAACATGGTTTTTTTTTTTTTTTTAAAATTAACCACTATCAATTTCACCAAGGAAAGTTTTTCCTTGTCAGTAAATTAAAGCTGAATCTTTTGTAGATTTTTTTCTGCATGTGCCTTGATGATATAAATTTTGTATGCAAGTTCTAGGATATCTGTTCATTATCTGCTGTTCACATTTTATTAATGAAGCAACCCATCACCCCCCTACCAGCAGGCACTTAATTCCTTCCCAGAATTTCTTGCCACAACACTCTGAAAATCAGCTTTTCTTGCAGAATCAGCTGTTTAACAAAGCCTCAGTTTCACGGGTCAATTAAATACCAAATATAGTTATTTCACAGTGGTGGATCCTTTTAAAGTGATTCCTCTTTTAAAGCTTTGGTGATATTTAAGATAATTTCTGGGGAGGGGATTAGGAACTCTAGATCTACTTTAAGGCATTTGTATTTTGTACCAGTTCTTTCCACGTACTGTATATGGGGATGCTTCTGTAAAACTGATTTCATGATGCTTCAACTCATGCTTACTATTTTATTTAGTGTCGATGCTGGCATGCGTCTTTCCTTTAGGCACTGGAAGAACAGAAAGCTGAGACTTTTTAGCTTATGGACTGTTTCATGATAAAGAGTGGGGTATTAGGGAAGCAAGACATATCTGCGAACTGCAGGGAACTGCTTCATTGGCTTCCAGCAGCATTGGTTGGTAGAAATAGGAAGGCACACATCTTACTATGGTATGCTAGTTGTATACATCCATTTTCTGCCACCTCGGCTGGTCAATTTGACAAAGACCTGCTTCACACACATACGTGTACACACGTAAAAATACATGTACATACATGCACACACATAAAAAATATCTTCCCTATGGTGTAATCACATTCCAGTAGAGGCTATGTGTAAACATTCCAAAGAAATAGGTGGGGGCAATCACATGCCTCTTCCCTCTTGGTTGAATGCCAATTGGGAAATAACCACATGATCAGCCCGTCCACATGGTTGGAATAGTCACCCAAGCATCCTAGTGGTATCAGATTGCTCTTATGCTGCTGATGTGTATATGTGATGCATGTGCATGGGTGTGTGTGTGTGATAAAATCAAGGTGTGCAATGGATCATGGAGCAATCTTTAGCGACTGCTTTATAGGGATGGGGGAGAAATTAATCGGTTTTGCATTTTAATATTACGGTAGCTTACCTAATAAGCAAAGGAAGTGAGGCAGGTAGCTACCAGGAGGAGGGCCTTTTCTGCTGTGGCACCCCGGTTATGGAATGAGCTCCCCATAGAGGTTCACCTGGTGCCTACTTTGTATTCTTTCCGGCGCCAGGTGAAGACCTTTCTGTTCTCCCAGGCATTTTAATCATTTTAATCATCTTAATCATTTTAATCTTGTAATTGTTTTTAATTCCGTTATTGTAACTGCTGCTGCTAGCTCTGCTGTTTGTTTTTAATCTGTGGTTTAAATTTTATATTTTCTATTGTATTTTATGATTTTAACTGTCGTAAACCTTCCAGAGAGCTTCGGCTATTGGGCAGTATAAAAATGTATTAAATAAATAAATACCTAATTTTACACTTGCAAACCTATGCATGAACCAAAATTCAGTCATCCTTTACAATATGCATTTCTCTGACTTTTGGGATGGAGTTCTCCAATCACAAAATGAATACAAAAGTGCATATATTAAGGGCGGTGCACACAAAAATGTGTATGTTAGGAAAAATAACATTAAAATACATTATGTTAGGGGGAAATGACTTCCACCTTTGCATGGTTTTTTCTTTTCTATTTTTTTATTTTTTTTTGGTACATGTTTGTTTGTGGGTGCTACAAGATCTGATCCCTCTCCCAACTCCACCCTGTGAACCTCTGAACCTCCTCTCACTTCCTTCCCATGGCTTCCCACCATGTGTACACATGGTAGTAAATACTTAATGTATGAAATAGGCCTTTGAGTTAGAGAATCCTACGTGTGTTCAAATGCCATCAAATGTTCGTTCCTAAATTGCATGTGGAGGGACAGCTTCACATAAAGAAAAATGCTACAAGAGAGGGTACTTTTCCCCACTGTACTTTTGACAATGTTTGAAGTTTTCTGTCTATTTTGGAAGGAAAATGAGAAAAGGTTAGGGTTTCCCAGTATGTGTTTCTGTACATAGTACAATTAAACCATTCTGTGTATGTTGTCTTTGATCTCTTGAAGACATTCATGCTGTGCACATGTTTTCTTGTTGCGAACACTACACATTCCAAAACCAACTGGGCTTTAAAAACACAGGAACAAAGACTGATTCTCTTCATCGTCAGCCAGGCAGGCCATAGTACCTTTAGTGATAAAAGAAGATACTGCTACGGAATATTATACTGTTTGACAAAATTCTTAGGTGTTTAATATAATATCTTAGAGGGATTAGATCAAGAGAAAACAGGTATATAATCTAATGGGTACTTTATTTACTTCTCTCTTTTTCTGAGATATATACTATAAATACATGTTCTAAGCTTCAGTTCTGTACACACTAACTTGAGTAAGCAGGACTTCCGAATAACCACACATAGGATCAGGGTGCAAATTTAGACTTCAAAAGAAACTTTTAGAAGACTGGAGGAATGGCATTATCGAACCATTAAATGGGGAGATGGGGCACTATATCAGGATTAGTGGGCAGGGGAGATTTCAGTGGGGGAGGGGGCAAGAGCCACAGCAAGATTCAAAGGCCTGCTCTTGGATATATTCAAGGTTAAATTGCAAATAGCAGCGTCTTTGCAGTTAACTTTTTATACCTCATAATAACCAGATTACATGTGGGTTGAAATATGGGGGTGAGTCACTGCTCTGCCCACCCAAATGGTGGTTATGATGGGTGTCGGGTGGCCACTCATTCATTACAGCGCCAAAAAGAGGTCAAAAGAGGACAGAGATTGATGTAAAAATTGCATATGCTTTTTATGTATTCATGCAAATTTGGCAATAATTACTAGAATCTAAATCAGAGGTGGGTGACACAAGGCCCACAGGACCCATGCACCCCAGTCTTGTTTTGTGCCCCCTGCCACTGGTGCACTGCTGAATTTGCCATCAAATTTACCAGTGGGGCGAAAAAGCATGCAATTGATGCATACATTTGGAAAAATGTGCATGAAAATCCACACAAATTTTCATGCAAAAAGGAGGGGGAAACCCAAAAAGCTTGTAATCTGATATAGACACAAGTCAAGGAGAAGTTTGAAGAAACTCAACAAGCTTGGGGTTTGCTGATTCACTCTAATTCATCAGCTCATGAAGCTTCCCCACCAGCACAGATACCCCCGTGCTGCTCTCACTATTAATCGGTTAACATTTCTTCTATTAAAACAAAATTGTTTGGCACAACTGCTGAATTTATTTCTCCTGTGTGACATATTTAATCACATGCTTTCCCTTATACTTTATGAGCCTGCTTAATCCTGTGCTGGATCAATAAAAGTGTGCAAATGTTTTGACACTGGAAATGAAAAGGCATCCACTCTCCATGCTAGCATGCTTTCAGATTTAACAAACGTACCTCTGGTAGGCCACAGAAAGCCAATACCCATCAGCTTCGGAGGATTTTCTTTTTCTTTTTTTAAAAAGGGCAACATCTCAAAAAACACTGCTTCATTATCTTTTCAATCTGTAACTAATTTGTGCTGCATAAAGTTATTTAACTTAAATATGAGCATTGACAGTCACAATGATTTTTTTTTTTTTAAACTATGTGAGCTGAATTCAATTTTCCTGGGAAGGCTTGATTTGCATAGACTGAAAAGCTCTAGGAGTCACAGGGCCGAGCCTCACTCTACTTCTCTTGCTCACATATGCATACTAGATTACCCCCAAATTGCCCACCTGCACTGCAATTAGGGTTGGAAAATGAACAGTTTCCACAAACCTAATTGCAGAATGGATGGGATTTGTGTGGGGGGAAGGGTCACAGCACATGGGGAAAGCAGGGCTAATTCTTCCCTCCCGAGCTGAATCATACATACACACACACACACACACACACACACAGACTGCTTGAAAGTCTTGAAAGTCAGTGGATTTTTTCCCCCAAGTGTATTTGCTGCAGAGGGAGAAGGGAAAAAGGGGGAGCTATGGGACGGATTAGGGGGCTCCATGGGCCAGAGGTTCCCCACTCACAATGTTCAAAGTCTGATGTTCTCGTTGAAAAAAAGTTCCTGTTTTTGTCTTGGTTTGTTTAGATGTTATTTATTTTTTTAAGAATATAAGAAAAACCTTGCTGGACGAGACCGAAGGAATATCTAGTAGCAGGGTGTAGGGGTAATAGTCCTCTCCCACTGTTGTTTTCCAGCAAGTGGTCTTAGAGACAAGTTGTCTCTGATCCTATAGGTAGCATATAATCATCATGACTAGTAGCCACTGATAGCCGTATCCTCCACAAATTTGTCTAACCCCTTTTAAAACCATCTGAGTTGGTGGCAGTCATCACATCTTGAGGCTGTGTGTGTGTGTGTGTGTGTGTGTGTGTGTAATTTCACTTTAAAAATCTGTTGTCTCTCTGGCACAGTAACTAAATAAGTAGAATCTCCATTGGAGACCATTCTCCCTTGTATTTAGTTCATATATCTGTCAGATAGACAGATGAAGAATACCCCTTGATGAGTTCTGTCTGCCAGCCAGGGATGTTGAAGAGTGAGTCCTTGGTCTCGAGTCACGAGTCGAGTCATGAGTCTTTGGACCCGAGTCTCGAGTCCGAGTCCTTGGTCCAAAATGGTGACTCACGAGTCCCAAGTCCTGAGTCACTCCCAAAGCTGACTCCACGAGTCCCTATTAAAATCAATGGGGGGTTTCCCAACAAAATAAGGCTACTTCAGATGTGTGGCTTAAATAAATTCGAGGCACAAGTGTACCTTTTTATTTCAAAACTCTGCAACTGATTTTGACAAGAACAGACCAGGCAGCCAAACCCAAAATAACCAGGCAGGCAGAGGAGGCAGGGAACCCCAAAGCAGGCAGGCAGAGGCAGCCAAACCCAAAATGTCTGAAAGGTTGCATTTTAGGAAAATGTTTTTTAAAAATAAAATCTTCGCCGACGATCGCACTTCTCTCCACTCCTTCTGGCACAGCCCAGGTATGTTGACGAGTCCTTGGTCTCGAGTCCCGAGTCGAGTCTCGAGTCCCATTCAAAATATTGGGACTCGAGTGGGACTCGAGTCAGAGGGGGGACTCAGTCCGACTTACGAGTCGAGTCCTCGAGTCCGAGTCCCCATCCCTGCTACCAGCAACAGATAGGACATCTCCACAATTCACACTCCTTATCCTACCTACCTGGGTTGTTGAAAGGTGTTAACAGCTTATTCCTACAGCTCCTTTACCTATATCTGCCTTCTCCATTCTGGTATGCTCCACATATATTGGACTACAAGCCCCATTTTCCCCAGCCAGGTGGAAAAAAGCTATCCTTGTATCAAGAGTAGCATCAAACTTCCCATCCACAACAGATGGACACATCTGATTGGAGGATTCCCTTCCCCCCTGTCAGTCCCCACCCTCAGCATGCATGAGGGCTAAAGATGGAGCTGTTCTCCTCTGAAACTTGTCATTCATCTTTTGTCACTGATTGGTCTTCTTGGACTGTCATGCGTGATCCTTGCGTTGGGCAAGGAAGTGGTGAAAACTCTTTATTGTAGAGGTTTATTAGAGAGCAAACCATTTTGTTTTATTTTGTCAGTTTACCTTTCTGCTTTATCATTCATCTCTTCTCTTTAATCTTAATGAAGATTACTAAATTAGGAAGTGTGGTTTGACTGTGCACCTCTCAGTTCCAAGAATTGTTCCCCTATATGACAAACCATTCAGCCAAGCTCCATGCTGGGAACATTTGCTAAGAACTGCCTCCATCCCAGATATGCCACCCCCCGTTGCAGGGCAGGGTCATAGATTTCATAGATTTCATCGATCATAGAGTTAGAAAGAGCCTACAAGGCTATCGAGTCCAACCCCCTGCTCAATGCAGGAAACTAGAGGAGGGGTCTCCTATCCAAGTAATAACCAGGCTTGACCCTGCTTAGCTATCCACACTCAGACAAGCTGAGCCAGCGTAAGCCACAGGCCTACGCCTGTTCTATTCTTCACAACGAATTCCATAGTTTAACTATGCACTATATAGGGGTGTTATAGGGGTGTAACATCGAGCCTTGCGTGGGCAAAACGAGGCCGAATCGGCCCCGCTCATGCCCGCGCGAGGCCTTACCTTGATTTTGGGGCAGTTCTCCCAATCCGCAGCGAGCCGCCAACGCGGCCTGTTCCGTCCCGTTGCGTCACTTCCGGGACCAGAAATGACGCAACGGAACCCTGCGCAGGCGTGCTGGACCCCTGTGGTGCATTCTGCGCCTGTGCAGGGTCCCGTCACGTCATTTCCGGTCTTGGAAGCGACGAACGGGCCAGAGCATCCCGATTGAGGGGCGCGGTGCACCGCTCAAAAAATAGAGTCGGGTCGGCGCCAACCCCGGAAAATCGACTCGGAGGCGCGACCCAGCTTGGATCCGCCGCTATATGTGAAGAAGTACTTCCTTCTATCTGTCCTGACTCTCCCACAATTCAGCTTCATGGAATGATCCCAGATTTTGGTATTATAAGAAAGGGAGAAAAACTAACTACTGAGATCATGCATAATTTCCTAAAACTCGATCGCTTCCCCACCCCCAAACTAAAAAGCCACAAAGGTTGCAAGCTTTCCACATAGGAGAGTTGCTCCAGCACATTTGGATTGCCCTTTTATTTTATTGTGAACTACCCTGGAAATGCTGAGTTGAAGGGCAGCATTCGAGCCGAATTCAAGGTGTTGGCGTTGACCTTTAAAACCCTTACGGCTCCGGTCCAGTATATCTCAAGGAGCGCCTCCAGCAAAATCAAGTAGGCCGCTCAATAAGATCCACCACGGATGGCCTTCTCCCTGTCCCATCAGCCAGAGAAACCAGGCTGGTGGGGAGTAGGAGGAGGGCCTTTTCTGTGGCAGCCCCCAATTTATGGAACTCTCTCCCCAGTGACCTCTGCCATGCCCCTTCCTTGATTAGCTTCTGCCGGGCATTAAAAACATGGCTTTTCAGGTGGGAATATGGGGTGGGTTAGGATTTTTAATTGTGTTTTATACTGTGTGTGTCCCCCCCCCCCCCTGTATTTTATTGCATTGTACATCGCTCAGAGTGGCCGGATGTCTGTCCAGATGGGCGATTCATAAATATAATAAATAAATAAATAAATAAATAAAACAAATGCTTAGAATGAATGAATGAATACCCCACATGATCTATACAGAAGTTCAGATGAATTAAGGGAGGCGGTGGAAATAGTGAGTGTGACATCCCAAATACATTCATTCCTACATGGCATGGCATCTGCACAGTGCTACAGTTTGTATGGATATAGAAAGAGTCCTCAACCTTTTTGGATCAGTGGGCACATTTGGAATCATGAGAGAGTGTTGTGGGTGATCTCACAAAATGGCTGCCATGGGGGGCTTGCTGGGCATGGCCTGTCACAGAACACTCATTTCCCAGAAGAACTGGTGAGACTAAAAGACAAGAAACTTGTCCAATAACCTAAGTACAAGCAGAGGTGGTGTCTGATCTGAGCTCCAAAATGCAAAACATATCTTTTGATCCCAAGCAAAGATGGTGCTGGAGGGCAGCCCTTCACTCTGTGGCATGCCAGCCTCCCAGTCATTTATTTATTTATTTATTGTACATTGATAAGAAATCTTAAGAAATTAAATAAAGATCAGGAATTTGAGGGAGTGTAGAAGGCACCAAGAAAGGGACTGATGGTGACCACATTTGAGACGCCAGGGATATAGAAGTTGGCCCAGAATCTCCATGCTTAGATAGACAAATCACATGAATTCTGCTGAAGTCCTTGTACTTACACTGGAGCAAATGGGAAGGAAAAAAGCAGACTTTATAGATAAACATGATGAGTAATAAGATATTTCAGTCTCTGATTCCTAAACAAAAACACCTTTGTAGAGGAAGGACAATAATGAAGGTCAATATCTTTCATCAAAAGTTATGTTGCTGAAATGGCCCAACAGCATGGGTAAGATTATATTTTTATTGGCTCATTGTCTGCTTGGCTTAAGAAGAGCTCTTTGTGAAGATACAGTGAGTGAAAAAAGAAGAAGTCAATGCTCTGATGATACATAACACCTTAGGGCTGATAAAGATATCTGGGAAATACATTATTGTTTCTTGGGGGAAATTGTTAAGAAACATCAACGGCTGTGGTGGGTCTAGGGTTGTCAACTTTTATAGCTGGAAAAGGGCAAGGGAAAAATTGAATCTCTCTGTGCCTGACACTCTCTCCCTCTTTTCTCCTTGAATTGGCCTTGCTTGAAGTAGTATCCTTTTAGTATACATTTCATGCCTAATTCAAGAAGTCTGTGATATTATGTTAGACTTCTTGTGTTCTGTAATTTGTATACATAGCCCAGTATGAAGCGTGAATACTGAGCATATTATATCACTTCTGCTTTTCAGTTATCCTCAAAATAAGGTAGATCACTATTAATGCCTTTGTTTTCAATTGGGGTGAGCAATTTAGATGGAAGGCCTTGCCCAAGGCCACATACTGCTTCTGCCCTGGAAATATTCAGCCTAGAAATATTTTAAATATGAATCAGTACTGTGGTGTGAAACCAGGTCTTCCTAAGCTGCAGATAATGTATGGAGTAGCGCTGTACCAAGGACCATTTCTCAGTGGTTTCACTCGCCTTTAAATCAGCTGTTTCGTTTTGGGTATATTTCAGGGGAGAGGTGAAATTCTTTTGGAGGGAATGAAATGGAGCAGCCACCATTTTGTTTTTCCACAAAAAGCCTGTTCTGAGGTGCTTGTTGAATTTTGGGGAATTCAAAATGGCTACTGCCACTAAAAATAAAATCATTTATCTCCTTTGCCACTGACTGGGGACAGCCATTATAGTGGACAGCAATTTAATATCTACAGAAACCCACACACTTTTACACAGTGGGTGGAACATTCTAGTGTGTCAGCCAGAGAGGGACATTACAGTGTACAAACTGGCATAGATCAACTCACAGGAAGATTCCTCTACAGTATTGCTTCATAAGGCAATACAGGTAGGGATTTGTGAGGATTTCGTTTTGGAGGTGGAAATCCAGTGGGCTAGCTGGGCTTGACCCTCTGAACTCCATCTTGCTTACCTTCTTCCCCAGCTTGACTCACGTTCTCCTGAGTCAAGCTGGGGAAGCGACTTCTGGGTTATATCATAGAGTCGGAAGGAGCCTACAAGGCTATCAAGTCCAACCCCCTGCTCAATGCAGGAAACTAGAGGAGGGGTCTCCCATCCAAGTAATAACCAGGCCAGACCCTGCTTAGCTTTCCACGCTCAGACAAGCTGAGCCAGCGTAAGCCACAGGACTTCCGGGTTCCCGGCGGGCTGCTGTTTATATAGAAAATGCCTTAAGATATGCCCAAAAATTCTGTAACTTGCGCAAATTGCGGGCGCTTTTGATGTATCTTACTGGCATTTTCTACATAAACAGCGGCCCGCCAGGAACCTGGAAGTGCGACAAGCAGCATGGCATGCACCTCCTTTTGGTGTGGCTCAGCGGGCACAGCACCGGTGTCCACAAAGCCAGAGGTGGGTTGGGTCCGGGATAATCGCCCACCCCTAATACAGGACCAAGATAATGTGGAGTATCTTTGCAGATCCAATGCAATCCATGCTCCCCATCTGAATTTGGGCCTGAAAGACCAAGGAAAAGTGTAGGTGCATGGAGCATAAGTTGTAAGCAAGCACAATTTGTGACATTGGCATCAGCCTTGGTTTCCAATATCCTGGCTTTGTGGAGTGTAAGCCAGTGTGGCGAAGTGGTGCGAGTGTTGGACTGGGCCTCGGGAGATCCAGGTTCTAATCCCCGCTCGGCCATGAAACTCACTGGGTGACTTTGGGCCAGTCACTGACTCTCAGCCTAACCTACCTCACAGGGTTGTTGTGAGGATAAAATGGAGAGGAGGAGGATTATGTAAGCCGCCTTGGGTTCCTTGCATGAAAAAAGGTGGGGTATAAATATAATAAATAAACAAACAAACAAACATAAGATAGCTATACTCTAGTCTTAAACCAGCACATTCTGTACAAAAAAAATCACTGAGTATTATATTATATTGATGGACAAAAGACAGACACTGAAATAAGCCACCCAACACTGTCCTTGGGAACAGACAAAAGACTAATTATTTGCTAATGTTGTGTGACTTCTTTGCTCAAAGGCTAGTTTTACCATGAAATTTTCCATACACTGAAAATGCTGCCTTCTTTTTCAATAATTAGAGAGATGTTATTGAAGCATCAGTTCAAGGTTGTGAAACAACTGAAGGAGAATGTCTGAAGGGAAGATCTACTTTACAGTGTAATATATATATATATATATATATATATATATATATATATATACACACACACACACACACACACACACACACTTGCCATCAGTTGGCTGGTTTCAGTGGCAAACTTTTCAAAACCAGCAGTGGAGAGTAAAATTGGAACCTTGGGATTTTTAAAGGAGCTGATCTAGAGCCCACCTCCTGGAGCCAGAGATCATCTGCTGCGCAGACCCTCATGGGCCCCCAGCACATAGAATCATAGAATAGTAGTGTTAGAAGGGGCCTATAAGGCCATCCAGTCCAACCCCCTGCTCAGTGCAAGAATCCAAGTTAAAAGCATTCCTGACAGATGGCTGTCCAGCTGCACCTTGAATGCCTCCAGTTAGGGATGTGCGAGGAGCTCAATTGGGGGGTGAAATTCCGGTGAACTGGCCAGGCTCGACCGACTGAGGTCTGCTCTCCTTACCTTTTTCCTGGCTCGACTCACATTCTCGCAAGCAAAGCTGGGGGAGGCAACTTCCGGTTTCCGGCGCTACATTGTTTACGTGGAAAATGGCGTAAGATACGTTAAAAACTGCTGCAATTTGTGTAATTTGCCCAAATCGTGGCCTAATTTGCACAGATCATGGCCGTTTTAAACGTATTTTATGCTATTTTAGGGAAACAATGTAGAGCTGGGGACCCAGAAGTCCGGTGAGTGCCTCAGCTGGCACTTGCGCTTGGCTCCACTTGTGCGGCAGGGCAGGAGTGCTCAGCTCGCACACCGCAGGTCGAGTGCCAGGCAGGTCACCCACTCCTAGGGATTTGCGTGGAGCTCAATTGGGGGGATGGAAGTCCAGCGAACTCACCAGGCTCAACCCCTGGCTCGCCTCACGTTCTTGCTTGCTGAGCCGGGGAAAGCGACATACCAGCACTATGTTTTTTATGTAGAAAATGGCATAAGATACGTTAAAAATGGCCTAATTTGTGCAAATCATGGCCTATTTTGCAGAAATTAGGCCATCTTTAACATATTTTACTCTATTTTCTATGTAAACAACATAGAGCTGGGGACCCGGAAGTCTGTTGAGTGTCTTGGCTGGCGCTCACACTCGGCTTCACTCACGCAGTGGAAGTGCTTGGTTCATGCGCCGCGAGTCGAGTGCCAGGTGGATTGCCCATCCCTGCCCACCCCTACCTCCAGTGTGGAAAAGCCCACTAACTCCCTAGGTAATTGGCTCCATTGTCATATTTCTCTAACAGTCAGGAAGCTTTTCCTGATGTTCAGTCGGAATCTGGCTTAGCATGGCAAAACCCCATGATACTCTACTATGAGCTCGGGCTATAAAAAGAAAAAATCTGAACACCTGGTAGGGATGTACACAGACGCTGTAAAATCCATTCTGTCTATGTTTCACAGATTGCCAGGCACCTTTCCTTCTGTCATCCGCTCATTGACGGAATCGGATTTTGCATAAATGTATTTGTACGCATCTGCGCAAATTCAGAGTTGCACAAATTTAGAGTTGCGCAAAGGTACAGTTTTCCC
The DNA here is from genome assembly GCA_021292165.1 of Shinisaurus crocodilurus. NCBI lineage: Eukaryota > Metazoa > Chordata > Lepidosauria > Squamata > Shinisauridae > Shinisaurus > Shinisaurus crocodilurus. The sequence goes on from CM037876.1 coordinate 29,168,570, forward strand.
ATAGGTGGTGGCAGCACTGGGGAGGGAAAATCCCCCATTCTGACCAAGAAAGGGATCTTGGGGTTATGGTGGATAGCTCAATGAAAATGTCACCCTATTGTGCAGCTGCTGTGAAAAAAAAGGCAAATCAGTGTTGGGGATCATTAGGAAATATAATAAATCTAAATGTAAAATAAAACTAGCAGCAATATCATAATGCCCTTATCCAGATTGATGGTGTGACCAAAACTGGAAAACTGTGTACAGTTCTGGTCACCACACCTCAAACAGGATATTGTAGAGCAGAAAACACGCAGAAAAGGCAACCAAAATTATTAGGGGGCTGGAACATCTCCCCCATGAAGAAAGGTTACAATGTTTAGGGCTTTTTAGCTTAGAGCAATGGTGGGGTGACAAAATAGAGGTGTATAAAATTATGCATGGTGTGGAGAAGTAGATATGGAAAAGTTTTTCTCCCTCTTTCATAATACTAGAACCTGGGATCATCCCATGAAGCTGAATAGAGAAATTCCAGTAGAAATAAAAGGAAATACTTCTTCATGTACTACATTGTTAAATGATAGCATTCACTACTACTGCCACCTTGGGCAGTTTTAAAAGGGGATGATTAAACATATTCATAGAGAATAACGCTGGCAATGGCTACTATGGCTATATATTACCTTCAGTATCAGAAGCAATATACCACACAATACCAGTTTGTGGGGAACATGAGTGGGAGGGTCCTATTGCATTCATGTGCTGCATGTGGTCTTCCCATAGACATCTGGTTGGCCACTGTGAGAACAGAATGCTTGACTAGATAGGTCTTTGGTCTGATCAGCACAGCTCTTATTTTCTTAAGCTGATACATAAAAAGTGAGGACCAGAAGAGAAACAGGGAGCCCTAAACTAGGATATATTACTGTGCTGTTAGTGCAATAAAGTTATGGTAGCGTTTGAAGTAACTAAAGGTGACTGAGCAGTTATTCAAGAGCAACAGTATACCGATGGGCACTGGAACATAATATATAAAACAGAGGTCATCCAGATGGCATAGCCTACGTTGACCATTTCCCCCAATGGCTCAGATAAGGCACAGCAGCAATTTGTTTGTGTACAGCTGTGTCAGGCGATAACAGGGTTCTGGAAATTGTTGCAGCGCAGCCTTGAAATTTTTTTTAACCCACTACCCAAAGCAGACCATGTGCTAAGCTTGAGCACAAACTTATGTCTTGTAAGAATGCACATGGCATATTCATTAGGACTATATGCATATCAACCTATAGGTTTGTCCTTTGCTTCTTCTTTTTGGTGCCGGTGGCATGACAATCACTCCATTAATGGTTATGGGCACAGAAGAAGTGTCAGCCTTCAGGAAAAGCCATCAGAAGGGACCACACTTATTTCTACCTTAGGCTCAGTTATTCCCCCATTGAAAGAGAACAATGTTTAAAACTCAGCCCACACAGTTACCTTAATCTTCCTCCCAAAGTACCTTAAGTAAGGTGGGTTGGAAAAGCCACTAGACTAATGTGGCACATAAATCATAAATGTTAAGAGGACACCCTGCATAAGAACATAGGGAATGGGAAGGGACCATATTACTGTGGTAGAGGAAATGCTCTCCATTCAAAACATTATAGGTTCAATCACTGGAATCTCCAGGCAGCAGCTGATGGGTAATACCTGATGGGCAGGTGATGGACAATACTTTATTTCCATGAGATCCTGGGGAGACACCGCCAAGTTGATATACTGGACTAGATTGACAAATGGCATGACCTGATATAAACCAACTTCCTATGTTGTTGATATATTGGTAAAGTAAAGAAGGAGATGATCGCCAAATCACACTCATATAATCATGCAGTACTAAGCACAGATAATGGAGCTGATCCTGCTTCTCACAGAATAAAAGAGAAAATATTATTGGTATCTACAGTGAAGTGGTGCTGTTTTTAAAATAATGTAATGGGGCAGTGTATGTAAAATCTTTTTTCATGGTGATTTTACACACCATACCAACCATTACAATTATGCTGGGAATTATGCTGGGAACAGGTATCTCTCTTTACTTTATTTGACAAGGGCACTGCATTTCTGCAACTTATGTGATTGGAATATTTAGTTGCCCACTAACAGAGTTGAAATATTTTTCAGCATGCAATAGACAAATGCTGCCTTGAGGTCATATAATAGGCCAAGAAGGACAGCAAGAGCTGTGCATTAGAGGTTTGGATTATACACAACAACAACAAAGTACAGGAGGATTTGTTTCCATAGCTGTGCGAGACCCTCATTGTGAAGCTCCTTTTTAGTTCTTGCATTTGCTCATGTAATGGGGGAAATAATGAGTCGAGACACGGTTTGCCGGCCAGATGGGCGATAAATAAATGCAAATAATAAATAAATAAATAAATAAATAAAATAAAATATGGTGTATTTTATTAGGTGTATATGGTGTATAAAATTAGGGCCACATTTATTGAATAACAAAGATCTGCAAAGGGAAGAAGTGCGGGTACTATTTACTAACTAATCTGGCCATTGACCAGAGGTGGTCTTTTGGGCAATACATCCAACCCCGAGGGGCGGTGCTGTAGCTCGCCACCCCCCCCAGTTTTACACTATCCTACTGCTGGGAACCTTCCTACTGTCACCACCTCATGGGCCCATGAAACTCTGAGCGGGGAGGTGAGCCGGCCTCAGAGGTGATCCTTATCTCTCACACTGGGCCGCAATACCCTGAGTGGGGAGCCTCAGCTAGGGATGTAACCGGTGGCTCGCGCAGGCATGAGTGGGACCGAACTCGGCCCCGCTTGCACCTGCGCGAGGCTCGCATGGGCCTACCTTTGGGTGGGCGGCAGCTCTTCGGCTTGGCGAGCCGCGGCGAGCCACCCACGCCAGCCGTGCTGGTCCCATTGCGTCACTTCCGGTGCGGCGGAAATGACGCGGTGGGACCCTGCTCCGGCGCGCTGGACCCCCGCGCTATGCTTTTGATGGGGGAAACCAGGGCAAAAGGGCTGTTTAAGCCCTGTTGCCCTGGTTTCTACGCCAAAACCGCGGCGCAGGGTTCAGCCGCATCAGCAGGGCCCGTCGCGTCACAGTCGGAGATGACACGCCAGGAGCCCGCGCGGGCGGTGCAGCATGGCGGACCGAGCAGGCGGCAAGGTAGGCCTGCAAATTGCCACTAATATCGGGGGGCTGTGAGCGGGGCCAATTTTGGCTCACTCCAGCCCCCTGATATTCGCAGTGACATTCCTAGTCTTGTCAGTCACCTAAAAGGTGCCATCGGATGTTCACCAACCCTACCCCACTGCCTATTCCCGCACTTACCTGCCAAACGCAACTCAATTGAATCAAAACAATTGAACTAAAAAAGCCCAACCCTGGATCACAGTGTAGAGTAGGCAAAATTTGCACATTGTCCCCTAAGCCAATCGAGGCAATGAGCCAACATTCCGACTTGGCTCCTGAACAGGTGACCAGCGGAGCCTACACTGCTAACAGGAGGAGGGAGCCCAAAAAAGCGAGGTGGGACGTCACAAGAGAGATCTTGGAGGTAGATCACAACTGATAAGCACTGCGATGTGGCAAAGAGGGCAATTTGGGAGCCTTCCAATCGCGGGAAGTGATAATTCCCCTTTACTCGGCACTGGTTAGGCCTCATCTTGAGTACTGCGTCCAGTTCTGGGCACCTCACTTTAAGAAGGACATAGACAAACTGGAGAGGGTTCAGAGGAGGGCAACAAGGATGATAAAGGGACTGGAAACAAGGCCCTATGAGGAGAGACTGAAAGAACTGGGCATGTTTAGCCTTCAGAAGAGGAGACTGAGGGGAGATATGATCGCACTCTTCCAGTATTTGAAGGGATGTCACACAGAGGAGGGCAAAGATCTCTTCTCGGTCATCCCAGTTTGCAGGACACGGAATAATGGGCTCAAGTTACAGGAACCTAGATTCCACCTAAACATCAGGAAAAATTTCCTGACTGTCAGAGCAATAAGACAATGGAATCAACTACCTAGGGAGGTCGTGGGCTCTCCCACTCTGGAGGCATTCAAGGTGCAGCTGGACAGACATCTGTCAGAGATGCTTTGACCTAGATTCCTGCATTGAGCAGGGGGTTGGACTCGATGGCCTTGTAGGCCCCTTCCAACTCTACTTTTCTATGATTCTATGATTCTATATAGACCCTGGCGCCCCACCCTCCTTAAGCCTCACTGGAGGGTGAGATCACCCCATAGCGGTGTCACTCTCCGTCTCCGTCCCCCCCATGCACAAATTTCTCCCTGCCCACAGCTACGTGTGGTTGGGGGAAGGGTATTGTGCATGTAAAGGGGGAAATAATGAGTCGAGACACAAAATATGGTGTAAAATTAGGGCCACATTTATAGAATAACAAAGATTTGCAAAGGGAAAAAGTGTGGGTACTAACTAATTTGGCCAAGAGCCAGAGGAGATTTTTCAGGTGATACATCCAACCCCAAGGGGCGGTGCTGTTACTTGCCACCCTCCCAGTTTTTCACCATCCTGGTGCTTTTTTCTTCTTCCACACAGTGCATCACAAGCCCGGCAATGTTTGGACCTCTGACCCCAAATTCTGTTTGGTTCTGTGTCCACTTCTGGGAGGTGCAGATCAGGTAAATCCAGGGAAAAAAAATTGATGAAGTGAATTTCTCACCGATCCGTAGTTGCAGTTTGGGGATAAAACTGATGCCTGAAAAGGATTAAAATGACAATTGTAAGTGTCCTGGTCCCATAATTTCACCAACCAGGGATACCCAAAGGTGGGTTGGTTTGTATAGTTGTGAAAAAGAGGAAATTAAGGCAGCCCTATTAAAAGATGTGACCTGATGCACAGTAAGTGAGGGAAGGTTGGCTCCAAAAACCAATGCTGAGGAAGAAGTGCACCGTTTTACTAATTTTAAGTATAGTGCAGGGCAGGCATTGCTAAATTAAGTAGATTCATTGTCATTGTATTTATACAACAGGTATCCTTCTACCTACACACGGACATGATCAGAGCTGTCTTTGTGTATGTCAGTACTGGATGGGCACTGTTTTGATTTGTGGATAGGGTTATCCATGATATGCCCGGAGATGTGTATTCATTTATTTTTACAGCCTTCACATTTCCCCCACCATGCATCCCACAGCCTTCACATGGTCACATGACTTATGTGGTCACATTATAGAACTTGTCACCACTCACAATTCCAGAATGACATCCTTCCCCTTTGACTGTCTTTTGGTGGTGTGTTGGCACTGCTAGAACAGGAGAGAGAAAATAATTTGCCATGCTAATGGAACAGAGCTTAGATTTATATATTTATATCAAAGGGACCTAAAAAGTTCACAGATTTTTCTTCTATAGTGACACAGTATAATGATGTCAAGGTCTAGAGAAAAAGACCATGACATTAACAAGATGGAAGGCTAACTTAATGGAAATTCCATTGATAAAATGCCATCCTCTCATAGCAAGTAATTGTTCTTTGGCTATTATACTCTTACCAGAGAAGCAATATATCAGGGGCTTGCTCATCTAAGCATAACTCTAAAAGATTCTGAAAAGCTGCAAGTTGTATATCACCAAACCATGGAACATTAAAAGCAACTAACTTATTCATTAATTATTGTATTTTACCAGCTACAGTGAAGAATTATGGCAGGCGTATTAATCTAAAAATATTTTGAATGTAAGTCAACTGAATGCATTATTTTCTTGTAATACCGACGTCGATTCTGCAGGGTTGGGATCACTACAGATACTCACTAGATTTGATTAATCTAGCACACAACACTGCAACTGCAATTGCTCACACAATGGTGGCATTAATTCGGATAAGACTTCGTGAAGTGTACAAGTGCAAAATGCCACAGAATGGGATTAGATGGAGCCTGCAAATGAGTGGCTCCCTTCTGTGTAGTAAAACTAATAGTGTCTATGGAGTATCCCACATTTCAGCCAAGTTTAGTGTCTTTTGCATAATCCTTTGAAAGGACAATCCAGATTTTAAAAAATCAGGCAGCACAGGTATTACAGGAACAGGCTACAGTAATACCTTGGATTGCAAGTAACTTGGTTTGAGAGCAGTTTTACAAGACAAGCAAATTTTTAAATATTTATTTAACTTTTTTTTACTTGATATACAAGCGACGTCTTGCAATACAAGTACTGTAGTACGGCTTAAATTAAAAATCTCTGTACAAATTTTTTTGGGGGGATTTCGTTTTGATATAAGAGTGTTTTGGATTACAAGCACCTTTCCGGAACGAATTATGCTCTCAATCCAAGGCATGACTGTATTCTCCTAATGGAGGTCACGTAGTAATGTAATGGTATGCTTATCATAGATAGATGAGAATCTCAGGAATGTGTGTGTGTGTGTGTGTGCGTGCACAGGCATGTGCACATGTGTGTGTGTGTGTCAGGACTGGTGCAAGGCAGTTTGGTGCCCTAGGCAAGATCAGATATTTAGCGCCCCCCCTTCCCACTTGAGAGCGCTGCATTTTTTTTCAAGGCGTTTCTGGCACCCTCTTTAGCCCTGCGCCCTAGGCAGCTGCCTAGTTGGTCTAATGGTAGCACCAGCCCTGGTGTGTGTGTGTGTGTGTGTGAGAGAGAGAGAGAGAAGAGAGAGAGAGAGAGAGAAATAACAATGCTTCTCTCAATTTGGAAATCCCTGAACCATTATGCGCTGAGCCCAACCTGCCTCTGAATGATGCCTCAGTTTGTAATGGGTTTTGTTAGCCACAGGGCCGGTGCTACCATTAGGCCAACTAGGCGGCTGCCTAGGGCGCCGGGCTAAAGGGGGCGCCAGGAGCATAGGGCTGGAGGGAGGGAGGGCTCAAGTGGGAAGGGGGGGGGCGCTAAATATCTGAACTTGCCTAGGGCACCGAACTGCCTTGCACCAGCCCTGGTTAGCCAGTTCTTCCCCCACCTTGCATCCCACACTTTGCAAAACTTAGGAACTTGTGAGGAATTTGGAGGGCAGGGGCTTGAGCAAAAACAATAGCCAAAGCTTCTTCAAAGGTATTCCTGCCCATGTAGGACTGTAGTGTTGTTTTTTGAATATAATTTTAGTCCTGACCCATTGTCCAGGAGGAATTTAAAACCTGTCCCCCCCCCCCAAAGTTCCTGTTGAACAGAGGATTTGAGCCTTCATTGCAGAGAGCTAGATACTTCGGGAGAGCTTAGTGTGGCAGGAGGAAGAGTAGTAGATGAGAGAGGGCCTGAGATGTTGGAAGAGTTCCCCTTGGTTTCTCCAAGCTTTACATCCACCATTTGAAGATGTCTTAAAAGACAGATTGGATGCATTGCATGAAGGGAGTTTTTTGAGTATGTGAATTGGCCTCTAGTCTTTCCTCCAAAGCTTCCATGAATTAATTTCCTTATCCAGTTGTTTCATCATACTCAAACCAAAATCCATGCCATGCTACTTAAAATTCATCCTTACTTCACATTTTGGATTCTTGTTTGATATTTACCTTCGACTCCACATACACATTTTTTTGCAGTGGTTGTGGGTGAATTCTTTCTTTCCTCCTCCTCCTCTTCTTTAAATGGGATGTATGGTGTCCATATGGCCAAGAAGATGTTAAATGTCTGAAAGATTATTCAGAGCAGCAGTGCAGTTTAAGCTTTATGCTCACTCGTGTCATTCTTTTTTTCAGGATTGTAAAACCAAGGAGTACTAAGTGGGAAAAGATTAAAATATGTTATTAAAATGGCCCCTTAATTACTTAGCTGGATATCTATTTTTGAGCTTTGCATTTAACCAATAAACCATGTTTTAAAGATACTTTATTGTGAAAGTACATCATGGGAAATCAGAAGCTCGAAAAGGGTTGAATAAACCCTCACTTTTTATTTTTTGTGGAATGTAAATGTGCTGTAACCCTTGTCCAACTGGATAAGTACCCATCTGCTGGGTAGATGATCGCTCTGATTATGGGCAAACACAGCAGTTCTCCATGGCAAGATTCTCTTTTATTTTTAAAGGTTCTGTATGTTAGTTTCTACTCTGATTAGATTCAGTAATAGATATTGCATGATACAATCTAACAAGTAATTAGCCATGCTTGTGACAAATGATGATCTCAGGAAATGGACATTTAACAATGGAAAAATCCTATGGGGATTATATAAAGTGTGGCTTAATTTTCTGTCTGGTAATGGTTAAGGGGGGGGGCAACCATACCTAGCATGGTGGGGCACATGCCACAGCCCATCAGCCTGAGGGACTACACCTGCTGACACCAGTGTCCTTTTTTGTTTTTTAATATATTTTTTTACACATACTGGTTCTCCCAAAGGAAGTGTCGGGCAGCAGCTGCACCTTCCTTTCTCCAGAATGCCTCTGGGGGGCCCCAGAGGCATTCTGGGGAAATTAAGATGGTGGCTACTGCAGCCAGCTCACCCAAAACTTCCTTTTGGGGTACCAGGATGAATATCACTGTCTGTCATCATCGCTATGCACTGCTACACAGCCACTCACTTTAGTAAGCTTGTGAGGCATACGGATGGTGCTAGGGGGGGCAGAAGGCCTCTTGCCCAGTGACCCCTTAAGCCTGCACCAACCCAGCCTCTGGGGTGCATGGTTCAGTGACAGATCACATGCAAAAGGTCCCAGGCTCCATTCCCAGAAACCCCTGCTGAAAAGGTCTCAGGTAGTAAGGCTGTGAAACATTGCCTGACATTCTTGCAAACTACTGCCAGCCATATTAGAAAGACTTTGGAGGGTCCAGGGGCTACTTTCCAATCCCCCCCAGTCCCCCTCCTCTATGGACTCCACTCTTGCCACCACAGCAAACTACTAAAAAGGACAAATTTAGCTTGTTTTCCAGCTAAATTTGGCCCTTTTAAGACACTCCTAGGTTAAATGGACCAATGGTCTGAGACAGCATTATGACAAGAAGAAGAAGAAGAAGAAGAAGAAGAGGAGGAGGAGGAGGAGGAGGAGGAGGAGGAGGAGGAGGACTGGCAATTTTTAAGCCCCAATTTATGACCCCCATTTTACAACAAAGGACGGATTCACACTATATAAGAGATAATCAGTATGAGAACCTTTTAGGTGATTGAAAAACCCATCTCAATTTTTATTTCTATGAAAAATGTTTACAGCTTTAAAAAAAATTGCCCAGCATCTTCAAGGTTGATGGGTAATCTGTCATGTACTAAAAGGAATCTGTCACTTGCGGTGCTCTAGTAAGAGGGGCAGGGGAGAGGGAAGGAAGTTCCCCTTATGTTTCGTGACAGAGATGGGTGAGAATTTCATTTGGTTCATTCTTTGATACGAACTAATAAAAATTCACAGATTTCGTTATGAACAGATGGGTACGATTTGGCTAAAATTGTGCAGGAGGGGAGCCAGGAGGTGCTTCTCCCCAAATTCAGACACTGGGATGTGCAAGAAGAATTTTGTTCCTGTTCGCATTCATGTCCTGTTTGCAATCCTGAACATGAATGTGAGCAGGAGCCCTTTTCTTTTTTCTTTTACAAATGTTTGAAAAATGCATTTTTGAAAAATGCACATTTTGAAATATGTCAATACACACACAGACACACACACACACACACACACACACTTTCATCCTTTAGTCAATGGGGGGGAGTGCACACTTTTGAAAAACACAAGAGAAATATTCACTTTTCCCATTCGAAATGAGCTGAAAAACAGGTCGAAAACAAAAAATGGGAGCAAACTGGAATGAGCTTTGAAATAATTTATAGAGAATTTGGATTGGAAATCACTGGTTTTCCCAACCTTACTTGGGAAATGGCTTTCTTAACAGAAGTATGCAGTGATTGGTGATACAGTGAGGATAATTTTGGTTTCTAAAGCTATGTCACAAAACAATCTGATATAAAATGTTTATGTGGTCAGGCTGGTTCCAGAGATTCGCAAATATTGAGCGCTATAAGGAGTTTTTATTGGGAAAGTTTTTTCCAGTGTTTTCAGAGGGTAACCTCCGAGAAGACCTGGAGTTGATATATTCAAGATGAAGTCTCTATTGAAGGCAAAGGATAATAGGAGCCATATAGTGGAGCAGGCAAAGAAAGTGAGTGGTGATGTTCCAGGAAACTGGAATGAGAAAAACAGAAACCAGCCTTCCAAAAGTGACTTTGCACCCATTTGAAACATACTATTCAGATTCTGATTATTCCTTTTGTTTTCAATTTGGCAAGTTAAAGTCAGAAAAAAGTGGGTGAGAGATGTATTGCTATTCTTGATAGTCTTCTTCACCATTTTCTATTTGCTACAAGGGGATTCCCTTTAATTCCCTGTTATACAGGACACTGATGTTTAGGTCAATTGATTTATTGGGATTTAGCTTCATTTGTTAGGATATAACAGCATTTGTAGCACAGCTTAATCAGGGGTGAGGGTGCAGAATACATTGGGAGTACATCTCTTAACTTTACTCATGCATCAGATTTCAACGAGTGCTCACCATTATTAAGCCTCTCATTCTGTTTCAGAAAGCGCAATCTGAACATGGCATTGTATTATGTATTATCCAACAGGCAACATCGTTTAGGGTAAGACCCAATTAGCTCCTAACTAAAAATCATTGAAATAGAATGCTGACATGTGACTGAAGCAACACCAGCAGTAAACCTGGCATTCTTAGAGTGTCTTGGAGTGTTCAGCATGGTCTGCATTCATTATGTTAGTAATTCTTTGAACTGGGGACAATCTGGTTCACTTCTATTCTACACAAGCTCTGAAATGAAAGTCCATTATCCTTGTGGTAGCATCACAGAATATGGATGGGGAAGGAGTACAGATGCTAGGAATCTGGTTTAATAGCTTCACATTTAGATGTTTTTGCTTAAAATATAGCAACCAGCATGTGTAATCTGAAAATGAATGGAATCATAAGGAATAATTATTTTAAAAACCCTAACTTTATGAGGTGTTGGGTAGTAGTATAAATTCACAGGAAAGTCAGTGAAAACCACATGTTGCTACTGCTACTGATTCAAAAGTAATTTTATAGTATCAGTTTAAAATATTAATAGTTTTAATATTGGCTCAGATTTTAAGTGGTATTGTAACATACTCCTATTTGTGACTGAAGGTGGTGTTTTATACTGAAACATTTCAGATTTTTAAAATCTGTTTATACACACACACACACACACATTTTAGATCTATTTAAAAAATTGAATTTTTTTTAAAAAAACTTTAAATCTATGATTTTAAAAAAATTAATCTTTAATACATTTAAAGTTTAATACATTTTAAATGTATAAAATTTATAAAGTGGAGGTCATTTGTTTGTTCTTGGAAGCTCAATATTAATAGGCCAAAATCAAACAAATTTATTCAGAAAAATGAATTTTCAATAATGAATTCTGAAGTGAAATATCCAAGCTTTAAAGCAGTGCTATATGAATATATTTTGTGCATAGGTATTCTACAGTAGTCCGAAATGTGTAAGGAATTAAGAACAAATTTTTAAAAATGAAAAATAACAATTAAAAATATGATAGAAAGCATGATGGTTAATTGTGTGGATATTATCAACAAGAACTGATGGCAAGGTTCACTTCTTATGAGGAAGTAAGTACCTAAGCTGCCAGTTTTTCAACTCTTCTGAAGTGACTCCGTGTCAGCATCCCATGAGATGATCTAAGTCTCTTAGGTTGCAGTCCTGTATTCACTTACAGAGGCGTAAATCCTACTGAACAAAATGGGGCTTACTACTGAGGGTGGCCCAGATAGGATTTCAATGTTAAGTAACAATTACATTTATAAAACAATTTTAGAGTGTTCAAAGAACCTCAAATACATTATCATCACTCCATTCCTGCTGCAGCATTCCCAACCTGGTGCCCTCCAGAAGGGTTGAACTTCAACTCCCGTCAATCCAACACATCTGGAGGGCACAAGGTTGTGGAAAGCGGAACTCAGCTGGGTTTGCACGTCACTTTCAACCCACAGGAAGTTCTGGAACCTCTGTGGGTTTAACATTGCCCCAGGCCCCGGCTGTGCCCAGGGAGCACTGAGGGCAGCGAGAAGGGAGGACCGCAGGCAAAAAGTGTCCAAGTGGCACTTTTGCCCACTGTCATTTGCCCTTCCTCAGCAGGGCCACAACTCTGGTGAGTAGCTCACCAGGATTGGCCGCGTGCATGGCCAATCGCACTAAGTGCCACCCCTCGACATCAGTAGCAATTTAGCGATGTTGGGGGTGGTGGCGCTTAGGCCGATTGGTAGCATGTGCGGCCAATTGGCCTAACTGCACCACCTGATGTCGCTGACGCTGGCGACGTTGGGGGTTGTGCTTAGGCTGATTGGCAATGGCAGCATGCGTGGTCAATTGTGCCTTGATCCCCTCCTATTGCTGGCTGACAGTCAGTGGTAGGAGAGGGGCAAGGTTGGGCCAGCTGGCGGGGTGTTTCCTTTCCCTCCCACCTGCCTGTTTTGCCAATAGACTGGTTGGCTGATCGGCATAGCAGGCAGGAGGGAAATGAGGCACTGGAAGGATCTGCTTTTCTGGTGTTCCTCAAGAGGAACACCGGCACAGCGGCTCCTTCAACCAGTGGGGACATGGTGTGGGAGTAGAGGAGGCAGCTTCTGGCCATGTTCCCCCCGCTCCTTTTGCCCGGCCATGGAGCTGAAGGAACTTCTTAGGCTCCTTACTCTCCATGGCTGGGTGAAAGGACAGGCGGATGCACGGTGAAGGGGTCGTGGATCCACCCACGTCATCACCGCCGAAGTCATGATGCTGCCGCCAGAGCCTCGGCACCATCGCCTCGAGAAAGTAAGGTAAATTGAGGGGCCAGCCAGGGGGTTTCCCAGGCAGGGGGGTGATGAGGTTGGGGGCAGTGAGGTGAGTCAGGGGGGCTGCTGGGTGCCCTCTTCCTGGTTGGGAAGGGGGCACATAGCAGACAACAGGGGCTTCCCCTGTACTGCTGTCACTGCAGGGCATCAACAGCAGCACATGGGGAAGCCGATGACAGCTGGAAAACAGGCAAAGTGCTGCTTGAGTGCTTGGCTGGCTGTCATTGGCCAGAGCCCCATGGCCAGAGGGGTAGCCATTGTTTGCCACTCTGGCCAAGGAACTCTATGCCCCTTTTGGATTGCAGTAGGGTGATCATCATGTCATCCAGGTTTGGACAGCACACTAAACCTCAGTAGGTTTAGCAAACCCTACTGCAAGCCACGGTTTAGTAGGGTGGTTAAGGAGACTCTCCTTAACTACCCTAACTAAACCTTCCTGGGTTCAGACGACACTTTAAACCTCAGTAGGTTTACTGGGCAGGTAAACCTACTGAGGTTTAACGTGGCGTGCGAACCCAGTATTACAATATCAATCAATCAATCAAATCTTTATTACGGTCCAAGACCAGCATAAACAGTAAATCAACAGACAATAGATACACAAAATTTGTACAATACCAAGTTTTAGGCTGTCCTTCAGTAAATCATATCAGGATGGCATACAATAAAAACAAGACATCAGTATAAAATCACAATTACATATAGGAAGACAGAACAGGTTTTGGCCCTTTCTCACAGCTTCAGACAAGGCCTAAGAAGTTATAAGTGTATGGCGTGTTCTTGTAGCCAGTATTACAATAAGTTAGGTTAATATTTTTAGGGATGTGCGAATCAGCAAAATTTGAGCTTGCCGACGTTCTCCAAATTGCATCTCAAAGCTCGTTTTGACTCAAGGCCATTTCAGATTGCAAGCTTTGTTTGTTTTGGGTTTTTTGCATGCAAATTCATGTGTATTTCTCCATGCATATTTTTTTTAATCAAATGCACGCATCCATTGTGTGCATTTTTAAAATGTCTGCAGCATTGTTCTCGCATGGTTCAAGCATATTTGTACACATTATGAAATATATGCATTTTTAAATGTACACGTTCTTCTCCCATGATTATAGCACATTTGTGTACATTTTTGAAATATAATCATTCTGAAATGTATGCATTTTTCAAAATGTGCGCATGCTGTCAAATGCTTTTGTGTGTGTGTGCAGGGAGGGGGGAAGTTCCGCAAATCACACTGCAAGATTGGAAATGTACGGACTTTAATTGCAGATTTTGTCCAAGTCTGTGTTTGGTCTGGAAGGTGCAAACTGGGTAATATCCTGATCAAAAATGAACTGAAATGAATTTCTCATACATCCTTCCCCATTATACAGATGGGAAGTTGAAGGTGAGAGATAGTGGGTTACTTAAGGCCACCGAGGAGGGAGTTAATGGTTGAAGTGACATTTGGGCCTGGGCCTTCTCATCTCACATTCCCATCCACTACTCTATTTCATCCTTTTGTTTTTAAAGAAACAAGGGGTTCCTTGCTTTAGGCCACAATCTTATACACATTTACCTGGAATAAAGTCCCACTGGACTCAACAGGGCTTAATGCAGAGTAGGCATGTATGTGAGTGCACTGTTAGTTATTTCCGTCAGAAACAGAGTGCCATATACACAACCACCTGTTTTTCAGTCTGGATTGGTTGAATGGGTCGTCTGAATCATTTATTAAAAGCACCAGTGAAAAATGCCAGTGCATTTGTCACCTTCTATGCAGGGGGAAAACATGGTTTCCTCAGTGGGGTGATCTTTTATGCCCCCATTCCAAGATTGCAGCCTATGTACTGTATCTGTAACTGAACCTGCCTCTTTCTGCTCACTCCTGACTCTTTAATCTGAATTTCCCATCTAGGTTCCATTTCTAGGTCCTGCCTGAGAATAACAAAAAGCTGCAACGCAGTAGATTGGCTTTTAAATATAAAGAAGGCACAACACTTTTCAGGTGCAAAGTGCTTTACAGCATTCATTGTAAACACTTCCAACACTTGCGTGACATACTTGACCATGTTCATTTTAGATTTGGGAGCAGGCAATGTGGTCTGTATGCTACTTAGCACTGGACAGGTCTGTCAAATCCATTTCCTCTTTTTCCCATCTGAAAGTCTGATCCTCTGTTCCACCTCTGTCAAGTCCATTTCCTCCTTTTTCTAACTACAATTCTGGTCTACACTGGTTCTGTGCAGTTGTTTTGTTTTTTTTTTAAATGGAAAGAAGTATGGATGCATATTTTTAAAAATGTGTACATATTTTGTACATTACCACCCTTTGATTAAAGTGAGGCTTTATGCATTTTTTTTTTAAATGACACATTTTTCTTTGCACACTTTGAAATGTGCACATTTTTTTCAGACCCTTTCCCTTGGTCCGTGGAACACATTTCAAGTCCAGAAATATATGGATTTCCACATCTGTTTCCTGGTGGTGTGGACTGGAGAAATCTGGAGAGAGAGAAAAATCCAGCAGAGCAGATTTCTCACAGATCTCCAGTACTACTATGCAGTGAGCAATTTCCTCTGAGTCCCAGTTTGATGTCCTATCAATTGGATCTCAATCTCTTTATATAATAGTGTTATTAGTTTAACAGAATGCTGAGTTTGTAAGGAAAAGAGAGATCAGAGTCTTTCCAAGTTCTAATCGTATCTCAGAAAGCCAATCTTTTCCTCCCCCCCCCCCCCACTCCAGTGGCCTTGCTTAATTGTTCTGGTGAGAAATCAGTGGACAGCTTCAATTTATATGGACTTTCAGTGAACAAAACTCAATTTATATGGAGCAGCACCTCCATCTTTACCCACTACCTTTGTCTCACATGAAAGTCTTTAGTCTTCTAAACCAGTACATCTCCACTTGTCTGATTTAATACTGCTGCCATCAGAAATGAGGCAATTAGATGTCACAGTTGATATCCAACTGGCTTTTAATGTCAAGGGGAGAAAGTGGGGAAATTAAGAGAATAAGCTGTGGGGACGGCTTCAGAGAACAGAAAGGAGAGCCTTTTTTGACAGATGATGGCCATGTTTTGACCTCACTCGATAAAAGAAAAGATCAGGTTGGCTCGCCATGTTTCATTCATTAGTTTTAGCCATTATGAACATTCTAGGGCCATCTCAGGTATGGAAGTGGTACAGAATGACAAAATGTTCCTCATTAATCTCTTAATCCATGCAGAACCTCCCCATATTGGTTGACTATACCCTTCTGTCCAATTAGTATGCTTAAATAGTACAAAAATTGTTATGCCTTTATATTTGCTAGATGCAGTTGGGAAAGAGTAGTAAAATAACTCCCTCCCATTTTTAATGTTTTAAATTGATTTTTCAAATATATAGCCCAACAAACAAGCAAGCAAACAAAAATGCATCAAATGTAAATCTAGTTATTGATAGATGGTAGTATATTTAACATTTGATCCCCTTTACAGTAATATGTGTGTGTGTGTGTGTGTGCGCGCGCGCACACACGCACACACACACACACACACAATCCTTTGGCTGCTTGGAAGTTTTCTTTATGGTTCTTCATAATAACAAATTATATTTACAGTGCAGCGCTATATATCTGGAAGGGGGCAGCTTGGTGGAGCTCAAATAGGGGAGTTTTGCCAACCTGCCCCATTCCAGAAACAATCATTTCCACTCACTTTAGGGCTTGTCCCTGGAAATATTAAATCTCTGTTGCACAATTGGTGGGTGCTGCTTCTGCAATGGAATTGGTAGGGCTGGCCACTCATGGAATGGAAGCTTCAGTGGGCCCTGCTCGTGGATGGGCAGCATTCAATAATCTACTTTGCAGATAGTCTTGGTTGTGGTACTTCAAGTGCAATATGCCTTGAAATCTATTTTTTTTAATCCTTTCCCTATCTTATTATTCCATCCCACAATGCCGTATGACTTAGAACATTTCAGGTGATCACTCCCTGTTGCAGGGCCAAAATAATAAATAACATTACTAATCATGGTGAAATTCACAGAGCACAGACCATCATAAAAACACATTTATTTATTTATTTATTTATTATATTTATACCCCGCCTTTTTTCCTGCAAGGAACCCAAGGCGGCTTACATAATCTTCCTCCTCCACTCCTCCATTTTCTCCTCACAACAACCCTGTGAGGTAGGTTAGGCTGAGAGTCAGTGACTGGCCCAAAGTGAGTTTCACCCAGTGAGTTTCATGGCCGAGTGGGGACTAGAACCCAGATCTCCCGAGTCCCAGTCCAACACTCTCACCACTACGCCACACTGGCGTAATCAATGGCTGGGTCTGTCAAGGCCAAAGGTGTTTTTAAAGAAGAATTACCTTTAGTTTTGTATTCTTGAATCTTCCTGCAAGCCAAACTCACAAAGCCTGAAACTTCCATTTGACTGCCAATAAAAAGTTGGTCCAGCTGTTCTAAATGGTGGATCCAATTAGAGGAGAAGCCGACCTCAACTTCATCCCTTGGGTATCATTAGCAGAGCTTTGATTTAATGGCATCAATAGTATTAATATCTTCTTTCCATCTTCGTTTCCAAAGCAGGAAGACATAAAAACATGTAGTCAGCAGTTACCTTGACCAAGCTTTTTTGTTTACACATTATATTTTATGTTGGAAGTTTGTGTGTGTGTTTTTTTTTAAATCTTCCCTATTTAATGAAAGTTGCTGGCACAGGCAGATAAAAGTGGTGGTTCAGAAGATATATTGCTAATAACATATGACCATACCATTTTTATAAGGGTTTTATTTCTTGTCAAAGCTCCAGTTTTTACACATTTCTGTGCAAAGGAGCAGAACTGGCCCAAGACATTTTGCTGCCTGAGGGAATGAACAAGTTGGCGCCCCCTCCTATTCCAAGTACAAAAGCCGACTGGGCTGACAGATGAATCTGTCTTTGACAGTGATGATAGGACCATCCCCCACTTGCACCTGAAGGCAGCAGCCTAACTTAGGGGGTGCAGAGCAGCCTGCATGGCACAAAGGTCTCTTCCCAGCATCTGCCACCTGAGGTGACTGCTTCACTCTGCTTAATGGTAGGGCTGGCCCTGCAAAGGAGATGTTCCAAGATCTGTTGTGTGGGTGGTGGCATGAGCTGTGTCTGGAAGTCTTTGCATTTATGATAGAAATGTCTTTTATATATGGGAAGGGTTGTAGCTTAGTAGTAAAGCACATGTATTGCTTATAGAAGGCAGAAATCGACACATTTCTCAGTTTCATTTTCTCCTGTATTCTAATTTTTTTAAATCTCAACTTCTTTCATTCTGCATATGAAAACATTGCAAATTTTGGTAAATTCTTGTAACCCCACCCCCAAACCCAAACATAATTCTCACCCGGCCGCACCATCATCATCATCATCATCAGGCGATCACTCGTGACCGAGTAAGATTGTCTTCCGGGATTAAAGGAGGAAATTCTAAAGAAGATTGTGTAGACTCTAGCGATGGGTCCGTAAGTGACTGTGGAGGCCAATTCTAGATCCACACAGCTTCCCACAGTGAGGACACAGGTTACCAGATAGAAGATGGTCCTGTAAAGGATTCATTTGACGTGCTTTTCGCTTAGCACGTTTCTCCCTTTCACCTTGCACTCGGGCTTCTTCAAAGTCCATGGAACCTTTGTGAAAGGCCAACCTCCATTTAGATCGTTCATGGGCCAGAGCTTCCCAGTTTTCGATGTTTATATTGCATTTTTTTAGATTAGCCTTATGAACATCTTTAAACCTCTTATATTGACCACCGATATTCCGCTTTCCATCCTTGAGTTGGGAGTAAAGTAACTGCTTTGGGAGACGGCAGTCAGGCATTCGAACAACATGACCGGTCCACTGAAGTTGGCGTTGAAGGATCATTTTTTCAATGCTAGTAGTCTTTGCTTCTTCCAGTACACTGACATTTGTTTGCCTATCTTCCCAAGTAATTTGCAGGATTTTCCGGAGGCAACGTTGATGAAACCTTTCAAGGAGGTGGAAGTGACGTTTATAGATAGTCCATGTTTCGCAGGCATACAATAAAGTTGGTAATACAATGGCTTCATAAACCAGTGTTTTGGTCTTCTTACAAATATCCCGATCCTCGAACACTCTATGTTTCATTCGAGAAAACGCGGCACTTGCGGAGCTCAGACGATGCTGGATTTCACTGTCGATGTTAGCTGTAACAGAAAGATAGCTGCCAAGATAGAGAAAATGATCGACATTTTCCAGTATTGTCCCGCCAAGCTGGATAGATGGCATCACCAAAGGATTGGCTTGCACTTGCTGATGAAGCACTTTGGTTTTTTTGATGTTAAGTGAGAGACCAAGTTTTTCGTATGCTTCTGCAAAAGCATTTAGGATAGTTTGGAGATCATCCTCTGAATGTGCGGAGACCACATTATCATCAGCATACTGAAGTTCCACAACGGAGGTTGTAATTACCTTACTTTTTGCTTTCAGCCTGCTGAGATTAAAAAGCTTTCCATCTGTTCGATATATAATTCCCACACCGGTGGGAAGTTTCCCCTCGACAAGATGTAAAACCATGGCGATGAAAATGGCAAATAATGTTGGGGCGATAACACATCCCTGTTTAACACCTGATCCCACTTTAAATGGAGCACCATGAGAGCCGTTGTTGTCCAAAACCGTTGCCGTCATGTTGTCATGGAGAAGTCGCAAGATATTCACAAATTTATTGGGGCATCCAATTTTCATAAGGATAGTCCAGAGAGCTGTACGGTCTACAGTATCAAAGGCCTTAGCCAAATCGATAAATGCCATATAAAGGGGTTGGTTTTGCTCCCGGCATTTTTCTTGGAGCTGACGTGCAGTAAAAATCATGTCTACTGTCCCTCTAGAGGGGCGGAAACCATATTGAGTTTCAGGGAGGATCTCTTCTGAAATAGATAGAAGACGGTTTGCGAGAATCCTAGCAAATATTTTACCTGCGGTTGCTAAGAGAGAAATGCCCCGATAGTTTCCACAGTCTGTTCTATCACCCTTCTTAAAGAGGGTGATAATTATGGCATCCCTGAAGTCTTCTGGGATCTCTTCTCTTATCCAGATTTTTTCGATGAGTTTATGAAGATGTTGTACAAGTTCGGGGCCCCCTTCTTTAAAGATTTCAGCAGGAATCCCATCTGGTCCACTAGCTTTGTTGTTCTTCATTTGATTAATGGCTTTTTTTACTTCATCCAAAGTAGGGAGTATTGCAAGTTCCTCTTTAATTTGTTTTTGCGGGATTTGCGAAAAAATCTCATTATCCACCTTAGATTTACGATTTAAAAGGTCATAATAATGCTCTTTCCAACGCAGTGCAATAGACTCTTTGTCTTTTAAGAGTTTGGTGCCATCTTTTGATTGTAAAGGGTTTGTACCATAGGTTTTTGGTCCATAAATGGCCCTTGTGGCCTTAAAAAAGCCCCGTGCATCATGAGATTCTGCAAGTTGTTGAATTTCTTCAGCTTTCTTTTTCCACCAAGCGTTCTTAAGTTCTCTTGTTCTTCTTTGGACCTCAGCCTTTGCGCTAGCATAGGTTTTTTTCTTGGCAGCGCAGTTAATATCGTTTTGCCATATTTGGAAGGCTTTCCTTTTTTGGTCAATTATATATTTAATCTCATTGTCATTTTCATCAAACCAATCCTGATGTTTCTTAGTTTCATATCCAATAGTTTGCTCACAAGCTACAGTAATGGAGGTTTTCAGCTTAGAACAATGGTCCTCAATGTTGTCAGGAGGTTCCGTAGGTAGATGTTCCTTAAGAAGTGATTGAAGACGAGTTTGCTTAATAGGATCTTGAAGGACTTGGATGTTCATTTTACGCCTTGGTTTCCTTCCTTGAAGCCTACGTTGGGGAGCAATGTTGATAACCATTGTGGACCGGATTAGTCGGTGGTCTGTCCAGCAGTCGTCGGCACTCACCATGGCCCTAGTAAGAAGTACATCGCGGCGATCTCTAACACGGACAATTACATAATCCAGAAGATGCCAGTGCTTTGACCGTGGGTGCTGCCATGTTGTTTTAAACTTATTCTTTTGTCGAAAGAGCGTGTTTGTGATAGTGAGATTATGCTCTGCACATATAGACAAAAGTAAGAGTCCGTTCGGGTTGCTATTACCAACTCCGTCTTTTCCAATAGTTTCTGGCCATAAATCAGAGTCACGCCCGACTCTTGCGTTAAAATCGCCCAGGAGGATAATTTTATCCTCCTTAGGTATCTCTGACAGGAGAGTGTCCAACGCACCAGCCAAATTCAAAACATACAGCTATTCCCAACACGGAGAGGACCAGGTTGTACCTGCCTGCCCTGGAGCTGTTACAGATGAGGAGTCCGTTGGGGGGCGGGGAAGAGGTGGCAAGCCTAATACTGTACTAATATGGCTGAAAACAGAACACAGGGATTCATACTCAGAATTTTAAGAGCAAAGCAGTCAAAGCCCTGGACCTGGATAGACAAATCTGTCCGTTTTGGTTTCTCCCACATTTGGGTTTTTAAATTACCAGTACATTTTGTCCCAAATATAGTGAACAAAACAAACAAATTTGTGGAAAATATTAAAAGAAAATTAGGAAAAGAAAAATCTCAGAACTTTTCTCAGAAAATATGTCTTCTGAGAAATTTGGGCCCAGCTGGAACTTTGGATTTCTACTGAGCACCTGTGCTGCCACTTTGCGGTATTAGACTCCCCTTCCACACAGGGAGGGAGAATAGGAGAAGGGGAGGAACAAGCACCTGCCATTTGGTGGCAGTGGAGCTGCTCATGCCTCCTCCTACAACTACCATTCTATATTCCAGTGGCCAATCAGGGAAGGGCTAGCATGTCTCCAGTTGTGATGCACAATGAACAGGAGCTTAGGTGATTCACTACTTCTTGCCAAGCTGCATGATGCTTCAGTTCCCAAGGGGGTTGCAAAACATTATGAGTCCATTTAGAAACCTAGGTGCAGGGGCTTCTAGTATATACATATATTTGTTCATTCACAGAGGAAGGTTGTAATTAATGGCCCAAATATGGTTTGAACACGGGAAGGTTCCCACATCACCAATTAAGTCTAAGAGCCCTGTGCTGTAGATTCTCAAGCTCCACCCAAACTGTGAATGCATTAATACTTTGAGGAAGCCATATATATATATATATATGAATCTTCATATTATATAGTATACACTTCCACACTCGCTTTCATTTCTGGATCTATTTAGGTCACACAAAGCATAAATATTAATAATTTCCCTTTGAATTTGATTAACTTCTGTTTGCATTTTATGGTGAGGGGGAGCACAATGTTTTAGGTAAAATGTAAATCACAGTGACATGTCCTCACCTTTTCTGCTGGGTGATATTAGCAACATCAGGGAGAAAAAAACCCATGATTTTTGAATCCTATTTCTACTTCATTTTATTGCAAATTTCTTTTCCTATGGTTGTCTGCAATATCCTGTCTTAGTCATGGTTATCATAGACCCCACAATACAGTTAAGTTATTAATGGATACAGGGACTTTTGTTGCATTCATATTGGTAGCAGCTCAAGCATTTCACAAGCATTCATGATTTAATTTTCTCTCAAATATCCCTTTAAGGTAATGAAGCCTCTCATTCTGAACAAAGTGGAAAATGAAGGCATCAATGTTTCAGTCAGTGGCTTCTCCTGTATCACATACACTGTTACTGGCAGTAGAAGAAAAAAAAAGATCCAGTACTGTTCTTTTTTCAATTAAGCACCAAATTTTTTAGAACATCCTTAGAACTCTTGACTTCAAGTCTATCAACCACCATGAAGTTCTATCTCCCAGTATTGCAAACATTACAATAATAATACTCTGGAAAGTAGACTCTTTTCACTGTATTAATTGGCTAGTAATATTGGTTTTCAAGTAAGCAGGGTTGACTTAGTTTATTCACTACCCAAGAGGAAGAGGTTAAGGCCCAACTCATACCATAGGCTACTGTGCTAACTGTTGGAAATCTATTTCCCTTTGGTTGGGCACCATGATGGAAGCTCTAATACCCTCGTTACTTCCCATGCCAGTGTTGGCAACCCTGTCCTAGGAAAGAAGTAGCCAGTGGGCTAGGTGATTAGTGACTGGTGTTGCCACATGTTACTCGTGTAATGTGGAGTCCAAGTAAGTTGAGCATATTTTAAGGTACCTACATCAGTCATTCTGTAGTCATCTTGTTCCTGCTTCAGCGTGGATGGCTTCCATACTGTTCAAGATCTTCTACCTATATGGTGTGGCCATACTGTGTGGTTACATCTAAGCCAGCAATATCCAACTCACTGAGTGTTGCAGTGATTAGCTTGGCATTACCCACACTGCTAACATAAAATTTAATTGGTCTTAATGTCACCACCTCTCCTATTGCCATCTTCTCTTCCTTGTTGCAAGGCACTGTCCCACAACCCTGTTATCTGAGTCCAGTAATTATCTATAGCTATGTTTGTTTTTTCATGCTCAGTCGCAAATCTTTCAGTATTAACATTCCTTATAGTTTCCCCTCTTTCATTTCCAAGGCAGACAAGGCCTTTCTTCTGCCCATGCTACTTTCATGTAGGGGCTTTGTCAGTTCTCTGTGCTAAGTAGTATCCCTAAGCGCCTTGGTTCTTTTTTATCTGTATCCAGCAATGCAACCTGCCTGCTGTTTTATCAGATGGAGCAATTGGGCAAGGATGGGAGTAAAATCTCTCAGGGTAACCTTTTTTAAAAAAATCTAGAAATGTCTCCATTTTCATTTCTTTTAATTTTCACTGTATTGCTGAGATCAAAGATGTCAGATAAATTAACTAAACCAGAAAGTGTTCTCTATCTCAGACACTTGCATCAGCTTCTCCCCCCCAAAAATGTTTTTTTTTTTTTAAAAAAGGAATCTCTAATGATTACACTTGGCACCTCCTTAGCATTTTATATTGTTGTCAAAGGACTAAATAAACATCTTCACTGCATTTTTTTTTTTTTTGGAGGCATAAAAGCAAATCTCATTTTCTAGAAGGGAAACTGGTAAAAAATAATTGGATGCCTCCAAGAAAATAACTTGCAACAGGATATGGTATACATTATACAATATGTGCTGTAAAATTAAAGGATAATGATGGGATCTAGGCTCAGAAAGTGAGCCTCTTCTCTTCTCTTCAGCCACCTAATCACAGTGATGCCACTGTTAGTCCTAGAGCAGGGAGCCTCCAGCTCATGGGCTAAATTTGGCCCACCGGGGGGGGGGAGAGAGTGAAACAAAGACAAAGACAAAGAAATTGCCCAGAACCCAAACAGTTCAGAATATTACATCTCCATCAGTGGAGGCTGGTGGTTCCAATGTCATTGGGGCAGTGTACCCACTCTGGGTTTTAGTCTGAACTTTTAAGGAGCTATCCATGGTTCTGATCCCCCATCCCCAAACTTGTGTCAGCACCATGGATAGCTCCTTAAAAGTTTAGATGGTGGATACACTGGCCCACCCACTGATATTGGAGCCACCAGCCTCCACTGCTTAAAAATGGATCATTTCCTCTACCTTTTGAAGAAGCTATATGCATGACATACAGATGTAGACATTCACTGAGTCGCCAGATGTTTACAGACATCTGACTTTGATTCTCTCCCCCTTGCTTCCATGTGACTACTATGCAGTTGACCTAAAAACCCTTTTAGCTTCCTCCAAAGTAATATGAACACACATGAGTAATATGAACACAAACACTAAAAATGTCATATTTATGCAAAATCCCTTCAGCTTTCCCCTTTAATTTTCCTCACTATGATTGCCTGCTCTGAAAGGTACTGAGTTGTTTGGAAAATCCTTCTCTCCATCTATCTTCTTGTCAAATGTGGGTTTAGTTGCTTCATTGCACTGTGTTTCGGAACAGGATTTTAAATTGCAGTGCTTTGTAGTAGTTGTTGTTTTTAAGATGTGCTATATGAAATCCAGAGAGCAGAGAAATTAGTTTTTCATTAGCGTCATCTCCACTGAAAAGAAAATAAGAATTAGTGGAAGTAGTATCAGTATACCTATACATCTAACAAATGCATAATCCGCTTCACATAATGTCTTAGGCTTCTGCTCTAGTGGTAGGTAAGTGCTCCTTTATTATTCATTTTTTACATGGATTGCTTCAGTCTGTTTGTAATCTGCCAGATTACCATAGCATCCCACTACTGGATATTATGGTAATCCAGGAGATTTCATTCCCAGAACAGATATTGTAGTTTCACTGGTGTAGAAAATTATCCTGAACCCACTGTCTGTCCAATGTTCTGCCTGGTTTACTTTAACTTGAGGGTAACGCTAAGCTGTTCAATGTGAAAACTATTGAACAAACTAGCCAGGGGTTTAAGAATTGGAATGGACATTGGGAAACACATCCCATTGAAAGCAATGTGTGGCATCCACATTTGGATGCACATTCCAGTGTTCATCTGATTTATACTCACAGTTCCTAAAAGCAAAGATATCTGAGAAGTTCTGTGCAATTTCTGTGTATACTCAGGAAACATACAGTTTCCAGAGATGACTGGGCACAGGGGATGGGTGGGGAGATGAAAACTCCATAGAAATAGAGGGATAGGTTTTATACATCCCCTACTTTTAAGCTTCTTGGAAAGGATATGATACAACTGTGGCTCCACAACTGTGAAAGGCCCTGTTGGCTATTATCTCATGGAAGTCTGACATCTAGAGCAGAGCCGTTCTTGTAGATCTCAAAGGGCCAGGTGGAGATGTTCATATGCAAATTGATTAAAGGGATATTTGTACATAAGGGATTGCTAATATTTACTTTGGGTTTTCAAAAGACTGCTTAGTGACAATTATTTAGGACTCAAGAGACACTGTTGCTATTACAAGCCTCTAAGGACTTCTTTTACCTCAGGCTAAATTCCCTAAACATCCATCCCAGCCAAATACTGTTACAGCCAGGTCCAGCTTCTGGGTACAGTCTTCCTCTGACATCCCAAGCTCCTCCTGTTGTATTCCTGGCTGCTTGGATAGTTTATCTGGGTTTTTACTGGCCTGCTTGTTTAAAATGGGTGTGTGTAAACTTCTTTAATTGGGTCCTGTATGTGGTAAGAAGAAATTAACAAGATTGCATTCTCAGGGTACCAAATACATGGTTCAGATTAGTGTTAAAATTAAGAAAAGGGTATTAAAAGTGAAGTGTGGCTCAGAAAAGAAAGGATCCTGCAAATAAAATAGGTCAACAAGTTCATACAATGCATAAAAACCAGATTGATCCTTCCTTTAAATGTGGAAGGAAAGGGGGGAAGTTTGCACTGGCCTTTCTTAATCATATTACCTGGTATCCTGAAACAGTTATATTGGTTTCACTGGGGAACATTGTGTTTTCACCAAACACTCTTGAATAATTTTTTCAGATTAAGAGCAATTGCATGGGCACAGTGCAAATTAAAATCCTATGTCTGGGGACAAGAGTTGGTGGTACAAACAAACACATTGTTCTGATTTGAGATGGTCATGAAGATGGTTAAAGCTAAACTCTGAAAAAGTTTAGTTTTAAGATAGAACATATGACAGGTAAACAGAATGTAATAGCAGATGCATGAGGAGTCTTTTTATCCTTAGGCTATTGGAACACAGCACATAGTATCCTAGGTGGTGAAGATCAGGAGTAGGGAGCAGGTGGCTGTGTTATGCCAAAAGGCGGCTGCCCTAAGATGTTGCCAGAAGAAGGTTAAACAAAACATAAGACACAGTTTTCTTGCAGCATACTTTTGTACACATTGCATAAAAATGTGACCAGCAAAATTGTCTATTTACCCTCTTCCTTGTTGTGTTCATTCTCAGGTGCTCTGCACAGGAAATATCATAAGCTGGTTTCAAAATGTGTTCCCTGCACATATTTGGAACAACTATGTGTTTTAAGGATTCCCATTTCAGGTACCTATTTTAGGCCACCACAACTTATACAGTAAACCATCTTTCCAGGTCAGTCTCCCTCTGCTTTCATTGGAACCTGAAGTTCCCAAAGATCTATCACCTTCCGTTTGACTAGCACCATCCCAGGAGACTCTGTACATTGGAGTCCTTCAGTTCCTCTTCTTTAAAACATTCCCCATTTTGGAACTCAACCTGTGCATCCATTTCCATATTCTCAGATACTTCTGGGTCACTTACCAACCCTTGATCTTACACCTTCCTCACCATCTTGTATGTTGTCTTCCTCTTCATTCACTTCTACCAAAACAGTATTATGGTTGCTGAGGATTTGTAGTTCGGGTACATGTGTTTGCATTAATACTAAAGTCAAAACCCCTAATGTCTCTTCCTAGAATCAATGGGACAAACTGATCCTCTGTTACTCCAACCTCATACAAACCTCTCCATCCTCTCCATTTCAGTGATACCCTAGCTACTGGGATATCAAACAGAACATTTCCCAAACCTGTTATCCTCAAATAGCTTTCCAGCAGTACTATATCCTGTTTGGTTAAAAAAGTCAGCTCTTATTAGTTATACAGATGCTTCTGCGTCCAACATTCCCATGACAGTTCTATCCTTTACCTGGATAGGTTCTCTGCAAATAGAGTTTACATCCTCAGCATTTGTTATCACAAAGCCACCTTTTGTTTCACCTTTTGTACCACCTCTTCTCCAGTCTTGTTTACCATGTTTCCACTCTGTATGTGTTTACCTCCAGAGATCCCTTTTTGTTCTGGACACTGCATTAAAATGACCTTTCTGGCCACAACCATAGCAACTCCTTTCCCACCACTGAGTGGTTTCAACTTTTTGGTAAGGTGATACTTTTTTCCCCAGGATAAAAACTCTTCTCCATTTTTACAGGAAATTCTTTCTTTACCCTGTAACCAACTTTATCACTCTTAAATCGTACTAACATACCCCTCACAACTGAGAATCAGTTGGTCTGCCATTTCTGCAGCCTGTATCAAAGTTTATGGTGTCCTGTCCTTTACCTTGACCTTTATTTCTCTAGGGATCTGAAAATAATAACACTGGTCCAGACCCACCAATTTAACCATTTTCTCCGAAGTATCCACCATGGATCCTTTAACCCATTTCAACAACAGATCTTTCAGTTTAACTGCAAACTCCACCATAGACCTAGATCCCCCCTGTTTAAACTAGGAAGACATTTCATGAAGTCACCTCCTGAATTCCCTACTTCTTGGCTGCTTTCTCAAATGTAGATAAAAACTGCTGCAGATCTTGTCCTGCCACAAAGGATGCAAAGTGTCTTGGGGTCACTCTGCTGGGCGGCTGCTGAAGTGGGCCACCATAGGGATGTGCGAGGATTTCGTTTGGGGGATGTAAATCCGGCAAACTGGCCAGGCTCAACCCCCTGAACTCTGTCTCACTTACCTTCTTCCCCAGCTCAACTCACGTTCTCCCGAGTTGAGCTGGGGCTGTTTATGTTGAAAATGCTGTAAGACACGCCAAAATTGGCTGCAGTTTGTGCAAACTGTGGCCGCATTTGGTGTATCTTACAGCATTTTCTATGTAAAAAGCTGGGAACCCAGAAGTCTGACGAGTGGCATGCATCTGCTTTCAGCCCGGCTCAGCAGGCACAGCAGCAGCGTCCATCCGCCGAGCCGGAGGTGGGTCTGGTCATGGTGGATCACCCACCCCTAGCCACCATGTTGCTCTCCAGCTCCATGCTCAGATGCTCTTCCTCAAAGCTGTAACTGCCTCTTCTCGAGACGCTGTTGCTCCTTTTGTTGCTCAGCCTTGTGCTGATGCTGAACCTCACACTTTTGAAGTTCCAGCTGCATATGCCTTTCCTCCAGCTCACGTTGCTCAGCACGCTGTTGAGTCTCCATCTGTATACATTTTTCTTCCAGCTGCCTCTGTTCGATATGATCCTCAAACTCCAATGTAAGGGCCTTGCTTCTGTCTCCATCTCTTTCTGCAACTGCTTCTCCTCCAGCTGGATTTGTTCTGGACTCAGCTGTATAACACTGGACAATACTGGGTAAAGATTTGCCCCTGTTGCATCTTCACTTCTAATGAGCATAAATCTTAACTCTTTTACTAATTTCCCCTCATAATGAAGGTTCTTCTCTTTGTAAACTTGGATCAAAGCTTTTTTTTATTCATACTTAAATAGTTTGCCATTTCTAGCTTCAGTTTGGTGGTGTTAGCTCTAAAAAACACAATCCTCCCTCCCTTTTTTCTCTCTCTTCAAACACAGCACTTAAAATCCCTTTTTACTCTTTCTCTCTTCCACAGTGTGGTTCCAATAACTTCGATCCCACCACTACCACCACATATGGGGTGTTGAGTTGTCCATGGCCCTGACATGATCCCAAGCTGACTGGATCCAAAAGAACTTCCAGACTGTGAATCAGCTCCTCCAGGAACCATCCGAGAGAGATTTGGCTACTGGGTTGTATAGAAATTTAATAAATAAATAGTAGGCAAACCCATCTCCCCTAGATCAGGGGTGGGCAGAAGGTAGATCTCTAGATGTTTTGGACTTCAACTACTAGAAGCCTCTGCCAGCATGGCCAATGGTCAGGAATGCTGGGAGTGGAAGTCCAAAACATTTGGAGATCTACTATCTGTGCACCCATAGTTTAGATCATGTGGGTTTTTTCATGGCTTTCAAGTTGTAAGAGACTGCTTTGATGTTATTGAATCTGCTCCAGTAGGGTTTTTTTTGGCCAGAATTTATGTGTGGAGATATGGTATCAGTCTTTAGCTTTTCAACTCTGTAGTTGAGAAAATAATAGATTATATCCAATTGCCTTCTAACAAATCCTGAAATAATTGTTCTCCAGGCTTCTGCCAAATTTGGTCGTTGTTGTTTTGTTGGTTGTTATTGTGGTTATACTTGTTATAAGTTGAAAATTATCCTCATTGGACAATTACCAACTCAGCTATAAGACATCTTTTCCTCTCTTATTCTGCAAAAAACAACTCTCTTCTGTGCTAATTCAGCTGACATTTGAGACTTTCCCCTAAAACTACCTTCAGGCAGAATAACCTGTATCCCTTCTCTGTAACTGTTAACTAAGTATGCAAGACTCATATCTCAAGGGGAGTTGGGGGAGATATATTCTATCTTCTACTATGAAACCTATAGAACCAAGATGTGTGCCAAACATAACTCGCCAGCTATATACAAAAATCTCATGTGAGTGAAATATGATCTACCTTCTATGAAATATTTAAAATCCGAGAAATCATCTAGGCTCTATTGCTGACTAAACAAAACTGGAAAAGGAAGATACTGTGAGACATAATAAAACCAATTTATAAAGACGACCCTACCTCTCACAAATTGAGCCACAAGGCATCGACATTTGTGAGGCTCGGGTTCTCGCCAATCACCTTAAAAGGTGCCATGGGATGCACACCGTAACCCTAACCCCACTGCCTATTCACCGCACTTACCGCCTAACCTAAGGCCAATGTGACCGAATTAGCAGGTAACCCAAAATAATAAACCCACTGCCGATTCCACAGTATGGAGTAGGCGAAACACGCACGCTGCCCCGAGCCAATTAGGACAACGAGCCAAAATTCCTACTCGGCCCCATAAAAGGCGACCAGAGGAGCCCACACTGCTTCATCGGGAGTGGAGGGAGGGAGCTGCAAAAAAGGAGGCATGGGGTGGGGTCTCCTGTGCCTAAATACTGCCTCAGGGCCCCACCCCTTAAGCCTCACCCCATCAGGCAAACAATTTGCCCGTGCCCTGATTGGAGGTGAAATCACCTCATTCTAGCCCTCGCTCTCCCCTCCCCCCCCTCGCAAAATCCTCCCCCCCCATATAGATTCAGTAGGAATATCATTCCATTATGACATTGGTACATCTGTAAACATAACAAATACACCAGACAGATTTCATTAAGGTGGAATTCTAAAATGACAGAATGGATCAGCTATTTGTAGAGTGAAACTGAAATACAACAGGTGAGGTCAAGGATTGTGATATTCACACGTGTGTGTGTGCATGCACACACACATGGGAAAATTGATGATGTTCTTTAAGGATTACATATAGTTGTTTTCAGACATGCCTGGAACATTAGTGTTCACAGATTGTACTATGCCTTACTTAATGGAATGATATTTAGCTCTCTGTAGCCTGTTCATTTTTTTCTTTTCAGTGAATTAGGGCGCCATAATCCTATGCATGTTTAGACAGAAAAAAGCCCTACAACTCCCAGCATCCCCCAGCTAGCCATGCTGGCTGGTGAATGCTGGGCGTTGTAGAACTTTTTTCTGTCTAAACTTGCATAGGAGTATGCCCTTAGTGAACCTTTAAAATATATATATATCTATTAATCAGAAAGTTTAAAAAGCAGGGTTTTTTCACTATTTATATTCTTCTAAATTGTTTGAAGCACTATAGGATTCAAGATTTAAGTCTTTTTCATTATTGAATACCAAGAGAAAAGAATGCCCTTTCATCCAACCTTTCAGCACTACAAAGGAAAGCCACTATAGAAGCTGTTTTTAGCTCTTTCAAAAAGTCACTAAATATGTTAGGGCTTCTTTCATTGGCACAGTATGTATATGAATTCTCTTGAACATTTTTTTTGCACATTGCATAAACAGTGCCTCTCTACTGCCAGAGACATGCTCACTTTGCCCAGGGGCCTTAGTGATTATTGTGAGGTGTAGGTACAATGACGACTCCACTTATAGATGGGTGAAACCTTTCTCCGAAATTTCAGAGAAAGTTCTGCTTTATCTTTTAGCCAGCTATGAATTTCCTCAGAAGTTCCAAACACTACAGAAAAATGTTCTCCAGTTTCTCTGGCCATGACCAAAATGGTCTTAGAAAACACACATGCACAAAGAAACTCCTCCTCATTCCTTACCAAATGGAAATACAAATAATTCCTGTGTTGTATTTATTTATTTTATTTTATTTCTTATATTTATTAATCTCCCATCTGGCCGGTCACCCGGAACATATAGACCATATGTTCTATGGTCTGCTTTGTTTTGCAGTACAACTAGTCTCGCCTAGACTACTGTAATGCGCTCTACGTGGGGTTACCCTTGAAGACGGTTCGGAAGCTTCAGCTGGTACAGAACGCAGCGGCTCGCCTGATTAAAGGCAGCCACCGGTGTGATCACATCACGCCAGTGCTTAAGGAGTTGCACTGGCTACCAGTTGCTTGCCAAGCCGAATTCAAGGTGTTGGTTTTGACCTTTAAAACCCTACACAGCTCCGGCCCAGCTTATCTCAAGGAGCGCCTCCAGCAACATCAAGTAGGCCACTCAACAAGATCTGCCACGGACAGCCTTCTTCTTATCCCATCAGCCAGAGCAGCCAGGCTGGTGGGGACTAGGAAGACAGCCTTCTCTGTGGCGGCCCCCAAGTTATGGAACTTCCTCCCTAGTGACCTTCACCATGCCCCCTCCGTGATGAGCTTCCGCCGCACATTAAAAACATGGTATTTCAGGAGGGAATATGGGGTGGGTTAGGATTTTAAAAGATTTTTTTATACTGTTTTAATTATCATGTTTTATTGTATTGTTTTAATTGTACATTGCCCAGGGTGGCTGGGTGACCGGCCAGATGGGCGATTAACAAATATAATAAAATAAATAAATGCCAGAGTCATCTCCCTCCACATCCAAATGCAAAAGTAGGGGGTCACCAGATATTGCTTGAAAGCAGGGGTGGGTAACATCAGGTGGCCTGGGAGGCCATTCCCCCGGTTCCCCACACAGGCTGCATTCTTGCCGCCACCACTGCTCCACTGTCAAATTCAGCGGCGACAGCAAAATATGGTGAGTTGCTGCTGATTTTCAATGGCAAACCACTATGAAAAGCTAAAATGGCCAAATATAGCTTGAAAACAAGCTAAATGTTTCCAGTTTAGCCTTCTGTGCTGTCAAAATTCAGTGGCAAACCACCCACTTTTGCACTGTGTTTTGGAGTGCAGCCTATGGTTGGAAATACTCAGTATATGAACTGGGGAGTAACCCTTCAGAACCTAGTGGGACTTACTTCTGAGTAAACATGCACAGGATTGCTTTGTAAAAAGAAGCTCTCCTTGAAAAATGACACAAATTAAGAAGCCTGGCTATGTATCATCCATCCAGGGATGTTGAAGAGTCCTTGATCTCAAGTCACGAGTCGAGTCACGAGTCTTTGGACCCGAGTCTCGAGTCCGAGTCCGAGTCCTTGGTCCAAAATGGTGACTCATGAGTCACAAGTCACTCCCAAAGCTGACTCCACGAGTCCCTATTAAAATCAATGGGGGGTTTTCCCAACAAAATAAGGCTACTTCAGATGTGTGGTTTAAATAAATTCTAGGCACAAGTGTGCCTTTTTATTTCAAAACTCTGCAACTGATTTTGGCAAGAGCAGACCAGGCAGACAAACCCAAAATAACCAGGCAGGCAGAGGAGGCAGGGAACCCCAAAGCAGGCAGGCAGAGGCCTTTGTCTTGGACAATTCAACTGTTGAACTGGTCAAGAAGAGACCAGGCAGGCAGAGGACGCAGGGAACCCCAGACAGGCAGGCAGAGGCAGCCAAACACAAAATGTCTGAAAGGTTGCATTTTAGAAAAATGAGTTTAAAAAATAAACTTGCTGTACTTCCTAAAACTTATCCATGTTGCATTTGAGGAACATGATTTTTTCTAAATGTTTGGGCCCCATTCTGGAACAGTGAGGTCTCATCACAATTCCACCCTCACTGAACACCCGCTCCACTGGTGATGAACTTGCTGGAACCAGAAACACACTCAGAGCAGCCACACAGCATAATCTCAGGTCCTTCTTCTGCCTCTCCCAAGTACGCAACACATCAATCAAAATAAATCTTGACACACTGTTGGGGCTGCACTCCTGGTAGCCGTCCATAGTGGCCGAGCAGCGGCACACCTCGCTTCCATGCGCTCTTCGCTGGCAATCACGCTCCTCTCCACTCCTTCTGGCACAGCCCAGGGATGTTGAAGAGTCCTTGGTCTCGAGTCCCGAGTCGAGTCTCGAGTCCCATTAAAAATATTGGGACTCGAGTCCGAGTCGAGTCAGAGGGGGGACTCAGTCCGACTCACAAGTCGAGTCCTCGAGTCCGAGTCCCCATCCCTGCATCCATCCATCTATCCATCTAGATTCTCGACCTCCTGGCATAATCCTGGCTACAGCCCTGTTTCCCAGCAGTCTTTGCAGCTTGATACAAGTTGAATTGAACTGAATAGCACTGAAGACTGACACCATTGTGGAGCATTAGTTAAAGAGCTGGACTACAGTTAAGGAGACCCAGATTCAAATTCCTACTCAGTCATGAAGCTCACTGTATGATGCTAGGCCAGTTGTTATCTCTCAGTCTACCTTGCAGGGTTGTTGTGAGGATAAAATGGGAGGCAGGAGGACCATGTAAGCTGCCTTGAGCTTCTTAGAAGAAAGATTGGATATAAATGCAATCAGCAAATAAATAAGGGCACAATCCTATGCATGTTTACAAAGAAAAAAGTCCAATAAGTCCCAGCATTCCCCATGCTGACTGGAGAATGCTGGCACTTGTAAGACTTTTTTTCTGTTTAAACATGCTATAGGATTGTGTCCTAAGTCTGTGACTGGGTTCACACAACATGATAAACCATGGTGGCTTATAAGCCATATTGGTTTCAGAGTGGCTTGTCGTGTGGTCTGAACCTGGCCAGAGTGGCTTGTGCATGGTTAACAATGCTGCTTGGTTCAGACAACACGACAAGTAACTCTGAAACAAAAATGAGCCACCATAGCTTAACATGTTGTGTGAACCCAGTATCTGGCTCGGTTCGCACAACATGCTAAGCCACAGTGGCTGAAGTTAACCCTAGAACAAGCCATGGCTCCAAAGGGTGGCTTCAAAGCCATGACTTTTTCTGTGGTTTACTGTAGCCACCATGGCTTAGCATGTTGTGCGAACCCTGTCTCTGTGTCATTCTCTTTTCTTCTTTTTTTTAATCACCTGATGGACCTGCTAGTTTACTTAACTATGCTTCTAAGGCAGGGCTCTCCAACCTTGGGTCCCCAGATGTTTCTGGCCTACAGCTCCCAGCATACCCAGCCAGCATGGCTAATGGCAAGGAATTCTGGGAGCTGTAGTCCAGCAACATCTGGGGACCCAAGGTTAGAGAGCCCTGTTCTAAGGCATACTGTACTTAAAGTAGCAATGACTGGGTTCAGACAACACAATAACCCACACTCAAGGGTTGAGTATGGGTTGAGTGTGGGTTGTTGTTGAACTGTGGGGTTGTTGTTGAAGTGAGGGCTATTGTGTTATCTGTACCCAGCTGTGTTAACAAGCCATGGTTTATTAACAACAAAGAACCCATGAAGAGAACCCATGGTGTGTTGTTGGCTTGTGAACTGTGGGTTGTTCACCATGGTTTGTTATCTCATCTGGGTTCAGACAACACAATAATCCATGTTTCAACAACAACCCACGGTTCATTGACAACCCACACTCAACCCTCGAGTGGGTTATCGTGTTGTCTGAACCCAGTCAATGGCACTGATAAGCCTCTTTAAGGTGCCACAATTATGTGACAGGGAGCTTGACAGTTTCCTATGAAAACTCTATGGTAAATGCAGCCCTGCATACAAATTCATGCAATATGTGGTTACTGTTGACTGATGCATGTACTGTTATGACAAACCAGTTTGGTAGTTTGGCTGCCATTTGACTGTGTGCATGAACTACAAACCCAGCCCAAGTTTGGAGAACTTTGCTCATGCACACAGAAGGAGAAAAACTCCCCTACTGAATTGTGGGGGGATACTTCCTCTGTGTCAGACACATGTGTACTATACTGGCAAAGACCTTTGGAGACAGCATGCAAAGAGGCCATTTTCAGCATGGCAAATGATTATACAAACTTGAAAATGAATCCTATTTGCACAAGTTTGAAACAGAAATGAACTGTTACTAGGATTTATGTATGACTGTTTTCAGTTAGAAGGTCCTCTGTGTTTCAGTTTATTGAAATCCATGTGGAATGTGCCTTATCACTTTTTAATGGAGGGATCAGGCAAACATGGTTTATTTAAACAAGATGACATTGGATATGTTTCTATTATTATTATTATTATTATTATTATTATTATTATTTTATTTTGTTTTTAAGGAAGGGTTTTGTTTTGTTTTTCCCCACCATGAACCTTCCAATTTTAGCTGATAACTCTGGTGATTATGCAGGTTCATAGGTTAATTGCACTAATACTGGCAGGGGAGATGTTCAGTCTTCTATCACCAGCTCAAGTTCTGGCAGTTGTACATTGGCTGCTTTGCCATCCATTGGTCATCTAGCCTGGAAAAAAAAAAGAAACATTTTCTGTTCAATTTGCTTTTGCTCCCTTAAGGACTGCATCTCACTGGAGAATTTGCATTTGGGATGTATACGCCCCAAGCCCGTCATATATAATGGGGTTATGTGTATATTCTTCAGTTCATTTCCCTTTACTGGGCCCAGTACAGCTCCTGTCCATAGGTATTCCCAACAAGAAGACAGAAAAAAATGCATGGCTTGCACTTTATATTTGATGGGCACAGCAGCATGTATGTTCTACAAGTGGCCCCAGCTGAGTGTGAAATTGGATCAATGAGATTTTCAAAAAATCTATTTAAAGATTTGTAAAGAGTACACAAGGCAAAGAAAAAAGCAAAAAGAAAATGTATGAAATAATATTTAAATTTCACCTCAAAAATTCAATAAAGAGGGACTGTGTTTTTCAAATGTCTCATATGCATATGCATTGATCCTTTATACTCGATGGGCAGTGCATATATTTTGAGGTGGCTGTATGAGTTGGCAGCAGATGCATTTGAGATTGGTTCAGTGAGGTTTACCAAAGCCTCAAATAGGGCAGAAATGGAGGTGTAGATGGTCCTTGAGTATAAATCTGAAGGACAGCCCTTGTGGTATGAAATGCTCTCTTTTTTATTAGTCTGTCAGTGGTGAGATGCATTTTATTGCATATTTTGATAGCCATTTTCAAGGGCAAATAAAAATATATGGATGTATTTCTGATTATCTGAACTATGGAGGCATTATCAATACTGATACAGATCAGGAATTATCCCAGAGAAAATGAGGCCTGCATGGATTTGCATTTGTGAGTGAAAATGGGAAGCATAATCCAGCCAGAGTTAAATACATTGTTTCTTCTTCCACTGAAATCAGAAGTGCTTAACTTCCACTGCACTGTTGCACACCCTTATTTTGCTATATGTTGGTTTTATCTATTGCAAGGAGCATGGGGACAAATTCTGCTTGGCCAGAAGATATCCATTAGAGATGATGAAATATTAATACAATGCATAGGGGATTTCTTTATAGTGAGGTGGATTCAGAGAAGATCCAAACCTTCTCTGAAGAAATCCTATTTTTATCTGTTTATGTTTTGTAACATTTATACTCTGTGAGTAACAGCTGAGTGAGTTTATACTGTAACTAAGTAGCCTAGAAGTCTGGCTTTACTATTTTGCTGGGGCATAAGATAGTTGTGGCTGCCTTCTGGTTTAGTTTTGGTTGCAATGGTTCATAGACTTAAAGCTGACAGTGTGAAAATGGCTAGGGGAAGAAGCTGCCTTTGTTTATATAAGTACCAGGCAGATAGTAAAATACAGTTCAGGTTGGTCAAGGGGTGATTAGAAGGTCCATACAGAACCAATGATTCCCTGGTCACTAAAAGAAGACCAATACAGTGGTAAGAACATGATTGGTCAGAGGTTCAGGCTAGGAGAGAGAGCGAGAGAAAGGGCAGTCAGAGCTAGTGGGTTGTTGACAGCTGGTTATTGGTTGGAAGATGACCTGAAAACCAGCCTTTGAAACATCTGAATTATCCCAGAAGCCTAGATGCAGCAGGAAGAGCTTGAAGCAGAGGAAGACTGCTGTGCAGCCTCTGTTCCTGGTTGTGAAGGAATGGCTAGGGTGAAGGTTAAGGGAATCTGGTCTCAGGGAAAAACTACTGAGAACATCCTTAGCTGGGGAAAACTTGTTAGGAACCGGAACTAATTGTATTTAACCTAAGAACTATGCATTTAAGCAATCTCATTGTGCCAGTTGAATAACAATAATCTATCCCATTAAGTATATCATGCCCTTAGTAAACATCTTAATTTTGTTTCTCTTAAAAATGTGGCTCTAGTGCTGGTGTCAATCCCATGCCTAGGTCATAGGAATCAAGCTCCTTGGTTTATATAAGGTAAAGCGAGTTTGTTATGATGGCAACGGTCAGATTATTTATAATTAATGCAACATTCCTGGAGAGGTCTCTCTGAGAACTTTATTAAGCACTGTTGCAGGGAGTTCCATAGACCCAAGCCTCAAAGGTTTAAACAGTTAACGTAAGTGGAATAGCCACATTGGTATATCATACCTTGTCTAGATCCAAACTATTGCAAATAGAAAGGAAAGAGCTACTAAGGACATGGGAGGTTATACAGTATTCGAAAGGGTGACTTAAGATGGAAACAAGTGCAAAGATTTACTAGGATGAAAGAGGTCATGTTTTATGAAATTAGGAACATGGGAAGCTGTCCACCTAGTTCTGTATTATCTACACCAGCCTTTCTCAACCAATGGCCTTTCTGGCTGGGTGATGAGGAAGGTTGGAGAAGGTTGATTTGCACTAACTGGAAATGGTAGGGATGGATTTATCTGACAGTTTTGCTTTCTCCCACCTTCGATTTTTTTTCTCCATCTCAAGCTCTTTCCATCCAGAATATGAAGAAATTTCTGAATTTTGGTAAATTCTTATTAAAACCGAACTGAAATGAAATTCTCATCCATCTGCACTGGCCAAATTCCATAGATACAACTAATCCCAGCATGAAGAGGACCATGTTGTACCTGCATGCCATTTAGCTCTTAAAGACGAGGAGCCTATCAGAAAAAAAGGTGTCAACCCTAATTCAGCACTAACTTGGTTGAATACACAAGGATTCAAACCCAGACTTTGAAGCGCTAAGCACTCAAACCCTGGGGCCAGGACTGACAAATATGTCAGTTTTGGTTTCTCCCATATATGATTAAAAATATATATCCTTAAATCCTTCCCCTCTTGAATATGGAGAAATTTGCAAATTTTGGTGAATTCTTATAAAAAATGAACTGAAACAAAATTCTCATCCCTAGCAATGACTCACTAGGGTTTTAGGCAAAAGCCTTTCCTAGCTCTGTCTGGACATACCAGGGATTTAACCAAGGACTTTTTGCACAGAACCGTTCCCCAAATGAATATTAACCTCCACAAAGGAGCCAAGAAAAGGGGGAAATGCTTTCTTCAAATAGGT
This sequence comes from Shinisaurus crocodilurus, assembly GCA_021292165.1. NCBI lineage: Eukaryota > Metazoa > Chordata > Lepidosauria > Squamata > Shinisauridae > Shinisaurus > Shinisaurus crocodilurus. Next base: position 29,207,562 of record CM037876.1, read on the forward strand.
TGGAAGGTAGATTGGGGCAGAGAGAAGCAAGTAAATTCAAAAAGTAGAAATTAGCATGGATTAAGCATACACAACATACTCCTATACACATTTACTCAAAAGTAAGTCTCACTGAGTTCAATTAGGCATATTTCCAGTTAAGTGGATTATGCACAAGGGGCTCAGAAAGGGTGCCCGTTAAAAGGGTGCCCATTGTTGGAACATGAGGACAAACTTTCTAAGTATTGGTATGTAGAGAAATTCTGAACTATTTTCCCTTGTTAGCCTTTTGATTGAAAACAAAGTGGGATAGATTGGTTTGGATCATTAAGGGTGCAATCCTATGGTCACTAGATGCTGTCTGGATGGCCATAGGACAGTGATGGCATCATGGCGAACCTTTTTGAGCCCGAGTGCCCAAACTGCAACACAAAACCAACTTATTTATTTCAAAGTGCCAACACTGCAATTAAACCTGAATACCGAGGTTTTCGTTTTAGAAAAACAACTCATACAGTTGTCCAAACTAATTACCGTAACATCTTTTGTCTTAAAAGAAAAACACAATAACAGAGCTTTCAATGATACAAACAGTTTTTTGTTGGAAAAAAAAAATCAACTCAAAAAATTATTATAGTACTACATTGTACACATAGCCTAAAGGGAATTTATACAAACTTTTTAAATAATTAGGCACATGTATTTTTGGATAAGGGATTCTCAATTTGTAATATGATTATATGCCAGACTGAAATTGTATGGGGCAAGCTTTACTCCGGGTCCTTTCCCTGCTTCTACAGGTGTCGGATTAGTAAAAGTAAAAGTCAACCTGTACTAGGATGAGCAAGATAAACAAGAAAACTAAACATGCTTAACACATTTTAAACACTTTATGTCTTGGACTGCAAATACTGCATTAGGTAAAAGTTTGCATTGGGCATGCTTTTGCACAATTAATGTGATTTTTGCTATTGCATGCATGCTGATAATTTGTCAAACCTTGGCTCATACTCCGTTAGTTTGAGAGCAACACATGCAGCACTCAGGTCAACTGTTAGGGCTTTACATCCAAGCCATGCTCTGTGCATCATTCTTCAAAATCTTTTAAATGTGATAACAATGTAGAAAAGAATTCTGTAACAGGAATTCTAGAATAAAATCATTCTGTTACACACTGTGAGAAAGAACAAGATCATTAGTGTTTTGCAGAAGGGACAGTCTTTTCGCGATCGAGTGCCCACAGAGAGGTCCCTGCGTGCTAGCTGTGGCACCCGTGCCATAGGTTCGCCATCACTGCCATAGGATAAATCAGAGTCCCAGCCTGGTTATTACTTGGATGGGAGACCTCTCCTCTAGTTTCCTGCATTGAGCAGGGGGTTGGACTCAATAGCCTTGTAGGCTCCTTCCAACTCTATGATCTATGAAATCTATGAAATCAGGAACAAATGCAGGCACCCAGACGCAGCGTCCGGCTGCAAGCCAGGAAGCCGACCTTGAGAGGCTTTTATAATCAGCCTGCTGCTAAAGAGCTCCAGCTGTGGGATGGGCATGCCCAGGCAGAAGACAGTATAAAAACGCTCGCTTGCTGAAGTCTGGGTATTGGGAAACATTGTCCTCCTTAGCTCTTCTTCCTGATTCCTGACCCTGCTCCTGAACCTTGCCTTGAACCTCGGACTCTTGGACTTGACTTCGGACTGACCCTGATGATGCCTCTGCTCGACCCTTGGACTTTGGACTGACACTACTGGCTAGAATCCTCGGACTGTCTGACCACGCTTTTTCTGTGCTCCACTCCGCAGCAGTCAACACAGTTCCCTTATCTCTTCTCAGCTGAACTATTGGCAGCGCTCCCAGAAGCAAACCCAGCTGCTGGCCAGGTCCAGTCTGGACAATGCCCCATTCCCCCAGTCCTTTCTTTTTCAAAACCCTTCTTAAGCCTTTGGTCTACGTGGTTAGGGTAGATTGTATGGTTAGGTACTAGTCTGGCTATTGCCCACTAAGAAGTGTTATATCAGCATGATATAACCACATGATTTTCCCTAAGCACATGGATGAAAAATGTTGACATTACCAGGAAGGGCATGGGACCAACCACACAATGTCAGCTAACAGGCCAACAGAGCCATAAAATTTTTAGGGATGTAACCGCTCACCTCGAGTGGGCCGAAATTGGCCCCGCTCATGCCTGCAAGAGGCGAGCGGGCCTTACCGGGTCCCGGTGCCTGCTGCTCACCTCTCCGCGGCGAGCCACCCATGCCGGTCCCGTCGCGTCACTTCCGGCTGGGCAGAAGTGATGTGTCGGGACCCTGCGCCGGCGTGCCGGGACTCCAATTCTACGTATTTTCCATAGAAACCAGGGCAACAGGGCTGTTAAGTCCTGTTGCCCTGGTTTCTATGGAAAATACATAGAATTGGGGTCCTGGCGTGCTGGCGCAGGGTCCCGACACATCACTTCCAGCCAGCCGGAAGTGACGCAACGGGATCGGCAAGGCCGGCATGGCTGGCTCGAGCGGCGTGGAGAATTTCTCCGTGCCGCTGAGGATCGAGCGGGGGGGGGGCACTGTGGAGATGCGAGGCGGGGTGGAGGGGGCACTGGTACATGGACATCCCTGAGCCTAATATTCAAGTGAGAAGAAGATCAGATATATATAAACTACAACACAGCCTTCCCCGATCTGCCACTTTCCAGATGTGTTGGACCACAACTCCCATCATCCCCAGCCAGTATGCCAATGTTTTCTGGGTGTGATGGGAGTTGTAGTCTAACACATCTGGAAGGTGCCAGCTTAGGGAAGAATCGTCTACAAGGATAGTGTAATGACAGTCAGCATATTTAATGGAAGTGGAAAAAAACCACCCCTACTTTTTGTAATTACTTCCATTATCAGTGAAATTACAAAATGGTGTATTCAATGACTCTTAGAATGGAAGAGAGGTAAGTGTTCTCTTAGCTTTCACGTTCCTTGCTTTTTTCATTTCAAGAAGTTAGCAAGTTGATCAAAAAAGTGTAGGAGCGAATTACAGTTGAATGCAGTTTCAGACCAATCATTTTCTCTTGATTTCCTTAAGCACATGTTTTTGTGTTTTGTTTCCATTGGCATTAAGTACATTCCTCAACAGGCTACATTAATGACTGGGTGGTAGCAGATGGGATTATGAATGCCATTTGTGTTGCCCTTCAGGACATTTATTTTTATTTATTATTTATTATCACATTTATATCCTGCCATTCTTCCTCTTCAAGGAGCCCAAGGCAATGTACATGGTCCTCCTCCTCTCCATTTTATACTCAGCACATGCATGTTCATGATTACTTAATGCATGAGAGATCAAGGCTTATGATGTGAAATAGACATTGCAGATCAAACACAAAAAAACCAGAGCATTGTTACCAACTGACGTTCAGTAATTTCCAGTGGAGGAAGTTCATACATTGGCTGTGAGTCCCAGAAGATAGAAAGACTGAATGATGAGACACGGAATAATCTACTTATATCAGCAGTATTGGCAGAAAGAGACATGCTTTTCAAGATGTCTTGACTGCCATGACACAGTTGGCACACCCTCAGCATTAAGTCAGAGGCAGTTTTGCCTCTTCCTCGTATAGCTGGGATGAATGGGGACATGTGAAGGGGAAGTCAGCATCCTGATGCAAGGGCCATACAGCCAATCAGGGGACAGGTAACATGCTTTCATAAGGCAGCATCCCTTTCTCCAGCCTCTTTGGACCAGCATGGCAATGTACCTACCCCCATCCCAGTTAGATCAACCAGCCGCCATTGGAGGGCTGAGTAGCATTCTTTGGGATAACTCTCCTGATTGGCTTCCTGGGAGCACATTTCTTGCCTACTCCATGCTGTCTAGGCACCTAAGGGTGTGGTTAATTTCCTTAATTTAGTTAATCAGCTACTGATTCTGCACCTTTACCCTGGGTCATGACTGGCAGGAAGTCTGGGCAAGAGGAAAGTCAGATTCGGCTAGCCTGAGCACCCGGAGGCATCTGGAAGGTGAGAAGTCCGTTACCCAAGCTGACTCTCACTGCCAGCTGGTTCAAGGGGAAACAGAAAGGAGCTGCTCTTAGCCCACCAAATGCTGACTAGACGGGATGGGGTGGAGCGGCCATTCCCCCCCCCCATTGTCTTTAATGCAGGGGTGCTGAACAACTTTCAGCATCAGGGCCAAAATCCATTCCAGAAAAGCTCTTGGGGGGGGCAGGGGCATTCCAGTGGGGCCAAAGGCAAACACTGGAATTTGTTTGGGTGGGGCTTGAAGCTCTTACTGCCAGCAACGAAGCATTAGTAGGGGCATTTCAACCTTTTAGAATGCGGTGGAGGGGACTGCACAAAAATGGCAGACACCACCAAATGATCAGTGGTTGAGGGAAAGAGGGTAAGGCCTGGGGAAGGGACCATGTCCATCTGGGGAATCCCCAAGGTCCAGATTGGGACCCCAGGCAGAGAGAGGGTGGTGTGTGTGTGTGTGTGTGTGTGTGTGTGTGTGTGTGAGAGAGAGAGAGAGAGAGAGAGAGAGAGAGAGAGAGAGAGAGGAGTATTGTGCCCAGGGGAGGCTGAGGCTGGCCGCTGGCGACTCTGATGTCAGTGGGGCTCCTAATCCATTGCAGGTTGTATTTGGAGCTTTATAGGAGCTATCCATGGTGCTCCATGGTGGTGAACCTATTTTGAGGGTGGCATTCAGCACCATGCATAGCTCCTGTAAAGCTCCAAACAAAGCCTGCAAGGGATAAGGAGCCCCACTGACATTGGAGTCACCAGCCTCCCCTGATTGTGCCTGTGTGTATGTGAGTTAGAAACAGGGGTGTGTGTGTGAGAGAGAGAGAGAGAGAGAAAGAGAGAGAGAGAGAGAGAGAGAGAGAGAGCAGTGAGTAGCACAGCCACTTTTTGGTTCTGGCCAAACCCACTGCTGGCTTTGCTTCTACCTTCTTCCAGCATGTGGTCCTGATTCTCAAGTTTAGAATGCCAAATTAGTAGCACCCTTCTAGCTACCCCATGCCCCTGCATTTTACTTTATAGTACACAAAAATGACCATAATACACTATCGTGGTAAGCACTGTGTGTGTACAGTGTTTCATTTTCATTTAGGCACAGTTGCTTCAATTAGATGCATTAGGCACCTTAACGCAGAAAGTGGAAGCAGCAGAAGAAAGTACAGGGAAGCATAGGACAATAAGGCAACAGAAGCCCTCATCCAATCATGACACAGAGATCAGGGTTAAATTTAGTTTAAAACTATCAAGTTTAAAGTACAGGATGCCTGCTTAACTTTTATCCTACACTGAAGTGATGACAAGGAATTATGTTGGTATTCTAATTCCAGGCCTATTCAAATGAAATATAACAACGTTACTAGGGAAGAACCATATTGTAGCCTATATCTTCCCTAGTAGCAACTGCCTCCTTAGGGAGATCTTGCTCACAGTTTGAGAAATATGCTGCCAGTCAGTTGAACAGACTTGTCGTAACAATGGCTGTTTTATTTATTTTATTTTATTTTATTTCTATACTGCCCCATAGTCAAAACTCTCTTGGTGGTTTACAACAATTCATTAAAAAAACCCAAAATACATTATAAAATACAGATAACAATAAAACTTCATAAAATCTCATTACTAAAGTTTAAAAACCAAATTTAAAAACCAAATTTAAAATGGCTAAATAACTTGCTAACTTGTGTTTGTATTTTTCTGACTCTGCCTACACAGTCGCCCCTTGGTTCACTCAGTTCTAGTGTACATATGGGAGGATGGCACTCATGGAGCAGTATCCAACACTGTCATTCAGCAAACTCAAATAGCGCTAGTGGAACTTTACCAAGTCTTTCCATTGCACAAGCCCATTACGCTTGTGCAACCTCTTGTGCAAGCAATTGTGCAACCAGTTACACAAGATGAAATGTGCAAGTGGAATGCACAACTAGTTGCACAAGAGTTATGCATAACCAGTTGCACAATTGGCTGTGCAAGCAAAAGGCACAACCGACGCTTGCACAAACGTAACTTTAGTTGGATTCTCCTCTTCCGCATAGTTCGGAACCTAGTTTCCGCTAGCACAAAGGCATTTGCATTAACAGAATGACACAATTGGATACCACCCTAGGGAAGAAGGGCTTTCCCATTCTTGTCCTTACTGGTCCATCCCTTGCCACTGAAGAGAATGCACAGTCCCCAGCTTGTGTGGAAATGAAGGAATTGGACTGAACAAGTTTTCATGAGACTCGTATGCATGTTGAAACCCTGTGGAGCTTCATCTTTGGCCCAGGCCTTGCCATTATACTGACTTCAATTCCTAAATTGGAAGGTGAACATGAACAATTCTGAAACGAAACAAACTTGATGTGAAATGTGGAAAGATAATCTCTCTCTCTCTCTCTCTCTCTCTCTCTCTCTCTCATATATATATATATATATATATATATAATCTCCAACCTTAGAGTTGGTTCCAGATCTAGGTGAAAGCAGACTTCCCCACCCCTCTTCCCCTCAGTATTACCTCCAGCCCCCTGAAAATGTGACACAATGAGTCAACAAGTCAGGGGAAGCTGGTAAATGGGGTGAGCTGTGGTGTGGTGCAAAAGAAGGGAGTCCCCCCAAACTGGGCAGGGGCACTGTCCATGAGTGGAGCCCTTCCATCAATGGAAGGATCCAATCCTTGCTCTGCATGAGTGGCCTGGAAAACATCCGAATTGGTCTCGGTCTCTCTCTCACTCTCTCGGGATACTTCTTAGGACTCTTGTTAGTTTAGGCATCATTTTAAGCAGTACACTGAATAGCCTCCTGTGTATTTATCAAATCACCCAGGACAGGTTCTGTCATTCTCTATCGCTGTAAACTACATATCAGATTCACTTTATGGGCAAGATGCAGGGCTAGCATTACAGGAAACAAGAGCGACAATGTTGCCTTAACTCAGTGACTCATACTTGTCTCAGGACTGTTGTTCCTTGGATGTTTGAGGGCTCCCCCTCCCCAATCCCTTGCAACAGATCAGCTCAAAGAAACAATTTAAATTTGAATCATTGAAGTCATAATTCTATAATCTCCTGATATCCAATTTAAGATAACATCCTGCAATAGGTGCAGAATGGATACTGGGGGTCAGATGTGGCAGGGTCTGTGATTGAAACCAATAAAAAGAGGATGAAAGATTTATTCACAGATAAGTCACTTGCCTTCAAAATAAAAATTATCCAACCCCTTTATCTGTTGAAAGAGGAATGGATTTCATAGATGAGAGATTAAGAAGTGATTTGTCATACTGTTAACAGTTTCAGCACAAGCTTGTTCAGTTCCTGTTGCATAAGATCACTTCTGAGAACTAAATCTTTCTGAAGAATTTACGGTTGTGCAAGGGAATGTAATTAAAAAGGTGGACAGCATAATTCACCATTGCTCTTCCTTTGCCATCATTATCCATCATGTAAATTATGTTCTCAAATTGTGTTCACCTTGGGACATTAGACCAATGAAATTCAAACAAGCAAATGAACAGACTCACACACATCTATGCTATAACAACAGGGAAAGCAAAGGAACTGTTTTTCCCATTCGTGCTAAACTCTAGATATGGGTGACCCTGCAAGCTCATCTCACCAGACAAGCTGTGTATTATCTAGCAATGTGGGAATCTGTCACTTTTGCTTTCTCCTCCATTTGGATATTTTGAAATCTCAATTTCTTTCTCTCTCAGATATATGAAGAACTCCATGAATGTGGGCAAATGCTTATTGAAACCTGAACTACAACAACATTCCCACCCATCTGCCCCAGCCAAATTTAATAGGTACAACTATTCCCAGCATGGAGAGGACCATGATGCACCTGACCTGCCTTCCATGCAGCTATTAAACAAGAGGAACCATCACAAAAAAAGAGGTGGCAACCCTAATTAAGCACTGTCATGGCTGAATACACAGGGATTCAAACCCGGACTTTTAAGACCTAAGCACTCAAAAAGCCCTGGGCCTGGATGATGGACAAATCTGACAGTTTCAGTTTCTCTCCCACATTCACATTTTTTAAATCTCAAGTTCTTTTTGTCCTGAATATGGAGAACTTTGCAAAAGTTGGTCAATTCTTAACAGAACTGAACTGGTGAAATCTCACCCAGTGCTTGCCACCTGCTTCCCTCTTTTAGTAGTGCCTGCCAGTTGGTGTCTTCCTGCATATGGTTCTTGTGGTGTCTCCAGAATAGCAGTATTGAAAAGAGTAATGGGAGAACCCAAGGGAGGCAAAGAAGGGCCCAGCATCAGTCACAGGATCCCAGCCAGCAGCAGCAGAAAGAGAGTGAAGCATGCCTGGAATTTGGGATAGTGGCATGAATGGGTGAATAATGTCAAACCATTGGGGCCTGAGTGGGAGGAGCGCATAGGAGGAAATAAAGAAGGGGTATGAAACAGTCACCAACTCCAGAGCTTCGGGTACCAAAATTCCTACCTCCAGCCTTAAGAAGTGCCATCAATGACAGGTCATGGAACATCTGAAGGTAGCCTTTCATACATGCAACCCACCATACTAACAGTGATCCAACCATTATTTTGCCTTAGCAACAAAATCTCAGAGCAACAGCAGCAGATCAGGATATTAGAATACACTATTTGGGGGCTGTGTAATGGAATTCTTTCTGGATAAATTCTTTATAGATTGAAATCACTGCATGTTTTTTCTTTATCTGAAGAGATAGCTTTAGATGGCCTCTTAAAAGAGACTTTGCTAAATTACGGATTAGCATTTATTTTATTTCCCTCCAGAACTTTAAAATCACATGAAATGAGGTATCCTCTTTAGACTTATCATTTATGTGACAAGATTTTATGTGCCTTTAAAAACTGGTCTGCACAGTAATGCTATAGATGTTTTCTTGCTCATAAACAGGTTCAATTTAATCTCCATCTTGAACCATCTCAGAATGCAATACCTTAAAACATGTTGGGGGGGGGGGACCTTAAAGAATGGACCAACATTTGCTGATGTCAAAAGGAAGAATCCTCATGAATCGCAATAGTAGTTGAAGTTTATTTGTGAAGCTTTTGCCAAACTGAAGCCTTCACAGTTTGGGAAACAAGGCTAGGATGTGTATTGAGACTGTAATTCATAAGAGATAGCACCAGTTCAGACCTACATCAACCTATGTATAGATGCCTTCCAAAGAGGTTACTAGTTCAGACAAGCTGTACAGGTGCATCATGCTGGAATACCTGCTTTTCTTTGTCTCTTACCACTCACACCACAAAGAAAGAGCCATCATTACAGCTGCAACTACTCACTCACAGTCCTCATGTTCCAGCAGTCTTGCTTTTTTGTCTTTTTAAAGGTTGAGCATAAATGCTGCCCCAATTTGCAATCTTCTCCCAATATGGTGTTCTGGGAGGGCATGTCAGCAATATCAGGGCACACAAAACCCTTTGATGGTTTGTGTGAGTGGGGTAGGACTTCCCATAGTGGTGGGTGAATAAGGCAGACTGAATTCAGAAAGATGGTGGATTTGAAGGACTTGGCAAACTTTACTGAGTCGTACAAACCTAGTCACCTGGCTAAGCAGCCAGAAGTATAAGGCAGCAGAACAATTCAGGCCATGCTTCCAATATAATGAAACCACCACTACTACTGCTACTACTAATATTGCCACCACTACTACCACAGAACATACTGAACACAGGAGAACAAAGCTACACATACTAGTCCTTTTATACACAGATCCAGGTTAGAGGGAAACTTATCTGGCTCCACCTGGCTGCTAGGCAACATCTCCTCCCTTGTGGCCCCTATTTGCACCCAAGGCTCTCTGATGCATCCAGAGCTGTTAATTAGGTCTACACCCTGAATGACCTGAGTTATTGTGCCTACTAACTGCTTTAAAACTCTAAGGACAAATTAACCCTTAGCTTTGGCCTTTTTTCAGCTTGATCCCCTGCCATTGCTATTCCAAGATGTTGCAGCAGCAGTCCTGTTTTGTTTTTTCACTTAATAAGATCTGTTTTAGCTTTGCCACAACAGAACCAGTCTCAGAGCATTTCTCACTTGGTGCTGAGGGGCTGCCATCATATATATGATGCACACACACACACTGTCCCAGAATGTAGCATAATTTCAAGGCAACCTCTGAAAAAGATAATGACTGTTAGTAGCTGCTGCCACCAGCAACAGTGTGGTAAACCCAATCTCCCTTCAGATAACTTTTTGACAACCCCCCCCCCTCACAAAACCATCCTGGTTTCAGAGGTCCAAATTGTGCCCCTATCTTGAGCTGAAAAGTTCTCACAGAACAATGTTTGTCTTGGCACTAATTTTGTATCACTACCAGAAAGTCACTTCTTTGCTTCTTGAGCCTCATGAGGCCCAATCCAGGCACGAATGAAGTGACAGCACTATGAGTATCAGCTCTTGGGGAGGAGGGGGACCCCTGGCGTGTTGGTGTGGGACAAACTTTCCTTTTGCTTTTCCAACAAGTGAAACTGACACAATACTGATCATGTTGGCAGCCAAAAACTATCACCTAATCGTGGCCATTCCATCAGGCTGCAGCAGAGGGAGAGCGATGAGATGCAGGGGCACACCGTCAGCTCTGCTGAGAGACCCACTTCATGTGCAGTGCTTCCAGATGAGGCTTTTATTGTGCAACTGCACTATCTCATTCGTGGAATTTTGCCGAAGTCTGTCTGTATGCCATCATCTTCTATTTGCCAACCCTCCCATGTTTCCCACCTCTTCTTCCATCTTTTTTCTTTCCATTAAAAAAATAAATAAATCCATTAAGGAGTACAAGATGGAATAGCTCCGCAAGGCCTTTTGATTAGTAGTGCTAGGGGCTGCCTGCCTGAAAGTACACATTGTTTCCATTCCAGATAGAATGTTGTAACTTTAACAGCTGGTGTCTGAGTTTGCTTATTTTCCCTTCTCCCTGCCCTGTCCTCCTTTTGTGTTGTGTCTTTTACATTGCAAACCTGTTGGCAGGGATTGTCAAGTGGTGTGGAAGAAACGTTGCACTTTCAAACCACTATGCGAATCAAAACTCAAGTTATCCTTCAAAACTCACACTTTTCCAAATTTTCCAGCGGAGTTTTCCAGTGAAAACATGCATACAAAAATGCATATGTTAGGGAAGATAACATTAAAAATGTCTTATACAAGGAAGATTGCTTAAAAAATATATGTTTGTATCAGGCAAAAACTCATAAAATGCATGTATTAGGAGAAATGTGCATGAAAATTCTTATGAATTTACATACAAACTTCAAAAAAAAATATCTCAAAGTTTGGGGCGAACTGATCTTAAGACTGGAAAATAAGGAACTGAGATAAGCCAAGACTGACAGATTTGTCCTTTGCGAAGACTGTCTTGTTTTTATTAATCTCACATAAACTGCTCTGGGAGCTTCATCGGGCAAAGAGTGGGGTAGAAATGCTTTAAACAAACAAACAAGCAAAACAAACAATCCATCGTGGGAGCCACCCTTCACAATGGGAGCTCTGGTAGACATTTTGCAGAAAGTAATGGCTGGGGATTTATACGGCTCCCCTTTAATTCCTCCTTCTGTATATACAGCATACAAATTTTTACTTCTAGTTTCCAGGGCAGTAGTTCAGCAAAACAGCATATATAAACTAGAAATCCTTCTGTGCCTCCCTATTGAAGTCCTTGGTATGGCAGTGGTTTAGAAAAGGTTGTGCAACTGCAACTTGAAGCTGTTTCTTACCAAAAGAAAAGTGGCAATCTCGTATATGTCCCTCCACTTGCCCTCTCGCTCTCTATTCCCCACACATACACAATAGATGAGCTCAAGAAAAAACAAGAGCAACCATGTCGTTTAACTGAGAAGTTGTAAGCGAGGATGATGACAATGCCACGACCTCTCTCTGTGTGTGTATCTGCTCTGCACTGAAATGGAACAGTAACCCAAGAGGGTGTTTATTGCTCCTACACCTCCCTCATGGTTATTGTGCAGATTGAAAAGCCAAAATGAGACAGAAAATGTGATTTCTCTGACACGCCCCACCCCACCCCGCACAAACAGCATTCCTCCATTATAGTTTTCACCAGACATCCCATAAATCTGTCTTTGAGGATTTGTGGCACACTAAAGCCCTATTCGTGCAACTTATGTGTGGATTTGAATGTGTGTGTGCTGGGGAACTGGATTATGCTCTTTGCCCCCTCCCTCAACCTACAAATGTCCAAGTGAAGCATTGGACAGCTCCTGTACACTTACAATCATACTTATGTAGGCTCTACAGCCAAAATAGACATTAGCTTAAATCTGGGTCTACTGTAGGGATGTCAGAAAAATCTGCAATGGATTTGAATGGGTTCCGATATCTAGGAATCTAACCTGCAGATTCTGCAGCAGTCCTGCTTTTTCTGAGCCATGTGGGGGTTCTACAGACTGTTTTTTGTTTGTTTGTTTTTACATTGGGGGAGGATTTGCACAAATTTGCACTTACGCTAATGTGCATTTGCACAAGTGGAACACAATTCTCAAACATCCTTAAAAAAAAATCAATTCAGAGAACGACCAGTCGATGGAACAAAAGACCCCTGAGAACCTGTGAAAAGCAGACAGGATGGATTTAACAAAATCCATATATCCTTGGTGTCTAGCAGCTTTATATGTTGTTCTTTCTAACTCAAAGCAGGTGCAGGGGGCCCAGTCCAGGCCTAAAATTTTCCCCACTCACTAGGGGGCTTGCAGCTACTCTAAAGTATTTAAAAACTTAGCTGCTAGACAGATGTAAAGTGATGTCTGTTTTGGCCCACAGAAGGCAGTCTTGTAAAAGCCCAGAATGCCAGGTCCCCACACAGAGGGAGCCTAAGTGTGTGCATATTATATCCATTGACTCTCTTCAGACCTTCACATGAATTCATGGAGCTTGGGGGCTGGAGATGGTGGATTTGTTCCTGGTCCCCAAACCATGCATTTCTACTTAAATGCATGTCACAGGAATAGGGCTAAAATGGCCACCAAACCTTCTCTTTCTGTGATTTTTTTCAGATGCATACATACCCTCCAACATTTCACAGATGAAAATAGGGACACACATGTGAATTTGTAAGAGGTATGGTTAAGCAACATGAAGGCGTGATCAAGAGGGCGTGGCCAGGCAACATGAGGGCGTGGCCAAGGGTATGGCCAGGCAACCAAAGGGCATGGTCAAGTACAAAAGTTATTAGAGGAAACACACAAAATCGTATATATTATAATTATTACATTATTATATTATATATTATTTTATAATATTTTATAAGTGGCTTTTGTAAAAAATTTTTTTACCTTACTTAAATGTTTAATTGTTGATATCTGGTGTTTTTCAGGGGGGGGTGTCAGTGCTTGCAGGGAAATCTCTTTCTTTTTGTTTTAAAATTGTCAGGATTGGTCCCAGCATTTTCAGGGCAGTCGGAGAAGAAGAGGAAAAGGAGATGTGGAGGAGGGGGAGCTTTTGGGTGGGGGGAAATACAAAAAGACACAAAAGAATTCATGGCTCTGCATAACAAATCGGGAATCTGCATAACAAAGTAGGGAGCCATGATGGCTTAAGTGTTTGTGGGACTGTCCTGGCAAATTCAGGGCAATTGGAGGGTATGTGCATATTGGGGGTTTGAGCCCCTTCAGCGTTTTGCTCCAACACCTCTACTGAGCTCTGGTTTTTAAGCACAAGGAGTAACTTTGAGGGGCTGAATAGCTTTGTTGTTGTTTGTTATCGTGGAAAGCCCCCAGTTTAAAGCACTTTTTGTGTTCTTCTATTCACACAATTTAGATTTAAGAAACACTTAAACTGGAATAATCTTACAGAATTTAACTAACTTGAATTAAGTTAAAACTAACAAACAGTGCAATCCCATGCAGTTACTCAGAAGTAAGTATAAATGTCTTCAATGGGTCTTACTTACCCCTGGGGACCTGGTCAGAGGCAGGAGGTAGAGTGAACGAGTGCGTGGAGAGCACGCGTGCACACGCACACACACGTGCGTGTGTGCGTGCGCGCGCACACACACACACACACACACACACACATCCTCCATCTGTTCCATTCCTGCTTAAAGGGGCCATGGGCAAAATCGCAGATAAGCTAAGTAGCTGGTGGGAGGAGGCGGGGCTGCAGGGGAATTCATGGCTCTGCATAACAAATCGGGAATCTGCATAACAAAGTAGGAAGCCATGATGGCTTAAGTGTTTGTGGGACTGTCCTGGCAAATTCAGGGCAATTGGAGGGTATGTGCATATTTTTCACCATTCAAAGGTTTTGTAAAACTTTTGCTCACAGTATAATAAACACAATGGGCACATAATGGGATCATCCAGTTTATCATGCATTATAATTCAGAAGATGATAATTTATGAAGCTATGGATGAGTGCCATGAAAACACACTCTTCCACCTCCCCTTCTCTCCTCCCATTACACACTGGCTAGTAGTGGGGATCATGACTTCCTTTAAGCCAGAGTTCCCCATTATGATCACATCAGGAAACCTGGATTAATGTCAGTTCACAAACCAGGATCCCAGGAACCAACTCATGATGGGAAGAAGCGGTGGATGGGGGAAGAGCGCTCATCCACAGCTTAATAGACCATGGCTTATGAAGCCATGAACTATCATTCAAACACAGCCAGTGTGTGAGCTGGGAGTTCTTGGCTACTAGATGGACCAACACCTGTGTTCTTAGAAGCATCTTTTTAATTCTCAAAGGCACATTTCCCAGCCATGGTCTCTGAAGGCACATCAGGCCTTTACCTTTCTGAAGCTAAGCAGGTCTAGATCTGCTTAGTGCTTGGAGGGGAGACCTGGGAATCCCATGTAGCCATCTTGAGTTACACCATGGAAGAAAGGTGGGGATATAAATGTAATAAATAAATGAAAAATAATTGTTCCTTCCCAGCTTACACTTTACATTTATTTGCATGAACATACACATGGGAATGGTACAGGCAAGGGTGCAAAATGTATCATCTGATCTCGGTCTCAGTATATCATGAAAGCATGATGGTTTTGAGTGGTCTGTGCTCAGAATGGCCAAGAAATATGAAGTGAGTAGGAGGGATGTCAAATCCATTTCTTTTTCTGCCAAATAAAAACCTGTGTGGTGATGCACACTATTTACTAGGCTCTAGGAAATGGAGGCAGATATTTATTAAACTCTTTGCAGATGTCTTCTGAGGCTTTCATCAAGCCTTTTGATCTTTCTTGTGAAACATTAATATGAGCCTATAACAGGCTTAATATGAAGGGATTTTTGACCTTTTCGAGTATTAAATGGTACCACCAAATGCTTTATCATTGTTAACCAGGGCAGTTAATGGAGGTCTTATTTCAAATTCTGAAACTCTGAACAAGCCCTTCTATCCTCATGATTACATTTTATTAAACATAATGGCTTTTATTTAGATAAAACAAAACACACTCCAAATTGCCAAGGTCCTGTAATACCGAACTCAAAAAGCGAGAGAGATGCATTAAGAAAAGAACAAAAGAATAATATTTTTTTTTCAACTTTTATTTTTTATTCATAATAAAACAAACAAACAAACACAAACACAATAATGGACTTCCAATCTTCTCCACAGCTTAATCAACCACAGTTAATCTTAAAATCTTTTCTGTTAACAAAAAATCCCTTCCAGTTATGGCAAAAAAGAACCCTAAAAGGAACAAACACCAGAGGTCTCCACTCTCCCCCAATAAACATCAACTATTTAATCTATTAAATTCAACATTTATAGATACTCCAAAAAAGAAAACCTATAGTTTCATTAAATAGTGTTTTCAATTCCAAAATACAGTATATTAAGAATCCCAAAAGTAAAAAGTAACTATAAACTAATTAGCAAATGACCACATACCAAAAGCATTTTGTATTTCCATCGCTCCCGCACTCTCTAGTACCTAACCATCAAATCAATACATTTGTATTATTACAATTACTCATTATTCCTTTCTATCTAAGCAGAAATTCCTTCACTTTTAATCTCCAAGATATATATATATTTTTTTTAAAGGAAAAAAAAGAAAGATAAGTCTAAAAAATTAAGAAATAAGTGACGTCTGACAGAACAGCAGAAGCACATAAGCCATCATGCTACTTATAGAACCAAAAAAAACAAAAGACCTTCCCCTTTAATACTTCAAAGTCTCCACAAAACAACACCCCCAACAACAACAACAAGTTATTATTATTATTATTTTTTAAATAAATGTTTCCAAACAGACCAAATATAATTATACCTTACTTATAATAATTTCTCTTACATCACCATTAATATTTAAAATTCAAATAAGTCATATAAGCAATCCCTTTACCTTTGCCATTAATATTTAAAATCAAAAGATTATTTATATTCCAACTAGACATATAGTTCAGTATACATCAACCCTTTATCTTTTGCCAATAAAAGACCGTGAAGATAGTCCCTTTCATTGCTTTCCTCTGTCAAAGGGATATTCATTAAGTTCCAGGTTTTGAACCAAGAATGAAATCAGCTTGTTCTGTTGTTTTGTGGTCTCCTGCATACCGATCTCCGGCTCCGCCATCTTAGATTTTAAAAAGTGCGTCACAACATCTTCCTGAACTGCCTTCTCATGCCACTTCGACCCAATTAAAACTTCAAAGTCTCTATGAATTTCTGGTAAGTTTCCCAAGTCCTTATTTACTTCTTCTGTCTTCTCCTCTGCCGGTCCTGTAAAGAAATCCGTCTTATGTTGTTCTTCTGATTGATCCACTTTCAGATTTACATTCCAAGACTGGATCCTTACTTCCAATCTGTTTAGAATTTCTCTCTCCATTTCGTTCCACAGGTTTAAGAATGCTGTAACTGCAAACATCTTACCTTGCGTATAGATATTTCCAAGACGCTTCCAAACATATAAGATTTATAGACCTCCTTTCAGGTTTCCTCTCTTATCTTTTTCGCCTCCCAGATAAACATAGTCTACTTACAGTTAATTATAAATCCCACTCTGCTGCCGAAAGATTCCAATTAGCCACTCCAGATGTACTCCTTTATTTTGGAAGCGAACATGCAAACTTCTGATGATCGGTAAAACCGGTCTCTGGAAAACAGCGCCGTTTTCCCCCACCTCAGGTCACCACCGCATTTATTCGTCATACGACAAACAAAAAGCGATTTATGACCCTATGAGGTAGTTTGGGGGTAACCTCAGATCTTCGCTTCTCTAATGAGAAGTAGATCCCCCAGCTTGAGACATTCTCTGGCCAGGAAACGCTGTGCCAGCTCCCCACAGAATTTCTGTGCGGCTTTCAAAGCTCCATGTTCACCCGGAAGCCCGAAAAGAACAAAAGAATAATTAAGGAAATAAAAACTGCTAATTGTCATTTTATTATGTGGGCCCTAATGGAACTCTCTGGCCTTTACCACAAAAAAATTGTCTGTATGTTCCTCATAGATGGGACAGCGAATATGGAATAAGTATATCTTGCTGAGTATACCATCTGTCTTGATCATTTGTTAATATCCTTAGGTGTATATCTCATCTGAAATATACATCTGAATCTGATGCGTCTGATGAAGTGGATAGTGTCCATGAAAACTTATGCTACAATATATTTGCTAGCCTTTAAGGTGCCACAAGACTCTTTGTTGTATTTCCTATATTGGATACCTGCTGCTGGTCCTTCATTCCATTCCCACCAGCCCTATAATATATAACCTCTCTTTGGTAATAGACCACTCAGTCACTACTTTTCAGCAACGACCAGAAATGTTTTGTCTCTCTTCCAGATCTGTGAAGGCTATAGCCCTTCCTGTCCTGTTCGGATGTGGCGTGGAAGCCATTATCTATGCCTTTAGGGGCAAGTGATGCAAATCTCTACTTTGACCTGTATAAGACAATATGCTTCTCCATCTTGGGCAGGGGTGGGGAAAGTGAGATTGTGCTTTCCCACCTCCAACTCTACGATGTGGGCGTAATATTTTAATAAGGTATACCAACACATGTATTCCATGCTCTTAGGCATTAACAGCACTGTAAATATTCCACTTACAACCCAGGAATTCACCATGTAATTTGGACATATACACATTCAATTCTACATGTTTACACCCTATTCAGCAATTATGCCCATGCATGGCCATCTGTTGTTATTCATTGAAAATGAGTGGTGTAGAACTCAGGACACACAAAAGGAACTTCTTCTTCCCCACAGCACATAGCTAACTAGTTGACTTATGGGATTTACTGCCACGAGATTAAACAAATTCATGGAGGATAAGGCTATCAGTGGCAACTAGTCATGATGCTATATACTACTCCAGGTTCAGAGGCAGTATGGTTTTGAATACCACTTATTATTTTTTATCATTATCATTTATTTATATAGTGCCATACATGTACATGACACTGTACAAGAACAAACAATAAAATAAAGTTAAACAAAGTTCCTACCGCAATGGCTTACAATCTAACAATAAAATAAAAGATTTTAAAAACTGAACTAATTAAAATTAAGGACAGAACAGTTAAAAGAGGTTACTCAAGGAAGGGATCCAAAAACTTTGGAAAAAAGAAAAGCTTTCAACTGAGCCTTAAAAACTGAAATTGATGAAACAGTCCGCAACTGAACCAGAAAGGAACTCCAGAGATAAGGAGCAGCTAAAGAAAATGGGCACATTTGAGCACGGGAGCATACGACTGTTGGGCAGGTCAGCAACATAGTACAAGAAGAGCAGAGATCCCTAGAGGCAGTATAGTAGGAAATCAGAGCAGAAAGATAGGAAGGAGCTAGATCATGTAATACTTTAAAAGTTAGTACAAGAAGTTTATACTGTATCCTATAGAAAATAGGAAGCCAGTGAAGAGACTTCAGCAACGGAGTGACATGATCAAAGCAATGATCCACTTGCTGGAATGGACGATCCACTTGCAAGTGGACAATCCTCCACTTGCTGGAGGACCATAGCAGGAGAGGGAAAGTATCCTCATATCATGCTTCTGGGTTTCCCACAGGCATCTGGTTGGCCACTGTGGTAAACAGGATGATATCTATCTATCTATCTATCTATCTATCTATCTATCTATCTATCATTATTTCTATGCTGCCTTTATGAGTGCAAAACTCTCAAGGCAGTGTACAAGATAAAAACCCACACAAAGTGGATACAATTTTTAAAAATCCATAAAACATGTTTCAATATAGTCCATAAAAACAGAGATTGCCAATTAAAACCAAAATTTACCAATAAAAACAAATGGTCCAGATTTAAGGGAAGGTTAGTGAAAACAGGTGGCTCTTCACAACTTTCTTGAGGACCTGCAGGTAAGGGGTCTGATGAACCCCTGATGGAAGTTGATTCCAGAGTTGCAGAGCCACCACTGATGGGCAAGACAAGCCTTTGGTCTGAGACAGCAGGGCTATTTTTATGTTCTTCTTATGTTCTTTGGGAGATCAGAAGAGGGACAAGCATGTCCAGTGGATGGGACAGGAAAATAGATACCCTCCCACCAGACATAGGGACAAGATGAGAGAGAATATCATTCAACTCCATTCCTTTGGCTAGCAGGTTTAGCATCAAATCTTTCACATTAATTCACATTAGCAACCATTCCTTCCTTTGATTTTCTTTCTTTCTTTCTTTCTTTCTTTCTTTCTTCTTGATTACATAT
This sequence comes from Shinisaurus crocodilurus, assembly GCA_021292165.1. Taxonomy (NCBI): domain Eukaryota; kingdom Metazoa; phylum Chordata; class Lepidosauria; order Squamata; family Shinisauridae; genus Shinisaurus; species Shinisaurus crocodilurus. Next base: position 29,227,168 of record CM037876.1, read on the forward strand.
GCTAAGAAGCTTGTTATAGCCATAGATAACAGCAATAGTTCTAATGGCTACATTTGTTTTTCTCTCTTGGTTCTGAGAGTTTGGGTTCAGGCTAATTTTATGTGGGCTTTTAGGAAAGGTAAAGAACCAGCAGCACACAGAACATTCCATACAAGTTCACTGTTGGATGACAGCTTGCTTTGATGCCAGCCGGCTAATTTGTACTGCACTGAACCTGAATTCTCAGTCAGTGGCAATAGAGAAAGGCCAGCAGTGTGTGTAAACATCATTATTTTATTTGCCTGCTGAGGGATACAATGACAAACGCACATACAAATCCACCTCCTGTCCTGAACCTTTAAGGAAATAAAGAAGCCAGTGTTAAGGGAAACAGAAGATTAGAATTCAGGAATTGAGAGGCTCTTGCTGTATTCACATAAACGTGGAACTAAAGATTGTCTCTTCATATGACACAAATAACGATGGCACCAATCATGCAGACCTGGTCCAAGCAAAATCCCATTGAAATCTAGAAGACCATAGATGATAGAATCATAGAGCTAGCGGGGGACTTGCGGGCCACCTACTCCAGCTCTCTGCTGGATGCAGGAATTCCAGAGGTTGAGGGTCCCCAACATATGGCTTTCCACCCTCTGCTTGAAGACTTCCAATGAGGGAGAACCTCTAGTTATGGGTTCCATTGCTGAACTGGTCTTACTGTCAAGGTATTTCAGTTTATGTTCAACCAAAATCTACCCTCCTGTAACTTAAGGCCATTAGATCTGGTCTTGTCCCCTGGGGCAGAAAACAGCCATGAAACCACCGGTCACCATCTGTCAGCCTAAACTACCTCGCACGGTTGTTGTGAGGATAACCACTTGAACTGTACAAGGAAAGGCAAGATTTTAAGTCAGGGTGAGCAACTTCCATGGGTTAGGGGCTGCATTGCCTCCCTGGAGGCATTGCCTCCCTGCATTGCCTCCCCTGTTTCTGCTGCACCCCTGAATTTGCCTCTGAAAGTTGGCGGTGTGGCAGCAAATGCTGCAAATCTGCTACCCTGAGCTCCTTGGAAGAAGGGTGGGATAAAAATGTCAAAGATAAAATAAATATACTGTAGATGTACATATTGGCATGCCTTGCTTTCCTGATCTAAACCTTACTGCTCACCTGCTGGTATTGAAATTATATAGGCCCTCCTGCTTACCATCTATTTATTATTATTACATTTTATATCCCATCCTTTTTCTTCTTGCAAGGAACCCAAGGTGGTTTACATGATCCTCCTCCTTGTATAATTGTAGATTATATACCATCTATAACATTGCAAATGTACATAATCTATCAGAGCTACTCCAAGGACCTTGCTCTGCTCTGCTGTTTCTGCTCAGATCCTACTTGCACTTCACATATTCTGCTGTTATATTTGAATGCAGGAGACAATTGACCTTTTGCTGTGTTAGGTCTTCTTCTGCAATGAATGAGTGCTTTCTATTCCCATCCCTGTTTGTATTGAGTATTGTGCCAAAGAAACATGATGGACCTCAGAGTTCAGCTGCACTTTAGTTTGTAAGAACACACCTCGAAATATTTGTATAAGGGCTTTGCGCGGGTAAAGGGGGAAATGAAGAGACGAGACAACAGTTATGGTATAAAATCAGGGCCACATTTATTCATTCGAAGGTCTGCGAAGGGAGAAGTGCGGGATTAACTAAGGCCGGCCAAAAGGCCAGTGGAGCATGTCCGGGCGAAAGCATCCCAAACTCGAGGGCGGCGCAGTGACTCGCCACCCTCGAATTCCGCACACGGGATGCTGGGGGATCTACCCAGGGTCACTGCCCCCTGGCGGCACGTGACAACCGAGGAGGGTGAGATGGGTAGACCCCAAAGGCGGCCCTATCTCTCACAAATGGAGCCACAGGGCATCGACATTGGTGAGGCTCGGGTTCTCGCCCATCACCTTCAAAGGTGCCATGGGATGCACACCGAAACCATGGCACCCCCACTGCCTATTCACCGCACTTACCGCCTAACCTAAGGCCAATGTGACCGAAATAATAGGTAACCCGAAACAAAAAACCCACCACCGATTCCACAGTATGGAGTAGGCGAAACTCGCACACTGCCCCGTGCCAATTAGGACAATGAGCCAAAATTCCTACTCGGCCCCGTAAAAGGCGAGCAGAGGAGCTCACACTGCTTCATCGGGAGTGGAGGGAGGGAGCTGCGAAGAAAGAGGCACTGGGTGGGCTCTCCTGTGCCTAAATACTGCCTCAGGGCCCCACCCCTTATGCCTATCCTGGTCGGGCAAACAATTTGCCCGTGCCCTGATTGGAGGTGAAATCACCTCATTCCAGTCTTCGCTCTCCACTCCCCCCCCCACACAAAACTCTCCCCCCCCCACAGGAGCGTGGGGTGTGAAGGGAATTTTTACAATAACAGAAGTTCCACTGAATGCTAAATAAATCATAGCATGCCTTAATGTACTGCATAATTTTTAATGGTAGAACTTCCTTTTCATTGTCTCAAATCCCCTCCCTCCCACAAACCTACATAATATATTTTTGATATAATCATTAATACAAATTGAACTGGGAAGAAGCATTCTTTCATACTCAGTAGATTTCAGTAGATTTAAGATGGCTACACTGACATAGTGACATATCATTGTAACTCGGCTACCATTTTTTGTGTGGATATATTGACTATTTTAAGGGAGAAATTAACGAACAAGGGTGTAGTGCTTATGATTGGTCTGTTGTCAGTCATTATAGAAGAAGCAGAATACTGTAAACTGAAGAATCTATTGGCAGCATCCCAATTCCAAATAACAATCTGAAGGACTGCCAGAGCAATAAATGCTCCATGTGATTTTCTAGGTCAAAATCAACAGCAAATCAATATTAATAAAAAATCAATGTTAACATAAGCATGATTGGTGGATGCCACAACAACATCATCTCTTGGAAGATTTTTTTAACTGCAAAATCCAAGAAATGATGCCAGCTTTGCCCCATTCTTTTACATCATTGCTACACCTTGCTTCAATCTTTACATTAAGTTGTCATCTTTTCTGATGTGGTCAGTTCTCATCGGCATCTTTTGCATGGCAGTCATGGTGACGGAGCACATGTTTGCATGCATGAGGCACTAGGTTCAGTCTCCAGGTAAAAAGAGTTTTGGGAGGAGTAGGTAATAGGAATAGGTAGGTAATAGGAATGTTCTTTGCCCAATGCCCCAGAGAGCTGCAGTCAAAGCAGATAGTTCTGGGATAGATGACTAATAGTCTGACCCAGTATAAGGCACATGTGCTGGCCACCACCCATCTGATGTCGACACATCTACTGGTCACACACCCAGTGGCCGCATGTTTGGCATTAGTGAGAAAGGAGCCCCTACATGGTAGAGAGATTGTTTTCTGGCCTTGTTTTTTCCCCCCTCCCACACAGGACACTGGGCTATTTCTTGGGGGTATTCCCTGGGTTTTCTTGATTATTTTCTGCATTTGTGCTGCTCCTCCTGCAGAGAGCTCATGGGCCTCTTTCCTTCTCCCTCATGTTGTACTCATGATAGCCATGTGGGGTGAGCTCTGATAGGTTATTTGACTTAGGATTGGTCCTGGTTGGATGATCAGACCATTACTATATACCACATTGGCACTCTGCAGCGGGGCTCCCTGCGACGAACGCGGTCCCTTACACTTTAGGACCAGGCGCATAAACCCTTCTCAGGCTAAGCATCAACACTTAAAAACCTGAGGGGAGGGTAAAATGAAACCTTTCCCCTACTAATGAGGGAAAAGATTAATACTGGATATTAAGGATCAAGCTTAAATTTATGATACTGTGGGTACAAAGGTGTGTGTGTGTGTGTGTGTGTGTGTGTAGATTTAAAAGTAATGCAGGTTAATAACACCAAGCTGACACGTAGGATTTGGGTATCAAACAAAATAAAAATAAGTTTATTATTAATTCTCAAAATCTTAGTTCTAGAAAATAACTTTAAACCTGCCTACCCTACCCCAAACACTTTGTAATTAACCTAAGTCCCTATAATTCTAAATACTTTCACTCCTAATACAAGCACTGATTTCTCTCAAAACTCCTGACAGACAAGGACACGAATAATCCAACTAACCTAACTCCCCCAACTCTCTACCACACTCAACTAACTACTCTGACATCACTCAAACACTCCTTATATACTCAGGGCTGGTGCTACCATTAGACGAACTAGGCGTCTGCCTAGGGCGTATGGCTAAAGGGGGTGCAGAAACGCCTTGAAATTTTTTAGTGCTGTAGCAGGCGCCTGCCTGGGCAGTGACTCGCCTGCTGGAGTGCGCGACCGAGGCGGGCGGGCGGGGGGCTGGCTCAGAGAGGGACTCCCACCGCGGGCGCTCCGCTCCTGCAGCAACGCGGCCAGCCCACCGGCAGCCGGGCGGGATCTGCCGCCGCCGCTGCTTCCCCCCACGCGGTGCGGTGGCTCCTCTCCGGCTCCCTCGGCATGCGCTGCCAAAGTGCGGCACTGACAGCCCCCCCTCCTTCTCCTTGGCCCGGTAGCCGGCTCAAGTGGGAGGGGGGGTAAATATCTGACCTTGCCTAGGGCGCCAAACTGCCTTGCACTGGCCCTGTATATACTCCTCCCCCCACCCTTTCCACGACGTCACAAACCACACCCACTCAGTTCAACATTCTATACTAACTAAATATACTAAAGCAGACGTACACCAGGGAATTGAATTGTGGGTTTACGCCACACTCCCCTCCTCAGATTCTTTCTTTCTTTTTCTTTTTTCTTCTTTCCGTAGCATCTCTGAGTACACAGAAACTTATAAAGCAAGAATACATATTCAGAATCTCTAAATATTTTGCTGCATTAAGAAGTCCTCTCACTTAAAAAACAAAGGAGTGACTTACAGCACAATCCTGTCCCCATTTTCCTGGCAGTAAGTCCCATTGAACCCAATGGCACTTACTTCTGAGTAGAGAGACAGCATGGCGTATTGGTTAGAGTGTTGGGCTGGGACTTGGGAGATCCGGGTTCTAGTCCCTACTCAGCCATGAAGCTCCCTGGGTGACTTTGGGCCAGTCACTGACTCTCAGCCTAACTTACCTACACAGGGTTGTTGTGAGGATAAAATGGAGAGGAGGAGGAGGATTATGTAAACTGCCTTGGGTTCCTTGCAGGAAAAAATGTGGGGTATAAATATAATAAATAAATAGATAGATAGATAGATAGATAGAGATAGGATTACATTCCTATTGGATTAGGCCACGGTCCAGCCAGATCAGCATTCTACCACCAGCAAAACCAAGTATATGCATTCTCCAGCGGTCTTCTGGTGGAATATGATTTACCTTCTGTCCACTCCTGACATAAAGTACCACACACAAGTTACAAGCACATTGGAGGTAGCTAGTTTTCATCTTCAGGATCATGTGCAACCCTTTCTTGATTTTGCATCTTCACTTTCAGTTTCTGCTAAAGGAAAACTATTGCTTCGTCAGGCATTTGAAAAATAATCTTCCTGTCACTGAAAAAACTAGCTTGATAACTTTCCATCTACCATTCTTTCCTTTCCTTTTTTTTTATTACATGCAGGTTGCTCCTGGCATGTTTGATGCATCTGTGGCTGGATTTTTATTTCTGATTATTATAAAACACACACTGCATTTCTAGAAACGTCACTGAAGCTTGCTGAGATGTAATCTGACATATTAAAAGGTTTGGTACAGTTTTTTCATGCCAAATATATTTTCCTTCAGAAGACTGATTGTAAAAGATTACAATAGATGTGTGCTTAAAAAGGAACAGTCTACAAAGAAATAAACATCGTGAAGGATCTCTCATGGCCTGTGGAAGGAGTCTTCCCTATATTGTTTGTTTGGTCTACTACTAGGATGTATGAGCATTTTGTTCCTGTTCACAGATCAAGAGAACATGTCCCATTTGCAACCCTGATATGCGAACATGAGCAGGAGCATAACTCTCAGGAAATGTTTGACTTCACGTTCGAAAGTGCGCACTTCGGAAACTGCATATTTCCCACCCTATTGCATTTTTATGCTTTCGGCCGATGGAGGGAAATGCACATTTGGGGTGCATGTTTGGAAAAGTGCATTCTTCATGTTTGAAAATGCAGACTTTTCCTGTTTTGGGGGGAGGAAATGCTCACATTTGGGAGCAAGAACAAAGTGAGACCAACATTGAGTTGGAAAACTGAGAACCTTGATGAGCTCAGACATCACTCTTTCTCCCATCCATACACTAGGAATGGGTTCTACACTCTGTCTGGAGTGCAAACTGAGAAGGAGGAGACCGAATGTTGAGAGAATTTCAGCTTTGATTGAAAGCCATGTTCCTAGCTCTCATGGTAATAGAGAACTTCATGTAACATTTCGCTTGCATCACACTCCAGATTCCAGTTGAAGAAGCAGCCCTACTGTTCTTGCTCCCTAGAGAGTCCTTCACAAGATTTACTTACAGCAGCTTAGATCATCCTCAGCATGCCCTAGACAGTCTTTTATTCACACAAGGCTACAAAACATTAACTAGTAACTGTTTTTCCATGTTCCCAAATCACCTCACTGTGAGGTAACCATTATGGGCTGTTTGGAAAACACTCCAGGTTAAAAGCACAGGGAATAACACAGCAAGAAGGTTGCCAAAAGTATTCACTGAAATGCTGCTATAGCCTAACTAGTTTGTGTGAAGAAAATGCTACTTAAAAGCACATTTGACATCTCAGAAAGCATCCTAAAGCACAAAGTAATGGTTAGGAGAACACGGTGCTCCCCCCCCCCCCACACACACTTTCTGTATTGCACTGAGAGAGGCTGTATATGTCGTCTTCAATAAAGTGCTTGTGTGCTTACAGAACATGTCAGAGTGTGGCAGGATGGGCAAGCAATGGCCCTGATGTCGGCACACCTTTCTGGCCCCATCACCTGATGGACTCGTATGAGAACTTTGTTGCAGTTCATTTTTTTACCAGAATTTACCCAATTCACACCTCTCGGAACCAAACGTGGACCTGAATACAATCTGTGGTCAAAGACTGTGCATTTCCACTCTTGTGATGGGATTTATGGATCCCCAAAAATGCATTTGAAAAATGTGTATGTTTGAAAAATGCACATGAGAAAATGCATACTTCTGAAACATATGCACAAACAAGCTTTAATCAATGAGAGAAAATGCATACATTTAGAACAGGGATGTTGAAGAGTCCTTGGTCTCGAGTCACGAGTCGAGTCACGAGTCTCGAGTCCGAGTCCGAGTCCTTGGTCCAAAATGGTGACTCACGAGTCCCGAGTCCCGAGTCACTCCCAAAGCTGACTCCACGAGTCCCTATTAAAATCAATGGGGGTTTTCCCCAACAAAATAAGGCTACTTCAGATGTGTGGCTTAAATAAATTCTAGGCACAAGTGTGCCTTTTTATCTCAAAACTCTGCTACTGATTTTGACAAGAACAGACCAGGTAGACAAACCCAAAATAACCAGGCAGGGAACCCCAAAACAGGCAGGCAGAGGCCTTTGTCTTGGACAATTCAAACTGTGGAACTGGTTAAGAAGAGACCAGGCAGGCAGAGGAGGCTGGGAACCCCAAACAGGCAGGCAGAGGCAGCCAAACCCAAAATGTCTGAAAGGTTACATTAGTAAAATGATTTTAAAAAATAAACTTGGATTGTTACTGCAACTAGGTCCAGACAGCACCTGCAGGTGGCATCAAGCAGGGATGTTGACGAGTCCTTGGTCTCGAGTCCCGAGTCGAGTCTTGAGTCCCATTAAAAATATTGGGACTCGAGTCCGACTTGAGTCAGAGGGGGGACTCAGTCCAACTCACGAGTCGAGTCCTCGAGTCTGAGTCCCCATCCCTGATTTAGAAATGTGCACAATTGAGGCGTATGTTTGGAGAAATACATATAAAAATGTGCAAAAGAAATTTGTGAAAAGAAAAAAAACAAAGCTCACAACCTGATAAGAACACAAGTCAGAATGAGTTTTGAGGTGGGATTTAGTGAATCTCAGGCTCATTTGCTCATTCACACATTCCTACCGGGGATCCAGTTGAATATGAGAAATCCCCTCTGGACGTAGGGGATTCCATGCAATTTGGAACATGAGTGGGATTGGATATGAGCCTCTATGGGCATACAGATGTCACCATCACTGCCAAAGCAACATCATCAACTGATGCCACCACTGCAGCAGCTAGGGAACAGAATTTGGGGGCCCAAGGGGAATAAGTAAGAGGGATGCAGACCCTATTATGCTCCAAATTATTCAGAAGTGGAAGAAGGCCTGAAAAATTTATATCTTTAAAAAATAGCTCAATTTTCTGTGCCAAATCAGAATGAAACTGAGGTGGTGTGTGTGTGTGTGTGTGTGTGTGTGTGTGTTAGCTATCAGTACAAATTGCTAGCATTAAGTTTTCATCTCTCCTGACAAACACTAAGGGATAAAACATAATTTGTATCTAGAAGCTATGTCTTTCCCCCTCTTTTTACTCTCAAGTAGGTGCAGGGGGGCTAATCCACATTTAAAAAAAAACCCTACTCCCAGTTAGGGATCCTGATCTGGGTTGGTCCCCCTGTGCCTATTCTAACATAACAATGAAAACAAGATGTGGCTCCTAGATATGGATTTAAAGTAATGTCTGTTTTGGCCCTTATACATTCTGGAAGAAACTTTGATATTTTGCAAACTACTGGGATTAGCACTGATCCTCTTTGTGGTACAAGATAGATTTCCTTAAAGGCCTCATTCCCTGTTGTTTTCATGCATGAGTATCTCTTGTCAAAAATGTATTTTCTAGGTTTAATAATTGCTTGGAGACATGGATCCAAGAAACTAAAATGATCACAAGGCATATATGTATATGCTATCATGTTTACTATAACCTTCTAATCCAATTTCATCTTTTCTTTTTTAAGAAGGTGTACCTGGCATAGGTTTGGAGCCAATTCACTTGAAATATGTAGAGGGAAATGTATTTATTATTCACACAGCTCTAGTTGTTATCCAGTTTTGCACATGAAGCAGAGCCCTAAACACAGGTCTTTGCAGGTATGTAAATTTCTTAGTCCTTCTGCATCACTTGTGCATCTATTACCATAACATCTAAGAGTCAGAAAATAAATGTAATGGTTTGCATGCAATGCAGCTATGCAAAGGTACAACCCAAAGGGATGGTGTTTATCTGAACCATGTTTAGAGCTACCAAAATGTCTATATGTGAAGAGAGTGTGTGTGTTTTTCCTTACGTTTTTGTTATGTGTGTATGTATCATAATCGTAATCTGTTTGTATTCTGCTTTTGCCTCCAAATGGAAGTCCAAAGCAGCTAACAACATCATACAAAAACAAATATAATGATAGCAAATACAGTATCAAAGACAATAATATGAAAAATTATCTGACAATAAAGATGCTACAATACACTTATAAACATTTGGGCATTTGATTAAAAGAGAGAAATCACAAATCCACAAATCTAGAGCCAGCATAAGGCAAGAGAAAAACTAGGCACAATGAATTAATACAATAGTAGTTCTAAGGGCAGGATCCAAAGAGCCATCACGCTCCCAAAACCTCTCATGTAAAACCTGCCATCTCACCACAGGTTAATACACAGGCAACAAAAGTGGAGGCAGCCCACGCACGCTACTCTCACACCAAATACACAAACTATCGAAAGGCCTCCAATGGTGGTTGGGATTTTATAGCCCAGTCTGGAGCATGCTTCACAAGGTACCATACCCTCCAACATTTCACAGATGAAAATAGGGACACACATGTGAATTTGTAAAAGGTATGGTACCTTGTCGAAAGCGACTTCCGGGGTTCTGGCGCTAGGTTGTTTATGTAGAAAATGACCTAATTTGCACAAATTACAGCCAAATTTGCGCAAATTAGGCCGTTTTCTATGTAAACAACGTAGAGCTGAGGGACCCAAAAGTCCAGCAAGCGCCTCAGCTGGCGCTCATGCTCGGCTCGCAAGGCAGGAGCACTTGGCTCACACGCTGCACGTAGAGTGCTGGGCATGTCGCCCATCTCTATAAAATCTGTCATTTCCGCTTCCTCTCTAGCCTTGTTCAGACATTCGGCTTAAAGTGTGTACTTGGATGGGGCTGCGCATGCTGGCTCCACCTTCTATGTCTCTGGGCACACTGGCTAACTCACTCACCCCATTCAGACCTTGGCAGCGTATGAGATAAGGCAGAGGTCCACAATGACTAGCAATGTATGAAAAATCCATTTCATTTCATTTTTGATCAGGATTTATCCAGTTTGCACCTCCTGAGCTGAACATAGATTCAAATGTAATCTGTGATTGAAGTCTGTACATTTCTGAGCTTGCAATGTGATTTAAGAGGGGGCATGCATTTGACAGCACGCGAACATTTGAAAAATGTGCTTGAATGCATACTTTTAAAAAATGCACACGAACACGCTTTATTCAATGGGACAAGAACACATGCATTTCAAAGAAGCACACAATTGATGCGTACATTTGGAAAAGTATGCATGAAAATATGCAAGAATCTTCATGCAAAAAGTAAAAAGCAAAGCTTGCAATCTGATATGGACACAAGACCTGAACGAGCTTCAAGGTGGAATTTAGAGAACTTCAACGAGGTTGAGTTTTGCTTGTGTGGGCAATTCTACTTGCGTTCAAGTGCACACGAGTACAACTTCCTTTCATAACTTGCTGGTTCAACATGGCAAGGTATGAATAGAGGGGGCGGGGCTGGTGCACCCAGAGATGTAGGGGGCAGGGCTTGTGTGCATTGCCCCATCCTAGCACACACTTTAAGTCTTCAGGCATTCAGGCAAATGCCTGAATAGGGCTTCTGTTTCTTAATTTTCCAGTCTTACATTCAATTCATCCTGATCTTTGAGAATCTTTTTCAAAGTTTGCATGAAAATCCAGAAATTTTGGCGCACATTTGCCCTAACACATGCATTTTTGTATGCATTTTTGCCTAATTAATACATTTTTGCAAGAGGTTTTCCCAATGTAATGTATTTTTAAATGTCATTTTCAATAATCCATGCATTTTTGCATATTCTTTCCCCTGATATATACATTTTTGTATGCATTTTTTGATTGGAGAACTTAATCGCAAAATTCAGAGAAGTGCGAATTTTGAAGGATAACGTAGTTTCAGTTCTCATATTGGTTTGAATGTATGAAAAGTACAAAATTAAGTAAGTTGCATTAAAATACTAGCCAAACTAATTGCTCCTTTATCAATAGTTTTCCACTTCAGTTTTGTCCTATCTGTCATCTTTACATTGCATCAGTAGCTGCAGCTGAAAACAACAGAATGAAATTGAATAGGGATAAATGCCAAGTTCTGCACCTAGGAAAAAGGAACCAAATGTACAGTTACAGGATGGGGGATACTTGGCTCAACAATACTACAAGTGAGAAGGATCTTGGAATTGTTGTAGGTCACAAGCTGAATATGAGCCAGCAATGTGATGTGGCTGCAAAGAAGGTAAATGCTATTTTGGGCTGCATTAATAGAAGTATAGCGTCCAAATCGCGTGAAGTGATAATTCCCCTCTACTCAGCACTGGTTTGGCCTCATCTTGAGTACTGCGTCCAGTTCTGGCCAGCACACTTTAAGAAGGATGCAGACAAACTGTAAAGGGTTCAGAGGAGGGCAACAAAGATGATCAGGGGAAACAATGCCCTATGAGGAAAGACTGAAGGAACTGGGCCTGTTTAGCCTTCAGAAGAGAAGACTGATGGAAGACATGATAGTGCTCTTCAAGTATTTGAAAGGTTGTCACACAGAGGAGGGCCAGGAGCTCTTCTTGGCCATCCCAGATTACAGGACATGGAATAATGGGCTCAAGTTACAGGAAGCCTGATTCTAGGTGAACATCAGGAAAAACTTCCTGACTGTTAGAGCAATACAGCAGTGGAACCAACTACCTAGGGAGGTAGTTGGGTCTCCCACACTGGAGGCATTCAAGATGCAGCTGGACAGCCATCTGTCAGGGACGCTTTAACTTGGACTCCTGCATTGAGCAGGAGGTTGGACTTGATGGCCTTATAGGCCCCTTCCAACTCTACTATTCTACGATTCTATGATCAACAGTCCAAACAGACTTTACTTCTGAAACATTGGCCTATGGACCCAAGACAAACTTCTCCAATAGATCCTGGGTTCTCTCTGATGCTCCTCACCCAGTCAGTGTTTACTAATACTCATGAAATCTCATAGCCTCGGTCTGGAAAGGTAGTATTTGTACTGTAGAGAGTGCAAAATAGACAATAAATTAAAAGAGTTGGCAAGATTGGATAGGTAAACATGCTCTTATTAAATGTTTCATTTACATCCTTTTTACTTGGATATATATATATATATATATATATGAATGTGTTGGGTTTGAAGGAGAGCATTTTAACTTTAAGCGTTATCATTTTCAGAAAAAATTGTAACCATAAATCCTTGTCAGCCAGAATATCAATGTTATCTCTTCAGTGAGATTGAATCTGTGGGAAGCTATTTTTAGTGCTCTTTCTATAATGTTACGGTCCAGATCTTGCTGTCAGTTCATACAGCAGAGTTTCTTGCAGCAGACGTGGTCAATGGATCCTGTCAGGTCTGAGTGACCTGTTTTCAAATTCTGCTTGAGCCTGAGGTTTGCTAGTTGAATTAGCTAGCTGGACCTGAGCAAGTAAGGGAACAATCCTATGGCACCTAGACATTGTCTGTGAGGCCATAGGATAGCTTGGATTTCCAGTTCCAAGGCTGGAGGCAGCGCTGGGAATCAGATCTCCACGCCTCCCCCACCCCCTCGCAGCTGGTGTGGAAAGAACGGCGCTGGGCGGCTGCTCTCCGAGTTTGGGAAAGTGACCTCAGAGAGGGGTTAAAGGGGACATTTGCAGGTGCAGGGAGGAGAAGAAACTGGAGCAGCCAGAATATGGGGTATCCTGAAGCTGCCCCAGCTGCCTTCCCTCCCCCTCCGAGATACCATTGCTGGATGGCCAAAAATGGCCATCTAGCGACATTGCAGAGTGGGAGGGGAGGGGGGGCGAAGGTCACCTCAACTGCTCCTCCTGCTCCGCCTTGGGTGAGCATGAGCCTCCGAGTTCGGAGGCTTACGCTCATCTCCATAGGACTGCGCCCTTCGTCTCCTTGAGGACATTTTGATTTTTTGACGCCACTGAGAAAGTACGTCCCACTCAACTCAGTGGGTCTTATGTTTGAGTATATATGTTTAGGATGGAACTGTACAGGTGCTTTTTGTTAGGGATGTGCAAGGATTTAATTCAGGGGGTGGAAATTAGTCATGTATCCGAGAGTCGGGGGGGGGCTGAAAGTGGCCCACTCACACACACACCCGAGACTCCAGCAACTTACCTTCCTGCCGCTGAATCCGTCGATCCATAGTGTGCTCTTTTACTAGGGGAGAGTGCATGCTTCTAGGAAGAGAACCCATACACTCTCTGGTGTCCTACACATTAGATTAGAACTTTGAGTGATTTGGGGGTTCTTGAGGGCGTAAGTACTTGAGGAATCCATGTGGGCTCAAACTACCGTCACCCTCTGCTTTGTGTGTGTCTCTTTGTGGAGGTGGGGGTGTGGCCACAGCCCACAGGTGCTCAGGCTTCACTGCTCCTAGACTTTCTCACACACCTCCTCAGGCTAGCTTCACATAGGTTTCTCTTCCCCTCTTCTCCAGGCACTATTGCCCCACTATGCCACTATGCTGGCAAGCCTGACTGTGTGTCTATTCCTATTGAAGGAACGAGTGTGTGTGTGTGTGTGTGTGTGTGTGTGTGTGCATGCTGCCCAATAGCCAAAGCTCTCTGGATGGTTTACAACAATCCACAGAATACAATAAAATACAGTACAAAATGCAAATATGATTTTTAAAAAATCATAAAATTTCAGTATAATAATTTAAAAAAACAAATGTACATGTTAAACAAGTTAATACAACTAGACCTGTTAAAAACAGCTGACATAAGCCCCCCCCACACACACACACCACCATGTGCCATTAAGAGCTATATTACATGCCATTAAATGCCTCGGCATGAGAGGGCAGTTTTAACCTGGCACCAAAAGTATAACAGAGTTGGCGCCAGGCAGGCCTCAGTGGGGAGAGATCATTCCATAATATTATTCATCCAAACCCTGGATAACTATCTGGATCACAAATAAGGATGTTTTGTCTAAGTTGACTAACTGCTGGAGGTGTAATGCTGCTAATGTGCTTTGGTAATGTTACAGGTTCATTAATCTAGACCAGTGTTCTCCAACCTTGGGTCTCCAGATGTTTTTGGCCTACAACTCCCAGCATGCCCCAGCTATGCTGGCTGGGGCATGCTGGGAGTTGTAGGCCAAAAACATCTGGGGACCCAAGGTTGGAGAACACTGGTCTAGACAACAGGAATGATGATTGGCATAAACATACAACCGTAACTGGCAGAGTGACTCAGCAGTTTTCAGAACAATTTGCAACCCTTCTTCTGTTCTAATAGTGTCGTATTACCTTCAGCATATCCACACATTGCTATTTCCTTAATATTGTTGACTACTAGTGTCCCGTATAAGGGAATGCCTTTAAATCATAGACTCTCCCATCACTGCAGGTTTCAGCAGCTAATTCTAATTGAATTCACACACTTTTAGAGATCCTCATTTGAATGAAAAACTAAGAGCATTAGCAGGTTTCTCTGCTGCATCAGCTATATTCACAGGTTGAACAAGCTTCTCTTACCGTGCCTTGCAAATTAGCCAATAGAGATTCTTTGAGGGGTGTGTGTGTGTGTGTGTGTGTGTGTGTATAAAACCCTATCTATGCATTCAGAAAGAAATGAATAAAAGAAGTGAAAAGTGGCAATAAATCTCTCATTTACAGTGGTCTGTCAAAAGTCTGAAATGGAAAATAAATAAATAAATAAATGGAAGAATCAAAAGTCTCTGAAAATAATAAAAATAAATATATAGAAAAACCATGCATCATGCATCAATGCAAGTTAATTGCTCATGTATTAATGCAAGTTCACACACACACACACACACACACACAGGCAGATAATTCAAAATCCCAAAATCTGGGGAGAAATTCAGCAGGGGAGAATTTCATAACCATCCCTAAGACTGATGTGCAGAAGTGAGGGACGTGATTCTCATTTTCTCTTCCCTGCTCTCACTAGCACCTTTGCCCACAATTTGTTACTTCCCTTTAGCCACAAGAATGCGGCAGCAATAAAAGCAATGTGAGGTTTCCAGTCGAAGGACACTGGCCCGATCGTTCCCACCGTCGTCAGGTTTCCAGCAATTCAGTAGGAAAGCTTGACGACAAGAAAATGTAAGTGGAAAACCTTCCCAAGCTTTGTTGCACTGCCGAGATGATTTTTCTGTGCCTAAATGATATTGACTCTTGTTCTTATTGAAGAGGAAATAAATATGTGCTGGGAGCCACTCAGACATCCATTCATCATTCCGCCATGCAAAAGATAGAACCTCCCCGCCCCGCCCTCGTGGGCCAGAATACAAAATCCAATGGCAGCTACTGTAGCACAAAATCAATAGGCTGTATTAGAAAACTCAAAAGCTAATCAGAGCCCAATCTCGAGGCATGATGTACTCCCACAGAATCACTGCTTCAGGACATAACTCAATTTTCTCAACACCACCGACTGCAGCTTAATTCAAGCATTTAGGGGGAAATGAGAGTCTTTAAAATATACATTTTCTTCTTTATTGCTTCCGAGTGAAGCTTCAGCGCAGCACTGTAATGAATAATGATAACATACACTCTTAAAAACCGAAGCTGGCTCCGTCATTATGCCAAAATAGGACGAGGAGCCCTGCTGTGTAAGGAAACGAGGCACCATTAGTAAACATCATCTCTTCTTTTCTTAAAAAACAGGGAGAAGAAAAGGGGGGGAAATGAAAAGGGAAGATGGCTATTCTTACTTATTCAGCATTCTGCTCATAGCAGTAAAGGTAAAAGGACTATTGCCTGGTTGCTTTAATTTGCAGGAAATATGGGTCAAGTGATTTTGAAGCCAGAATGTCGATACCGTTTAGAAAACAGGCACAAAAAGAACCCTAGGTAATTGGGAATTGGTTGGGGAAACATGACATTTGGGCGTATGGGAAGGTCAGATTAATTGATCAAATTAGTCCTAGCCTTCTCAAGTTTTACATTTGCACAAACTAGAATAAAAAAAACTGGAATGCTGCTATAATAGGAAACACCATGATGGTCAAGGATATTGGGGATCTAATGATTTTTTGAGGCACATCATAACTTCTTTGCTATTCTGTCATACACTTGTATTACATGCATATACACCTGCTGCATATGTGTGACTGACTTGGTCTATGGCAGGGAACACCTACGGGAGTTGACCACAGCATAGGTTTGTCACAGGGTCCCCTGGCAAGGGAATACCAGACCTTCCATCCTCCATTATCAACTGCAAAAGGAGACATAAACAGGCAAGTAGGTGATGTGAGTTTCACTAGGGAGTTTGCTCCCTAGTTACAGCACTGGAAAGCATCATAGCTGCCCATGAACCCCTGGTACATCAAGGTACCAGTTCTCTGGGCATCTTGGGAAAGGCCTATTTGCCAAAACCCATAAGGGAATCCTGTGTAGGGCCATGTGGAGTTAGGGGAAAGGAACACAGGACATTGCCTTATACCAAATCACAACATTGATCCATCTGGCCCAGTATTATCTACACTGACTTGCAGAGGCTCTTCAAGATTTCAGACAGGAATCTTGCCCAGACTCCTCGAGATGACTTTGGCATGTAATGCGTGTGCTCTACTGCTGAGCTACAACCCTTCCATGGGCTTTCTTTTGTGTTTTTCCGGCCAGTCAACAAAAGCGTCATTGCCCCACTCTGGATGCTTCCTCTGCCATGGAGAAGGTACAGGGAGAGGTATAGGCTGTGGAACACCTGACATAGTTTGCAAAGAAAGCAGGTCTTTTGGTAATAAACTTTGGTCCGATGACAGCTATGCAGCAGTCAGGACACCTTCTGTTTAGCTACCAGCAATTTATCTTCCTACATGGTTGAGGAAAAGGCTTCGACCCCCAAATTGCCTGGTTGGGGCCAGCACTCACCCACTTGTCCTGGCCCTGGTTGCCAACCCAATCCTCTTTTGTTAGAAAGCTGCATTCCTTCTCCTCCTGTCACCCTTTGTGCTCCACTCCTCTCCTCTCCTCTATCCCATCCAGCCCAATTCTTGGGAGAGGCATTTCAACCTTTTAGAATGGAGAAGATCTGCGCAAAAGCCAGGAAACTACCAAATGATAAGTGGTTGGGGGAAAGGGGGGCATCCAGGGAACACTGAAGGTCCAGGTTTGGAGGGTTAGCTGTGGAGGGCTGGATGTGTGCCCAAGGCCTGAGGTTCTGCAACCCTACCCTTTGTCATTCGGGCTCTCTAAATGAGAGGGAATGCATCTCCTTTGCCAAGGTAACTGGGCCAATTCCTTTTATTGCCTGCCAACCACTCATTCTTGAATTACAAAATAGCTATCCAATGTCCAAGTCATATGCATTGGAAAATCCATAGCATCTTATAGGGATGCTGGTCAGCCATGATTAAACATGAATCCAGTGTTCATTGAGAAGAGATGCCTTGATTAGTGCACGTGAGGAACAAATGCCTTGGCTACTATGTTGAGGAAGCCACATTACTTGTGGATTAGCACTGTCGATTGTGGGCTTGTGGCTATGCTGTAAATCAATTCCCTGGTCATGTGTAATGCTTTACATCTAAGCTATTTTTTCATCTTACATCCTCCTCTCCCAACTCAAGCCTCCAAGAGGCATTAAACATTACACTGAGTAAACAAAAGCTAATTAAGCAATGCTTAAAAATGCCCCAGAGAGGAAGTGAGAAAGAGATGTACAGATCGTAGGCACAGTCTGTTTTTGGCAAGTATGTCTAATGTGACAGCACATTCAACCCACTCTATGTCTGCACAATCCAGCATCTGGCATGGCAATAATTACTAGACTTCACAACATTTCTTGGAAATTGTCCATATATTACACTCTGTACAGTAGCAGGCCTTCTGGAAGTATTGCAGTTTTTCAATATATCACTATTCATCTCATTAATATTTACTTAACCTTCTAATTTCTGAAAATTGCCTCTTTTTACAGTGATTTAAATGTTTTGTGAATTTGCTTGGGGGATAATTTAAAAGAACAATATTTCTATTTTCCCATATATATATATATATATATATAGTTTACACCGTGTATCCAGGGCACAAATGTCTATTGTAATTGTTGTTTTACCACATATTTATCTTGTTTGTACATACAAAAATCCAATAATGTAGAGTTATGTTATTCCCATATTAAAGACTAGGGATTAAGATTGAGAGATTGTGCCTTGTCCATGAGCACAAAAAGATTTGAACCCATGTCTCCGAGAGACGAGTCTAGTCATCATCATCATCAGGCGATCACTCGTGACCGAGTAAGATTGTCTTCCGGGATAAAAGGAGGAAATTCTAAAGAAGATTGTGTAGACTCTAGCGATGGGTCCGTAAGTGACTGTGGAGGCCAATTCTAGATCCACACAGCTTCCCACAGTGAGGACACAGGTTACCAGATAGAAGATGGTCCTGTAAAGGATTCATTTGACGTGCTTTTCGCTTAGCCCGTCACTATTCATTGGATCACACTGTTCTGATTACTGCAACTAATGACAACATCATGAACTGAGCTAATTGAATAATAATAATAAAAAAAGAACAACTTATTCTGTTTACCCTAGGTCCTTTCTGGAGCAGAGTTGGAGGTTCACCCATCATTAGCTTGGGGTGTTCCTGGATTCAGTTTTGATTCTTGACAGTCTGGCCATACCAGTGACCATGAATGCCTTTTTCCCAGTTATACATGATAGGCCAGCTGTAGCAGTTCCTTGAGGACAAAGGTTTGGCCACTATCACTCAAATTGATTGCTGTAATGTGCTCTACATTTGGAAGCTTCAGCTGCTGCAGAAAACTGCTGCCTGGCTGTTTGCTGGGGGGTCAAGCACAGAGAGCAAATTACTCCCATGTGGCTTGTCTGCACTGGCTTCCTGTTAGCTTCCGGGCATGATCTGAGATGTCTGTTATTTATTACTTTTAAGACCCTAAATAGCAGCATATGGGTGGAAGTTCCTCCAGTTAGAGTGGCCACTTGGGCATTGCCAAAAAAGAGGAAATGCAGAACCAAAAATTAAAAAAGAGGAACAGAAGAGGACACAGATTTGCATAAGATTTACATATGTTAATTTATACATATAGAAGCAAATTTAGACATAAATACAATACATCACACCATAGTGGGAAAGGCTGTGACCAGGTGACCTGTGTGCCTACCCAGTCTGATGTTCAGGTGCTAACTGTTGATGAGCAACTTCTTATGGTTCTTTATCTTTAAACTGTCCTTGAACTGGGCAGTCATTCAAATAGAAGACATTTTCAAATAGTGGACTGCCCTCCAACACCCCTCAAATAGAGGACTGTCCATTGTAAAGTACGACACATTGTTCCCCTATTTCCTAGAGGCGTGCACCATATCCCAGATTTAACTCACCACCAC
Source organism: Shinisaurus crocodilurus (assembly GCA_021292165.1). Taxonomy (NCBI): domain Eukaryota; kingdom Metazoa; phylum Chordata; class Lepidosauria; order Squamata; family Shinisauridae; genus Shinisaurus; species Shinisaurus crocodilurus. The sequence continues at coordinate 29,246,745 of CM037876.1, forward strand.
TTGAATGGCTTGATGCAGGTCAGACCAATTTGGAAGCTGTCTGCTTTGACTCAGGTACCAAACCCAAGCCGAGATTCGGAAATCTGAGGCTTTGTGCCTCTGACCAACTATCATGGGTAGAGATGTCTGAGGATTTCATTCAGGGGGTGGAAATCCGGCAGGCTAGCTGGGCTTGACCCCCCCCCCCACTCCATCCTGCTTATCTCTTCCCCGGCTCAATTCACATTCTCCCAAGTCAAGCTGGGGAAGCTACTTCCAGGCTCCCAGAAGGCTGTTTACATAGAAAATGCCTTAAGATATTCCTAAAGCGGCTGCAATTTCCATAATTTGCACAAATTGTGGCTGCTTTTGATGTGTCTTAAGGCATTTTCTATGTGAACAGCGGCCCGCTGGGAACCCGAAAGTCCAGCATGTGGTGCAGCGCACGCCAGCTTTCAGCCCAGCTTGGTGGGTGCAGCAGCAGCATCCGCCGAGCCGGAGGCGGATCACCCACCCCTAATCTTGGGAAATTAAAAAAAAAAAATGACTATGACTTTTGTTGTTGTTGTCAGAATTGGATGATACTTTCAAGCAAAGTACTGGCTTAGGAGGGGATTTTGCTTGCCAAATGTCAGAAAACAGGTACAGGTGTCTTTGTGCTATGCGCTTTTATATTTTCATTTACTTTTTCAGCAGAATTGCTGATAACTTTTTTAAAATTTATTTCTTGGCAGAACTTGAATAAATTCGCAGAGGTAATTGGCTCTTCTGATTGGATTGAGCCAATCAAGATTCAGATGAATAGGTGCAGGGTTGTTGTTTTTTTATTATTTTATGCAAGAGCAGCCTTTACATTTTGAGGATATTCAAAAGAAGGATGTTCTCATCCCCTATCTTGTGGACCAGTGCTCAGAAAATGATGGGATAGCCTAGATGTGTCTCTAGATAAGAAACCTACAATGTTTCAGAAGGATAGATGCAGGTGTGGAAGGGAAATCCTTGGGGGGGGGGGTTGCAGGGGAGGGAGTGATTTGCTTCCCCTTCCTACATCCTCTATTTTTTTGGGGGGGGGATTTGTATGAAAATAGCATATGTCATAGAGGGACCCCTGGCTAGGAAACTTGCAAAGTGTCATAAAGATAGTTGCAGAGGCCCAGGAGTTATGTTGCTTGAAATCTGACATAATGCTTTTTTTTTCATAATGAAGCCTGGTGGCCAGCCCGGGATTAACCATTAAGCAATATAAGCACGTGCTTAGGGCACCAAGGGAAGGGGGGCACCACAGAGTACCACCAGAGTACCACAAATTTTTGCATTTGCATTTTTCCCCTTATAACAGTTTTATTTTTATTTTTTAAAAATGCATCAAACAGTGGTGAAAATATGTATTTCTTTCTGTTGCCCTAGTTACGAGTAAGTAATTGGCTTATATAGCTTGCTGCTATTTCGTGTTAAATAAATATAATAAAAATCAGTTTATATTTAATAGAGTTGTGTGTTCTGGCGTGGGGGATGGCCTTGAAGAAAACTGAGTTTTTAATGTCTTATTTCACCTTCAGCACTTATTGAGTCTTAATGTCTTGCCAGCTAAGCAATGGAAGGGCTGAGGAGGCACCATTATTGGGCTGTGCTTAAGGCATCAGCTGGCCTTAATCCGGCCCTGCTGGTGGCATTGTAAGAATGGCCATCCCTTGGTCCTATCCGTGTCCTCCCCCAAAGACCAGTGATTGTAGACCCTGGCAAAATCTGCAATAGGATTAGAAGGTGGACCTGTCACTCACTCAACTGCACCCCTCCCTCCTTCCCTTCATCAGTGTTTTAGAGCAGTGTTCTCCAACCTTGGGTCCCCAGATGTTTTTGGCCTACAACTCCCAGCATGCCCCAGCCAGCGTAGGCCAAAAACATCTGGGGGCCCAAGGTTGGAGAACACTGCTTTAGAGAAATGAAACCAAATGACACTCTTTGCAGGAGTCATAAAGTCTGCACTTCTCTAAGCACGCATCAGCACCGAAGCCTTGTTCTGGCCCAGCTTATTTGTGGTGACTTTAGAGGAAAGTCAACTTCACCTTGGGAAGCACCAGAAATTGTCTAAAAGAACCGAATTCTGCTCAGGGTTTGGACCTGGTCTGAATCTAATGTCCATCCCGACTTTCTGCAATATAAACTTGAAACCACTTGAGGATGCTCTGATATGGGTTCTCTCTCTTCATGAGCAGTTCTGGGGTTATCTTTATCGTTTTCCTTCTCAAGTGTACTTTTTAAAAGAAGTAAACATTTTGGCATATTTCTGAATGGCTGACCACCATCTCCAACCTTCTTTGCTTGTGTGATGACTTGCCGACCTGATGCATTCTTCCATTTCTTTGTTGTGATTCTTTGTGTTCCTTCACTACACTTTGTAATAGAATTGCATTTCTTTGTGCCTAATCTAACTTGTTAAGGGATGGGGGCAGGGAAACATTGTCCTTTTTAAGTAAGCTGCAGCATGCAGTTTATCACACAGTTTATTTCTTTGTATGTTCTTAGTTCTACAAAGTAAAGAAACATCATCATCATCAGGCGATCACTCGTGACCGAGTAAGATTGTCTTCCGGGATAAAAGGAGGAAATTCTAAAGAAGATTGTGTAGACTCTAGCGATGGGTCCGTAAGTGACTGTGGAGGCCAATTCTAGATCCACACAGCTTCCCACAGTGAGGACACAGGTTACCAGATAGAAGATGGTCCTGTAAAGGATTCATTTGACGTGCTTTTCGCTTAGCACGTTTCTCCCTTTCACCTTGCACTCGGGCTTCTTCAAAGTCCATGGAACCTTTGTGAAAGGCCAACCTCCATTTAGATCGTTCATGGGCCAGAGCTTCCCAATTTTCGATGTTTATATTGCATTTTTTTAGATTAGCCTTATGAACATCTTTAAACCTCTTATATTGACCACCGATATTCCGCTTTCCATCCTTGAGTTGGGAGTAAAGTAACTGCTTTGGGAGGCGGCAGTCAGGCATTCGAACAACATGACCGGTCCACTGAAGTTGGCGTTGAAGGATCATTTTTTCAATGCTAGTAGTCTTTTCTTCTTCCAGTACACTGACATTTGTTCGCCTATCTTCCCAAGTAATTTGCAGGATTTTCCGGAGGCAACGTTGATGAAACCTTTCAAGGAGGTGGAAGTGACGTTTATAGATAGTCCATGTTTCGCAGGCATACAAAGAAACATAAAGCATAAAGAAACATAAGGAGACATGGGTCTATTCTTCTTTATTCTGAAGAAAGAGAAGTCTCTAAGATAGTGGTTCTCAGACTCTGGGGTAGTGTATTTAGTGATATCAGGCAGGGCTCCAGTTGTGTATGGCCCTTATCAATTTTCAAGTATAGGGAAGCTACACTAGTTCATAAGTGATATCTAAGCCGCAATACTGAAAGTACCCACCATCTATCATTCAGTGGTCTGAAGATCTTACTGCTCTTGCTACATTTGAACGTATAGAGTATAGTCATCAATTTCGTTTGGACACTTCTTTAGATATATGCACTGCTTATATTATGGCACAATCCTATGCATGTTTAGATAGAAAAAAGTCCTACAACTCCCAGCATCCCTGCAGCCAGCCATGCTGGTAATTGGAGCATTTTTTTTCTGTCTAAGCATGCATAGGATTGTGTCCTTAACGTGTGTGTGTGTGTGTGTGTGTGTGTACATGAAATAGAAATGTAGATTTCTTTTCTTTTTATCAATGATATTGTGAATTATTATTGTAACTAGATATGCTTTTATGTCATGTTCTTTCTTTCCCCCCTTTCTTTTCTCTCACTCTCTCTCTTTCATTGCTGTTTCCCTCCACTTCTCCTTTTCATTTTTGTTATATTAAAAAAATATATATGAAGAAAGTGTAGCTAAACTAGAGCTCAGGGAGACCTATTTCCTTCCCCCAGCACTCCATGTCAAGGAAACAAAAAAGGCAGCATAGAGATACCATGTGAACTAAACAAGAAGAAGGCCACTCCAGATTGTGTTAAGAGACAAACCTAGAGGGTAGATTTCATAGATAGAGTTGGAAGGAGCCTACAAGGCTATCGAGTCCAACCCCCTGCTCAATGCAGGAAACTAGAGGAGGGGTCTCCCATCCAAGTAATAACCAGGCTTGACCCTGCTTAGCTTTCCACACTCAGACAAGCTGAGCCAGCGTAAGCCACAGGCCTGTAGTAGATTCAAATGTGTGTCATGTCATCATAACAATCTCACATGGGAAATATATAGCATCAAGTTTCACAAGAGAGACAGCATTCGGAAAACTTAGTAAATCTCTGACATGATGAGTTGTTGGCATAAGGAGGGTGATATTCATTTCCTATGGAGGTATTTTCATTCAGACATTTCCCCTCAAGAATCCTAAAGTGACAAAGTCCCTGCTTGAGGATTACACATTTCATAGTGCAAGTTTGAAATGTCCCAAAGACATTGATGGAAGTGGTCTCAGCAGGCCTCCCCCAAATCCATTTGCCGGGCAGAAGTAAGCATGTCACTCAGCAGAAGCTGAGACTTCACCATGGCATGAGACCTCTCCTTCCCTGTGCAGAGGAGCAGTGGAGGTGGTTCTCTCACACTGAGGTTTGGAGCAGGCATAAGCAGCGCATAAGACTCCATATTGCTCTGGCCTCCTCCAAAGCCCAGCACAAAAATGAGACACACATACCCCTCCCACAGATCCTCTGCTACATGCAGAGGACTTAGGTTAATGGATGGGGAAACAGTCAGGGGTGGTCAGCATACAGCCCATGGGCTGCATGCACCCACTGGCCTTTTTTGTGCCCCCCCACCCACTTCTGCCCCTGCAGCACCGCTGAATTCAGTAGGGCTGCAGTGGCAAAATTGAGCACCTTGATTTAAACAGTGTGCACCAGTGCGCGCCTTGCTTTAAAGCAAAATTGTGTAACTTGTTTTTTTAAAGCAAAACCATGCTCCTGGAAACCTCAGGAGAGAGCTATCTTGCTTTAAATCAAGGTATGCACTCCCCACATGCTTCGTTTTAAAGGAGGGATGATGCTGTGCTGCCAACCTATGTGGCAAATGTGGCAATGCAGCAACAATTTTGGTGACAGTGGGGGCCCAGGGGGAGATTGCTTCCTCCCCAGAAGTTGCCTACCCCTAGTCTAAATAATGTCTGCTCACTGAGCCAAGCCAGACTTTGTGGATCACTGGATAGCAGGAAAATGGTCCCAGTAGTTGTCAGAGTTGAAATATTAGAATTATTGAGACACTTTGTTATGAATTCTTGGCCACCACAAGCCAGTTATTCATTGTAACATTTATCAGTCCTATATTATTAAGCAAGGGCTTGTGCCTTCCCTAGCATTTATGAGACCCTGGCTCTTAAAAAGAGTGAAACCAATATAGTCCAGCCAGGTGGATATCAGCTTTGCTTGACTGGGGTCTCTACTCATCAAGAGAGGTTCCACCTGTTCCCAAATTAAAGCTAGCTTGATCAAGGTCCCCGCCCCCGCCCCCACCCCCACCCACCCTGCTTCAGGTTTTAGAAGTTTTGTTGTATTTCCCTTTTTTTTACTGATTCAGCTTCGATTTTAGTCAAGGGGCAGTTGTAAAGTATGAACCCACTTAAATAAATTAGCAAATGCAAATGAGGAATTGCAAGCTTTGATGTAGCAAATCTCCTTATTCAAGGAGATTATATAACCAGGGTTTTTTGTCTTCCACAGTTCCACAGAATTAAAGTGCCTGAAAAATAATGTTTAAGTTTGCCAACTCCAGCATACTCTGTTGCTTTCCTAAGTATACAGTAAGCACAGAAGTTACAAAACAAAGCTGTGCCTCCCTCAGACATTATGGTACCTTCTAATTGCAGTGACAGTGGCAAGACCATGTAAAGTTATATTTAGCAAGGATTTGTTTTACTTATATAAATGTTGCAACTTGACATGTCGAACTATTTCTGAAGCTAGCTTAGCAGGGAGAATTGCACTCCCATCCTGATAAGGAGATCTCCAGGCACAAATCATAGAATGGTAGAGTTGAAAGGGCCATCGAGTCCAACCCCCTGCTCAATGCAGGAATACAAGTCAAAGCATCCCTGACAGATGGCTCTCCAGCTGCATCTTGTATGCCTCGAGTATGGGAAAGCCAACTACCTCCCTAGGTCATTGGTTCCATGGTTGTATTGCTTTAACAGTCAGGAAGTTTTTCCTGATGTTCAGCTGGAATCTGACTTCCTTTAACTTGAACCCATTATTCCATGTCCTGTACTCTGGGATGGTCAAGAAGAGCAATCCATGGGCATAAAGTGAACACATATTCTGATTTACATCCATATTCAGAGGTCCTCTATGTGCACTGCATTACTTTCAAAGGGATCCATGTTCCTGTTCTGGGCTGGCACAACTAGTCACACATAAATTAATACCCTCCCCCTTTCTTTACATGTAACTAGAGTACTAGAGTTGGATTGGGTATTAGTGTTTGTTATGTTGTTGCTGGGATTGCCAAGGATACTGGGTTGGATCCAGATTTATGCTGGATCAACTGCGCTGATGGGAGTGGACTTCCCCACCCATTTCTTCCCATGGCAAAGAATTCCAGCCCCATGAAAATGCTACAGAGAGATCCAGGAGGCCCTGCTGAACGGGGTGAGCAGTGGTATCGTGGATAAGGGGGATCCCAAAAAATAGGGTGGAGAGACCGTCATGAGCAGAGCCCTTCTTCTTGAAGAAGGTCCTTTCCTCTTGTGGATGAGAAAGGTCCTTGACCCAACCTTAAATTCAATAAAAGTGAAAGTTGTGTTTTCACAAGATGAGGGGGAAGCCCCTTTGGACACTTCAAAATAGCACTGTTGCTCTTGAATGTGATAAAAGGGCCAAACTAAAGGGTTGGATAATCACACATAATTGCTTTACCTCCCAGTGCATGGAGGGGGAATTTTTGTAAAAACAGATGGGGGGAAGGTTTAATCCCCTCCTTCCAAAGCACCATGGTCCTGATCTGAATTGGGGCCTCATGAAGGTAAAGAAATTAAAATGGAGCTATGCATGATAACCTGAACATTCAGTTTGGCCCTAAATTAGGGAGGTGGGTTGGTTCTTCTCTCAGGTCATTTTCACATGCAGAGCACATGCCCCCTAGTCCTCAAGAATTTTGCTACTATTGTCAAAAGAAACCCTAATTCAGCTTCGATTGAATGGCGAAGATGTTTCGCCTGAGTAGGATCTTCCAAATTGGCCTCAAATTTTTACTTTAGCAAAAGTGATTACATTCCCCCCCCTTTCTTTTGAAGTAGGCTAGACTCAGGGATGTCCACTGAAAAGGAGTGGGGTGGCATCTCAGTCCACTTTGAGCCCTGTCCCTACTCATCCTGCCTGTCTTTCTTCAACAGAGGCTTTGAAAGTGGCTCTGGAAGAAGCACAAGCAGGAGCTTTGTGACTTCTCATGCAGCGGTTGCGAAACTAGGATGAGCTGGGGCCGGCATGGGTTACACCAGCCTAACCCCAACCTGCTGCCCTCCAGAAATGTTGGACTACAGCTCCCTTCATCCCCAGCCAGCATGGCCATGGTGGGAGTTCTAGACCAGCACATCTGGAGTGCACCAGGTTAGGGAAGGCTTGGCTACACAGCCCCAGAGTTCAATCATGCTTAATAAGTGGAAATGCTGCTGCGGACTGTTATTCAGAAAAATTCTGCCAGTGCTGGAAAGAATTCTGATGACCACTTTACAAGAAGGTGTGCATAGGATTGCAGCCTTGGTTATCTTTACACAGAGGACTTCCCCCCCGCTGCCACCCAGCCTCTTGCTTATAACCTGGAGCATTTTTAAAATAATCATATGCATTAAAGCACTAGCATTTAAATCCCAACGTTGTATTGTTACCAGAAGCATAATGCATCTCACTAGCAGTTGGTGGTGGTCATGGTGATAACAGAATAAGGATAAAAATAGACTTGTAAAAAACTCAGTAATGGGGGACGTACATGACTCCTGTGTCTTAAATTTCTAAAAAGTGTTGGTCTCACTCCCAAATCCTCCTTCCTCACCCATGTCTGGCAGTGCCTGCTGGGTTACTGGTTGAGTTAGGATGTACACATACCTGGGGGGGCACCCCACCTCTCCTCTCCGCAGCGCCGGCACAGGGTCCCATCGCGTCACTTCCAGCCAGCCAGAAGTGATACGACGGGACTGTCGCAGCGGGTGCAGGCGGCTTGAGCGGAATGGAGAATTGCTCTGCGCTGCCAAGAATCGAGCGGCAGGGGCCCCCGCCGTGGAAAGGCGAGGCAGGGCGGGGCACACCCCAGGTACGTGAACACCCCTGATCCCGATAACATTTAGGAACATTCATCTCATGACATGAGGTCATAATGTTGTGCATTTCCCTACCCCTGCTTCATGTTATTGGTAACTAGCAGGGCTAGGGAAACATATCTGATGATATAAGGAACTTACAGCATGCCTATTTAAAATAATACGGTCAGTCAGACTTGAACAGGGGTAGACAGAAGGTAGATCTCCAGTTGTTTTGGTCTTCAGCTCCCAGCATTCCTGACCATTGGCCATGCTGGCAGGGGCTTCTGGGAGTTGAAGTCCAACACATCTGGAGATCTTCTTCCTTCTGTCCATCCCTGGTCTAGAAGGCAACAAAAAGTAATATTATCTGGTAATAGAGTTCTGTTCCCCATGAAGGAAGGTTTTAATCCAAAACATACTGAACTACTGTGTTTTTCTACATCAAAAGCATCCAAGGAAGAGCCAGTATCAGAGGCAGTATGCCTATGTACTCCAGTTGCTGGGGAACATGGGTAGGAAGGTACTGTCGCACTCATGTCCTCCTTGTGGGATTCTGTGGGCAGCTGGTTGGCCACTGTGTGAATAAAATGCTGGACTAGATGTACCCTTGGCCTGATCCAGCATGGCTCTTCTTATGTTCTTAAATGGTTTCCTGGCACTTGTTGAGTTCTGGTCCTCTTATTTCCTCTGTCATTCGCTCTCTTAAAATAACAAATCAGTCTTGTAAGAGAGGGAAGCATGAAGGAGGACATCCTGATGGTACCCAGCTCACCCCAAACCCAGTATCTGCAGGCCCAGCAGGGTGCTGGGGATCTTGGAAATCATCAGCCAACATCACTAAAAGAAATTTAATTGTTTTCTTTCATATGCAAATATGTGCAGATTTAATCAATTAATTATTTGAGTGAGTAAAACTCATATGGTTAATCAATTAAGTTGTCTGAAATCTGATAATAGCCCTAGTAATATGAGTGAATGTGAGCCAAAACCAGTTACATATACTACATTTTGTGAGAACTGGAGAAGAAAACTAAAATTTTCACAGAGCTTCAGATGAAGAGGTGGAAATGGAGAGGAAGGTTGCATCTACTGTCATCACCAGGGATGTGTGAGAAATTTGCTCAGTTGAGGGTTTTTGTAATGGATTTACCCAATTCAAAACTCCCACATGTGAAAACAAACTTGGACGCAATTTGCGACCATAAATCTGTACATTTCCAAGCTTGCAATGCATAGAATCCAATAGTTTGCTATGAGACTGCACTCAGCCATTTACTGACCTCTGGATTATGGATGAACTAGGTTTTCCAAAAGTTTGATGTTGTTTCTCTGCCATCTCCTTCACTATCTCTTCTGCCTCTTCTTCCAATCTCCACTGTTGACTTCCAGAACTTTTATGGCCGCTACTCTCAGCTAATAAGAAACACTAATATTCAGTGTCCTTCAAGTCCCTCAAATTAGCCAGAAGTGATGAAAGAGGAAGTACAAGTCATTTATATATCCTCTATAACACAATTCTACTGCTGTAAGATTTTGCTAATGTCCAAATGAATACTTTTTTTTTGCTAGGCTTTCATTTTAGTTAATAGTTTTCATTCTGCTTTGATTTTAACAGCTTTTATTTGGGGTTACCACCTCACCCCATTTCTTCTTGACCTAGCTAACTTGCGATGTAAGTGGAAGACATTGGAATTCCTGTAACATTGGAATACTTCTAAATTGATTAGGAGAATTGAAGTTGTTTGCCCAGGCAATTTTTGTACAATGAAATGAAACCACATTAATATTAGGTAAAGGATGAATAAAATGTGAACCCATTGAATTTTGCCAAATGAAAGACGTCATTCTGGCTGACCTGTTTCCTTTGAAATTCCCCTGTCCATTTGCTAGACTGATGGGCAAATTAACTGAATGAAACGAAATAAAGAATAAAGAAATGTCATACAGAAACACAATTGCTGATTGGTTATTGCAGTATTAGGTTGGGCAATGTCATGCCACAATTCACCAGATAATCCATTCTTTTAACAGCCTTTCTTAAACCATCTCAGTCTCACTTTATATCTTCCTACCATGACATATCCCAACTAATCATTTTAAATCTCCAATGTCTTTCCATTCTCTGACTTATCTGTACAGCAGGGATGGACAGAAGATAGATCTCCAGATGTTTTGGACTTCAATTCTCATAAGTCCCTGCCAGCATAGTCAATAGACAAGAATGCTGGGAGGTGAAGTCCAGAGATCTACTTGATGCCCACCCCTGCTGTACAGCACCTGGAACTCTGTAGTCCTTATTAAATAGTCATCTACTGATAATTATAGATATGAACCACAAACTGCACTGCACAAATTTTGTTGACCAGGGAACTCAGGACACTCTCATGCAAGTAGATGTGGGGCAGTTATATTGTTGTGACTGCTGTGATTGTTTCCTCCACTGTCAGTGGATGCTCAAGGTATGGTGGTTGTCTCTACAGAGTAAGTTTTGTGGACCATGCCTTTATTCATGATCAGAAGCCTCTTCAAACTTGTTCATGCTGAAAGACAGGCAAGCAATGTCTTTTATCTTTATCTCTTGATCTAGCCCATAACCCTAGAACTCAGGGTCATTCAGTGAAATCAATTTGCGATAGATTCAGGATAGACATGAGACAGTACTTCTTCACATGCTGCACAATTATTGTGTGGTGGAATTCACCTCCACAAGATGTGGTGATGGCTGGTGTCTTAGCTGGATTTAAAGGGGGATTAGACAAATTCGTGGAGGACAGGCCTGTCAGTGGCTATTAGGCATGAGAACCAAATGGAACCCCAAGGTTCAGAGGTAGTCTACCTGTGAGTACAAGTTGCTGGGAGGCAACAATAGCTCTTCATGCCTTGCTTCAAGGTTTTGTGGAGGCATCTGTTTGGCATTATAGGGATATGTGAATCAGCAAACCTTGTGCTCAGTGAGGTTATCTGAATTCCATCTCATAGCTCATTCTGACTCATGCCCATATCAGATTGTGAGCTTTGGGTTCACTTGAAAACTTGTGTGTATTTTCATGCACATTTCCTCCAAATGTAGACATCAATTGTGCACATTTTTAAATGTATGCATTTTCTCTCATGGGTTACAATTTGCATGTGCACATTTTTCAAAATGACGCATTTTTGTGTGCATTTTTCAAAAGTATGCATTTGGAATGCATTAGTTTGTTCTGCAAATCCCACTGCAAGCTCAGAAATGCACAGACTTCGACCACAGATTCTGAGCTCGTGTTCGGTCCCAGGTGGTGTGAATTGGATAAATTCTGGTCAAAAAGGAACTGAAACTAATTTCTCATACATCCTTAGTTGGGAACTGTGGGAAGCTGGATGGTTGACTAGAAGGACATTTCATCTGATCCAGCGGGGCTCTTCTTATCTTTTTTTGCATTCTTGGTTTGATCGCCCATCCAAAAAGAGCTGTCAGTGTCTTTCTGCTAAAAAAAACAAACCATCAAAAACAAAATCATGCCTTTTTTGTTTTGTGTCTCTTTACCAGTGTTTTCATCTTGCTCTTTCATAAAATACAATAGGTTTTCTTGTACTTTAAAGAAAAGGGCACACAGTGGATTTAGAATCATAACTGACACATTTCAGTTCTGCTGAAAGTATCCTTTCACGAGCTCTGCAATACAAAACAAAGAAACAGCTCTTCATCTTTCAGCATCTTGAAAATAGGTTCTGTGGCTATCCACAAGTTCACCTTTCCCTCTGTGAACCCTTCTACAATAGCTGCATAGGTAAGAAAAACATGGGGCCTTGCTATTCTGAATTTACCAAATGCCTATCATCTTGATAGTGCTAGTATCTGAGAGCCTTGTTTTACAGTGCAGAAATAATAACCTTCAGTTGCTTCCAACTGGCAAGCCAAGCCAACAGTGACCACTTCTATAGCCTGCTTCAGAAATTAGGGCTCCTGAATGCACACATACACTGAATGCGTGGGCAATGGGTGGTGGCAGGTTCCACCCCTGCACATACATTTGTGCATGTGGTGGCAGAGCTCCAGTCTGTTGGGAACCCTGCTTGTGTAAGACGCATGATGCAAACAATTGTTTCAATGGCAATGCTTACAAGATGGAAAACAGAGCTTCCTGCCACTGCCTACCATCTGAAGAGTGCTTATAGGATAGGGGGTGGGAAACCTGGCTGGCCCTCCTGGGGCTGAAATCTGATCCTCTTGGGTTCCCCAGATGGTCACGCCCCCTTCCCCCAGCCTCAGCCCCTTTCCCCCAACCCCAGATTGTCTACCGGTTGGTAGTTCCCTGGCATTTGCACAAGTTCTCCCCCCCCCATTTTAAAAGGTTGAAATGCCTCTGCTAAGGCTTAGTTTCTGACAGTAAGAGCTTTAAGTTAAAATGTTGTTAAAATGCTGGTGGTTTGGGCCATTTTTGGCACCACCCTTTGGCCTTTGGCCCTGCTCACCACTGGAATGTGGCCCCTGAGAGCTTTTCCGAATTTGAATCTGGCCTTCAGGCTGAAAAAAGGTTTCCCACCCCTGATGTGAGCACCAATTCTGAGCTAAGATGCAAGAGAGCTGCTAAAGAAGCCAAATACTTGAGAGCTCCACCTGCATGCAAAAGTCATAAGTGCTCCCCTTACGACTGGCCTGCTCCCACTTGGAGCGTACTTTTGTGGGCTCATTAAAACACACATATACCAGTTAGTTGATTGTGTTTCCAGAAGCAGCTTCATACTGATGCTTTCTGTTCCTCTATATCCCTGCTCAGGCATTCTAAAACTGTGTAGAATCAACTCATGGACTGGGGAACCGGATTGCAGTGGCAGGTCCTCTCCAAAGCCTTCACTTTCCAAGCCCTACCTGGAGGCCAGGGATCAAACCTGGAACCTTCTGCATGCAAAGCGTGTGCTCTATCACACTGAGCTCTGGTCCCTCCCTACAGCAACTGGTATTCCAAGGCAGTCACCCATCCAAGTGTTAACCAGGCCTGACCCTGCTTAGCTTCCAAGATCAGATGAGATCATGCTGTTCAGGGCTGTTTATAGATGTGCTAAAAAAATCGGGAGTTTTTTTTCCTTCGAGTAAGCTCTGCTCGGTTATCACTCAGCATAATTAATGATTCTTGTGATGTTAATAGCAGTTCGTCCCCCATTAACAGAGATCTGCGAGCCAGAGCTGTTAAACAGGTTTTACCTTTGAGATGCAAAAAACAGCAGTCTCGCTATGCATCTTGAGATGCAAAAAACAGCAGTCTGGCTATGCATCTTGAGATGCAAAAAACAGCAGTCTGGCTGGAGCCCAGTCTGGCTGGAGCCTTGAAGGAAGAACCAACTTAGTTAGCATATGACTGAGCAGGCTTTCCTCTCAGTCAGTCAGAGTTAGAAGAAAGGTTACCTTAAAATAATAAATTATACCACCTACGTTTATTAAAAATTCCTCTGTAAAAATAGGTATGCATCTCACAACAAGAATGCATCTCACAAGAATTGCCACATGTCTATAACAAAATACTTTTTCTAAGTAGGAATGTAAGGACTATTTATTTATTTATTTCAATCTAGCCAGCCAGAGATGCTGTTGTTGCTGTTCAAATCAAAAGGAGCAAAAGGTCTGAGCAAAAGGAGAACGTTCATGAACAGACTCACGTGAGCTGAACAAGGCGAGTTTGCTCTTGCTGAATGGTTCCTGAAAAACTCTCACACAACCCTATGAGTTGTACCGATCTGTTTTTTTGTGTTCGCAAACAGTGCGCGAACAGAGCTAAAAAGGAGAGCGTTCGTGAACAGACTCGCGTGAGCTGAACAAGGCGAGTTTGCTCTTGCTGAACGGTTCCTGTAAAATTCTCACACAACCCTCGGCGGTGCCGCCAGAGCCGCCGCCGCCAGAGCCACTTACACCACCGCCGCCGCGTCACATCCTGCTGCTCTAGCACGCTGGACCCCGCACTATTTTTTTGGCGGGGGGAACCAGGGCTACAGGGCTTAAACAACCCTGTTGCCCTGGTTTCCCCCACCAAAAACATAGCACGGGGGTCCAGCGCACCAGAACAGGGTCCCGTCGCGTCACTTCCGCCACGCCGGAAGTGATGCGACGGGACCAGCGCAGGCGGCGCGGGTGGCTCACCGTGGAGAGCGAGGAGGCAGGTAGGCCCGTGCTCTCCGCAGTGAGCCGTGCGCAGGCACGAGCGGGCCGAGTTCGGCCTCACTCGTGCCCGCGCGGAAAAAGGTAACATCCATAGCTCTATCATCACACTGAGGATGTGTTCTATCACACTGAGCTCTGGTCCCTCCCTACAGCACCTGGTATTCCAAGGCAGTCAGTCATTCAAGTACTAAGCAGGCCTGACCCTGCTTAGCTTCTGAGATCAGACAGGCTGTTCAGGGCTGTTCAGATGCTCAGGAGATTTTCAAGCTGATCCCACTTCAGCAATCTCATCTTCTACATCACTCTTTGCCAAGGATGCTATGACACATGAACTTCATATGGATGTTCTGTAGTACTTGATTATGAGTCTATTCTTGGCACCATTTTGTATTTGTTATCTGTATTATTTACTAAATACTAAGTCAACCAACAGAAGACCTGCAGCCAAAGGCTTGTAAATCAATATGAGAAATTCAGTCCAGTCTCTAGGCTTTCTTATCCCATATTCTCTGCCCTACACAATCCCTTTGCCACCAAATCTAAGGATTTTGGTCAATATCCCATGTTTCAATGGATGGTGGAAATTGTAGCCATATGTTATTATCAATAAGTATATAAAACATGTTTTAGCATTGAATGTATATAAAATCATGAAGGGAAGGGAGCACCAGTAAGTGGGTGCTTCCTAATCTGTATTGGAAGAAGGTTTGTGGGTTCAAGTTCAAGACCTGAATGACCCTGTTTAGGTGATTGAAGGCTTATCTGTAGCTGAGTGAACAGTCCTAGGACAGTATCCAGTGGTGCTACTGCACCTCTGCTGTTTGTGTTGCATCTGTGGGACCCACTGCTAGTGCAACAGGAAGCTAGTGCTTCCTAAAGCAACCCCGGAGATGAGTTGAAACACTCATTTCCGGAATGGGACAGGTCAGTGGAGTTCCCTTCTGCTAGCTGACCTGTTCCGTCCTGAAAATGAGTGTATCGGCTCATTTCCGGGGTTGCTTTAGGAAGTGCTAGCTTCCCATTGCACCAGTGGTGGGTCCCGCTGGTCTGTTGGCAGCATTAGATACTGCCCCTAGTGAATACCATGAATTCTGTCTTCCGTATTTCAATGAACAGGGCTTATTCTTCATTGTGTAACTGCAAGGAATGGGAAGGCTCTTGCACATGAGATTATGAGTATGCTTCCATTCTTACTTCATCAGGAATGTATGCCCAGCCTCCTTTGTTAATGTTTAATATATTATGATGCCTTGAAATATTAAGAACCCCCTGTTAGCAAAGATGTGGGTCTTTGATAAAGTTAGAGTGGGGGGAAGCCTATTGCAAATTATTAATAAAGAAGAGTCAGTGAACTCTGTCCAAATTAGAGAAATAAAGTGCAAGAAGAAATAATGATGAATTCCACAGGTTGGAATAGACCCTTATAGTGTTCCATTTCCACTATGCTAAAATGAGTTACAGGCTGAAAGGTGGAGGAATTATGCAGGTTTTTGATTTTTTTTAATGACAGTAATGTTAATGAATCAGAAAAGCAAATCCTCCTCTAAGTGGTAGCCTAGCCATAATTGATAGACTCACAGTGTGAATGTTTGATTATATTTGCAAAATCATTTACACATCAAACAGTGCCATAATATTTAAGGCACTTTTATCTGTGTTGTTTTTGTTGTTATTTTCCTCATTTATTCCACTTGCAATAAATCAACTCGAAGCAATTCATTTTCCAAAGAATTCCAAGAGAGACAACAGATCCTGAACCCGGCGGGTGACACATTAAATTCACAAATGTGTCAGTCACATTTAAGGCATACGGCTAACACCTATAGCAGTCAGACTGTTACAGCAGGAAAAAAACCACACAGCTCTGAAATAATTCTGCTCTCATGTCAAAATGAGGGAGGTTTCCCCTTTACTTTCAATAAGAGCCACTAATGAGTATCCCAAGCTCTGTCATGTAACACTAATTAACAAAGCACTGAGTAGCAAATCCTCAATGAAGACAGCAGCACAAGCCTCTTAAGAACTGTTGATCCGTATCCTTGAGCACAAGCAGTATAAACGTCCACTTTGTAAAATATGTTGCACATAAAACTCAATGTTTTCTCATAATCAATAACCCAATGTGCATTTCCTTCTATTAGGCATCCCCAGAATCCTCATAAAAGACTGCTATAGGAAACAGAGTGAACAGGGATAGCCATGTGAGGAAATTCAAACACATAGGGTTGATTTATGGGGGCATGGAGTGGGTGTTCCCTTTTCTTAAAGGATTTTAAAGAGCTGTGTGCAAAGCTTGAGACCAAGCATTGTTTGTCTGTTCCTCCAGAGAAATTAAAGCCATTTTAAAATAGGGAAGGACAAATCAGTCCATTTCTGGTCTGTATCACTTTTACATATGTTCACTGATAAATCTGTTCTATCCCATTTTCCCCATTAACCTGTAATTTAAACAAAATCCACCATGAACATTTACATGTGTGTTTAATTGTGTGTTTTTAAACTTGTTGGGCCGGATCCAGACTTAGTCATACTTAGAGGAGACACATTGAAATCATTAAATCCCAATGAGTCTTCTCTGAGTAAGACTCAGTCTGGATCCAATGCCTTTTCTCTTAAAATATGCATTGCTAAATGGACTTCCTCCCCAAAATATGAATTTCTAAACAGATTTGGTACCATACTTTTTTTTTTTTTCAGATGAGAGCTTTGTTGGGTTTGGGGGAACATGTGAAAGCCAGTGGAAACCAAGTTCCAATATGCACATTAGCTGAAAGGTACAGATTGGGTCAGTTCATCATATTACAATTCATGAAGATTGAATGCTTTAAGCATCCATATAAAAGGGGAATTGTTGCTACTCATGGTGTGCACACTTATTCTCACATTCACCTCTGCTAAACAGTTTTTACAGGTTTTTGGATTGTTTCTGAAAACCTGCAAAAACCAGAGATGGGCATCTGTTTATGTCTGGCCTGTGTCACTTTCACTTGTTTTTGCCGATAGTTCAGTTCCATTACTGCATTAATCTGCAAAATCAAATTTAAATATGTATTTTAGGGTTCTATCCAACGTTAGACATACTTACAGTGCCCCCTTTAAATGAATGGGATTTAAATTAATCAAAAGCTCCATTCATTTTAATGGGTCCATTCTAAGTAGGACTAAAATTGGATACAGTGTTAGTATGTTTTTAAGTTTTGTCTCAAGATACGTATTAGGAAAAAGAAAAGCATTTGAATGCATTTAAATGGCTGAGAGAACTATGTTGCGAAATTCAGAGCAGTGTGAAATTTGTTGGATAGTGGAGTGCCAATCTGCACATTATCCAGGAAATGTGGACGAGGACATTTTGTGTAGGGCTTTGCAAAGATTGAACTCTTCAGATGCAGCCCTAGCAAAAATCTGCAAGAGGAGCTAGTGGGACCAAAGAAATATAAATGTATCCATCATGGGAAACAAAGCCTCTAGCAAACCACTTTTCAACTCTTTTAAAAACTATTGTCTGTCTGTAGCCTGAGACTCCCTGCTAAGCAGAAGTGATGTGCCCAGCATTGTTCTTCCACACCAGATTTATCTGAGCATCCAAGTGGGACCTGCTTGGTTTATTTTTCCATCCTGATCCTGATTAGGTTATGCTTGTATTTGCAGAAGGAAACTTTTAAATAGTGACTATTCTAAGAATGCGACTTAGAAAAGTGAGATTGACTATATGGTTGAAGGCATTTCAGCCATAATTAGTAGGATCAAGTAGTAGCATTTTCTCAGCATCTTTGTTTCCCTGGCTATCCCTTATCACAGTAACACTCACTGCATTTTGATCCATTTGGGATTATATTTCATCTTTAATGTAGTGTATCTTAATTCCTATATTAAATCAATGTATTTTTACATGGTTCATTCTCAGGGGGGAGTCATTTTCCTACACACATAGCAGTGATATAGAGGGTTTAACTTTGTCCGTTGTAATGCATGCCACTTAATTTATAGATGCTGAAAGTGCATATCCATTTTAAATGGACAAATTATGTAAACTGCTACCATTATGAACTGGCTTCCTCTTAATAGCAGCCAATTCATTCATAGTACTTATTTTTGATTCATAATAATTATTTTTTTGTCATACATGTAAGTGCATAATGCTTTACAATTCTCAACCCCACAACACTACAAAGGAGTCTCTTTTTAACCCCCACTTCATACAAAGGGGCATGACAATCAGTCAAAACTAGTGACTTGCCCAAAGCTTGTGAGTTAATTTAGATGAAATTTGACCAGACTCTACACAGGTCTTATGTTAAGGGCTGGTTCACACAGGCACAGTCATTGCATGACAGTCTCTAACATCATGTGAATGGGCCATTACAAGGATCACACCATGAAAAGAAGTTTTATCTTACCTTGCATCATGTCAAATGTAAGGCTTCTCAATGCTTTCAGTTCACACATTCCATTATCAATAATCAAGTATATAGCAAGTCAATTAAAAAAAACAAACAAACAAAACCAAAACACCCTTTCAGTTTACCATGTTGTGTTAAAGGCTTTCCATGTTCACTCAAGCTCCAAATTGCCAGGAAATTACAGCTGTTAAAGGCCACGCCCTTAAAAGATGTGTGTTATATAGGCAATATGTGTATGGTAAGGTACCCTATGCTGTGATTAGTTCCAGCTGTACCACTACCTTGGAGCTGGATGGCTGTCAGTGGCAGAGTGGTGGGTCTAAGTTCCAGATTTGACTGTTCACTGGAAGAGACATGTGGCATTTATGCAACTGAAGCTATCATGCAACTGAAGCTACCATTCCACATTAAAGTAACCAGAGAAAGCAGCCGGTGAGGCTCTTCAGAGAGCTGGCCAGCCCAAATGCTGGCTCTGAGGGGGTCTTTCCTCAACCAGGCACTGTGGGAGGGGTGTCCAAGGTGATTACCTGTACCCCTCCCACAATGCCTGGCTCAGATTTCTCTAGCTGACATGACTCCTCAGAGAGTTCATCCACCCTCTGGCTCATTCTGAGAGGATCCTCAGGCATCAGGAGAGCTTGTGCCAGTGCTGGTAACCAACCCTTGACCACCTCACTGATGGTAATTAATACCCCCAATGTTCTCCCCACCCACTGAAACATTCATGCCGCCCCAATCTTCTGGGATGGTTTTCAAACACACATGCCCCACCCCCACCCCCCAAAAAAGTACTGGAAAAAGTTCCATACAGAACTTTGGCCTGTCCCTAGTTTGTTGTTCGTTGTATTTTTTTTAATAGTTTGTTCTGGCAAGCCCCATTTCAAATCCAGGCAGGGGTGTGTTATACTAGTCATAGAGAAGTGGTTAGTGGATAAGTCAAATATAAGTGGCTTATACTATAGCATTCTTTTACTGATTGGCAAACAACTAACTATTTTGGCCGTTATGGTTTCAACCATGTCTTTGAAAATTATAGACCAACTTCAGTGTAAACTATTATGTGATGTTAACTGTAGACGTTAAATGAAAGCACTTACACTTCCCTTTATATGACTTGGCAGCCAGTCTTTCCTTTTCTTCATACAGAGGGACATTTTATAGAGGGGACTGATATATATATATATGGAAAGAGAGAGAGAGAGCCATAAGGAGATTTTATTCAAGGGCTGTCTCTATGTGACTGACAGGAAATTGCACCGTCTTAATTCTTTCATAAGTATCATCTAAAGGAGATGGCTGAATAGGCAGAATAGCAATATTAACACATCAAAGGTTATGTTTTGCATTGATCAAAGAGAACAAGTTTGCCGTTCTTTAAAGTAATTTCTGAAGAAATAAAAAAGCTGTTAGTTGTACTTATAGACAAATTGCTTTATAAAAAGCAAATGGGTATTGAAATGTTTTCCTAAAATGGTTAAACCTTTGTGTGCATGTGTGTGTGTGTGCGTGGGGGCGGTGTGTGTGTGTGTTTTGTTTTGTTTCAGGAATTTTATTACATCATGATATACTGGCTGGTATACCTCTTACAGTGAGTGTATGAAGTCTCCTAAAGGTTGACTCTTGAAGATAACTTCAGCCTGCAAATAATGGTTATGAATCATTTTTCACTTATCTATTCTGCTTAACATTTATACAGTAGTGTTATATAAGTTAGAGATGCCTGAGATGGTCAGGGAGGAAGACCTGGGCCCCCTTCTGAGTTGAAAATACACCTGTGTGACATATGGTCAGAATCAGTCTTTTATTTATTTATTTCTTATATTTATTAATCGCCCATCTGGCCGGTCACCCGGCCACCCTTTTACCTCTTCTGAGAGGGCCCACAGACCACGCATCTTGAACATTGTCTGCTGTAGAATTAGGAGTTGACACATCCGTCTACTTCTGCTCTGCATGTGTTCATTCATAAATCTGCTTTATTTCTGCATCAATCTGAACATATATATTTATTTAAAGGCATGAAAATTTGCATTATTTTTAATGTATTTAAACACACACACACACATTTTGGTATGCATTTTAACATAAACAGACATTTTATACATTTCTTATTAAGCTGAATATTTTATTTTGTTTTTATTTATTCTATTTATATCCCACCTTTTTTCCTGCAAGGAACCCAAGGCAGCTTACATAATCCTCCTCCTCTCCATTTTATCCTCACAACAACCCTGTGAGGTAGGTTAGGCTGAGAGTCAGTGACTGGCCCAAAGTCACCCAGTGAGTTTCATGGCCGAGCGGGGACTAGAACCCGGATCTCCTGAGTCCCAGTCCAACACTCTCACCACTACGCCACACTGGCTCTCACATTGTATTGCAAAATTTGAAGAAGAGCAAAAGATGAAAAGTAACTGCCTTCTGATCTGCATATTAGTCTGGGAATCAGGGTGGTTTGCTTAAAAATGCATAGTGAACTAAATCCTCATAAATCCCTATAAAGTGGTTGTTGGAATTAAGGATGTGTGACAAATCCATTTGGGGGGTGGAAATCCATCGGATTTCTCAGTTCGGCCCCCTGGATTCTGGTTTGCTGACCATGGGCTGCTGCCAACTCGCTGCAGCGTGAGTAAAGCCAGCTCACAGACTTCTGCCTATAAGACAGACTGTGATTTGTGTGGGGTTTTTTTTTCAAACTGTTAATAAATTTTCACAAACCAGTGCTAAGTTACGTGCTAAGTTACGTGTTTTTTTCAGGTGCCATTTTTCACAAAAATGCCCCCTTTTGCACAAAATGGTGCCTGTAAAACACATGGTTTGGCGAGATTAACACAGAGCCAAGCCACATGTTTTTCAGGTGCTGTTTTGTCCAGAATGGCATGGCACTCGAAAAACACACGTAATAGTCTTACTGCTATTTGGGCAAAAATAGTACTATTCAGGTCGAAGCCATGAGCTGTCCCAGTGCCAGCTTGCAAAAATTTATTGGAAGTTTAAAACAAGATATGCAAATTGTGATCCATCTTACAGACAGAAGTCTGTGTAAAGCCCTCGACTTGGCCTGCTTCCGATCATCAGATCAGAAGTGGGCAGGAAATCCAGCAAACTCAAACAAGATGGATTTCACTTTTTCGGTGCACGCCTAGTTGGAATCGCTATGTCCATCATAGTTCAGCCTATGGAACTGACTCTGGTTTTTCCCACTTTGAGACAGAATAGTAAACTGGCAACCTGACCAGGGCTTTTTGGTTTTTGTTTGTTGTCTTTTGCTTTTAGGCCAGTTGCCAGAAAAGCAAAGGGCAAGGCCAGTTTCCCCCTCATCTGTTGTTGGAAGATTGTAGAGGCGAATATTTTAGGTGACTAGACAGCATTTAGACCCATAAAAAAACCTCTGGGTTCTGTCCTGCCATGCCAAAGACTTCTAGATTCTGACCCCAGATCCAACAAACCTGTTGGATTCTACCTGCTTGACTGCCCTCCCAGCTTGTTCTGCGATCTGCCCCTGACCCAGAGGGCTTTGTCTCTAGGAACTACTGATCTTAACCAGATAATGCCGGTTGCCGGCCAGATGGGCGATTAATAAATGTAAATAATAAATACATAATAAATAATCCATCAGAAACTAGACATTTCTCCTCCTCATTGCACCAGTGGAGTGTGGCCCCAAGGTCAATGGTGCGGTGTAACCACTCCTGGTTTTAGTCAGTAGGTTTAAGGAGCTATCCATGGTGCTGAACCCTAGGGCCAAACTAGGTTCCGCACCATGGATAGTTCCTTTAAAGTTCAGACTGAGGCCCAAAATGGATACAATGCCCCACCAATATTGGAGCCAGCAGCCATTCCTGCATTGCACCTACTTTCCTTATCCCCAGTCTGCCTGTTTTTCCATTTCTTTTTGCATAGGTATAGGCCCTATCCATAGATTTCATAGATCATAGAGTTGGAAGGACCCTACAAGGCTATCAAGTCCAACCCCCTGCTCAATGCAGGAAACTAGAAGAGGAGTCTGCCATCCAAGTAATAACCAGGCTTGACCCTGCTTAGCTTTCCATGCTCAGACAAGCTGAGCCAGCGTAAGCCACAGCTTTAGCCATGGGTTCAGCTCCACCCACCTATTGGTGGGCTTGCCCAGTGGCTCCCAACTCCAGAACAAGCAATAGTGTTGATCTTGGTCAGTTCTCTCTCTCTCTCCCCCTCCCTCCCCCTCCCCCCTCTATGTGTTTAAAAATACACACACTATAGTTTTAATGATATTTGGTTTGACAGATGTACAGTTTCTCTGGGAAAGATGGTGTCATATTTTCTATGTCATCTACACAATGTAAGAAGATGTGTATGTGTCTTTCGAGACAAAGAGTAATATGAGAACAAGCCCTGATTCAGCATTCAAGAAATCTAGCATTTCAGCATGGCCTTGGCCTCATGGGAACAACTCCTGCATAGCTGAGGTAACATCTAAATGAGCCATACACACGGATGTGGGCCGATCATATGATTCCCTCCTCACACACACAGAATTGACACCTGAATTGACATTCCATGGTTGGGATCCATACAATCATCTCCCATACCTGGTTGGTGCTTCAAACATTACCTCTGGCACCCAGAAGCTGGTCATGGAAAAGCAGCTTCCATTCAGTTAGGATAATGTTTAGTGTAATCCACCCAGGGGAATGAAACACAATAAATAAATACATGATAGGATCTTCTGATAAATTCTATTAAGATTGTCTAAGGTTGCAAGCCTATACACGCTTATCAGATAATAAGTCCAATTGAGCTCAATGGGTCTTACTTCTGAGTAAGCATACATAGGATTGCACAGTATAATGTTTTTAAGTTTAACATTTTTGTTCAAGAGTGTGTCATGGGTCAACAATCATTACCCCACCAATACACGCACGCACGCACGCACGTGCACGCACACACACACACACACACGGTAAGATAATGCTTGGATATGCAAACTTCTGTTACAGTCTACAGAGCTATTTGTTGTGTTGCATTGTGTTGTGTTGCATTGTGTTCTGTTGCTCACTCTGGAATTTGTATAAATAGCTCAGATATGAAGAGTGGCCATTCTGCATCCTTATTGGAAAAGTTAACAAGTATGGGAGACACCTACATCCTGACCTGAAGAGAAAATCAAGTTGTCCATGATATCTTAATTCTTTTTGATGTATGAGATGATAAAGAATACACTGCTGACAATAGGAATCATTGTCTCCTGACATAAAAGCCTCCCTGTAATTGAAACTTGACCTGAATCGGACTGATTGGAAAAGAGGGAGGTAGTTCACTGTTACCAAATTGTCCCATAAATTTCTTGAATGAGTTGACCTTTATCTGTTTTGAAACTGTGTTATATTTCCCAGTGCACCACTGATTAAGCATAAATTTATGCTCTAGTTTCTGCATAGCAGGGCTTGAACACCAATTGCATTCTGCTGAAATTTCCCAAGCTTGATCTCTTCAGGCATGCAGTGGTAGTACAGAAAATGCCTTAAATGCTTGGTGGAATATATACAGATGACTAAAGTTAAAGACAAAAGTGGTGTGAGTGATTTAATGCCTTCCTCAACCACACTGTGAACATCTTTTTTATTCACCTAAAACAGAATTTTCAGAGAGTATTTGAAGAGGCAAACACTGATGCTGGAAAACAAGGGGAAAGACTGCTGATAAATTGCAACCATTCCAATGAAGACTCTAGTAAATTGAATGTGGAAGCCCTGCATTGTCCCAAACATCCAAAGAATTCTGAGGGAAGCAAAAAGGGTTTTGATAAGACCCATGACATTTCTCACAGGGGGTTCTGAGTTTTCTAATATGCTACATGCATAGAGTTTTGATAAGACCCGTGAAGTTTCTCGCAGGGGCTTCTCCCATGAGTTTCCCAATATGGGAGAAGTTTCTGGCACAGTGCTAGTAAAAAAAACATGTGAAAGAGACCAGGACTGGAAATGAAGAGATTCACATATTCCCAGCTATTGGGGTTTCCCGTTTTGTCCAAATTATTGAATAAACCCACACAAAGCGAGACATTCATTTACTAGCAGAAGCAAAAATGGAAATTGCCTCAAGCTGCCTGCCCTCTTTAAAATACTTTTTCCCCCCCATATCTTTGTATGTTACTGCTAAAGGCGACTGACCAGCCTAATGCACATATATGAAGGGTGCAATCCAATGAGGCTGCCCCATAACCCTCTGAACTTGGAGGATTACGGGTATCCTATGCATGGCAGGAGGAGTGTGGAGGTGAAGCTCACCCATCTAAGTTTTGGCCATCCAAGTGTTGGGCCTTGGAGTGGGTGGGAAGGAGCGGGAGGTGCCACCAGGATACTTCGTATGCTGGTGGAGCCTGCCTCTCCCCCCTCCCTGCCCCCTTCCCTGCCCCCAAAAGCCCATCTCCAAGGTCACTTTTGTGAGCTTGGAGCTGCAGCCGGTGTGGTTCTTTCTGTGCCCGCTGCAAGGGCAGGGCACTCCAAGTTTGGATCCCCAGGTCCAACCTCGGAGTGAGTTTCCAAGGACAGCGCTGGGACTCTGAAAAATCCTATGGCTGTCTAGACTCTGGGTAGCTGCCATAGGATTCCACTGCCTGACAGTCAATAAGAAAACACATTAACTGAAAAATAGGGTATATTTATGATATAACGGAACTAGAATGGTTTATTTTATTTATTTATTTTATTTATTATATTTATACCCCACTTTTTTTTTCCTGCAAGGAACCCAAGGCGGCTTACATAATCCTCCTCCTCTCCATTTTATCCTCACAACAACTCTGTGAGGTAGGTTAGGCTGAGAGTCAGTGACTGGCCCAAAGTCACCCAGTGAGCTTCATGGCCAAGTGGGGACTAGAACCCGGATTTCCCGACTCCCAGCACTCTCACCACTACACCACACTGGTTAAGGTAATGTTGATCATTATAATCTGTTGGCATCACTATAATGTTTACTTTGTTTTGAATAAATTTACATGAAGCACTCTTGAGTCAGCAGCTGCACCTGGTCATCAGTGCCCCATTGCTACTGGGTCAACCACCTAATCTACCTAACAAGTAGTCATTCCTTGCCTCAAAAGGTCTTAGCCAGGGATTACACCATTTTCCTGATGAAGCCTTTTAGAAGCTAAGCATTGTGAACTGTGTATAATCAGAAGGAATCTTTGTGCTTATGCTCTCTTTCTGAATAATTGCCTGTAAATTAAGGGCAGATATCTTAACTGATTCCTTACATAATTTAAAGAACAGAAAATAGTCTGCCTTTTATAGCTTTGTTCGAAGTGATTAATGGTTTGTTTAAAAGTTTATAGAGTTTTCAGAGCTCTCTAAAAATATGAATAATTGATGCATAAAAAATTATGACTATTTTTCCAGATAAAATTGTTTTACTAGAAATTTCCATATTGAAAATAAAATGAAATAAAGCAATAGATTTTTCTAAAAAAACATGCATTTTCTAAACACATTTTTGCATAACACAATCTGTTTCAAGTGATTTACCTGGAGTATGTCATTTTTTTGTCCACTCTTCCATAACTCTGTGACAGATGAGACATCCAAACATCTTACAGAGATCTGTTGAGCTTTCTCCCTTCTACAAGAGAAAATATTATTATTTGATGCATTTAAAATAATGTTGGGTTTGGTTCTGGTCTAGTCCCTTTTAAAATCAGGGGAAATAGCCACTTTAGGGGAGGTGATTTTCAGTGGGAAAATGGTGTAGGGGAAAGTGTTAACCCCCCACTTGCACTATGGTCTCAGTATTGTGTTTTCTACAGGTGCTTTTGTTGTAAATAAAGATAAATGGCCAAACTCAATGTGCTTTTGACTCATGTGCCAGTTTGACTCCAAGTTAAGAAAATTAGGAAAAAAGGGAAGTCAGCGGTGGGATCACAGCTTAGTGGTACAGCACATATGTACATGCTTTGTATACAGACAGTCCCTGGTGCAACCATGACTTCTTAGGGTAGGGACGCAGCTCAACCCTTCACCGTGGTTTTGGCGTAGAAACCAGGGCAACAGGGCTTAAAACAGCCCGCACTGATGTGGCGCAGGGTTCAGCCACATCAGTGCGGGCTCCCGTTGTGTCACTTCCGGCCAGCCGGAAGTGACGCGACGGGAGCCCACATGATCGGCGTGGTTGCCCGAATGGTGCAGAGAGCAGCCGGAGAGCCCCTCTGCGCCATGGAGAATCGGAGGATCGGGGGGGGGGGCTGCTCGCCAAGGAGAGGTGATACGGCCACTCCAATAGGTACAAAATGCACCACTACCTCACGCTACCTTTCTGAAAGCAAAAAAAGGATCAGAAGGACCCCAATCCTTGCTCTTACTTTCTGCGTGACGGGACAAGGACATGCAAGGCTCGTGTCTCACACTAGGAGAAGGTTCACGCGTGTTACACTGAATGTGCATTCACAATCTATGTATGCTCATTAAGATGGTTGTAAGAATCTAGCCCTGTTCAGTCATTCTCATTGTGTGAAAGCTCTACGTGTGAGGAATGGAAGCAGGATGAATCTGCTAGCTCCACCCCCTCCCTTACCATTCTTATCACTTTCTGCATGTGAAATGTGACTGTGTCCCAAGGAAAGCCTCCTGTATCCATGGAAGTTCTCCCTGAGATTTTAGAATCCTGATTCTTGAAAAGAGAGAAATCATGATTACCACTAGTTAAGTATTTATAATCCCATTTATCACATAGGTAAATTTGCAAGGAAACAGATTCAAATACATTGGGAAGACAGCAGGATTATAGTAACATTCCAATTATAGATCTCCTTTTTAAAAACCAGGGAAATTCAATGATAAAAAAAAAACCCTGCCAGTCTTAGACCAGAGTTAAGGCTCAAGCAAGCTCCACAAAGGCAGGAAAATGGAAGCTAAGGCTGATGCATTAACTGACGTACACCATGATCAGTGATGATATTGTGCAATGTCACAAATTGTGCTTACTTACTACTTATCCTCCATGCACCCACACTACCCTTAGTTAGCAAATATGCCCCATGTTGTCCTGGTCTTGTATTGACTTTTGAAGTACCTATCCTTACTGGTAGAAGAGGGCTTCATTGTTTAACCCATCCTGCTAGCTACTGATGTAAGCAACAATCTAGCATGGGTTAACTCACAGGAGAATTCCTCTAGCAAAATAATAAGGCTCAGATGCTTCATAAAACTAAAAGGACCAGAACAATGTGGGACATCTTTACTGGTCCTAGGCACTCCACTGTCCCCATCTGAATTTAGCCTAAAAGACAAAGGAAATGTGTGGATGCATGGAGGGTAAGTTGTAGGGAAGCACAGTTTGTGACATTGCACACAGCATTATCACTGATCATGAGACAGGTCAGTTAAGGCATAAGCCTTAGCTTCCAATTTCCTGGCTTAGTGTAGCTTGAGCCAACATGAGATAGGCTTAACTCTGATCCTAAACCAGTAGGTTTTTTTTTTTTTAAAATCATTGAATATTTATTTATTTATTATATTTCTATGCCACCATCATTCAAAGCTTTCTCCAGGTGCTCCCACCATCTGAAGTGTGGCAGATGGCAACTAGGGAGGACCATCTCGGTCCTGCACCTACTTACCTCACGCTGTGACCTTTCAGTCCAAGTTCTGCAGCCACTTGACCGTATCGCTCCAGAGACTTTCTGCCTTATCCAGCAGATATTTACTACAATTCCCAAGAAGTGAGTCTAATAATGCAGATAGTGACTTGAATGATCCTGTGCTGTAACAAGGATTAATAAAGTCTATAGTTGCTGTACTTATATGATCATGTCTTTTCATTTAGGATGAGAATAGGAGAAAGGAACCTGCCCCCTTTGGTGGAGGAAGGGATGTGGTAAATCAGAATTTGTGTGCGTGTGTGTGTGTGCGCGTGTGTGTGCGCGCGCGTCCATCGACCATATCTTTTTTTGTGGGGGGGTGTCCACGATCACCCCGTCCGCTCGTCTGCCCTCCCCGCGAATTCCCGGGCCCCGGAAGTGATGCGACAGGGATCCCGTCGCGTCACTTCCGGGTCCCTGGTGCTGCACTTTTAATGTAGATACCAGGGTAAACTACCTAAAAATGGCCACGAAGTGTGACATACAGTGATACACACAGAAACACACTGTATTATGCTTATGGTTTCATCTTCTGGAAGTCTTCTAAGCTTGGCTTCTGATTTCTTGAAAATAATTGCAAAAATCATTTCTGCTAAAAAGTATTAAGTCATGATGACGAAACAAGTCTTGGAGCGCATAGTTATGTTATGCTTCCTTACTCATAAAATGAAAAAAAATTCTACTGACATTGTAATGGGAGGAACAGGATCTAGTATTGCTTTTATAGATATAACCTTATGTCAACTTCATATATATTATTATTCCATAGTGAATTATGAAACCAGATTATTCATTCTTCATGAAGACCCCCATAATGGAGAATTTAGCTTGTTATTGGTTGACATGCTTGATAACTTTCAGTCATAATCTTTAAGGTATCTTTGAAGGTATGGAAAGGAATTATTTCAGTCCACTAAGCACTTTCCATTTGTAATCCTCATTATTTTCAATTGGACTTCCAAAGGACCAGAAAAGAGTAAATTATGCTTCTTCTTTTCTTTCCCTGAAGAAGCTTCTGTTTCTAAAGTAGGGGTGTGCACATTCGCCTTACGCGGGTGTAGCGGGCCGAAATCGGCCCCTCTCACGTCCGCACGGGCCTACCTTGATCCAGTGGGGCTCGCCTTTCTGGCCCCGGAAGTGATGCAACGGGACCAGCACCAGCTCAGAAGATCAAGGCGGTGGGCTGCCGCCACAGAGAGTCAAGGCGGCGGAGAGGCGCCCCCACCACCAATTCGAAAGCATCTCTATTCTAAAGTGAATTTGAGTTGTGGGACAGACAAGACTTTTCTTTTACCAATATTGCACATGAGTAAAATAAGCAAGACAGGAACAAATCCCAAGAAATAGATTATAGTGGGTTGGATCCAGATTCCAAACTGAATTATTTGAGCAGAGTTCCATAAGTTCTGAGGTCTCAGCTTCCTATTCCTCCTGCAGTCCCTTGTGACTCCTTCAAATTTACTTCATAGTCTTGGGATAGTCTCCGGAACAATATGGAAGGAGGCGCAGGAGGATGCAGGGGAAACAGTGGAAATCACCTTCCACCTGTGGAAGTGCTGCTGAATGCAAGTTCTTTCCAGGGCCCTTCTGTGAATGGATGGTATCGTTCCATGCACCTTTGGATCTTCTTCCATTTGTGGAACCTCTGCTAGAATTACATTCCTTCAATTCAAGGTGTACTTCTGTCAATTGCAGGATATCTTTGGATCCAACTCATTGTCTCTGCCACTTGCTCTTAGAAAATGCCATTGACTTCAGTGGAGTTTGAAAAATGTGGTGTCTCCTGATTTCTGTAACTGTGTTTATTTAGCCTCCTAATGGAAGGAAGCACACAACAGTAAACTATCCAAATGGTTTCACTTAGGTTTAATGAAAGACACTGAAATTTCCAGAGACAAGCTACTAGTTGAGGATAAATGTTCTAATTCGGCCAACCCTAATTAGCTCAATTTGTGATTCAGCTGCAGAAGGTTGAATTGTTCTCTTATATATACACATCACATGCTCTGTAAGCAGCTAAAGTCTATTTCTGAAATCTGCTAGCAGTGCAAAAAAGAGAAAGTAAAAAAGTTATTATTAATAAGCAGCCATTAAGACATTGAACAGTCAAGTATACATCCTGTATTTATTGCTGCACTATCCTTTTAAAATTTTACCAATTAGATTGAGAAGGTCATAGGAAGACTCAAAGTGCATTTGGAGGGGTAATTGTAGTGAGCACAATCCAATTATGTTTAAAATGCTTCTGTGATGTTATTATTCTTTGTGGAAGCTTCTAATGCGCAAGAGTCATTGAGAAAACAGTGTAGATCCTACTTCCCATGTTCTTCATCCTGTTATGGCAAGAATGAGACCCAACTGCTAGTTTTGCTCATAGAATTAACTTGTCTTGATGGAAAACCATTTTTGGATGAAGGTCAAATGCCATAAGTGACAAGTGATAGCCCAAGTGAATCTGATTATTACTGATTACTTATTCTGACGTATGGCTGAAATGGGAGCAATGCAAGATGCTTAACTAAGATTAGATGAACTGCAGTCCTTGGGGAGAGGCTTAGTACTTCCTTCTAAGGCTAGGGCTGCTTTATGTATTACATTGACATTTCCCCATACAGATACCTGCCACAGGGAGGTATAGTCAGTCAGACATTCCTTGTGGTGTATGCCCATAGAAGATGAAGAAAGTGAGGGATGACAGATAACCAAAAACGTCACAAATATAGACTGTAGACACAGGTACCTATAAAACCCTAGAAAAAGGTCAATAATACAATATTATAATGCAAGGATTCTAGTGGTGAACAACATTTACATTTGTGTTTGGAAATCATGCGAACGTGCCCTATTGGCACCACCGGACATGAGCAGGAGAGCATGTCCTCCAAAACTGCATGCAAATTCCTGAACTTGCATTCATGCTCCAAAAAACTGTTGTTGTTGCTTTTAAATGAGCACTTTTAAAGGTCCACATTTTTAAATGCACATGTTAATACTTTATCCCATGGGGGGGGGGAGTGCACATTTTCATAGCACGTGTTTTTTTGGTTTTTTTTAAAGGCACATTCAGTTGAATGGGGAAATGTGAACTTTCCTCATTCAACTGAAATGAAAAAAGTGCACAAACCAACTCAGGAAATGAAGCAAGATGAGCTTCAGACTGGTTTTCATAGAATCTGAGCCATTGCAAAAAAATTGCTTGTTTGCCCATCCCTAGATTACACATAAACATATAGTTCTGAAACCACATAAATTTTGGGTTCAACTATGTAGTTGATTTGCCCACTTCAGTGAATATTGATCAGATGCCAACTTCCATAAGAAACCTGGAAAAATGCAATCTAAGGTTTCAAAGAACTGTATGTCAAACTCACCAGTCAACACCCTGGTACAGTTGGCTGGCAGGTAAGCCACATCCCCATAATATTTTTTGTTCCTTAAGGAACAAAAAGCCAACAACATCAAATGGTGATTTTTCATATGTGTCGATCATCACAGATATTTCACCACAGATGGAATTTTAATATTTCCTTACATCATCACCCCAACTGCAGTCCTTTGCAGTGGAGTCCATACAGGCAGCCACCAGTTATCAAACAGTAATCAAGTGTAGAGAAATCAAATGGTGTGCATGCATGTCTGAATTACACACATACACCATAATAAATCACAGACCTTGTGTATTTAAAATTACATACACATTTGGTCTTCAGCTGATTCACTATTGGTTCTCCACCAATCTGAATGGCAGAGAGTTACAATATGAGCAGGGCCGGTGCTACCATTAGGCCAACTAGGCAGCCGCCTAGGGCGCAGGGCTAAAGGGGGCACCAGAAACGCCTTGAAAAAAATAATAAAGTGCTCTCAAGTGGGAAGGGGGGCGCTAAATATCTGATCTTGCCTAGGGCACCAAACTGCCTTGCACCGGTCCTGAATATGAGGACCAAGGAAGAGCTTGGCTGACTGCATAACTTAGTGTGCGACATTGGCATGAAGTCTCCTATATACATAATTATTCATACTTTTGGGGGGAACTGCTTGCATGCTTTGGTTTAGTCGCTAAAGCACTGGACTGAGAAGCAGGAGAATATTCTGTGCAGAAGATGCGATTTTCACAGGTTCACTGAAGTAGCTTCAGTTTATAAGTTTGAGATTCATGAGATGGGTCATATTAACTGGCAAACCCTACTAATGGGCCAACCATACCAACCCTAGTCCGAACTAAAGATGTATGCAAATCGACTCTTGAAATTCTCTACGTTATTTGTAGGCTGAAAAATGGGGAGGGGTTATTTCAACAAATTTCTTCAAGGAAACCAGAAATTCTCCAACAGTTTTTTTGGGGGTGGGGCTCACTAGTAACAATGGCAGTAGCATAGCTTCTTTCTGCCCTTTTGCATCCTTTACCATGTCTCAGTCCTAGTGTCATTCTGGGTTATTTGGGGTGGGGTGGGGAGACAGAGAATGGTGTCTGCCACAAAAAAAGTGGAAAATATTTGGAGTATTTTCATTCTTTTAATTCTTTGCACTGTTATTTATCCTTTGCTGTTGGTTTT
The DNA here is from genome assembly GCA_021292165.1 of Shinisaurus crocodilurus. Classification (NCBI taxonomy): domain Eukaryota; kingdom Metazoa; phylum Chordata; class Lepidosauria; order Squamata; family Shinisauridae; genus Shinisaurus; species Shinisaurus crocodilurus. Next base: position 29,279,704 of record CM037876.1, read on the forward strand.
ACTTTGGTTTTATCCTGTGCTGCTGTTTACTTATTATTCAGCTTGTGTTTTATAATTTTAATTTATTTGTGTACAATGAAGAAAACTGTGGCTAACAATGAAATAAATAAATACATAAAATTCTGCGAAGTGGTCTTCTTCTTCTTCTTGGTGAGGATGGGTCGAGGAAAAGGAAAATCTCAGAATATTCTCCGGGGGGGAAAGGATTCTGAAAAATTTCAGCTCAGCAATATTGCAAACATAATTTGTACATGGGCTTCCAGAAAAATAATCCCATAGGACCACCCTCCTACTGATGACAAAGATGAAAAAAAATATCCTTCCCCATCCCTTCCAAACCATTTTTTAAAAAATAATTTGCATTTTTCAAGAGTAACAATACCAAAAACTAACAAATAATTGTAACAATATGTTAAATACAGTCACATACACAACATTGTTCATTCATCTGTAAATAATACAATTAAAATATTATATCTATTATTAATTGGTCTGAATTCTATGCCAAATTAGAATCTACTACGCCAGAAATCCAGCTGATTAATTGGAGGTCCATCTTCACCATTTAGTTCTGGGAAAAACATTAAGAATGGGTACCAAGATGTTACAAAATTACCTTTCTTTATTTCTCCTCTAGCCACACGAATGCTGCTGGTTAGTTTCTCTGCCAGCACAACCAACCATATTCTATCAAGGTATCTCCAAAATGAGAGTCCTTGGGCATTTTTACAAGTTCCCTCCCATGCCATATTTAATACTTATTGAACCTCTAGGACAGAGTGGGCAGCACACAACCCATGAGCTGCATGCAGCCCACAATGATGCAGCCCTGCTCCCCAATACAGCCCCAGGAAAATAGCTGTTTTAGCAATTACAAAGTGCTAAAAGGTTCTAACTTAGCTTCAGAACAAGCTAAATTTGACCTGTTTTCTGTACTGTAGCAGTTTGCTGCCAAAATTTGGCAACAAAAAGCTGACTGGGGTTTGGCCTGCGGGGGGTTCTGCAGGGCAAAAATGATCCCCAGAGCCCCAAATTTACCCACCTTTGCTCTTTGATAATAGGGAAATTACTATGTCAAATAAAAAAAATAGATACATTTTAGTTTTTTAAAAGCCTTCTTGTTAATAGAGCCCCACCTCCCCAACCCATATAGTAATAGGAAAAAAAACAAAAAAGGAAAGAAGGAAGGAAGGAAGAGAATTTGGCTGAAATCCTGTACAGAAGTTGCTCAAATTCCATTGAAACTGATAGTTAGCTAACCAGTCTAATCGTTAGCAGTATTATATCCTTCTTCATCCAACTAAAAGATTGGATGTGTTTGCGCTGCTGATTTTCCACTTCTGACTTTCCCATGGCATCTTTAAATGATGGTAGGAATTTTAAAAACAAATCTTTAAAAATATTATTGGGGATGCTGGGTTCTTAGAAGAAAAGGTCATTTGATGCCTCCAGGCGAGTTCCAGTAATCAGTTGTAGCAAGCCTTTGTACAAGAGTGAAAAATAGTTAACGAGGTCTGCACCTCATTTGCTATTAAGTTACTTGGCGGCAGCCCTGCAGATTAATGCAGACAAAATAAAATGTTCCATCTGAAACAGCAAAAAAGAACCCATATGTGTGTGTGTGTGTGTGTGTGTGTGTGTAAAGGGGAGGAAATAAGAGTCGAGACACAAAATATGGTGTAAAATTAGGGCCACATTTACTGAATAATCAAAGATCTGCAAAGGGAAGGAGTGTGGGTACTAACTAAACTGGTCATTGGCCAGTGAAGATGTTCACAGGTGAAACCATCCAACCCTGACGGGTGACGCTGCAACTCGCCACCCCCCAGTTTTACATCAGCATGGTACTGGGAGGCCTTCCCACCATCACCACCTCACGGGGCCGCAAAACACCAATGCAGGCGAGTTGAGTGGGCCTCAAAGGCAATCTTTATCTCCCACAAACTGAGCCGCAAAACCCAGCAACAGGGAGCCTTGGGTCTCACCAGTCACCTAAAAGGTGCCACTGGATGATCACCAAACCCTACCCCCACTGCCTATTCCCACACGCACCAGCCAAATGTAACCGAATTGAATCAAAATTAAACATTGAACCCAAAACAACAAATCCCAGCCCAGGATCACAGTTTAGAGTAGGCGAAACATGCACACCGCCCCTGAGCCAATCGAGGCAATGAGCCAAAATTCCAACTCAGCCCCCGAACGGGCGACCAGAGGAGCCTACGCTGCTAACAGGGAGGGAGAGAGGGAGCCGCAAAAGAAAGAGGCCGAGGGTGGGGCGGCCAGTCCTAATATCGGCCCTGGTGCCCTGTACTCCTTGAGCCTTCTTGGTGGTTGAAATCACCCCATGGTGGTCTCACTCTCCTTCTCCCCCTCATGCAAAATTCTCCCTGCCCACAGCTACACGTGGTTGGGGGAAGGGAAATGTGTGCCATCACATATTTCTACTTTCCATGCCTTGTCAGAGTTTAAAACTAAAGGAAACTTAGAGCCAATAATTTAGGCACTACACGTTGACTATAAATCTCAGATTTTTTTACTTACATATTGCCTAGGATGTAGTTCTGTGATTCTTCAATAGTGGCTTAGAAGAACCACTGGTGCTTAGCATAGACAGCAGTGATTCATACACTGTGGTTCATGGACCCAAGGCCCCGTAGGTCAAATTGGCAGGTCTGGTGTGCTAAATTTGGCTCATGGCCAGCAGTTCCCCATTCCTTCAGTATGATAAAGTTAATGCTGCCTGACTTAAGGACCATGGTCCAGAACACTGTGTACATAGTATAGCTCAAGAGGTCACTGATTTTCATATGTAAGGGCAAACACATTGGTTAAGAACACTTTGAATGTGACAGCAGGACTTGAGGGAACCTGGCAGCATGGGTAGGCACCTGCCAAGGCCCACTGTCAACCTCTAGACTCCCTGGCCCTGCTCTCATAAGAACATGAGAAAAGCCATGCTGGATCAGACCAAGGGTCCATCTAGTCCAGCATCTCATAAGAACATGAGAAAAGCCATGCTGGATCAGACCAAGGGTCCATCTAGTCCAGCATCTCATAAGAACATGAGAAAAGCCATGCTGGATCAGACCAAGGGTCCATCTAGTCCAGCATCTCATAAGAACATGAGAAAAGCCATGCTGGATCAGACCAAGGGTCCATCTAGTCCAGCATCTCATAAGAACATGAGAAAAGCCATGCTGGATCAGACCAAAGGCCCATCTAGTCCAGCATTCTGTTCACACAGTGGCCAACCTGCTGACCACAGGAAACCCACGAGCAGGACAAGAGTACAACAGCACCCACCTGCCCAAGTTCCCCTGCTACTGGTGTACATGGGCATACTGCCTCTGATACTGGAGATAGCATGTAACCATCAGGACTAGTAGCCTTCTCTTCCATGAATTTGTCCAATCCCCTTTTAAAGCCATCCAAAGTGGTGACCATCTCCTCCTCCTTGCTGTCAGTGCTTGTTTACCGGGGTGTCTCTCAGCATGCAGGCCATGACAAAACAGAGAAGACCAAGCAGCATCTTCCACTTACCTTACCCTTGTTCTCTGGACAGTTGTACAAATTGAACACAGAGGGAGAAGGCAAGTGAATTGGCAGTGGTGGGAGCATTTAGGAGAAAGTGGGCCCACTAAGGGAGGGGGCCCACTGATGGCATATTGCCCAAGTCCCCCCCCCCCCACAGCCTACAGTCAGCACTGAAGCTTGCACATATTGGTGGCTCACTTATGTGTGAAACCTCCCTGAGGAATATGGCTAATCGGACTGAAATTCTACAGATGTTTCACTGACCTGAGAATGCGCTTAGAATTTCAGTTCAGAAAAGATTCAGTGGCAGCTCTAATATATATGAACCTCATTTAAGCATAAGTCATCTTAGGCTTAATAGAAATCTCATGCCTTATGCCTTCTTTGAAAACTGAAAGATGTTTTGCCGTGAGGCTTCAAAAGAACTACTTGCAGCTTTTCTTGTGCACCAAAATGTGCGACATGCTATGTACCAAAGAAACAAACAAGCCTTTTGTGAATCATTTGGCTGGACATTTAAGAGAACTGGAGATTTACAGTCCCATCTCTTCAACCACATCACTGGCAGTTAAACACTTCAGCTACAAAAGGGCAGCAGCATAGCCCAGCATAGCCTGCTGAATTTATTACCTCCATGGAACACATGCTGATACAAAAAAAGCCCACACAAAAATGAACAAAATTATCTGCAAACTCAAGCCCCTGGGAGCTAGCTAGAATACAAAATCTAGACTAAAGGAAAAGCCAGGCATTGCCATAATTGTAAAATTGCCATGCTTTTACTCCAGGGTTCCTAGATAACACTAAAATCAGCAAATTAATTTCAAAGATAGATCCCCCACCCCAAATCTAACAGTTTCCTTGTAACTGAGAGTAATACCATCTTGCAATTGCCCATCCATTTCAATGAAATGCTCAATACCATTCATGCACCCAAGTTTGCAATTGGTATTGCCCTATCCATCCTGTAGATTATATACACTAGTCTAACTTTCTTCCTAAGAATGTTGGATTTCTTTAGAAGCCTAACAAACATTCCTTGATATGAAGACAAGTGATTCCAACTCTGCTTTCCTGAAAGACAACTTGTCTGTCTTTATTTGTAATGTGTAGCCACAAGGAAGTGTTGGACATCTCCTGGAATGTGGGATGTACGAGAACTTCATTCCTGTTCCCAAATCATGCAAACATGTCCCATTCACAACCCCAAATGCAAATGTGTTCAGGAACACAGCTCTCAGGATATGTTCACAATGTTTGAGAATGTGTACAATTGTACTTGCACAATTGTGCACTCCAGAAAATGTGCACATGCCCTCCAAAATCTACATTTTCACTCTTTAGCCTATGGGAGAAATGCACATTTTCAATTGGGAATGAGGTGCATTTTTAAAATGTGCAATTTTTACAAATGGGGAAAATGAGCACCTTTAAAAATGCACATTTTTCCTGATTAAAAAAAAAATAAGAAGAGGCATTTGTGTTCAGGAACACAAACAAGGTGAACCGAGCTTTGAGGAGGAATTTGGAGAACCTCAACGAGCTTGAACATTGCATGTTCACTGATCTTTCCCTTAGGCATATTCTCATGCATGGCGATGTTGAGGTCCAACAAGCCTGGGTGCCATGCATAAATTAAGAGAGCATCCTAGAATGTGCTCCAGAATCCTGTATAGCACCCAAGAATGTCATGAAAGACAAGTGTTTCTTCAGCAAACAAGTTAACATGGAAAGGATGCTGGAAACCAATGAAATCTACTTTGGTATATTATGGAAACAGCGACTCTCTAAAACTAAGGCTATTGCTATTAATTATTTTCAAATACTTAAACACTCCATGCACCCACACTTTTTCTTGGTCCTGCCAGCTACTGTAAGCAACAAACTGGCATGGAGGTCAACTCACAGGAGTATTCCTCTAGCAAAACAATAAGGCTCAGATGCTTCATAAGACAATACGGGATCAGAACAATGTGGGGCATCTTTGCTGGTCCCAGGACACTCCATCTTCTTCATCTGGATTTGGGCCTGAAAGACCAAAGAAAAGTGTGGGTGCATGGGGGTTAAGTTGTGAGCAAGCATGGCATCAACATCATCAATGATCATGAGTCACATCAGTTAAGGCATCAGCCCTAGCTTCCAGTTTCCTGGCTCAGTGGAGCTTGAGCCAACATGAGACAGCCTTAACTCTGGTCCTAATCCTGCAAGGGGGGGGGTTGTTTTTGTTTTTTAATAACTGAATATATAATAATAAGAATCTCAAGTATTTGAGACTGGATCATAGGCAACAGTCTAGAACAGGTCAAGAGCTGGGAACTGGGAGTGCTGATTGAAGAGCACTCAGGCCCAGAGGGCAAGTCAGGAGGGAGGACAAAACAGCAAGACCACAAACACAGAGATACACCAAAGCTCAGGAAATGCTCCAGCATATTTCCACTGAGACAGGGAGCCCTCTTATACTCCTTCCTGCCCAGGAAGAGCCAATGGCCAGACTGTGAAGAATCCATTTAGAGGGATGGGCAGCTTGTGGCCTTCAAGATGTTTCAGCCTATAACTGCTATGATCCCTCACCATTGGCTATGTTGGCTAGGGCTGATGGGACTTGTAGGCCAAAACATCTGGAAGGCCACAGTCACTCTCCTGTCACAGCTCACCACACGGGGCAGGTCAGCAGTTCCTGACAGCTCACCTTTACATAACCAAATACATCCATGCACAAGAAGAAGGTATCAGCAGACTCAGAGGAACTCCCAAGGCTTGCAGAAGTACAAAAAGAACTACAGGGCAAGAAGAAGACTGAGTATGCTCAGTGGCCACAAGATGCTGGCTGATTAGGGTGTGTGTGGAAGAGAAATGGAAAACTGATGGGAGGCAGAATGGAGCAGAATGCCTAAAGTCCTGAACAGAAGCACTTCACATGGCAACATTTTGTGAGGTGGCCAAGCTTGTTGATGACACCAAATTATTTAAGATTGTTAAAACAAAAAAGGATTGTGAGGAGCTCAAAAAGGATCTTTCCAAACTGGGGAAACGAGCAGTAAAATGGCAAATGCAGTTTAAAGTAAGCAAGTGTAAAGTAGTGCACATTGGGGCAAAAATCCAAGCTTCACATATACATTGATAGGATATTTTGTTTATTTATGTTTTATATTTATTTATTTATTTATTGCATTTCTCTACTGTCGAATAGCCAAAGCTCTCTGGGTGGTCACAACAATTAAAACCATAAAATTTAACATGATAAAAGCATAATATAGAAGTTTGCAACTTTAAAACTAGTATGAGCTGCCAGTTTCTGACCAGGAAGCGATCTTGGAGTTGTGGTGGATAGCTCACTGAAAATGTCAGGCCAGTTTTTGCGGCTGCTGTGAAAAAGGCAAAACCCATCATAGCAATCATTAGGAAAGGAATTGAAAATAAAACTGACAATATTAAAATTCTGGAAAAAGAGCAGAAAAGGGAAACCAAAGTTATCAAGGGGCTGGAGTGATTCCTCCATGAGGAAAGGTCAATGGCTATCAATAGCCAGTGTAGCGTAGTGTAGCGTAGTGGTGAGAGTGTTGGACTGGGACTCGAGAGATCTGGGTTCTAGTCCCCGCTCGGCATGAAACTCACTGGGTGACTTTGGGCCAGTCACTGACTCTCAGCCTAACCTACCTCACAGGGTTGTTGTGAGGATAAAATGGAGAGGAGGAGGATTATGTAAGCCGCCTTGGGTTCCTTGCAGGAAAAAAGGTGGGGTATAAATATAATAAATATAATAAATATAATAAAAAAATAAAAAAATAATAAAATAAAATAAAATAAAATAAATAGCTACTAGTCATGAAGGCTATATATTACCCCCAGTATTGTAGACAATATGCCTTTGAATACCAGTTGCTAGGGAACATGAGTTCGAGGGTACAATTGTGCTCATGTCATTCATTCACCCATTCCTTGCAATTCTGTACCACCCAACAGCCAAAGCTCTCTGGGCAGTTCGCAGTATAATAAAATTTAATATAAAACCTTTAACATTCAAACATTTAAAACAGTCTGAAAAGAAGTTAAAAACAACTAACACTAAAACTACCAAGACCTGATTTAAAAAGCAAAAACTAAAAAGCCCCATCATATGTTGTCAAATGCCTGGGAGGAGAGGATAGTATTCACCTAGTACTGAAAAGATGACAATGTTGGCACCACATGGACCTCACTGGAGAGAGCATTCCACAATTGGGGGCCACTACCAAAAAGGTCCTCTCCCTTGTTGCCATCCTAGTATGAACCTCCTTCGGAGGAGGCACATGGATGAAGGCTTTTGATGCTGATCTTAGTGTCCTGCTTGTAGTTTTCCTATAGGTATCTGGTTGGCCACTGTAGGAACAGAATGCTGCATTAAATGGGCATTTGTTCTGATACAGCAAGGTTCTTATGATCTGCCATTCCTCCATTTTTTTTCAAATTTCCGAACAATGTTCCGAATGCTGGGCATGGGTTTTGCCACAATTGCCATTATCTTTGTCTTACAAGTTACTGATGGACACCAGTATAGGGATGTGCGCGGAGCTCGATGGGGGTGGGTGGGGTGGAAGCTCGGTGAACTCGCCGGGCTCAACCCCCCTGAGCTCCGCTCGACCTACCTTTCCCCGGCTTAACTCGCGTTGTCGCAAGCTGAGCCGGGGAAAGCGACTTCCAGTGCTACGTCATTTTTATAGAAAACGGTGCAAGATGATAATGATAATGATAATGATAATGATAATGATAATGATAATTTTATTTATTACTCGCCTCTCCATCTAGATCGAGGCGGGGAACAACAGAAAATGTAAAATACATGAACTAAACAACACAATACATACTATTAAAACATCTTAAAACATCCTAAAAACATCTTAAAACATATTAAAAACATCTTTAAAACATCTTAAAAGCATCCTAAAATTCCGCTGGATAGGCCTGCCGGAAGGGATCAGTCTTTACAGCTTTTTTAAATTCCAAAAGACTGGCAAGTTGACGAGTCTCCTCCGGCAGGCCATTCCAAAATCTGGGAGCAGCAGAAGAGAAGATCCTCTGGGTAATACTTGTCAGTCTAGTTTTGGCTGACTGAAGCAGATTCTTCCCAGAGGACCTAAGTGTGCGGGGCAGATTGTACAGGAGAAGGCTATCCCGTAGGTAGCCTGGACCCAAACCATGTAGGGCTTTAAAGGTAATAACCGTTTACTGCCGTTTACAAGATCTGCCATTTACATAGAGTATAGCATACTATACATTAAAAACGGCCGCATTTGCGCAAATTGTGGCCGTTTTTTACGTATACTATGTTATACTCTACGTCAGTGTTCTCCAACCTTGGGTCCCCAGATGTTTTTGGCCTACAACTCCCAGCATGCCCCAGCCAGCTACGCTGGCTGGGGCATGCTGGGAGTTGTAGGCCAAAAACATCTGGGGACCCAAGGTTGGAGAGCACGGCTGTACGTAAACGACGTAGAGAGCCAGGGAACCCGGGAGTCCGGCGAGAGCCTCAGCTGGTACTCGCCAGAGGCTCAGCTTGGCTCGGCTCGTGTGGCGGGAGCACTTGCCAAGCGCCCTGCGAGTCCGGTGCCTTGCTGGGCGCGGGCGCCCATCCCTACCAGTGAATATATGTGCATTGATTATATCACAGCACACAAAGGAACGATGCTATGAATGGAACACTGCTCGAGAGAAACTCGTGCTACTCTGCGGTTTTATCACTGCGTATGCAGCAGAGGCTGGTGGCTCCAATGTCCATGGGGCAGTGTATCCACTCTGGGTTCCAGTCTGAATGTTAAAGGAGCTATCCATAGTACTGAACCCTAGGGCCGGGGGAAAAATATATGGTTCAGCACCATGGACAGCTGCTTAAAAGTTCACACACCCTAACCCGGAGCGGCTAAACTGCCCCACTGACATCGAAGCCAGCAGCCTCCACTGTGTGTATGCATGATGGAGTACATCAGTAACAGGTAAGGGGGAAACAATGCAAATTGAAAATTATGGCTGATATATGCACCACTTCCAAAACTAACTTTAGAAATTCTTGAAGTTATACCAGCAGGCAGGCAGCATGAAACATGAGACAGAGCGACCCCCTCGAAGAATAAGAGGGAAAGTACAGGGGAGATCTGCCCGTTCCTAATTTTCATCCATTCAAAATGATATTTTTGTAGCAAAATTGGTCAGGGCCACTGTCACAAAGGCTCTTGTTACAATATAGCAAGAGAAAAATAGCAGTTTTAGGGGAGAAGTATAAATACATCAGCAAAACATCATTCCATATACGTGGTATACTGGCGCACATGTTCCTGAAACGCCAACAGAAAAAGGGTCTTTAAAATGAAAAACTGCAGACTTCTTGCAGGCAATCCTGCAAAGCAGTTCATGTTAACCATAAAAATATGTTCACTATCATCACCATATATTTTGGATCTGCCTGTTAGACAGGGCCCTTAGCTAATGTTGATATCCAGTCTACATTTCCAAATCTTAGGATTTGTGTCCCCATTGTTTCATTTTAGTGATAAGTACTAGCTAGAGAATTTAATGCAGCAAATTACAATTCATTAAGAATTACAATTCATTAAGACACCATTAAGCAGTTTCCTGTTTGAGTGCTAATTATGCTAAATATTAATTTAAGTCAATTGGATCTATTTGCAAGGAGGTGGTGGAAGACAATGAGATACTTATCTGTGTTTGTGGCAAATCACATTGTTTGGTTCTGTCCTATAATTACATGGTGTAGCTGGGATTTAACCCTTTGCATCCACCATTGTCCCAATCGATATCAGGCCCCCTTTGGCTGCTCTTTGCCCCAGAAGGAAAGCTGATATAAGTGCTAATGCCAGTTTTCCTCCTAGGGCAATTAATGTCAGGAAGGAGGACCAATAACATACACTGAATGTCACATCATTGTCACCTCACCCTGTGAAATGTGTTGAATAGCTCTTAAATAACACTGCTTCAAACAAAATACTGGCTATCTTCTTCTAAGAACATCCCTGAGTACTACAGCATTGGTGAAATCCTTTGTTGTAACATTGTAAATAATATTTTAAATAAAGGATTCCCCTTGAGGCCTCTAGATTACAGCCAGGCATTCTCCTCAGACGCATGGTTTAGACACACATGAGTGAATAGACTGATGTAGTCATCACGGGAGGAAATTCAATAGCCTTTGTTTATGTATAGAAGATCAGCTGACTTTATCTCAATGACCTTAAAATCTATGAAGTCCCTAGAGGTAAGGGAGGGCAATAAATAGTGACATTTATTTCTAGAGCCTTCCACTAGCAGTGGACTAAAACACATGCAATAAATTGAAAGTTAGTGTAGCCTTGGAATAATAACAAAATCAATTACAGTTAGGATCAGCACAGGCTGTCGCTTGCTGAAGTATCTTTCCCAATTTTAAATACATGGAAGCTCAGCTCACAGGTTTTTCTAAATTTATTCTTTGACCTCAGAAGGGAGTATCTCCTGCATCCTTATGTTTTATTACAGTTTTTCATCCATAAACAAACATACTGTATTAGTTAGCTAATTGTATGGATGCCCCATTGTGTTGCCTTCTCAGAATATTTCTATGAAAGTGAAGAATATAGTACTGAAAATGCGGAACCTCCACAGGCTGGATTAGGCCCGCAGGCCTGAGGTGGCCCATCCATGCTTTACACCAAGGGGAAAGACTATAGCAGGTACCAAAAAACCCCAAACATTTTAAAACTGTTATACAGATTTGTTACTGGCAGTAAGAGCTTTCAGCTAAAATATGCTGGTATTTTTGGTATTTTGGCCTGGACCATTTTGCCTCTGGCCCTGCCCATCACTGAAATGCAGCCCCTGAAAGCTTCTCTGAAATTGAATTCAGCCCTTGGACTGAAAGATGTTCGACCCTCCACTGCTTTAAATGATTTGTGCCTGTTCTCCTTATTTGCGAGTGAAAAGGAGGGGAGGAATAACGAGTTGAAGAAGCACAGATATAATTGGTATAAGCTTGGGCCACATTTATTTCGGTAGATCTGCAAAGGGGAAGCAGTGTGGGCTTCTAATCTGTACAGGCAACTAGCCTGAAGTGCATTGGGTGAGGCATCCTAGCCCTGCTGAGTGGCGTCTGTGGGATTGCCATCCCTCAGGTCTATACCATCCAGGGGCTCGGAGGCCTTCCTATGTCAACCCCTCCCAGGGCCTCAAAACTGTGAATGGGTGAGGTATGTTAGCTTCAAGGGCAATCCGTATCTCCCCACTGGGTCTCAAAGCCCTGAGTGGGAAGCCGCAGGTATGCCTATCACCATAAAGGTGCCTCCGGATGCCCACCAACCTTAACCCCAACTAAATATGCCCACATCTACCTGCCACAGGTGGGAGACAAGTCTCTGCTTTGTCACTCACCCCTCACCTGCTCTGAATTAAATCAAGCAGACCCCTCCGCAGATGTGCCAAAAATATATAATTACCTAAATTGGATAAATGCACCCCATCCTGCCTACATAGTTGCTGGATTAACTCAAAGTCGGCCAGAGCCTGCAGAATCAGGGTCTTGCCCTTCAACAAACTAAGGTCATTCCCCCCTCCCCCAGGTGCAACAACAGGAGGAGATGCACCAATCCTTGCTGGAAAAAGAGTAGGAAGGAGGCACTCCCACTGCATACCACATCTGCCCAAACACTGAATGGCAGAAAACCAGCTGAGCCCAAGCTGGGATCCACAGCTTGACTTAGCAGCTCTCCAACCGGCCCAGAACACCATTCTGTGCCCACAGATAAGCACCCACACAGGCTCCCTTCCATTCCAGTGATCTAATGAAAACAGAAACAAAACTTGAGAATGTAGCCCAATACTCATTTATTTCTCCAGGCAGCTGGCTCATATAACCACAGAATGCCTTTGAGTGCCAGCGACCCACCACCTGCACCCTGTCAGGCGTGAAGCCCAGGGAAGAAGTGGTGGATGCCACACCAATCCTAAATGAGTGAGTGCTGAAATGCAGCTCTCTCAAGTGCAAGGCCTGCAGTGCCAACTTTGTCACTGCCCAGAATTGGTGTTTGGTCAGTGGTGATCCATCCCGGTGACAGAGAAGTGGGCCCACCTCCTCACACCTGACGGACAGAAATGCCTTCAATGCCCCCACTGGGCACAACTCTTCAACCTGTGCAGGGAACACTGGCACTTACATACCCCTGCACCATTGAGCAGCTGTAGATCTTCTCAGATGGAATTGTACCCCATTCCCCATGAACTGCAAATCACAAAATTGCAAGACCCTCCCTGAGGTGCCATCCGTGGCTGAAACTATCAACTCAGAGATCCTAAATTCTCTAAAGAAGACAGTCAGAGCTGCCACATGAAATAACATGGCTTTGAAAGGGGAATGGGACACTATGGACCATTGACTATGCAGACCCAACAAAACATCCACGGACATAGGAAGCCTTGTATCAGGCACCAGGGGCTGCATCTTAGCACAGCCCAAAAGCATCCTCCAAATCCTGAAGTCAGAGGATCTAAGACCCCTTTCATCATAGAACAGAAGGCCAGCCCAGCTAGCTTACCTTTAATGGTCCTCGAAGACCATCCCCCCATAATTTGTGATTATGCACAAAGCTGCAGGAGGTGCTCTACCAGGATGGTCCAAAGTTGTTGCAGTTGCCTGTCTGCCCTGAAGTCCCAAAACTTCCTACCTGCCTTGATGGAACAGGCTCTGGTGCTAGGGGCAATGAACTGAAGAATGGCTTGCTCCATCACGTTACTGCTCCAATATCCCGAAGAGCCTCCAGCACAGCATGAACTCAGGCCCAAGGAGCCAACTCCCAAACCTTCTGTACCTGGTTACATGATAAAGCAAGAACAGTGCCGTTGTCCAGTCCTGGAATACGCTGGGCCTGGAAAAGTATATTAAATTGAAGGCAATGCCATGTGAACCAAGATAGAGCCCCCAAAGCCAAGCAACTTGAAAACTAATGTGGAAAAAGTAGGCCTCAATTCTGAACACTGTTTGCCTCTTATAAATGAACGTTCAATGTCACACTTGAATGCAAAAGAAAACAAGTGGCTTGATGGGAGAGGACTTGGAAATGCTGCAGTTGTTTTTATTCACCACCGCTAATTCAAAATCAATAGTAATCATTATAAGATTCAAATTGGTGATTCCTCTCTTGAATAGAACATTGTCCCACTATGTCGATAATGCCAGATTTAAGAATACCTCTGAAATGTTCAATAAGAATCCAACATGAATGCTGAAGGTCTGTGAAAATTATAGTGCAGCTATAGGAAAAGCTCTAGCTCTTTGCTTCTCAGAGAAATGCTTGCACTGAAGCAAGTGAGGGAGAGACATCAAATTGATATTTTGTCCTGTGCATCCATATAAACAGTCCCTTGTTGGCATAGATTTTACATTTACCGGTATGTAAAATAATATTCTGACACATGGTAGAGCCAAAAGTAGTTGCCGCTGTTGATCCATTCTTTAAAGCTGTGCTTAGTCAAGTGGTTTGGAAAATAGGTGTCAATGGAGCATTTTGTTAAAAATGATATCTAGATGTTGCTGCAATGGAAATCTAATGCATTCCCCTGGTAGGTTTATCCCTGTCCTCCTACAAAATATTATATGGATGTCCTGTGTAATGTTATACACTAGGAAGTGCATTTTATATGAGCTTGATATTCATTCTTCTTAATCTTTGTCATTAAAAATTAACTTGGTTCCCACCAAGATCAATAGGAAGTTTTACTATTATTTCAAAGAAAGCCTGTATTTTTCTGGGTTGGCTTTTTTAAGAAATCCACCCTCCTCAGCCAACATTTTTATGCGCAAAATAAAGCAGCAGATGGAGAAAAGGATCCAAATACAAGGGTAGAGCAGCAATCCTATGGCCCCTAGACAGCATCGAGATGGCCCTGGGATTGTTTGGATGCCCAGCTCCGAGGTTGGAAAATCACTCTTATCTTAGAGCTGGGGATCTGCACTCGAACCCCCCTCACAGCCAGTGTGGAAGGAACCATGCCAGCTGCTTCTCCAAGATCGCAAAAAGCGACCTCGGAGAATGGTAAAAGGGCATCCTAGCTGTTTTGCAGAGCGTGAAGGCGACCTTCACCTTTGTGCTCCTCCTGCCCTGCATAGGATGCTGAGTTTGGAGGGCTATGGGCATCCCCATAGGATTGTGCCCTAAAAGGGCAACCCTATCATGTCTACTCAGAAGTAATTCCCACTGAATTCAACGGGGCTTACTCCTAACGTAGGGATGGGTCTGACCTTTTCCTTCCTGGCTCACGAATTCTTTGAGCTAGGTCGATTTTCCTTCTCCCCCCTCCACGGACCTGACATGCGAACCCAATCCTAAGTAAGTGTGTGTAGGATTGCAACCTTGAAGTGGGGGTAGGCAAAAGGTAGATCGAGATCTACTAGGCTTGCAGTAGATTGGCGAGAGATTCTGATTCCCTAATGTCTAACAAATAGCAACAACTAAAAAGCTTTTCTCCCCTTAAATTATGTTACTGAAACATAAGATACATAGGAACCTGTGGGGACTTGTTGTGGGGATACCAGGAGAGGATTTTTGTGTGAAAGGACCTGTGAACTTGGTTCTGGTACTGATCACAAATTCTTGGTCTGAGCATGATGTCAAAGACACCCTGTCCCTTAATTTGTAGCATATGTCCTCCCTGCCTGGTCCACTATTTTGCATCTGGCCCCAGTTGGTGGATCTCAGCGTTCTAGGAAAATACAAAGAACATAGGAACCTGCCTTATACTGAGTCAGACCCTTGGTCCATCTAGCCCAGTATTGTCGGCACTGACTGGCAGCGTCTCTCCAGGATTTCAGGAAGGAGTTTTTCCTGCCCTACCTGGAGATGCCGGGGATCAAACTTGGGACCTTCTGCATGTAAAGCAGGTGCTCTACCACCAAGATAGAGATCCTGATGCAGTGGAACTGCAAATCTTTGTTTAAACATTTCTGCAGCAACCACTATCTCTGAAGCAGATTTTTTTTTTGTGACAGGAAGTTTACTTTTCCAGAGTTTTTGAGTTGCATGATAACTACAAGAATTTAATCTTTGATATGGATGAAATTGACCACAAGTCGATTGCCCGAATCGAGAGAAAGGGAAATCTGCAAGAAAGCAGGTTTTCATGTGTATATTATTTTGCTGAATGTGCATGAGAACATAAATCTGGATGTGCCTCAGACTACACATCTGAGGATGCACCTGAGTGTGGATGTTGTCTATCCCTCTTCGCTGCTTTCAGTGGATGCTTGAATGCACATTTAAATGCACAGTCCTATCGACATTCTGGCAGAATTAGTCATGTCTAATCCCATTTTCATACATGAATAGAGCTGGATCAGGGCAAATGTGTTTTATCTTTTCATCTGCCACTCTCTGCTGCATAATTCCTCTATATTGCTAACCCACCCACCAATAAAAATATTAAAGTGAGTAAATATACTTTCTTTCTTTGCTAGCATGAATATGTCTGTAAGTATCTTGTATCATTATTATTTTTTACTTCTTTATTCCTTGATCTGTCTTTTACTTTCACATTTTCCTTCCGGTGGCATTTTGCTTGTAAATGTAAAGAATTGAGCGGCAGAAGCTTTGATTTTGCCAGTAGGAGAACTTTGCTGATTTAACTGTTTAACATGATTAACAACACTGAGAAGCTTCCATTTTACAGTGGCTCAAAGGTCACACATTAATTACTGGCCCTAATTAGGCAATAAGTGGACTGAGTGAGGAGGGGGAAAATCTGTCTCTTCTCTTAGTTGAAATATCCTTCTCATTAACGGAGTCCATTTGCTTGCCAAGATGTGAAAGGCCATGATGATCAAGCAGTCACATGACAATTTTACAGCAGTGCTTATGGTTATGATGGATCAATTCCCTGAGCCTAGCCAGTATCCCAGCATACACTGAGGAAGTCCATCCCAGGTTA
Organism: Shinisaurus crocodilurus; assembly: GCA_021292165.1. NCBI lineage: Eukaryota > Metazoa > Chordata > Lepidosauria > Squamata > Shinisauridae > Shinisaurus > Shinisaurus crocodilurus. The sequence continues at coordinate 29,296,180 of CM037876.1, forward strand.
TATAATGGACATCACATTTAGACTATTGCAATGTGCCCCATGCTGGGCTACCCTGGGAGCTACAATTGGTGCAAAAGGCTGCTAACCAGGCTGCTAACCAGTGCATGGTATCATGCTCATATCACCCCTATATTGAAAGATCTGCACAAGTTGCCAATTGTTTTCTGGGCTCAATTAAAAAATGATAGATAAACAATGAGTGAACTAGGAATGTGCTGACACTAGTGCAAAGTCTGTCTCATTTGAGCTTGACCATCTTTCTGCCTGCTTCCGATCTGATGATCAGAAGTGGGCTGAATTGGATTTTTATCCGCAGGGACTTCCATTTCTAAGATGGGCTGTAGTCTGCACATTTTTTTAAAAAAAATGCTAAGGAAATTTGTGCAAATCATGCAGTTTGCATAAATTTATGCAATTTGTGCAAAATTATGTAAATTGCACGAATCACGGTATTTTGCGTGTTTTGCACAAATTGGCTCCTGAAAAGCATGTGGATCTAGCAGGCTCTATGTAAAATTGGCCAATTTGCGTGAATTGCATAAGGACCACATACTTTTTGGGTGCCGATTTGCGCAAATCTGTCAATTTTATGCAAATCTGCTAGATCCACGTGCTGTTCGGGTTTCAACTTTGCTGAAATTGTGTTAATTTACAAAAAATTCCTTAGTGGTTTAGTTTTATTTGATGTGCAAATTGCAGCCCGTCTTAGAGATGGAAGTCTGCAAACTGGGTTGACTCACACCATAGCAACTGGGCGCCAGTCAGCGTAGGCCTGGCAAACCAGAATCTGGGGGGCTAAATCATGAAAATCCATCAGATTTTCACCCCGTATCGCATTCCTTACACTTCCCTCAGTGAACAAATCTTTAAAGGTCTTAGGGCCTGCCTATCTGAGGGACCGTTTGTTTCATGATTAACCTGTCCAGGTATTAAGATCTGCAAGAGAGGTCCTTTTGAGCACATCCACCACTCACAGAGGCCTGTTTGTCAGGCATGTGTGAAAAACCTTCCTCCTGAATGGCTCCCAAATTGCAGAAGGCTCTTCCTTCAGAGCTAAGATTGGTCCCCAGCTCTCAGCTTTTGGCAAAGTGGTTAAGACACATCTCTTTAATTTGGTCTTTTATATTTGTGAACAGTGCTTTTAATGTTTTAATATGTTTTTATTGTTTTATGTTCTCATGTATCATTATTTTAATTTCAATTTACCACCTTTGTGAAAAGACATCATCATCATCATCATCATCATCATCATCATCATCATCATCATCAAATGGGAAAGCTACTTGTGCAGGTGCTCCGTGTGCTGAATAGAACATGGGCTGTGAATTGGGTTGCTTTCTTCAATTGATGTAGATCCATTTAATAAGAATCAACTATTTCTTTCCAAGTTGGTTTTTTACTTACTTCCAAGTTCCCTTTCACACTACCTTTTATTGATTATGTTTCACCAGGCACATATGTCACCAATCTGCACTATATATATATATATATATATATATATGGTATATATATATATATATGCGCACACACACACACACACACACACACATACACAATAACATCCACAAGGAACCAGCATGGAACAGACCTGGAGGTGGATAAAAGAGAAAATTTGCGGAAACGGACTCGACAGATTTGCCCATTGCTAGAAGCCAGGATGGAAAATGCTGAAGTTGGTGAGAACAGCATTCAGCTTTTGTGGTATGGATGCTTTTTGTCCCCTTGGGGAAGGGAGATTTTGCAGGGGGAGAATATGTTTGCAAAATGCTCATCTCCCAGTTTTGACTTAACATAAAGCCATTCAAAATAAAGGCCTGCAAGAGAAGTGCTGACACGTCTTTAAGTTTTAGCATCACTGCTGGGTACCATTCTAAGACTATACATTATTTTTTTTTGGTGAAAGACTAGAAATGCAGTAATAAAGCCTGGCTTTATGGTATCAAAAATTCACTGTGCTTTATTTCCTCCCCCCCCCCCCCCCGGTCTCCCGTCTCCAGGGAGAAAAACAATTAGAGAAAGACAATCTACCTAAATAGGATGGGAAACTGCAATGCTGAAGCTATGCCTCATTAGCCTCCTTCTTTCTCATCTCCCATTTTCCACAAATAGCATGCTTATGGTTACCTGACATCCTCAAGCTTTCCTGCTGAGCTGGCTGAGGAAGCTTTGAAAGACAAGATAGGTGATGCTCTTGCAGGAGGAGCCACTTTTACATTTTCAGTTGAGAGGGTCCAATTCTCAAGCCATTTCCATGAGTAGTTTCATACTCCAGCAAGGTGCCAAGTGCAGGTGTCTGGCAAAACATCATCAGACAATGAACAAAGAGCACTTGTAAAAAATAATAATAACCTTTTTGCAAGAACTCGAGCCTTTTCCCTAACTGGCCTATTATGGGGATATTTCTTACCTGGAGGCTGTCATTAGCTGTAAATCGCCAGGAATACATGCTGTCTCTATGTCCATTCCAAGTTGGTAACTTTTGAGGGTCAAAATGCTAGAAGTGCCTTACACCAGAACAGATATATTTATCTGTTAATATAATGTCTTTTTAAATTGTCTGCTCTGGCTTCTCATCAAGGTGATCCTCCAAAAAGGCTCACAGTTCATGCCAAACAATACAAAAAATACATATTAAAATAAGCTTTTAAAAATATAGCCTAAACCCTGAAATATATAGAATAGTAGTAAGCAGCAGTTAAATAAAGACGTATGATAGTTTCATTTCAACTTGTTTTTGACCAGATTTTACCCAGTTTGCTCCTTCCAGACCTGAACGTAGACTCAGATACAATCTATGGTCGAAGTCCATACATTTCTGAACTTGTGAAGTGATTTGCGGATCAAAAATAACAAATATATGCATATTTAACAACATGCATATATTTGAAAAAAATGTGCAAGAAAATTGTTTACTTTTGAGAAATGCACACAAATACACCTTGATCAATGGGAGAAAATGTATACTTTTCAAAAATGTGCACAACTGATGTGTGCATCTGGGGAAAAGTGCACTGGAATATATGCATGGATCAGAAAAAACAAAACAAAACTCACAACCTGATACTACAGACACAAATCAGAATGATCTTTGAGGTGGAATTTGGAGATGATTCACACATCCCTACACAGTTAAACTAATTACCCGGTTCACATTCTTATGTGTAACCCAATTCTTAGAGTTGTGTGAAGTTCCATAGGTGCAATGCTTACCTGGATCAGGCAGCCACCAAAGAAAAGGCCCTGTATCTGATAGCCACTTGCATAACTTCTGAAGGTGGGGAGTATCTAGAGCAAAGCCTGAGACAATGTTCTCACCAGATGGACAGGTTGATATGGGACAAGGAAGTCCTTTATATATATCTTGGTTCCAGGCTGTTACTTTTAAATGCCCCATGTCCTCAAAGTAACAAGGGTAATATATCGTTTCATATCAATACTGTCAGGACTGAAATTTATCACAAAGCTTTTTCTGTGGTTGTCTTTAAGAGACTAATGTATCTATGGTTACATAGAGACTTGAGCTATCATGGTTCAGTGTTTTATACGAGGAGAAGAACATCTGGCCAATGCTGGTGAGTCTTCACTAAAAGCATTGAAAACAAATGCACATACATGCTTTAGGGGGAAAATCATTAGTATACTGAGTGAGCCATGGTAACCTGAGGAGACTCTGAGCAGAATACAATTGGGTGTTTACAGCCCCACCAATTCCTTTCCATCCCCCTGATTCCCTTCTGCAAGCAGTGGGTCCTGCCAGTTCCATTGTGCAAGTGGGACCCACTGCTTATGCAAAGGAGATTTAGCACTTCTTAGGGGAAGCCCCCAAATGAGCGGTAACACTAATTTCTGGAATGAGGCAAGTTCCATCTACCTGCCTCCTTACAGAAATAAGCATTTTTGCTTGTTTCAAGTTACCCCAAAAGGGGTAGATTGCCATTGCACAAGTGGTGGGGGCCACTTGTGCAATGGAATTGGTGGGGCGGAAAAGAATCAGCAGGGACGGAAGCAACCAGTTGGATTCTGCTATGTATACACATTTGCAATGGAGTTGCTCTATATTCTGGCTTCTAAAGATGTTACTGGTCTATGATTTATACAACTTACAATGATGTCACCAGCACCAATTATCATTTCACTGGAGACACATCAAAGTAAAATACGTCTGGTGATGCTTTGGGTCCTAGCTATGGGAGATATGAAGGAAGGAACACTTTCGGAGAATAATGAAGTACTGTTTTTAAATGAACAAATAGCAAGAAACAGTAGGAAGAATCAGTCAGGCCTGAGCTTGATGAGGTTCTCTGAGCTCCACCTCAAAGCTCAGTCTGCCTCATTCCAGTTCCTGAATTCGAGCGTTTGTTATTGTTGTTCAAATGAGGAACATTTTTAAAAAGTGTGCGCTGAAATGCATACTTTACCCCCATTGACTAAAGCATGAGCATGTGTTTTCCCCCCTCAAAATGCACATTTTTCTAATGAATGCATTCCGTGAATGCAGCCACAAGCTTGGGAATACGTGAGCTTTGCCCAAAAAATGTGCTCAGGTTCATATTCAGTGGTGTGAACGGTACAGGTCCTGATGTTCAACAAAACAAAAGAAACAAAAAAACCCACAAAGTGTACATTTCTAGCCTAAGATCTGGATGGTTATTCTGAATTCATCCATGAATCCCATCATTTCTCTTTCCACAGTAGATTATTTATAGCCCTTATGTAAGGATTTTCCCCATCTTCCTCCCTTCCCCCTTTCCAAGACCACTCTGGCCTCCTGCCTACAACATCCCTTCCTCTGCTCTCCCTAGGCCTATTTGGGATGTTCCCCAATGAGTTTCCTGCCTTATCAACTGCAGAACCCTTTCACTTCCACAGCCCTCACTGCCACTTGTCTCCCCAATTCCCATGGATTGATCCCCTTCCTGTACCTGTGAATATTCTCCCCCCGGCAAATCAATCTCTTACACTTGCATTGATTTTTTTTAGCATTCTATACTTGGACATTATTTCTAAGCAGCAAAAATGTGTTTGAATATTTTCTTGCATTCAAGGACTGAAAGAGGATCTGGCATACACAATGATGATTACAATTAGGAAACTATTAAAGCCAGAGATAGTGCACATTAACCTTTTTAGTTCACTTCACTTCAATAATATTCCACCAACTAAGTCCCACTATGATTTCCTAAGTGGTTTAAAGATGGCCCTCACTGTAGATCACCTTTCCCTGTAGAATAGAATAGAGTGTATTGAATTAGTCTGAAGACCATATCAAAAAGAACAAGATAAAATACATTTAAAATTCCACGTAAAAGTAAACACAGGACAACAAACCATATTGAAAGAGAACAAATAAAATATATTTAAATCTCTACATACTATTATACATAGGACAAAATTTAGCATTTGGGCTGGTAGCTAGGCTACAACAGTAGCCAGGCCATGAATCAGTCACTGAATAGTAGATAATAGGACCTGGTTAATCGAATTAGAAACTAACATTATGTGGGAGAGTGAATGACATTTCAGTATGCATCACTAGCAACAATAACAAACGGCAAGCAAATTAGGGAAAGTAGGAACTGCCTGCAAGTCCCTTTCAGTAATTCCAGGGATCTTTCTCTAAATCTAGTTTTAATCTGATGCTGTGTGAGCTGCAAAATAACTCTAGATGCATTGCAAAATTCATTTGAGAAAATCATGACTGTGTCGCACCTTACTCTTGCCCCAAATGCCACCCTGCTAAAACACATTTTTCTAACTGCCCTGGAATATTTGGCCTGTCTGTATAAATGAGGCTGAAACGGGTGACTTACTGGACATAGCTGGTGGAGAGCCGCTAGCTTCGTTCACTTGAAGACAGGGATGTTGAAAAGTCCTTGGTTTCAAGTCATGAGTCTTTGGACCCGAGTCTCGAGTCTGAGTCCTTGGTCCAAAATGGTGACTCACGAGTCACGAGTCACGAGTCACTCCCAAAGCTGACTCCACGAGTCCCCATTAAAATCAATGGGGGTTTCCCCAACAAAATAAGGCTACTTCAGATGTGTGGCTTAAATAAATTGTAGGCACAAGTGTGCCTTTTTATTTCAAAACTCTGCAACTGATTTTGGCAAGAACAGACCAGGCAGACAAACCCAAAATAACCAGGCAGGCAGAGGAGGCAGGGAACCCCAAAGCAGGCAGGCAGAGGCCTTTGTCTTGGACAATTCAACTGTGGAACTGGTCAAGAAGAGACCAGGCAGGCAGAGGAGGCGCTGTCATAGTGGTGTGAGCGATCCTTGCAGCAGCTGGCTCACGAATTCTTCAAGCTAGTCGATTTTCCTTCTCCTCCCTCACCTGCCATTCGAACCCAACTGAGTCACGAACAGCAAGATCTTTTGCTCGAAGCTCACTTGAGAGATAGCTGCTCTCAGCAGAAAGCTTTTGTGTTTCTTAATTGGTACATAAATTCCTTTACTAACTCAGACTGAGGAAAACCGAAACCTCTCTGCACTTATATGCTAAATTCCTTGCTAAATTCCTACTAACACCAGGATTGTAATGCTAATTTGAGAACAGCCTCTCTGGCTAGATTGAAAATAGTCCTTTACATTCCTACTTAGAAAAAGGATTTTGTTACAGATTAGACATAATAATGTGGTAATTCTTGTGAGATGCATTCTTGTGAGATGCATACATTTTTTACAGAGGAATTTTTAATAAACGTAGGTGGTATAATTTATGATTTTTTATATATTAAGCACATAAGGTAACCTTTCTTCTTGTAAGGTAACCTTTCTTCTTCTAACTCTGACTGAGGAAAACCGAAACCTCTCTGCTTACATATGCTAAATTTTCCTACTGTTAACACCAGGATTGAAATGCTAATTTGAGAACAGCCTCTCTGGCTAGATTGAAAATAGTCCTTTATACTTACCTTCCTCTTTTAGAAAAAGGTGGCTCGATTGAAAATGCAGAATTGTCTGTGTGTCGGGAAAAGAAATGACCGTAGGCTCCAAAAAATCGTTAATTCACCTTGAGTGAACCAAACAGAATTGGCTCGAGGCAAAAAACTCCAGTCGAGTTTTTTAGCACATCTCTAGCTGGGAACCCCAAACAGGCAGGCAGAGGCAGCCAAACCCAAAATGTCTGAAAGGTTGCATTTTAGGAAAATGATTTTAAAAAAGAAACTTGCTGTACTTCCTAAAACCTATCCATGTTGCATTTGAGAAACACGATTTTGGAACACGAGTCCTTGGTCTCGAGTCCCAAGTCGAGTGTCGAGTCCCATTAAAAATATTGGGACTCGAGTCAGAGGGGGACTCAGTCCGACTCACGAGTCGAGTCCTGGAGTCAGAGTCCCCATCCCTGCTTGAAGAATGGATTAGACACGTGCATGGAGGCCAGCAGCAGTGGCTGTTGAAGTGATTCAGAAGGTGTGGCAAGCAGTCAGGTGTAGAGGTGTGTGTGTGTGTGTGTGTGTGTGTGTGTGTGTGTGTACTCCCCCTCTTTCTGTTCAGTGCTTTGAGTTGACAGTGGAGGTGGGCGTACTGCAGCAAGTGCACAGTTGCGTAGTGAACACAGGATGCAGCTTTATACCAGGTGAGAGGTAGTTAATCAGAGGCTGGATGGCCACCTGTCTGGGATGCTATAGGTGCGTCCTGCATAGATCAGGGGGTTCAACTAGATGACCTCCATGATCCCTTCCAACTCTATTTTTCTATAATATTGGACATCTGCTCCAATATTGTCTACCCTGACTGGCAGAGGCTTTCCAAGGTTTCAGACAGGAGTCTTTCCCAACCCTGCCTGGACATGCCAGGGATTGAACCTGGGACATTTGGCATACAGATCAGGTGTTCCATCACTGAGCTATGGTCCCTTCCCAGACATGATCCGAATAGAGCGAGCCCCAAACATTTTGCTGCCTTATACTAGATTGTTTTTTCCATCCAACCTGGTGTTGTCAACTCTGACTGGCAGTGTCTGTCCAGGTCCTCAGGCAGAGACATCTTTCTCTTTTGATTGGGGAGGCCAGGAAATGAACATAGGATCGTCTGCATAGAAAGTATGTGCTTTACCATTGAGCTAGGGGCCTTTGCTGAGTGGACGGTTGTTCCTGCTGATGCCAGCAGCCTGTGCCCACACCAGGGCAGCTATCCAAAAAGTAAGGGCAAAATTACCCCTCCCTTGTCTATAGGTGCATTTTGCCCAGGGACAAGCAAAAGGGAACAGTCTCTCCATCATGACCCACTCATGCACTTCCAAAGGCTTCTGACTGGTCAGTGCTGGAGTTAGAATAGACCCTAGAGCAGTGATGGCGAACCTTTTTGAGCCCGAATGCCCAAACTGCAACACAAAACCAACTTATTTATTTCAAAGTGCCAACACTGCCATTAAACCTGAATACCGACGTTTTAGTTTTAGAAAAACAACTCATACAGTTGTCCGAACTAATTAACATCTTTTGTCTTTAAAGAAAAACACAATAACAGAGCTTTCAATGATACAAACAGTTTTTTGTTGAAAAAAAAATCAATTCAAAAAGTTATTATAGTATTACATTGTACACATAGCCTGAAGGGAATTTATACAAACTTTTTAAATAATTAGACACATGTATTTTTGGATAAGGGATTCTCAACTTGTAATATGATTATATGCCAGACTGAAATTGTATGGGGCAAGCTTTACCCCGGGTCCTTTCCCTGCTTCTACAGGTGTCGGATTAGTAAAAGTAAAAGTCAACCTGTACTAGGATGAGCAAGATAAACAAGAAAACTAAACGTGCTTAACACATTTTAAACACTTTATGTCTTGGACTGCAAACACTGCATTAGGTAAAAGTTTGCATTGGGCATGCTTTTGCACAATTAATGTGATTTTTGCTATTGCATGCATGCTGATAATTTGTCAAACCTTGGCTCATACTCCGTTAGTTTGAGAGCAACACATGCAGCACTCAGGTCAACTGTTAGGGCTTTACATCCAAGCCATGCTCTGTGCATCATTCTTCAAAATCTTTTAAATGTGATAACAATGTAGAAAAGAATTCTGTAACAGGAATTCTAGAATAAAATCATTCTGTTCCACACTGTGAGAAAGAACAAAATCATTAGTGTTTTGCAGAAGGGGACAGTCTTTTCACGATCTGGTGACCAATGGCTCGAGTGCCCACAGAGAAGTCCCTGCGTGCCAGCTGTGGCATGCGTGCCAGCTGTGGCACCCGTGCCATAGGTTCACCATCACTGCCCTAGAGTCTATTCTAGAGTAAATAGACCCTCAATCTTCATTGGTAGTTTTTATGGCATAGCAGCTCACTGTCACAATGAGAAATCCACGTCTCTTAGAGCAAGGATTTGTGAGTGTGCCCTTTCCTAATTTTCCTTCTTACACAGCTCATGAGGCTGACCCTACTCTTCAAGTGAAAGGCATTACGACCAGACTTGGAGCTTCTAAATAATGAGAATTGAAGCTTTGTTCCACAACAGATCAAGCAACATCAAACAGAGAACATGGATTTAATAGGCATCTTTGCAATTCGACTCTCTCATTTGCACCTTCAAGCTTCAGTTGTTTATTATGGTTGGATGCACTTCATTGATGTGGTCTCAAAAAAAACAACAGCTACCAAGTGCACTGGATGTTAAATATCAGCTTGATACTTATTTGAAGAGAAAGGTTTTTGTCTGATCTCTATATTAGTGGGAGGAAAATGGAATTCAGAATGATTTACAAGTGCCTTTTCTTAGCTGTAACTATGGAGTGATGCCCCATCATAAAAAAAACAAACACATTACACCTTGAGTTCTAGGAATGTGGGATTGTTATCGGATGGCTACCTCAGAAATACTTCTCATTCTAAGAAGGTCCTTACTTCAGTTTCATATTCAGATGATCTCACGGTTGTCCTAGTTGAATTTGTTGCTGCAAATCAGGAGCCAGAATTTTTTCCTTACTTTTTACTGAGACTCCCCTTAAGATGAAACACAGAGAAACAGGATATTTCTTTGCAAGTTGCCCCCCATCATACATAAGAGCAGGGCCATGCCCCACCAGTCCTGCACCCAGTTTTTATGTGTTGAGCATGATGTCTGCAATGGGAAGCCTATGCAACTGGGAACCCTGATCAGTGCTGGATTCCTGATCATGCAGAGGCCTAGACATGTACAGCTATATGCTTACATTATGCTTAATGCATCAATATAGGGGATGGGGCCAGGAGGTGCGGTCCCCTTCTGTGGTGGGGAACCTGTGGTCCTCATCCTAATTTCATGTGATCCTCAACGTCAACTGGCTCTCTGAACTCTATGGACCCACTCTTCTCTCTGAAGTGCCCCTCTAGTGATCACTTCCTCTTCTGCTTTTTGTGTATGAGAGAGAGAGAGGGCAGGGGGCTGGAGGTGGAAAGAGAAAGAGCTATGCAATTCTACCGTGCGGGAAACTTTGGCTCTGGATCTGCCCACCATCAGCTATGGCCCCAGCTGACTTTTCAATGGGTCAATGGCACTGGGAAAAGGTTCCCCACCCATGGAGGACAACTTGTGAAGAGTGCTTTGTTTCTCTGACTTCCAGAAGTGAATTTGACAAGAATCCTGAATTCACCTTGGAATATGAAATAAGTGAAATACAACCCGAAGCCTGAACCTTCCAGACCTCTACCATCATCATCATTGTTGTCACTGAAGTAATCATGATCATCATTAATAAAAGCTGGTTCCTGGATTCTGTCTCTTTCTCAAATTCTAGTGTGACCGATAATTATAACCCAAGATAGGGCTATGTAAACAGATGCAGGCTCAAATTTGCAGGGTCCTCTATTGATTTCTATGAAGCCAAGTAATCAGGTTACAACATGAGATACAAAAATTACGCTCTTGTCCCAGACATAGCTGGTGCTGGTCCCTGGAATATATGGGCCCTATTTCTTCATCCAACAGCATAATTTGAGATGTACAAAATCATTTTGAGAAATTCTGGGAAAGCACAAGGAAAGTGGAAGCAGTTCACCACCATTTATAAAAAGCAGGTGACGTTGAGAGCACGTAATGCAGGCCACATGCTGTAGCTAAGCAGGTATGAGCCGGGTCAGTGCTTGGATGGGTGGCTGTCTGGGCTGCCCACATCTGTTCTCCTGCATTGAGCAGGGGGTTGGACGCAATGGCCTTATAGGCCCCTTCCAACTCTATGATTCTATTCTATTCTATTCTATATTACCATGTATTAAATCCATTAGGATTGCTGTCCTGGGTATGCATTGTTTGGGCAGCTGCTGTGACACAGACCACAGGTGAGGGAGGTGGCTGGTCCCCTGCTTGCCATCACTGCCTTTTCACTTTTCCTCTCTGACCATGGAAGCAGTGACAAGGGAGAGGAGTTAGGGCAGCATCCTCCAAGAGACCTTGCACTCTTGGCAATTTTACAAATTGATCAAGTGAATGGACAGCAGCAAGAGCAGGTGGGTTCAGTCAGGGAGGGGGCCATTGAGTACATATTGCCCAAGGGCCCCTCCTCTCAAACCTGCAGCCATCACTGAACTTCCCCCCCCCAAAGGGAGGAAACCTCTGAAGCAAAAGCAAAACATGCCAGAATCATCTCCCAAGGCAAGAGCAAGGCACACCAGATATTGCTTTAAAATAGGGGTGTGAGGGATTGAGGCCTACACAGGATTGGGTTTGTTGAGGCCTACACAGGCTTCAGTTTGTTGAAGCCTGAAGGCCCAAACACTTGGATGGGAGGGGGAGTTTGAGAGTTTTAGTTTACCCAATAGAAGTTAAGAATTAGTTCTCCTATTCAAAGTCACATGATTATAACCTTCCATTCCTGGGAAGGCTATATATGTGGGGTGTGGTCAGCTAGCAGTCAGTGTGTGCTGAGAGAGAGCCAGAAGCAGCAGCAGAGAAACAGCAGAGAGAAGGAGAGAGAGAGAAAGAGAAACTGGCTGCATAGCAAATAGGTAGTCTGAAGTTGAACTAGAGAACGGTGGATTGTTTGTTTGTTTGTTTTATTTTATCATACTTGCTTTTGGATTATAACCACTCTATTAAGTAAAAACCCTAATATTATAAGTAAAGTGCTGTTGTTTACCCTGAAAGTTTGGAGTGACTTATTCATCACGTCTACAGCCTACACCCATGCTATTGGAAGCTGTAAAAGGACTTGATCTCCTGGAACGGGAGGGGCTTTGAGGAGAGGCATAAATCTCCCAAAGGAAGGTTAAGGGGTCCCTGCAGTAGCGGAACCTTGACAAGGGGTGTCGAACTTCTTTCAACCCGAGGGAAGGATTCAGTTCCGGAGAAGCTCTCGGGGGCTGTTTTCAGTGATGGGCCAAAGGTGAAAGGGGCAGAGCCAAAATTAGCGGGCCCAAAATAACAAACATACCAGCACATCTTAGATTTAATCTCTGAATGCCAGTAACTAAGCCTTAGGAAAGTGATTTGAAGCTTTTAGAATGGGGAAAAAACTGCACAAAAGCTGGGAAACCATCAAACAATTAGACATTGGTGGAAAGGGGAACCGCAGAGGGTGAATTGGAACCCCAGGAGGGCCAAATTTGCCCATGGGCCTGAGGTTCAACACCCCAGCTTTAAAACAAATTCTGGTTTCCTTACTCATGCCATTGGTTTGGGGAAGGGGTCTGTGAGCTTTCTCTAAAGTGTCACCTCATCCTGGCTTGCTTTTCTTTTGCTGGAAGACTTCCCCCCCCTTTTTTTCTTTTTTGCATTTCACTGGGATTTCTTCCAGTTTTGCTTCAGATTTTGATGTTTCATTGGCAACTCCTATCATAATGAAAAACATCTTGCTAGTGTTAAATAATGGTATCTGTATTCACATTTGCATTCCTGTGTACTATACCCACACATCCAGCTAGTTTGCATTGAAAATGTCTTGTGCATTTCTGACCATTCTCATTCCATTTGATAGAGAACAATTTGCTTAAAAAAAACAAATGCAAAGGAGAAACAAATTTTTGTGAAATTCTTATGGGTGGGGTGTGGGGTTCTTACGTTTCCCTTACTGACAATGTGGCTGAGGGATGTGGGTGAGTGTGTCCTGTCTTTCATTGAATGATCATCTCCAATGGTCTGAAGCCTTCCTGGGTTCCCACACTTCCTCCAAACCCCATGATGTCCTTTGGCACATTTTCCTGTATGTGGTGGAATACCGGTTTCATGAGATAACTCCTCTGATGGGGCCATTCCTCAGGTCAGGAGGTACGAGCTGCTGAGGAGGCTGTAGAGTACTGGGAAGATGTGTAAGAAAAAGAAAACACAGAGCATCTTCAGACACATCCCAACGATAGCATAAGCTCAAAAACACCACCAAAAGAAATTCAAATGAAATTCTAAAGCACTCAGAGAAAGAAGCAGAAAAATGGAAGCCCCTCTTTCACAGTGTAAGAAAAATTGCAGTATGTCTTTTGATACACCCTCCATGTTTCCTGTTAGAGCTACCATGTTGAACATGGCGATGGCCACAACCTCATAGTAATAGGCCTGGCCACTTCCAAAATGGTATCATTTAATTGCCATTAAGGTCCGGTCATATTGGAGTTGGCTGCGCATACATAGCATGGGTGCTTTGCATTGCACTCCGTTTGCTACATGAATCAGTATAAGATCTTTAATACTTTGCCTTGTCTCTAAAAAGTAGGAACCCACAAAAAAGAGACACCACATCTCAGGATGTTCAAAAATAAATGTTGCATTCCAAGCAACAGCCAGTCCTTGAATCTTGGAAATACAACTATCAGAAATCCCTGTAGGAATTTTTAATACAACCACCGAAGAAGGCTCCAAATTAGAGAGGGCTGCTGAAATGCATTGGGCTTGGAATAAAATGTTTATTTTATAGTATCCTGAGATGTTGTCTCAGTTTTTCATGGGTATGTATTGGATGTTTTCCGAGGGGGATGCACTTGCCCTAAGAATTGTGAACAAAACTCAGTTACGTTTTTCTGTACTTATAGGAATCTAGCTTAAGGAACATCAGATCAGAAGGAAATATATAACCCCCAGATTCCCCATACTTCTGTGTTTTCATGCGAAACTTTTATGTGTGTAGAGGTGAGAGGCTCCAAGTCCTTGCAATTTGCTTATTGTGACAGAAATAAAACTTGTCTAAAAATAGAGCTATTATTTAAATTATTCATCACATGAAGAAAGTGGGAATAGCTGCAATGCTTATCTTTTGAAATGGCTGCTTAGAAGTGACTGCGCTTTTTTAAAAAAAAAATTCAAGAAGTTATAAAGGTGAGCAATATTTCAAGCTCTTGTTTATTTATGAGGTGTAGCTGGCACAGACCCACAAAATCGAAGCCTTTGCATCCACCAGGAGCAACCAAAATAAATGTGGCAACTTAGCAAATACAACCACAGTTCATTCATTAAGTCAAGAAACGCTTCTGTTCTCTTAACCAATCATTCCATCTTGGCAATAATGGCCATGTCTTGTTAAGGAGTTTAACTCTCTTTAGCATGTCAATAAAGCAGCAGTAAGGCTTTCAGATTGGATTGGTAGTGCAAGTGTAGCATCTACAGATCAACAGAATGGTCTAGCAAACAACACTCCTGCGAGATGGAAAGCAGCAAGCACTGGGATCGCAAATAAACCATAAATAGAAGCTGCAAAAGACTCTTTTCTGCATGCAGAGTTGGCTCAGGAAAACTGAAAATGACCACCTGCATTGTATTGCCATGTGATATTCAGTTGGCAAGAGAAAAGAACAATTCTGACTTTAACACAAGGCAAGGTGAGATTCCACTACACGAGCTCCAGTGATCCCCAGCTGCAAATGACTCCCTGAGAGACTGAGGAGAGGCCCTGCTGAACTCTTTACCCAGTGTATGGATTTTTTTTTGGCTTCAGAATGGAAGGGCGATAACAAGCAGCAGAGATTAGGAATGGACAAATCTGTCAGTCTCACTTTCTCCTGTTTTCATTTTATTTTAAATCTCAAATTCTTTCCATCCCATTTATGGAGAAATTTGTGGAATGTAGTACCCAAAAAATAACTAAGTAAAACTCTCACCTGTCCCTAGTAGAGAGCAGGGTGGAGTCAGAAGCTAATCTGAATTGGGATAAGCTTGAAGGGGGCTTTGTCGAACTCATATTGATCAAGAGAGGGATATTTGAATTTTCCAGTTTCCCTTCCCTTGCATGTATTCCCCCCCCCCATGCCTGCTATATTTTAAAATGTAGGTGTCCTGGCAACTCTTGCTAGCCGCTTCTCAATTAATATGCTGCTGGACTTCTGTCCTTTTCCCTTACAGGTGTCCTGTGCATTAAACCAGGGATGCCATGAGTAATCAAAAGAGGGTAATAGTGAGGGTCTCTGACAGATGACTTGTGAATAAGTGTGGGTCCACAGCTCAAGCCCCTGCCACTGCCTTCCCCTCCTTTTCCCCGCCCCCTACTCCTCAAGAGCCTCCAGCTGTACCTGGGACAGGAAACGAGGGACGTGGTCACAGCAGCAGGCTCCAGCTTCTCAGCCAAGCATCACATTCCTATTGAAAGCAGGCACTCTTTTTAGTAGAAAGGGATGTGATTAGTCCCACATTCCCTCCAGGCAGCAGCAACACGGCACTCCTCTGAGGAGCTGGAAGTAGCCCCCCAAAGTCACTGCTGCTGCCTCCCCCTGCTCTTGCTCCAGGTAAATGGGGGGAGCAGGAGAAGTGGGAGAAAGGAGCAGCAAAGGCAGCATGTACAGGACTGAGCCACTTTTGTAGCAAAAGGAGGGATGCTCATGGATCACTGTCTTTAACAACTATCACAAAGGTTAAAAAAAACCAAAACTTTTAACAGTTAACTTGCCCCATCACAGCATCTAGAGCCCATTAAAAGCTTCACCTCCTACATTTCTCCATTTTAACAGAACAGGAACACTGAAACTAAAAACAAAAACAAAACAACAACTTGGCAACATAGCATGTTCTTTTTAACACATTACCCCAAATTCTCCATTCAAATGTGCACTTGTATGCATGCATGCATGGTGTGAGACTTGTGTGGCAGGTGTCCATCGAAAGGTACTCTTATGAGTTATATCAGGAGTGCAAATCCTTTGGCCCACAGGGCACCCCAATTTGGCATGTGCCAGCTTATGGGACTCCTCCATGGGGAGGGGCTTAGGCTCCAAGCCACACCACCTCGAGGAGCCCCCATTAGAGGACATCCTCGCTACTGCCTCTGAACTGAGGCCAGAGGTAACAATGGAGATTCTCCTGCTGGCAGGGATGGGGACTTGGACTCCAGGACTCGACTCGTGAGTCAGACTGAGTCCCCCTCTGACTCGAGTCAGACTCAAGTCCCAATATTTCTAATGGGACTCGAGACTCGACTCGGCACTCGAGACCAAGGACTCATGTTCCAAAATTGTGTTCCTCAAATGCAATATGGATAGGTTTTAGGAAGTACAGCAAGTTAAAATCATTTTTTTAAAATGCAACCTTTCAGACATTTTGGGTTTGGCTGCCTCTGCCTGCCTGCTTTGGGGTTCCCTGCCTCCTCTGCCTGCCTGGTTATTTTGGGTTTGTCTGCCTGGTCTGTTCTTGCCAAAATCAGTTGCAGAGTTTTGAAATAAAAAGGCACACTTGTGCCTACAATTTATTTAAGCCACAAATCTGAAGTAGCCTTATTTTGTTGCGGAAACCCCCCATTGATTTTAATGGGGACTCGTGGAGTCAGCTTTGGGAGTGACTCGTGACTCATGAGTCACCATTTTGGACCAAGGACTCGGACTCGAGACTCGGGTCCAAAGACTCGTGACTCGACTTGTGACTCGAGACCAAGGACTCTTCAACATCCCTGCCTGCTGGTGTCCACCAGCAGCGATACACCCATGGTTCTCTCCGATCTCAGATCAGAGATAGATAGCAGTGAGGATGAGAGAGGTGGGAGGACTCACCTCCAGAGGGGGAAGAGTGAGCACCCCAACTCAGAGACAGCACCGGGGATGGGAGGGGTGTCAGGACTTGCTGTCACGGGTCAGCCTGGGCTTTCTCCATGCTGCGAGGAGGCACAGTTCTGTGCCTCCTTCCGGCGCAAAGAAAAAGAAAAAAGGGGTGACATTGGGGGGCAAGGCCGTGACCCTGACATGACTTCACCAATGCCACCTGGCTTGCAGAAGGGTGGGGTGGGGTGCAATCCAGCCCCCCCATCTCTAAACACTTCTGCACCCCTTAGTTATATACAATGAGGTTCATGGAACGTGATAAATTCACATGCTCACCCCAAAGGTAAGGTCGTTTTTAAAGGGAGAGGGTGGGGCTGTCAAATCATTAGTGACATTTAGCTCACAAATATGCTTGGTTTAATAAAAAGCATCATCTTACAGCAGAGCGCTGGCATAGTTCAGCATGAGAATATAAACATAGTGCCTATTACAATTAGGCTTTATCCTCAGAGAGGCAATTTCAGCCTCAGTTTGAGGCTTTTATCTAGCTCTTCGCACCCTCAATAGTATCCTGATCAATAAAAGCATGTCTAACTTATTTTAACCTTTTCTGCCCTCTTTCACTGTGTTCCCTAATAATATACTCTACTGAGTGCCTTTGTGACCACAAGAAATGTAGGATTCATAAAGCAGCTTTTCTTTTAAAAAGAAAAGAAAAAGGACCAACAGTGCTTCTCTACGATGTCTAATAGAAATGATTGCATTGTGCCTTCTGAGCAGCTGCAATGGAAGAGTTTAATCTAGGCATGGGCAAATCCGTCAATTTCAGTTTCTCATTTTTCCAGTCTTAGGTTTAGCTTGTTCCAAACTTTGAAAATCTTTGCAATTTTGTATTCATTTCCACCAAATGTTGAGCATTTAAAAAAAAAAAAGTTTGCATGAAAATCCACATGTATTTTTGCACATACTTTTGCCTAATATACACATCCTTTGCAAGCAATTTTCCTAATACAATGGATTTTAATTTTCTTTTCAGTAACATACACATTTCTGTTTGCACTTTCACCTAATAAATGCATTTAGACATGTATTTTTTGACTAGAGAATTCCATTGAAAAATTCGTAGAACTGAGTTTTGATTTGTGTATTGGTTTGAAAGTGTGAAATTACTGGTAAGTGTGCACTAAATTTTCTCCTGCATCCCTAAATGGTAAAACTAGGATGATGCTGAAACTCAGACTAGTTGGTTTGTATTGTGGGGCAAATCTAGTGGGTTCCTCTTTTCCAAATGTGTAATGAGCCCAGACTTCAAACCAATGAACTTTAATATTTTCATAATTGAAACTGAGATTGATGAGTCAATTTATACTTTTCACACTGGCATGGTCTGCATGACAAAGTGTCCAAATACTGCCAGATGTTGGTTTGTATAACCCTTTACTTTCCAAATGAAATGAAAATGCCCCGTTTGTAATGCACATGGGCACAGAGTGATTTTACTTTAACAATGTAATTACTCTTTGCCAAAAGAAGAATCGGTTTAAAACGTCTGCTTGCACTGCAACTCTTGCCTCCCCTTGCATGTTGCTCAACTACAGAAAACAAAGCACAGGTGAAAATAGCCAATGCGAGACACTTCATAGATTTCATAGATCATAGAGTTGGAAGGAGCCTACAAGGCTATCGAGTCCAACCCCCTGCTCAATGCAGGAAACTAGAGGAAGGGTCTCCCATCCAAGTAATAACCAGGCTTGACCCTGCTTAGCTTTCCACGCTCAGACAAGCTGAGCCAGCGTGAGCCACATGCATAGGTTTGGAAAACAATCCCATATTATGCACACCATGTTCCCAAGAAGCACTTTGGCCATGAGCATGTGAAAAAATTCAGAGATACCTTAAATTAAAAAACAAACATAACACTTCCCTCCCAATTTGTAATGTTGGAATCAACTTGGCAAGCTAATTATGATTTTCCAGTGGGATATATTCTCTCAATACTAAGTAAAACTAAAACAGAGGACCATTTCAATCCAAAGTGAGATATAATTAATCCATCAGCTTTGTATTATTATTTATTATTAATTGCATTTTAATCCCATTTTTGCTACATAGAGCTGCTTGGGGGCTATACTATTTTATCTCTCTCAACAACCCTGAGAAATAGTTAGGCTGATAAACAGTAATGGGGCACAAAGTCACATACTGAGCTTCTTGGCTAAGCAGAGAACTGAGCTCCCCCACAGTCCCAGGTCAACACTCAATCCAGTACATTAAAAAAATGGATGTGTTCCATTTGTGATTCCTCTAAGAACAGTCATTGGTTGTAGTCGAAAGCTACTTGGACCTCTGGTGCACTATAGATTTCACTGTAAGCAGAGTCTCCTCATTTATTTAGAATGTTCTGGAAAACTAATTCTGAAATATATTATATTTTTCACTTATTTTTTTAATTTTGAAATTTATACAAAATGGGTTAGATCCAGAGTTAGAGTAGACTCACTGAAATCAATGGCACTTAAGTTAGTTATGTCTAACTTGTCTCCTTGACTTCAATCAGTATACTCTAAGCATGCCTGAGTTTGGATCCAGCCCAATTTTTCTTTATTATACTGCATATTATATTTATTATATTACTAGTATATTGCACTCTTCCTTCAGGAAGCCCGAGAAGTGTAGATGGATCTCTCAGAAGTCTCCAGTCCATGCACTGACATGAGACCTGGTCAGCTTCAACAGCATCATCCGTTCTTAGACTATTCTAAACAGGGATGCCAAGCAAAGAAATGAAGCTTTCAGTGCAACTGAATATGCTCAACTTCTTCTGAATTCATCTGTATGTTATGGGCACATACATTTGGTCAGCAGCTACAGTAATACCTTGGATTACAAGTAACTTGGTTTGAGAGTGTTTTGCAAGACAAGCAAATTTTTAAATATTTATTTTAAAAAATTTGACTTGATATACAAGCGACGACTTGCAATACAAGTACTGTAGTACGGCTTAAATTAAAATTCTCTGTACAATTTTTTTTGGGGGGGAATTTCGTTTTGATATAAGAGTGTTTTGGATTACAAGCACGTTTCCGGAACGAATTATGCTCTCAATCCAAGGCATGACTGTACTATTATAGAAGGGCTACTTTTCAGGGGGAGGATAAAGAGAAGTGGGCCAGGGCCCAACATCCCCAAAGTGGAGAGACAACAAGTCCTCACACAAGTCTCTTGTCTCTGGGTTGGCAGCTTAGGGCGACTGATACTCCTTAAGGCAGGGCGCAGCAATCTGACACCAGCAGGTGCATTGGCGCCTGCCAGGACAACCAGGTGCACCCACCAGAACCCGTCAGGATTTACCTCTTCCCTGCCACCTCCATTTCCCCCCCCCCATGCTACCACCACTGATTTCCCCACCACCGTCACCAATTTCCTACCCCCATCACCACCACTGGCAATTTCCTCTGCCTGCTGCTGCCTCCACACATGTAAGTCACACATATACATGCCAATCTCCTCCCACTGTCGCCGTAACAAGCAAGAAGGAAGCAGCAGGAGGTGGGCACAGCAGCGGAAGGAAGAGGACAACTTGGGTGAGGGGAGGAGGAGGATGGTGAGTGTCGTGGCAGGGGTGGGAAGGAGGAGGAAATCTCAAGCAGGAGGAGGAGGAAGAAGGTGAACATGGCAACGGGGGGGTGTCAAGGAAGAAGAAGAAATCCAGGTGGCAGCAAGGAGCAGGGAGATCCAGAAGGCAAGGGCTGGGGAAGGTGCACCCCCTGCACCCCAACAGCAATTTGGGGTGGTGCCCACTGATGCTTTTTCAAAACGTCAAATGTGCCCACAGCCTGAAAAGGTTGCCTCCTCCTGCCTTAAGTGGTCAGATTTCGCCCACTAGCGTATGCTCACATTTCTGGCAAAGAAACAATCCCATCTACAGATATTTATCTCAAGTTATTTCAACAAGGGACAATATGTTGAACAAAAGCTGCCTCATATAAGCCAGCCGAAGCATGAGAAAATCTTTCACAGCAACTCCAAATGCTAGGTTTTTCACGTTCTTCAGAACCGCTTTTTAAAATAGCCTGGAAACTTCTAGTAGCAGCGGCGTTGTCATAAATAGCGACAGTTACTGTTGGAAAGAGTGAAGCAGACGTATTTCTGACAGTTTGACATTTCAGATAATAGAGGTCTTTCTGTTAAGTCACACATATACATGCCCCAACTTCCTCCTCTCTAGAGGAGAATACATTCCTGAAGTTAATACTAAAATGGAATTGACTTCCTACTGCACAGAAATCATGTAGTTCTTTATTGAAAGAGGACTACAATATTGTAACTAACATGGGCCAAATTCATTTCCCTCCCTGACGAACAAACCTTCTGTTTTCAAGTACAATTTCTCCAGTTCTTTATACTGGTTTGACGAAATGTGTTAGGCTTTGAATTTCAGCAATTAAAAAAAAAAATCCATTTCAGGACATGGATTTTGTAGCATTGTCTTTGTCTTTTCTCTGCAAGATTGAGATGGAAAGGGCAAAGTATGAAGGAGTGATATTTAAATAGGAAATGTTCCTAGTTTTACCATTTTATTTTTATTTTTTTTGCTTAAAAAAAAGAACAACACTTGGATGCTTCTCCTGGAACTACCCTTTCATCTCACAGTTTCATGTTAGGCAAAACCCAGTGGCAACGTAAAGCCGTGTAAAACTCGCCTTCCTGAAAAAATGTTGCCTGTGTGAGGTGACATGCAAGAGGTAACCAAGCAGATAGCCCATGTCAACCCTACAGGAATTGGCAGGAAGGAGAGAAACCAGGGATAGCATCCTATGCTGCCCAAGTACTGGTGGAACTCACCACTTGAGCAACGTGTTTCCAGAACTGGGCACTGGGCAGGATACCATCCATTGATCCAGCAGTGGAGGCTGGGGGCTCCAGTGTCAGCAGGGCTGTGTATCCACTCTGGATTTTACTCTGAACTTTTAAGGAGCTATCCATGGTGCAGAACCCTTTCCCCCAAATAGGTTCAACGCCATGGATAGCTCCTTAAAAGTTCAGAGTATAAAATCCAGAGCGGATACATAGCCCCGCTGACATTGGAGCCCCCAGCCTCCATTGTGACCCAGGCAAACTTGATATATGGGGTGGGTCTCTGCCATTCCCCATTAAGAAGATTTCTGGAGCTGGTTATGAAGGAAGAGATAGCTGGTCAATTGAGGCGGTGACTGAGTGAGCAGCATGAGGTAATCGCCTTGGGTTCCTTGCAGGGAAAAAGGCAGGATATAAATATAATAAAGAAATAAGTAATCTCCATTCCATCCTGCTGAACTGATTGCCTCAGTTTGCATTTGGCAATAACTGCTCAGGCGAGAAGAACCTTATAGTCAATTCCTTATCATCACCTTTCCTCCGAATCTCTCAGATGCTATCTTCACTCAGGCAAGAATATCCACATTCAGGTTGAGGTGACATTCAGTAGCAATTCTGGTTTGGAATGGAAGGCTGACAGCATTTTAAGTACAGATAGCCAGGGTGGTGGTGTTTCCCTCCCCTTCTAGTCTGCCCTGTAAGAAAAGGGGGAAAGCTCCTTTGTGCATATCAGTAACCAGTAAATAGTTACTAGCCTGTAACTAGTTTCCTTGAGTGAGGCAGGACAAAAAGATTCTTTTGAGCATGCTCATGAGTCTCATTTCAACTCTTTCAATTGGTCAGGCAGGACTTCCCATCTGTCATCTCATGAGTCAGGCTCCCACCCACCACTAGTTAACCCTCACAATGATAAGGTCTTGGGGGGGCGGTTTGCATGCAAAGCTGGGAGGGAAACTGGCATGGGATAAGAGTCAACATTTGTGAGCCTTTTTGAGGATCAGTCCAGACTCACATGGGTCTGGATTGACACAAAATGAATCACACCTTCCTTTTCAAGGGACGGTTCAGAAACTTCAGTTAGTGCAAAACAGAGCTGCTAGGTTACTAACTGGGATGGGATGATATGACCATATAACAGTAATACCTTGGATTGAGAGCATAATTCGTTCCGAAACATGCTTGTAATCCAAAACACTCTTATATCAAAGCAAGTCTCTGGCGGGCATGAGTGGGGCCGATTTCGGCCCACTACGCCCGTTCGAGGGGAGCGGTTACATCCCTACGGGTTGTCTTGCAAGACCTTGCTCGTTTATCAAGTCAAAAATTTAAAAAATTTTTTGCTTGTCTTGCAAAACGCTCTCAGACCAAGTTACTTGCAATCCAAGGTATTACTGTACTGCCTTTGCTTTGTCAGCTGCACTGGCTTCCAGTCCATTTTTGAGCCCAATTCAAAGTGTTTGTGTTAACCTTTAAAGCCCTAAATGGCTTGGGCCAGAGTATCTAAAGGCACACCTCCTCTTGCATGTACCTGGTCAGACCCTTAGGTCATCTTCAGAGCCCCCTTCCAAGAGCCCCCAACAAAGGAAGGACAATTTTAGGCATGTCTGCTTAGCATTCATTGAGTTCAATGGGACTTTACTCCCAGCTACGCATCTATAGCAGCGGTGGGCAATGTACAGGCACCACTGCCCCCCACTGCAGCTCCTGCACACCCCTGCTGCTCCCCAAAAGTGAAGAAAAAGTAAACAAAATGGCATTAGGAACAGCATTTTGAAACCTTTTTTACCCTTTTAGTGCTCTGCAGGTACTCTGGAGCACCAAATGGCCAAAATTAGCTTGAAAAGAAACTAATTTTGATCCTTTTGGTGTTCTGTAGCTGTTCTGGGTGCTATTATTTTATTTATTTATTTATTTAATTTTTTTAGTGCCACACAGGGGAGGTGCAGCTATGGGGTGTGAAAATGGCCCCGGCCTTCCTGAAGTTGCCTACCACTGGTGCATAGGATCTCAAATTTAGGCTTCAATCCTATACTCCCTTACCTGGAGTCTTATTTCTGAGTAGACCATACAGGATTTCACTTTCAGGCTGCACCCGTGTACATATATTTGAGGGTAAAGCCCACCGAATGGGACATAACCTCTGAGCAACTACATATCTAGGCCTCGGGCTGCACATTTTCTTTAAGAGGAAGAGGAGGCACACAGACACAGAGTTTAAGTTGATGATTGAGAACTCTTCCCCACAACTGCTCCCCAGTGACACTGTGGAAATATGGAATAAAGAAATGGTAAAACAGAAAGTGTGCTTCCGAAAAGAAAGAAAAAGTGTCTTAAAAGTCACAGGGAGTCAAGAAGTGCTTGTCACTTCTATTAAGTTGCACTGGGAAAAATCAAAATTGTCCTATTAGGAGTCAGACTGAGCACATCTAGTTCACTGGCTGATTCTGAGAAATACTTTCTACTAGCATACATAGCTGAAAAGAGGATTCGGAACAGACCATTATAGTACCCTTGGCCATCAGGCACTTGAAATGCATATCTTGGAATAAAATAAAATAAAAATGAAATAGTTTCATAATGATTCCTGCAGGGAAAGTTCAACCTTTCATATATTCAAAGACAAAACATCTCAGCCATTTTATGAGACAATTCTTGAACATTTAAAGTAGTGAGGGTACAGCAAATAGATTGGTGTTTTTCTTCCTTTGTGATCCATGTGTCTTCTTGTGACAATGATGCAACATTTCTCAAGGCAAACCTAGTAGGCAGCCCTGGATTTCAAATCCAGGCTTTTGTAGCAGTACAGCTCCTTATGTGGCATCAAGTGGAGAATGCAAAACCAGTTCAGAGAATACAAAAAATTCTAAGGATTTTAAGAACAATGTTTTTATCATAACGTTCTCCTGGTCTGTGGTTTTTCCCAATGAGTAGAGATGAACTCTGTCTGAGTCATTGGAGCCCTTTCCCGAGTTTTCAGATTTTATAACACAGCCTTCCTCAAGCCAATGCCCTCCAGATGTGTTGGGCTACAATGGCTGACTGGGGCATGCTGGGAATTGTAGTCCAACACATCTGGAGGGCACTAGCTTGGGGAAGGCAGTTATAAAGATTTGCTTCCTGCCAAAGATAAATATATCACCTAAGGCACAATACTATGCGTGTTTAGACAGAAAGAAGTCCTATAACTCCTAGCATGCCCCAGCCAGCCATGCTGGCTAGGGCATGCTGGGATTTGTAGGACTTTTTTCTATCTAAACAGTCATAAGATTGCACCCCTAAAAATTCCTCTGTACAGGTGATCATGTGATATAACTCGTTTTTTTCAAGCATGCTGCTAGATACCCCCTGCATTTTATTTGTGTATTTTCTTTGTATTTCATAATGTAGGGTTTGTGTGTTTGGGGGGGGGATGTCCTTCAATTTTAATGTTATTTGATATTGTGGTAGCTAAGGCTATAGATAAGAAACTGTAGAGAGGATTTGTGCATAGGATTTGTGCATAGGATTTGTGCATAGGAAGACCTTCACAATATGTGCATATATTTTGGCGAAATGCTGAGAGAAAAAGGACAATATGATAATAAAACTGCTTCTGAAACTCCAGTAAAGTTTTCCAGGGGCCAAGCCCATAGTGCTGTTTTGAGAAACAAGCCCAAACTTTACCTTGTCCATGTCCAAAACTAGTCACACCGCTCTTTGGATTGAAGCCCTTATTTATTAGTGAGTGTGACTAGGGCCATTTAATAGGCATGTATGAGAAATTCATTTTGGTTCATTTTTTTTCAGGATTTACCCAGTTTTCACATTCTGGAATGAACACAGACTCAGACACAATCTGTGGTCAAAGTCCATACATTTCCGAGCTTGCAATGTGATTTGCACACACACACACACACGCACACACACACACACACAGTGTTTGACAGCATGCGTACATTTGAAAAATGCACATGAAAAAGTGCATACTTTTGACAAATGTGCACAAATATGTTTTTAATTAATGGGAGAAGAATGCGTACATCTCAAAGATGAGCACAATTGATGTGTTACATTTGGGGAAAGACGCATGAAAAGAAGCATGGATTTTCATGCAAAAAGGGAAAAAAAACAAAGCTAGCAATCCAATATGGACTTGAGTCACAATGAGCTTCAAAATGGAATTCGGAGAACTTTGGCAAGTTCTCATTTTGCTGATTTGCACATCCCTAGGCCAGAACAGACATTTCTTTAAATTTGTGTCTAGCTGGGATGCAGAGGTTCCAGTTCAAATTGGGCCTTGGCATGGAGGATACGGGGGGGACGGGGACTGTTACAATCTGGATTGGGGTCCCTGCACCTACTCTAGAGTGAAAATGAAAATAAGCCATGGCTGCTAGACACAGCTTTAAAATACTGTCCGTTTTGGCCCTCTGACAATGTTTACAATGATTAACAATGTAAGAAGAGACCCGCTGGATTAGACCAAAGGCCTGTCTAATCCAGCATCCTGTTACAGAGGCCAGGCCAATCAGAGGCTTCTACAAACCAACAGACATTAGCCCGTTCCTCCTACTGTATCCACCAAATGATTGAACAGGATCCAAAGAACCGTGGATAGAATATCTATGCTTCCATGAGTACTAATGATTCTGAAATGGCTTGCCAATTATGAATATTTTTAGAGAACTGTTGAGGAAGGAGGAACCTAAGACAGACAGATAATAGATAGAAGATAGATAGATAGATGGATATTCCCAGTCTGTACTTCTGCACATTGGTAACACAAAAAGAATATTGACACAACTGATCATCCAATTACATTAAGGCTGCTTTTTCTGCAGCGGACCCCCCCCCCCAAATACACAGGAACATTGGCAGTGTTTATCAGTCTGTAAATGGACTTCATTCATGTAGTGCGGGGCTGGGCAACTTGTGGCCTACAACGTCCATGATTCCTCACCATTGGCAGTGCTGGCTAGGGCTAATGGGAGTTGTAGGCCAAACCGTTTGGAGGGCCATAAGTTGCCCACCCTTGCTGTATTATTTATTTATTGCATTAATTTCAGATAATTTCTATACTCCTTTTCATTATTAAAATGAATAAATCCCAAATCAGTTTTCAAGTTAAAATCATGATAAAATACAATAAAACCAATAATTAAAACAATAAAACGACGATAAAAACAATAAAAACCTCATTAAAATAACCAGAGGTAGCTGTCAGTGCTAGTGGTAAGGGAAACACCTGGGCAAACAAGTGTGTCTTGAGTTGCCGGTGGAAGCCGTGCACACTAAAAGTGCACCTGATCTCAGCTGGGAGATCATTCCACATGGTGGGTGCCACGATTAAGAAGGACCCTCTCCGAACTATGGCTAAACAAACCTCAGTAGGCTACACTACAAGCCCTCCTCCTCAGAATGTAGAGACCAGAGAGGCCAATTTGGGAGAAGGCAGTCTCTCAGATAACCTGGTCCTGGGCTATTTAGGGCCTTCTAAATTAGCCATAACACCTTGAACCCGTGGCTCAGTAGCAAATTGTGGATGTAGTGGGAGGGAGACATGATGGAACTGAAGCCACTAAAAACTGTGGCAAGCCACAAATGTGCCACTCTCTGTACAGAATTTGGAAATAAAAAGCAGGGTCGTGGAGGTTTCCTAATGCATCCGTTTCACCATGGAAATCAGATGGTGTAATTTAGAGCTTCAAAAATCTAGGGAGAAATTCTGATGGCAAGAGCTTCCCTAATTATAATACTTTTCTTTATACATTTATAATAAATGGCTTATAACAGGAAAAAAGAGCACTCTAGGGGAGTAATCTGGTGACTCTTCTGAGCGGCATATGACCAGTATGGCTACTTGAACATCTGACTTTTAAAAGAATGTTTGAAACTTGTCCGGTGAATCCTCTAAAAGGAGAGGTTTCTAACACTGAAAGGTGCTCTTAGGTATGCAGCATGGAAAATATAACATTCAATAAGATTTCGAAAACCCTGTTAACAGCAGGTGTTTAGTTCAGATCCTCTGAAATCTTCAGAGTAACCCATTCCCTGTCCTTTGGCCAGGCTACTAAATGAGGCATGCTCTGTAATTACTGAATTATCCCTTTCCAGCCGAGAAAGTGAAGCCTCAGCGAGAGGCTTTTGTTATTTTACATTCGGCCCCATTAGCATTACTGGGTGTACCTAATAGGCTGATAAATGGCGTATTGCTGCTGTCAGTGACTAAATGGCACTTAATGTTCCATTTTGAAGTTCAGGAAATCAGAAGTAGGTGGAGAGGCATTTGATGGCCATTTGTTCAGTGACACAGACTTATAATCAAGGAAATTGATGCTGAAGGTTCAGTTACACGAGAGATCTTATCACAAAAGTGTGGCTATAAAATTGGGCAGTATATGCAATAGCCTTGGGAGTAATAACCCTTAACCTTCTTATCACCAGTACTAAAAATGAAGCATGCATCTTACCCTGTGTGTGTGTGTGTGTGTTTTTAAAAAAAACTTTAATAAGTAAAGGCTTGTTGGCAGAGTGGATTTTCTTTCTTGAAATGCAGTGTGGTTTCAGAGATTTGCAAGGCATGCATTTTTATTATTTATCATTTTATATCATTCTCACATGGTTTTTACATTGGTGTGATCCAGATATCACGAAATAGTGTACAAGCGTGTGAGTTCTCTAGAACTATTCATCAGTCAAGATGTTAAGCAAATAAAGTGTGGGGAGTGGCTAATGTCCAAGCCATGGGGTCTGCATTTAAGTCACAATCCTAACATGGAATGTGGGAAGAGGCTTCAGACTGTCAAATTAGATACTAGATCAGGGGTCGGCAACCCGCGGTTCCGGAGCCGCATGCGGCTCTTTCAAGCCTTTGCCGCGGCTCTGCTCCGGCAGCAGGGACACGAGCGTGAGAGAAGATGGCGGCCCGCAGCGCCTCTGCGAAGCGTGGAGCCGGGTCCGGGGGCTCTCGGGGGTCCGAGCCCCAAGAGGAGCCGCCTCCACCGCTCCAGGCCGTGCTGGTCGCCGACAGCTTCAACCGCCGCTTCTTCCCCATTTCCAAGGACCGGCCCCGGGTGAGTGACGGGCAGGCGGCGGAGGGGGATGCGGGCAGCTGCCGCCGAAGGCCTCGGCCTCCTCCCTTCGTTCTCCGCCGGGGAGGCGCTTTCGGTCTTCGGCGAGCTGTAGCGCTTCTGCAGAAAGCGCCTCCCCGGCGGAGAACGAAGGGAGGAGGCCGAGGCCTCCAACCGCCGCTTCTTCCCCATTTCCAAGGACCGGCCCCGGGTGAGCGACGGGCAGGCGGCGGAGGGGGATGCGGGCAGCTGCCGCCGAAGGCCTCAGCCTCCTCCCTTCGTTCTCCGCCGGGGAGGCGCTTTCTGCAGAAGCGCTACAGCTCGCCGAAGACCGAAAGCGCCTCCCCGGCGGAGAACGAAGGGAGGAGGCCGAGGCCTCCAACCGCCGCTTCTTCCCCATTTCCAAGGACCGGCCCCGGGTGAGCGACGGGCAGGCGGCGGAGGGGGATGCGGGCAGCTGCCGCCGAAGGCCTCAGCCTCCTCCCTTCGTTCTCTGCCGGGGAGGCGCTTTCGGTCTTCGGCGAGCTGTAGCGCTTCTGCAGAAAGCGCCTCCCCGACGGAGAACGAAGGGAGGAGGCCTGAGGCCGAGGCCTTCGGCGGCAGCTGCCCGCATCCCCCTCCGCCACAAATCCCTTTTGCTCATATATAAAGCAGGGGCCAGTTCTGGGCAGCATTTGAATTGAAATCCACTCCTTCCTTGCCAGCCACCTCTTCGTGCCTTGCCTCCAGTTAGGCTTGCCAGGATATTCTCCATGTTTAGACATGAAAAAAATCCTACAACTCCCAGCATGATAGCTGGGGCATCCCGGGAGATGTAGGACTTTTCCCCTGTCTTAACATGCATTGCACCCTAACATGCATTGCACTTTACTTCTTGCAAGGAACCCAAGGCAACTTACATAGTCCTCCTCCTCCTCCTCCTCCATCTCCATTTTATCCTCACAACAACCCTGTGAGGTAGGTTATGCTGAGAGTCAGGGACTCTTATAATGTTCCCCCTCCCATTTTATAATGTTCCCCCTCCCATCCCCGCAGCGATATTGTAATTTGTGTTTTATTCTTCTTTATAACCTGTTTTGGATTGTTTTTAAGAAATGCAGGGTTAAAAAAGCAGTTAATAAATAAATAAATTTATGGAGATATAATTTTGTTCTATTGCTATTAGTTTTCCAATAATTTGTACATGAATACATGATCCTGTATATATAGCATTAAGGTAAGAAACAATATATGCAGTGTTATATTTGTTTTAAATGTCACAATGGTTTTGCGGCTCCCAGGTTTTTTTTTTCTTCGGAAACGGGTCCAAGTGGCTCTTTTTGTCTTAAAGGTTGCAGACCCATGTACTAGATGCTGCGATAGGCTTTAATGAAGAAACAAGCGAACAATGGCTAATCCACCATTTTTTAAAAATATAAAATCTAGCTGGTACCTGGATCTGTCTCCATCCTTAGGCAGAACACACAGGTTCTACCTTTAAACAGGGCCTAGAAATAATTTTAGATAGATAGGTTCTTTGGTAGGTGGAAAACAGAAGTACAGACAAACCAGATGGTTTATGCATATATTTAAGAACATAAGAAGAGCCTTGCTGGATCAGACCAAAGGTCCATCTAGTGCAGCATTCTGTTCACACATTGGCTAACCAGCTGTTCACAGGAAACCCACAAGCAGGACATGAGTGCAACATCACCCTCCCACCCATGTTCCCCAGCAACTGGTGTACATAGGCATACTGCCTCTGATACTGGAGGTAGCATTTGGCCAATCAGGACTCATAGCTTTTGATAGCCTTCTCCCCCAGGAATTTGTCCAATCCCCTTTTAAAGCCCTCCAAATTGGTGGCCATCACTACATTTGTGGAAGTGAATTCCATAGTTTAACTATGTGCTGTGTGAATTACTACTTCCTTTTATCTGTCCTGATCTGTCCTCTGTCCTATTTAGCCAGAGAGGTAAATCCTACTGAGATCAATGGAGCATGAGCTCAATTATGTGCATACGGTTGCTGCATGAGGCCTACTGTTGAGGTTGGCACAGTCTCACCATGGCCACCATGCAGAAGAGCTGGAAAAACATTTTGGTTTGGACAGGTGTTGGGTCACCAGAGATCAGTAAGCTTCATTTTTCTTAACCTGTGTCCTCACTGTGGGAAGCTGTGTGGATCTAGAATTGGCCTCCACAGTCACTTACGGACCCATCGCTAGAGTCTACACAATCTTCTTTAGAATTTCCTCCTTTTATCCCGGAAGACAATCTTACTCGGTCACGAGTGATCGCCTGATGATGATGGATGATGATGACTGATATTCTAGGAAGCTGCCTCAAACCATTGGTCCATCTAGCCCAGTTTGGTGACACTGACTGGCAGCAGCTCTCCAGAGATTCAGGCAGGAATATTTCCAGGCCTATCTGGAGATGCCAGGAATTGAACCTGGGACCCTTCTGCATGCAAAGCAAGTGCTCTGCCAGTGAGCTACAGCCCCTCCCCTTATTCTGTTCTTATTATGATGGTTACTGAATTAAAGAAATGTTAGTCTATTAATCAACTCATAAATTAAACCTGCATAGATCTGCATATGAGAAAAACAGGGTAAATGGGAAAAGCATATTCTCTTTTAGATGATAAAAAAAAGATGCTGCATATTTCATCACCTTAGAACAGGGTGATGCTTTTTAAAGGTGTTGCTTGCCATCTGTAGTTTTGATAGCTACTTGTATATTTTTTAAAGCATCTGCTGAGTGATTAATTGGGGTACCTGTTCAGTCAGGTCTCATAACGATTCATCTAACTAATTAATTGAATAACAGTGGAATCCTATAGATGTCTACTCAGAAGTAATTCCTATTTAGTTCAATGGGACTTACTTCCAGGTAAGTGTATATTGGATTGCAACCTGAGCATCTAAATTTAAGGCAATCAGAGCTGGCTACAGAGAATAATAATAATAATAATAATAATAATAACAACAACAACAACAACAACAACAACAATAATAATAGATTGACCCTCTGTCCACTGGGCATCCAAGGAGATGCACAAAATTCAGATAAAACAAGCAAACTGCCTCTGATACCCAATAAAACGAATTCATCATAACAATAAAATGGAAACAGTTGCCAGAACGTTACAATAAAACCAGAAAGTGACATTAAAAACCAATAAAAGCTAGATAGAACAATATCATATTCACTGCCTGTCTAAACTATAACAAGGGGAAGTAGTATGTCCTCATTAGAGAGGGAATTTCACACAGTCAGGGTGCTGCTACAGAAAAGCCCCTGTCTTGAATGCCCACCAACCTAACCTCTCTAGGTGGTGGGACATTTAACAGAACTTCTCATGATGATGACAAATTATGGGCAGGAAGTGGTCTTTCAGTTATTCTGGGCCCCAAACCATTTAGGGCATTGTAGGTAAGAACCAACACCTTGAATTGGGCCCCCAAAACAATCTGGAAGTCATTTTGCACTAGCTTCAATTTCTGAATACTTCAAATAGAGGACTGACAGCCCTTCAAATGGATGACTATCCTTTGTAAAGTAGGACACATGGCCACCCTAGGTGACCCATGTTGGCCTGAGACGAAGCTTGGGTCCTTCCCAATTGAACTTAATGTATATATATTAGGTTTTGTATCATATGACATAATGTATTCTCATCCATCTGAATATACACTCGTATACAGTGAGAGGAATTGTATTTCATTATTACACTTCAAGCCTATTTTCAAAATGTTCCTTTTTATTTACTTATTTGTTTATTTTAGAATATTTATATACCACTTCCGATTTTAAAAATCCTGAAGAGGTTTACAGAAAATTATAAAACAATACATCAGTATAAAAGCACATCAACATTTAGACAAGTTAATTGTCGGGAAAAATTAGGGTAAACAAGTAGTATGTTGTTAATGATCATTGAAAGCACATGATTGTTGGTGCCTGATTTATTGTAGAGGGAAGGTCATTCCAGAAGTAGG
This sequence comes from Shinisaurus crocodilurus, assembly GCA_021292165.1. NCBI lineage: Eukaryota > Metazoa > Chordata > Lepidosauria > Squamata > Shinisauridae > Shinisaurus > Shinisaurus crocodilurus. The sequence goes on from CM037876.1 coordinate 29,328,935, forward strand.
GTGCCAGAACAGAGAAGGCCTGTTGTTGTGTTGCTGCCAGATGGGGCTCTACAAGGATTTAATAGAACTTAATCCTCTACAACAGTGTTCTCCAACCTTGGGTCCCCAGATGTTTTTGGCCTACAAGGCCTCCCCTGAAGACTGTAGTGGTCTAATGGGTCTATATGGGGGGGGGGGTAGGAATGTATGCGTAGCTTGATTGGGGGGGGGTGGAAGTCCAGCAAATTCGATGGGCTCGAGCCGAGCTGGGGGAAGTGACTTCCGGTTTCTGGCGCTACGTTGTTTATGTAGAAAATGGTGCAAGGTATGTTTAAAATGACTGTGATTTGCGCAAATTGCGGCTGTTTTTAACGTATTTTACACTATTTTTTACGTAAACAACATAGAGCCGGAGACCCAGAGGTCTGGCGGGCACCTCAGCTGGTCACCCTAAGGGGGGGATTATCGTTCAGGGATTTTCACTGCCTTTGTTACATTAATAGAGTACAGCACTCCTATCTTCCTACAATCTCTGTTGACAGCTTCAACTATGTTTAACTGCCAGATTAGAAAATGTCTCTCTGTGGTCTCTTAATGACTATCCTGGCTCCAGCATGGGCCCAACAGTAAGTATTTTCACTTTAACCCTGGCACACTTAGACTCAGACATGTAGCTGTAATATTTGCACAGAAAGGCCACATCAGTTGAAAGAAGGTCCAACTGAGTTCATTTTGAACACATACATAGCATATTTTTTTCATTTATATATATAGAAACTTAGAAAGAAACATGTTACTAATCCATGTTGCACTTTTTCTTTGCTAGGTGACCTTTATTGCTTTCTTCTTTTTGGAAAACCAGGTTTCGATATCATGCAAGGAACCTACAAAGAGCCTGGCTTTGAATCCTTCTGTATTCAATCATGTTAGAACTTAGGGTTGCCACCTCTCTTTTTTCTGATAGGCTCCTCATCCTTAACAGCTATATGGCAGGCAGGTACAAACTGCTCCTCTTCATGCTGGGAATAGCTGTTCCCATTGAATTTGGCTGCTGCAGGTAGGTGGGGATTATGTTTCCATTCATTTTTTTTAATAACAATTTACCGAAATTTGCAAATTTCTTCATGTTCAGGAGAGAAAGAAATTGAGATTTTTAAAAAATGTGAATGCAGGACAAAGCAGAACTGACAGGCTTGCCCATCCCTACCAGTAGCAGAATTTTCAGGATGGTTTACATCAAGGAATAAATACGAATAGGACAACAATAAATGACTTATATGTGAGTAAACGTGCATAGATTGCACTGTCAGCCTACTTGCCTATCCTTTTGCTCTCTAGTCTACTGTTCCACCATATTTCTCTTCTTCATCTCACCAGTCTCATCACTGTTGTAGTGTGAGCCTTCTCCTGTGCAGGTCTGACCATCTGGATCATCTTTCCCGTAGCTCTGCCTCATTGACTCTCCATCTCATTTCAAATCTCAACTGAACATTCATCTTTTCTACCTTGCCAATTCCTCTTAATTTCTCCCTCCATCTGTTTGCATTATTCAACAGCATAAATGCTTTCTCAATTACAAGTTGTGTGATACAAGTCAAGAAGAAAATAGAGACATATCGAGTTTTAGGTGTTGGGGTGGTGGTTGTGGTCGTGGTGGTGGTTTTAATGCAGACTCCTTCCTAGGATTGGACATGTATGTTGCTGGCGTTGGTTGAAAGTGTGCCACTCTCAGTAGTCAGTCTTTCAAAAGAGTTAGAGATTATTTGGCCACCAAAAGGACAATGCAGATACCTTGCTAGTGTTTCAACTAGTAGAGCAGCAGATGGTACATCTCCCCAGCCTCTCTTCATTCTCTGCCTTTCTTTCCCTTTCGCCCAGTCACTCATCTCTCTTTGCTTCCACTTTACATCCTCTCCTTATCCCCTTCCATAAAAATAAGGCTAAACAGCCCCAGATCTGAATGATTTACAGCTTGTCTCTATGTCACTTCTCATATTATCTCCTGCTCTGCATTTGGCATGTAATAATAATGGAAAAATCAGCATTCACTTCCATTCACTTCCTTATCCATCTCTCAGAACCGTCCAGGACGTTCTCCTCAGTGTATAGCAAATCCTGTCACTTACCATATTCCAGACGCTTCTCATTTATTTCTTGTCTAAAAGCCCATAGATTCTGCCAGGTCCATAAAAGGAAGAAAGATAAATATGTGGGAGACTCCAGATATCCATCAGGTGTTCTCAGACTTTTCCCATACCATACCAGCCCTCTCCAAATTAAGAAAAAAAAATGGCTTTAACCTTTATGTGTAACTATGACAAAGTGAAGGTGATTCAGCTGATGGCAGGGAAAGAAATGGGGATGAAAGCAATGAAAATAAAATAAAATGTGAAACATGTAGCTATGGATCCTGGGAGAAGGAAGCAGGGTTTCCAGGGAATCCCGTCATGCCACCTAATGCTCTTTGCATTGCACTAGAGGCCCCTTATGCTAGCACAATATGATTTACACTAATGCTCATGTGACATTGGATACTGCCCACCTATTTGACAAAAATAGGTGTTTTTCCCCTTCCTTCTGCCCCAGGCCTTGAGAGGAGAAAGAGAAATATGGTAGAACAAGAGGGGAGTTGCAAATTATCTGATTTATCATATAGGAAGGTAGGTTGGCAGTCTTTCCCTGACAATTTTTGGAACAACTGCTCCTCCACACAGAAATAAGGAGTTTGTGTTGGTGTCTCAATTGGACAGTATTATATTTGATTAATGTGCACAGCCTTATAAAGATTTTCAAACTCAGACCTGATGCTTGGGTGGCCAGATGTCCTACTTTACAGAGGACAGTCCTCTATTTTGGAGAGCTGGCAGAGGGCAGACCTCTATTTGAAGGTGTCCTCTATTTGATGGGGTGTCCGGTCCAAGCCTGGCTTAAAGTCAAAGAAACATAAGGTGGGAGAGCAGGAGTCATGAAGTTAGCACCTGGACAGCAAACTGAGCAGGCATGCAGGTCACCTAGTCAGTCTTCTCCACTATGGTGAGATGTCTTGCATTTCTATTAAATAAGAGTTATTATCTTTAAACTTGCGCCTATACATATAAATTTGCATATGCAGATGTTATGCAAATTGGTGTCCTCTTTCCTTCTCTTTTTTTGATGATGCATTTTCTCTTTTTTGATTATGTGTACATGGCCACCCTACCTGATGCTAAGGTGGGCAAACATATTGCTTGGCTATGGCAATACGTAGCTTGCAGTTAATCTTCCTCCTCACCCTCCTGGGCAACAGCTTGAACCACAAAATGTGCACATCCTCCCACCACCTCTGGATGTTTCTCAAATCCTCCAGAGCCTGGAGGATCAATGCCTTGCCCTTTAACAGGCCAAGGTCATCCCCCCTTAAGTTCACCAACAAAACCTTCAGAGCCTGTCTGGCCTGATCTTTCAGGAGGGCAGGCAGAAGATTGCTCCACTCCATGCCTCACCTTCCAAGCCACTCACCCATGACCCATTCACTGAAGCCTAGCTGGGAAATGAAGATGAAGATGAAGCTCTGAGCCCTGCCGCTGCCCAAGAATATTTTACTGGTACACTCTCCAGGCTGTCTCACCTATAACAAATATTCAATATTAAAAAGCACCTGCTGCATTAGGACTAGAGTTAAGGCTATCTCATGTTGTCTCAAGCTCCACAAAGCCAGGAAATTGGAAGCTAAGGCTGATGCCTTCACAAATGTGTCAGAATCAGTGATCGGTAATGATGTTGTGCAGATTGTGCTTGCTTACAAGCTAGCTTCCATGTACCCATACTTTTCCTTGGTATTTCAGGCCCAAATCCAGATGGAGAGGAGAGAGTGCTTGGGACGAGCAAAGATGCCCCACATTGTCCTGGTCTGGCCCTATATTGCCTCATGAAGCATCTGAGCCTTCCTGCACTGCTAGAAGCATCCTTCTTTGAGGTTACCCGTGCCTGTTTCTTGATAGTTGAAGGTAGAATGTTTGAAAGCTACTGCAGAAAAAATAGATGCCTCAGAGCTCTGGCATATATTGATAATTTTATGACCTTCACTGTGCCTGAAGGCCTCTAAGATCTGAATCCAGATCTGTGCCTGGATGATCTGGGGCACAGACCAAAATGAATTAGCCAACCATGAATTCTGGGTTAAACATTTTAAAAATTATTTCTCTTTCGTAATTACATTTATATACTGTCTTCCCTCCAAGAAGCATACATGCTGTTCTAAATCCCCATTTTGTCCTGGCAACAACCCTATGAGGTAGGTCAGGCTCTGAGAGGCTGACTTTTTATTTATTTATTTATTTATTTATACCCCACCTTTTTTCCTGCAAGGAACCCAAGGCAGCTTGCATAATCCTTCTCCTCCTCTCCATTTCATTCTCACAATGACCCTGTGAGGTAGGTTAGGCTGAGAGTCAGTGACTGGCCCAAAGTCACCCAGTGAGTTTCATGGCTAAGCAGGGACTAGAACCTGGATCTCCCAAATTCCAGTCCAACACTCTCACCACTACGCCACACTGGGGACATGGAGTGATATTATCAGGAGTCACTGGAAGGTAACTATAAAGTATTTCCATACTTCTTTCAGACAGTCTAATTATTTTTTTTCTTCCCAAGAAATAATAGTTTATTAAGAAACTATTTTAGGGTTCCCCTCTCTTTAGATCTCATTTCAGTGTTCCAGGCATCTGCAAATGGGGTGTCTTACTGGCAAGCAGCCTCTACACCTGTGTTATTTGTTTCAAAACAGAACAGATTGTGTAGCAAAGGAGGGAAATCATTATACTGACCTAAATGATATAAATTGGATTTGAAGGGAAAGCTTAAAAAGAACACATCCACTGTGAAATCATCAAATGGTACAGGGACCAAAACAACACAAAAAAAACCCAACCTGTTGATTTAAAGCATTGCCTGGATTGCCTGTGGGAGATCAGAGTTGCAAACATAACCCATTTATCTCTGTAGAAACCCAAGAGGAAAAGAGTGCATAGCAGGTGTATCTATATGTAAAGCAAATGACGATAAAAAGCTGCTCTCTTAAATATTCTGCAAGTGGACAAAAGGATATAATTAATAACTGCAAAAATAGTGCTCCGTTTAACTCAAGCTTCTCTATAAATTTACACCATTTTGAATGTCCCTGTTCTGACTGCATGGCGCCTACATCAATAAGGATTTTAAAAAAGTAAAATCTTTGAGGCACCAAGTTTTTAGATAGGGGCTTGGCACCATGAGGTGAGGAACCACTGTGCTAAATGTTTCCAGCTCCATGTTCTGGTGAACCATGGCAACATTTCTTGACATTGCTTTCGGGTGGTGGAATCAAATTGCATCTTTCGCTAACAGAGACTCACTGAGAACAGTAGGATTAAAATCCTGCATCTACCCCACCTCAAATAACAAGTTCAGGGCCATACTTTTCATTATATTCTCTTCAGCATCTTGAGGCTCAACAGTGCAAAAAACTAAAAAAGAGGGTTGTGTCTGACTGTAGGAGACCTACCTCGAAATCTCTCTTCAGTGTATGGTCTTCAACAAACTACAGTCTGAAAGGGTAACATAACTCGTGAAAATGTTGAATAGATGAATAGGCCCCTCTCTGCAAAGGCTGTTTCATTAAACAAGCCTTCAGTCTGATGGGCTGATTATGTACTGCTACTGGGCAGTAGTTTTAGTTTTTACTAGTTACAACTTTCAGCTGCTCTTTCTCTTTATTTCTGTTTCTGTGTTTTTATCATATTGTAATTTTATGTTGACCAGGTTAGCATGATCACCGCAGCCCACCATGGCTTATTTAAATGACCATGGTGGCCATTTTGAATATTCAGTCCCTGGTGGGGGGTTGCCGTGGTTTGTCAAATCGCCCAACCTGGACAGCAGGAGTTGTTTGTTGTGTAATCCTCAAACAACCCCTGCCACCTGGGTTTGGATGACATGACATGACAGACCATGGCAAACCCCCACCAGGGACTGAATATTCAAAATGGCCACTGGAATACGCTGCAATCCACCACGGATTAAATAAGCCATGGTGGGCTGCAGTGATCATGCAAACCAGCCCATTCTGTTGCTGTTAGTCATCTTGGATGCCTAGTGCAGGGAGTTTGGGTAGTAATTTAAACAAATAAATATAGATAGGCAGACAGATGTGGGAGGATTGTTGGGCTAGAGAGATCTAACTTCAGATCCTCAGTCAATGATAAAGTTCAGTGTGCAGCGTTGGGGCAGGGTAGCATCATGGACACATTCTGAGCTTCTTGAAGAAAGGTTGGGATACAAATGTGACAAGAAGCTAGATGATATAAGAATTATGCAATGTTTTGTATACCCCAAAGTGCTACAGGAAATACAGGAATGATGTTATGATGTTCAGCATGTACGCAGTGGTATTTGGGTTTATGTGGATATGCTACTTATCCTCAAGATTCCATTTTAATAAGCACTGGGGAAGGCAAAAGGAAAATCTATTGGCATTTAGCTTCCAGTCCTCATAGAAGTAACATTTGGCTTTGTTTTTCTCAACGAAAGAAAGAAGAACAGCAGATGCCTGCTGCCTTGAGTTCCTTGTGGGAAAAATGGGATATAAATGTATTAATCAAATAAATAGCAGACCGAGAGGAGCCTCACATGACTCAAACAGCTGATCTACAGAAGCATCATGTAGGTAGACTTGGGGTAGTGTCAGGGCAGTATTGGATATCTATCTATATATATAAAAGAAAGTGTCCTGACTGACTGACTGACTGACTCATAAATGCCCAGCTCAAACCGTTTAATCTAGGAACGTGAAATTTTGAAGGAACATTGCTTTTATGACATAGAGCCCCACTAAGGAAGGATTTTTGGAAATTCCATCCCTAAGGGGGTGAAAAAAGGGGGCAAAATCACGCCACTCTCATATCTCCTATGGGCAAAACAACAGGGCAGCAGTTATGCAAATCGGCCTCACCTCAGAATGCAAATAGCACATACGACACTTAGAATGTTCATATGAATTCCTGCAGGGGCCAATAGGGGTGGGTATGCAAATCTCCCCTAGGCCATTTAGAATGTTCTCTGAGGGGGTGAAAAGGGAGGGAAACTTTTTAAATAACTGCCTGACTGAATGACTGCTGTGTGCAGGGCGTCGTCGCATAGGCTCCATCATGTTTTGACAGATCCGCCCCAAACTTGGCACGCATAATCTCCATCACCCAAGGACAAAGACTGGTGGGTTCAAATCTCTGAAAAACCCTCGCTGTGCCTGTACAGCCCAAAAAAGTTGAGAGCCAATGGCATCACTTGGAATGTTCGCAGGGGCCATTCAGGAGCGGTTATGCAAATTACTCCAATGACATGTAGAATGTTTGTATGAACTGCCACAGGGGCCAATCAGGAGCAGATATGCAAATCTCTCCTGCGTCAAAACAGAATGTTCATATGAACCACAGCTGGAGCGGAGCTGGGATTTCATTGTTGGGTAGTCCCGGGGAGAGGGCAAGCTGGGATTACATTGTTTGGGTAGTCCCGAGGGGGAGGGGGCAAGCTGGGATTACATTGTTGGGTAGTCCCGGGGGGGGGGCAAACTGGGATTACATTGTTGGGTAGTCCAAGGGAGGGGAGAGCAGGGATTTCATTGTGTAGTCCTGGGGGGGGGAGCAGGGATTTCATTGTGTAGTCCCGGGGGCAGAGCTTTCATTGTTGTGTAGTCCCAGGGGGAGCAGGGGGGGAGCAGGGATTTCATTGTGTAGTCCCGGGGGGAGGGGCAGAGATTTGATTGTGTATTCCTGAGGAGGGAGCTGGGATTTCATTGTTTTGTAGTCCTGGGGGGGGGAGCTAGGATTTCATTGCGTAGTCCTGGGGGGGGGAGCAGGGATTTCATTGTGCAGTCACAGAGGGGGGGAGCAGGGATTTCACTGTGTAGTCCAGGGGGGGGAGCAGGGATTTCATTGTGTAGTCCCGGACACACACACAGAGATTTGATTGTGTAGTCCCGGGGGGGAGCTGGGATTTCATTGTTGTGTAGTCCTGGGGGCGGGAGCTGGGATTTCATTGCGTAGTCCCAGAGGGAGGAGCCAAGGATTTCATTGTGCAGTCCAGGGGGGGAGCAGGGATTTCATTGTGCAGTCCCGGGGGGGGGAACAGGGATTTCACTGTGTAGTCCTGGGGGAGCTGGGATTTCATCGTGTAGTCCTGAGGTGCCAAGGATTTCATTGTGTGGTCCAGGGAGGGAAGCAGGGATTTCACTGTGTAGTCCCGGGGGGGGGGGATTTCATTGTGCAGTCCCGGTGGAGCTGGAAGTGCCGGGGGAGCTGGTAGCCCTGGGGGAGCTAGGATTTCATTATGTAGTCCCAGGGGACCTTTCCTATGGAGCGATTCAAAATAGCGGTCAGCGACCTTAAGGAATTTTGAACAAATAGTGCTTATAGGAAAATGACAACCCATGCAAACTTGGCACGGTCACTCTTCATCACGCGAGTGAAGCCGCGGGCAAAAGCTAGTATAGATATAAAAAGAGGAAATTCCTGTGAGAAGACTCTCTTGGGTAGGATGACATTACAGTCCAGGCTGTTGGGCTTAAAACTTCATCCAGGCTAGGAGAAAGATGAGAATGAGGTAACTGGGATCCCATTCTGAGACCTTTCGCTACACAGCTGCCTAGGAATGAAATGAGATCTGTAAGCCATGGGATCTATGGACAAAACATCTAGTGGATTGTCTACACTTTCTTTCTTACCCCTTTTCTTCCTTTTTTTGATCATATCTGCCATCCTAATCTTCTCCCACTTTCCCCCCTCTCCTCTTCCTGCAAAGCATCTTGGAAAACATGGTCTTCCAAAGCACAACAAACAGAAGATGAATTCTGCAGCTATTTGGGTAACTCATACCCCCTGTATAAAATCCAAGCTGTGTATATCCTTAAGATCAGGGTGATAGTCAGCTGTGGCATGGAGAGAACCCAAAGATATTGCTGAGGAGAAGTGTTACTTTTGCTGAGAAGTTTTGCAAAGCAGCAGTAATAGAATAAATGAAAGGTACTGTACTGCGGTACAGTAACAAAATGCAAATGTTAGGAAGATTATGGCCAATGCACCTTTGCTTCAGTATTCCTGAAGGAATGCCCACTTCCAGCTTCTATCTGTGCACTGAGATCACACTTCCTCTTCCCATCTCCCATGCCCCTTACCCCCACCAGTTCTCCCCAACCCCTCACCCTTCCTTGGCTTATCCGGCTGACATGACCTGTGGTGGTACACTGACTGTGGCAAGCTGGAAGGTATGGAAAAGGAATAAGGTCTCTGCAAAGCCCACCCTCCTCTCCTCTGCTTACAGTAGACCCTGGAAATTTTCCCATGGCCTCCATTCCCTCTCTCTCCCCATGACTTGCTGCACCTCAAATGCTTCTGCTGCGATAACTGAAGTGGGAGGTGGTTTGGAGGATCAGTAGGGAGGGCAGAGCCAGGGAGGGGCTTGGATGGTCAGAGCAGAATTCTTCTCTAGCTTGGATTAAAAAATAAATGGATTTTTATTATGAAATTTCAACAAAACAAAATAAAACAAAACGAGGAAAAGAAAAAAAAATGTAGCTACATAAATTCAAATATATCCATTTCAATGTATGCATATGAAATGTATATCTATCTATCTATCTGAAAATACAGCTTTCTAAGAATTACACATAAACTTCAACAAAAGCAGACCAAACAACCAAGTAAGTGTCCATTCGCAGGTGGCGTCTATACACCACCCATTCAAATGTTGAAAGCGTTGTAAGGTCTTCAATCCATTGCATTATAGGAGGTGAGCTTCTATCCTTCCAATGGTGTAATATCAGTATTTTAGCTGTCAAAAGGGGGCGGAGAATCCATTTGAGCTGACTGTGCATTAACTTCCAGGAAGCGGGTAAATAATTTAAGAGCACATGTGCATCAGTAAATATTAAAGAGTGTTGCAGTACAAGGTTTATCTGTATATTAACCTCATCCCAAAAAGAGGCAACTACTGGGCATTGCCAGAACATATGTTTAAAAGAGGCATCAGCTGTGCTACACCTCCAGCAATTAGACGACTTAGACCAGTGATGGCGAACCTTTTTGAGCCCGAGTGCCTAAACTGCAACACAAAACCAACTTATTTATTTCAAAGTGCCAACACTGCAATTAAACCTGAATACCGAGGTTTTAGTTTTAGAAAAACAACTCAGACAGTTGTCCGAACTAATTAACATCTTTTGTCTTAAAAGAAAAACACAATAACAGAGCTTTCAATGATACAAACAGTTTTTTGTTGAAAAAAAAATCAACTCAAAAAATTATTATAGTACTACATTGTACACATAGCCTGAAGGGAATTTATATAAACTTTTGAAATAATTAGGCACATGTATTTTTGGATAAGGGATTCTCAACTTGTAATATGATTATATGCCAGACTGAAATTGTATGGGGCAAGCTTTACTCCGGGTCCTTTCCTTGCTTCTACAGGTGTCGGATTAGTAAAAGTAAAAGTCAACCTGTACTAGGATGAGCAAGATAAACAAGAAAACTAAACGTGCTTAACACATTTTAAACACTTTATGTCTTGGACTGCAAACACTGCATTAGGTAAAAGTTTGCATTGGGCATGCTTTTGCACAATTAATGTGATTTTTGCTATTGCATGCATGCTGATAATTTGTCAAACCTTGGCTCATACTCGGTTAGTTTGAGAGCAACACATGCAGCACTCAGGTCAACTGTTAGGGCTTTACATCCAAGCCATGCTCTGTGCATCATTCTTCAAAATCTTTTAAATGTGATAACAATGTAGAAAAGAATTCTGTAACAGGAATTCTAGAATAAAATCATTCTGTTCCACACTGTGAGAAAGATCAAGATCAGTAGGGTTTTTGGTAATTAGGATCTATACTTGGTAATCCTGAGTTTAACATGTAATTTAGGCTGTAATCCTATACATGCCTACTTTGAAGTAAATTCCATTGAGTTCAATAGGATTTATTCCCAAGTAAATGTGTATAGAATTGTACTGCTATCTAGTTTTTTACTATGATTTTGGAACTATTTGTAAATTATTAGGTACTTTCTTCTTCATTTCAGTCAGGTAATAAATATAAACACCAGAAATAGCAACAGGAGCAGAAAAAGAGTTGAGTTGAGTTGATGAAAACATCTGGAAGCAAAACGTGACCTTTCACCTCACATTTCCTGATGCCCCTTATTGTAAAGGCATGTCTCTTAACAATATAGCTCCATAGTGAAAATGGGGGGGGGGGTTAAGTGAACGTTCTTACTTTACGCCTCCAAAATATGTCAGTGCGTGTCTCTCGCCCTTTCCTTCTTCCTTCTTTTTTTTTTAAACAAAAAAAATTGATCTAGCAAACCCTGAGTCAGTCAGAAATCAAACGACAAGTAAGGTGTGGTGGATAGCATGAATGATGGACTAGGCTATGGAGATCTGGATTCAAATTGCTGCTCAATGTATTTGGTGGCCTTGGATAAGTCACCAGACTTATAATACTCATATAAACCTTTAAGTCACCAGACTTATAATATTGCAGAGGCTTCTGCAGATGTTTACAGCCAATATGCCTATTGGTGAGGAATCTGGACCTCCAAATGGACTTCAAATGCCCATGAAATTATCCATAGATTGGAGAACCAGACAACTAGTTTGCAGCGGGGTTGGTCCCATGTTGCCTTTAGTTCAAACCAGGCTATGTGAAGAACCCAAAGGCATGTGAAAAGTACAATCCATCTGACATTCCTAGAAATTGCTCTGATGGGAAGGAAAGGTTTAGAGAGAAATGATGTGTGCATTCCAGCAGCATCATACTGATAGAAATAAATCTCTCTGTGTGTGGATCTGTATGTATATGTATGTGCATCCATCCAAGATGCTACAATAGCTTTGCAAAGCCTGTTTAGACAAGTATATTGTAGACTTAGTGAGATTTGGATTTTTTTTGTTTTTAATCAGTTGTTTAGTGAGGAGAAGGGTTAATAGAAAAATCAATAATTTAAAGTCGTTCTATTTCTTAGGATGTCAGTTACCATTCAAAGAAATATTACTACTGCTTGCTTTTTTTAAAGCCATAAAAGCTTGTGGGATATTGGCAAAGCAAACACCTGCAATTTATGGACTGTAATCAAATCTTCTTTGCATTACGTTTAAGCATTTTATTCTGCTGGCCACACAAGGGATCTCCAAATATACCTTGTCCAAGAGGGTCATATTGACATTTCTAGAAGCCTGAGAGCTCTGTCTGTTACTGGACTGAGCAGTCTCACTAATGCAGCAGTCAGGACTTCTCAGTCTAAAGGTTTGATCTTACAAATTATATACAGGAATCAGGGAAGGCTGATGACTCCTAGTTTGGTGGGGCTCATTTTCCATTGCAGGTTTTTCAGGTTTTATTTGGAGCCAGGGCCGGTGCTACCATTAGGCCAACTAGGCAGCTGCCTAGGGCACAGGGCTAAAGGGGGTGCCAGAAATGCCTTGGAAAAAAATATAGCGCTAAAATGTGTATTTTACCAACTTGGGGGCGCTAAATATCTGATCTTGCCTAGGGCACCAAACTGCCTTGCACCGGCCCTGTTTGGAGCACCACATGAGCTATCCATGGTGCTGAACTCCATCCCCCAAATAGGTTCACCAGCACGGAGCACCATGGAGAGCTCCAATGAAGCTCCAAATAAAAGCTTGAAAAGCTGTAATGGAAAATGAGCCCCACCGAAATGTCAGCCTCCCCTGATAGGAATTATCCATACATTTATAGATGTGCTAATGGTAAGGTGTGGTGGATAGCATGAATGATGGTCTCATCATCAGGCGATCACTCGTGACCGAGTAAGATTGTCTTCCGGGATAAAAGGAGGAAATTCTAAAGAAGATTGTGTAGACTCTAGCGATGGGTCCGTAAGTGACTGTGGAGGCCAATTCTAGATCCACACAGCTTCCCACAGTGAGGACACAGGTTACCAGATAGAAGATGGTCCTGTAAAGGATTCATTTGACGTGCTTTTCGCTTAGCACGTTTCTCCCTTTCACCTTGCACTCGGGCTTCTTCAAAGTCCATGGAACCTTTGTGAAAGGCCAACCTCCATTTAGATCGTTCATGGGCCAGAGCTTCCCAGTTTTCGATGTTTATATTGCATTTTTTTAGATTAGCCTTATGAACATCTTTAAACCTCTTATATTGACCACCGATATTCCGCTTTCCATCCTTGAGTTGGGAGTAAAGTAACTGCTTTGGGAGACGGCAGTCAGGCATTCGAACAACATGACCGGTCCACTGAAGTTGGCGTTGAAGGATCATTTTTTCAATGCTAGTAGTCTTTGCTTCTTCCAGTACACTGACATTTGTTCGCCTATCTTCCCAAGTAATTTGCAGGATTTTCCGGAGGCAACGTTGATGAAACCTTTCAAGGAGGTGGAAGTGACGTTTATAGATAGTCCATGTTTCGCAGGCATACAATAAAGTTGGCAATACAATGGCTTCATAAACCAGTGTTTTGGTCTTCTTACAAATATCCCGATCCTCGAACACTCTATGTTTCATTCGAGAAAATGCGGCACTTGCGGAGCTCAGACGATGCTGGATTTCACTGTCGATGTTAGCTGTAACAGAAAGATAGCTGCCAAGATAGAGAAAATGATCGACATTTTCCAGTATTGTCCCGCCAAGCTGGATAGATGGCACCACCAAAGGATTGGCTTGCACTTGCTGATGAAGCACTTTGGTTTTTTTGATGTTAAGTGAGAGACCAAGTTTTTCGTATGCTTCTGCAAAAGCATTTAGGATAGTTTGGAGATCATCCTCTGAATGTGCAGAGACCACATTATCATCAGCATACTGAAGTTCCACAACGGAGGTTGTAATTACCTTACTTTTTGCTTTCAGCCTGCTGAGATTAAAAAGCTTTCCATCTGTTCGATATATAATTCCCACACCGGTGGGAAGTTTCCCCTTGACAAGATGTAAAACCATGGCGATGAAAATGGCAAATAATGTTGGGGCGATAACACATCCCTGTTTAACACCTGATCCCACTTTAAATGGAGCACCATGAGAGCCGTTGTTGTCCAAAACTGTTGCCGTCATGTTGTCATGGAGAAGTCACAAGATATTCACAAATTTATTGGGGCATCCAATTTTCATAAGGATAGTCCAGAGAGCTGTACGGTCTACAGTATCAAAGGCCTTAGCCAAATCAATAAATGCCATATAAAGGGGTTGATTTTGCTCCCGGCATTTTTCTTGGAGCTGACGTGCAGTAAAAATCTAGGCTATGGAGATCTGGATTCAAATTGCTGCTCAGTGTATTTGGTGGCCTTGGATAAGTCACCAGACTTATAATACTCATATAAACCTTTAAGTCACCAGACTTATAATATTCAGAAGTCCTTCTCCTTGTCCCTTCAGCCAGAACAGCTAGACTGGTGGGGACTAGGAAGAGGGCCTTTTCTGTTGTGGCCCCCATACTGTGGAACTCTCTCCCTAGTGACCTCTGCCATGCCCCCTCCCTGCTGAGCTTCCGCCGCTCACTAAAAACATGGCTGTTCAGGCGGGAATATGGGGTGGGTTAAGATTTTAAAATTTTATACTGTTTTAAATGTATTTTGTATTTTATCATGTTGTACATCACCCAGAGTGGCCAGTTTGCTGGCCAGATGGGCGATCCATATAAATACAACAAATAAATAAATAAAATAAATAAGTCCACTGCATGTATTCAGTTAGTTCTAGCATTTCGGAATCTGAAATGGTTACATCCTAGGCTTTGCTTATGACTTTGCACAGGGTAGTCTTGGACAGGCAGTCATGAAAGATTCTTGTAGGTCTCACTCTAAATTCTTGTGGTAATATTATTTCAATAAAACTGGAGTTTACTATGAACACTTATCTTCCTTTGCCATGAAGAAACTCATAGGGATGTGACACTTGGCAGATATTCCAATGTTTGAATTATGGGTGAAACAAGGGGCAAGGGTTCCATAAAATGCATAGCCCCACCCAGTGGGCCCCTCAATTTTAGCCAAACCACTGCTTTCCCTGGTAGCTGTCTAAAAACAGTAACTAAAGGTACAATCCTATGCACATTTAGACAGAAAAAGGGCCTACAACTCCCAGCATGCCCCAGCCAGCCATGCTAATAATAGAATTTATTAGAAAGGCAGCATAAACAATAAGGTAAACAAATACATACATACATAAAGGCCCCACTTCCTGTCCTT
Source organism: Shinisaurus crocodilurus (assembly GCA_021292165.1). Classification (NCBI taxonomy): domain Eukaryota; kingdom Metazoa; phylum Chordata; class Lepidosauria; order Squamata; family Shinisauridae; genus Shinisaurus; species Shinisaurus crocodilurus. The sequence goes on from CM037876.1 coordinate 29,344,145, forward strand.
TCCAGGCATGTCAGTTACAGAGGCAGGGCCTGAGCATATTTTCTCAGGGCCCACTTCAAATTTGTAACATGGCCCCCCTCTGCCCCCACGCCACTGAACAAAGTCAAAGTCAGTTTATTATGGTCATAGACCAGCAGGCACGCCACTGAACAATTGTTCTCTGTGTTGAATAATTGGAGGGTAGGTTTGGTATCTTCCTTCACTTCTTTCATTCCCTTTGTTTAAGCTACTTACATTTCTGTCTATCTGATTTGTATTTATTGGCACACATGTCAGTATGGCACTATTGGTAATGTGTGTAAGGACACTGACAAATCTGGTGTCAGTGATGAGGGTGGCCAGGTGTCCTCTTTTCTACCAGACCCTCAGAGCTGCCCAGGAAAGCAGCTGGTTCCAATACCTCTGGGACCCAACATACAGGAGATGAGATGAGGTGGTAGCTGATGTCTCTTTCTTTTAACTGAATTAAGCCAGTCAAAGGCAAGCTGGCCCTGAAGTGCCTACTGAAGAGCCTACAGTACAAACTGAAACCTGAAACACCTCTGGGTAGAAATGATGTCAGTTTCCATTTCCTTTCCCAGGACAATGCAGGGACAGCCATTTTGTTTCACTGTCCCTGAAAAGGAATCAGAAAGACGTCATTTCCCTTCCCTACCCAGAGGCTTCTTAGGTTTCAGTTTGTGCTGTGTGGAAGGCAGAAGAGTTCAGCTGCTGGCTTGCTGGCTCGCCTTTGGCTGGCTTAATTCAGTTAAAAGAAAGATAGATGGCCACCACCTCGTATCATCGTAAGAATTGCCCCACCCACTATCTATTTATGTTGAATTTATTTTTTATTTAGTGGAGATTAATGATGTGATGATTGAATTGAATGGGGTGTAAGTATAATTGCACGGAAATTGATTTTGGAACAGGAAATGGATCATTTGGGGTTAAATTAATTGAATAAGGGATATGATTTGTGTGCTATGTGGTGAGGTGCAAATTCATTTAAGAATTTTGTGGGTATTTGGATTGGGAATTATTATTTGCTTTGCCTTCTGTGTATAGTAATCATTTTTAAATTTGCATATACATATAAATCAGCACATGCAAACTATGTGAAAACTGCTTGCTGTCCTCTTTTTTAGTGATGCATACTTTGGCCAATATCAAACTTTGGCAATGCATAATTTGCCACCCTATTGACAATGTTCCCTGGGCTCCGTTGTCAGTACTTATGTACACAATGGAGACCAGAGACCTAGTTCATTTACTCACATACCACTGAATCTTTAAAGTGTTAATAATACTCTTGCAAGAGTCAGACACACACTAACATGGTCTTCTTCAGGCAACATATTAAAAACACATTAATGTGGTGATAAACTCATTTGTTACCCTCTAATTCTATCCTTCCTCCAAGGTCCAGGGTAGTGTACATGGTTCTTTCCCCTCTGCCCATTTTATCCTCACAACCATCCTGCGAGGTAGGATACGTTAGGAGATAGTGACTGGACCCAGTGAACATCATGGCTGAGGATCTGAACCTGGATCGCCTGAGTCCTAGCCTGATACTACAACACAACTGACTCTCATATAATAATGAACTCAGACATATACTCCAAAAGGTTGGTATTTGTTTTCATTAGCAATGTGGCAAAACATAGAGCCAGGGCTGTATGTGTATTTGTGATTCTGCAGCAGCAATGGAAAAACACAGAATATGGTATTGGATGCAGAATTCAGTTTTCTGAGATCTCAGCTCCCTCAAGCCTAGTCCGACACTCCAGCCACTGCACCACTCTGACTCTTCTGCTCTCTTCCCATTGATATCTACTGATACTGTGTGAACAAAAGACCATCCCACAGTGAGTCACCATGTGACAAATGACCAAGCTATCATATGATAACTGTAGCTATCAAGTGAATTGCACAGTTGCCTAAATCCATTTTTGAAGGAGACTTGAGAAAGTATAGCATATCATCATCATCATCATCATCATACAGGCCTGTGGCTCACGCTGGCTCAGCTTGTCTGAGCGTGGAAAGCTAAGCAGGGTCGGGCCTGGTTGTTACTTGGATGGGAGACCCCTCCTCTAGTTTCCTGCATTAAGCAGGGGGTTGGACTCGATAGCCTTGTAGGCTCCTTCCAACTGTATGATCTATGAATCTATGAATCATCATCATCATCTCATTTATTACATTTATATACCACCCAATGGCCAAAGCTCTCTGGGCAGTTTACAGTAATTAATTTACATTTATGTGGCACTTCCCACCAAAAAAACAGTCTCAAAGTGACTTACACACACACACACACACACACACATGTAAATCTTCACCTGGTACCAAAAAATGACGGTGTTGGTGAGCTTCCTTGGAGAGAGCATTCCATAAAGGACTATCACAGGAAAGGCCTGTTCCTGAACTGCAACCCCCTCAACTTCTCCTGGAGGGGGCACACAGAGAAAGGCCTATGATGCCAACCTCAGGGACTGGTTAGGTGCATCTGCAGAAAGGTGGTCCTTGAGGATTTGGGGTCTTGAGTCAGGTAGAGGCTTGAGTCAGGTTAGCAGGGCTAGGTCTAGAATGCTTGCTTGTGTTATATTCTACATGTGAAAATGTAGGTAGTGATGGTCTGGCCAATGGTATATGAGCCTGACACCGTGGAGCAGCAATTCATACAAAACAAACAAAAAACCATCTGCACTTTGTATGTAGAGGTTTAAAAAAAAAAAAAGCTATTTGCTTTTGTGAACAGTGAAAGTAAATGGCTCTACTTGTAGTGAGAGGACAGTGTATGGCTGTTGTATGAAGAACATGATGCTGGAAAACAGTTAAACACCAGTCGTATTTCATTTCACGCAGGTCTTGAAATCCGATAATGGTGCTTTCTCAAAGAGCTGCTGGATGCTGTAGCCCTGTTCTTTCTCCCAGCTGCATTGCTATTTCTGCTTTCTGCCAGTGGCCTGCAAATCTCTGAACTGAAGGGTTCAATAAAACAGTAGATCAGCAGGTATCCTTTCTCCACAGCTGAACAAACTGTTACAGGCAAACTGGGACACTGGCAGAAAGAATATAGCTGAAAAAAGCACACAATGGAAACTCTGTGGCTTTAAATGTTGCTGATGAGGTTTCATTCAATATTAGATAGACAGGTAAATAGAAACCAACAGACAATTCATTCTGCAAACTGCCTGTCATTCCTTCTAGAAAAACAAGTTATGTCTCTGTTGACAATTGATTTTTTTCCCTCCCAGCATTATTTTCACCTCAAGAGAAACGACCACAACTTATATCTACTGGGAACAGGTCAGTAAACTTTACTGTGGTGGTTTGCTGATTCACTCCATCGTTGCTCCATAGCATTTTCTTTTTAATGCCTCATATGTTATCCACTCTGGGGGCAATGACAGATAAACACCAGTGCACTCTGCTCTTAGAGCTTAGCGCTTCACTTTGTATGAAGCTGTTCCACTTTGGCAAAGTGCTCTTGGCAAGAAAGTGTGACAAGAACTTCAGCAGTGCAGTTTGCAAGGATAAAGTGATGAGAAACCACAGTTGGTCACATGCAGGGCTGATTCAGTCTATGGAGGAACTTTCCGCAAATCAAACTGGGAATTGGGAATGAGACCAACGCAAGTGCATGTTTGACAATTTGCAAATATTTCTGGTGGACACGTGCTCGCACTTGGAGCTGCAAGCAGGGCATGTTCACAAGCTTTACCTGGCTGGGACGGGGCATGGGGATATTATTAACCTGTTTCTGAGTGTATTGCCTAAGGATCTCACTGTGCAGTATAACGTGAAAAATATATTTTTTAAAAAAGAAGAAGACCACAATTGCATCTTGATTTTTAAAACTATGGAGTTCATTTTATTTATTTATTTATTTGTAGTATTTATATACTGCTAAGTAAAATAAAATCCCTAAACAATTTACATATAAACCCCTTATTTATTCATATATAAATAAAATGTAAGTGAAAAGACAGGTCATCATCCCTATCTTTATTATTTATACATCAGAATTCATAACAGAGAAAGCTGATTTATTTATTTTTTTGCAAGTCAGACAGGAAATGTGTGGCAGCCGATGGCTACTGAAATGTTTCTTAAGGACATCATTTAGGAATCAAAGGGGGAGCATTCTCCCCTTGCTTCTCCTCTGTCCCCCCAGTTTCATGCCACATGTGATTCTTTCTCAGGAGCACCTGTATTTTTGGCCACTTCAATGACTTTACGTGCTAGCCCCTTTGTCACAAATTCAGGGAACACCAGTGGGGAGATGGATATTGCATCGACTGGTTCCTCTTCCATCTGCTTGTAGAGCTTTAAATGAAGACCTGAACAGATCCTATATCCATACAACTGTGAGGAGCCATCAAGAGTCATGGTACAACCTTTCCGGTGTTCTTGGTTGCCCAGCAACAGTAGCCAACTTCAGTCAGGGCCGATTAAACTGAAGGAAAGAGAATCAGGGCAGGGGCTCTTTAAATGGCCCAGGGACTCTGAGGGAGAAGGAGGAAGTGGGGCGAGAGCAAAAACATTTCCCAATCTCGGAAGGAACAAGAATCTCAGTTCAGAGCTGCCTTAGCCCTGTAACTTTTAAGCAACTGCTTTACAAGAAACGAAAGCTTAGGAAACTATCTTATTTTCCCATCTGATCTTGAAGCATTTTAAAAAAAAAAAAATCCTGTTAGAAATATTTTGGTCTCTCAGTGTTCAAAGTTATCAAGATAATAGCAGATTTTGTGATTTTGTTTCATCTGCTACCCAAAAAAAGAAAAGAAAAAATGCCGTCAAAGCCATTGCGCAAAGCATGATCTCCTCCCTGTTCAAGAAGTTTGATCTTTTATGAAATCTTGCCTAATGAGGAAGCCAAAAATAAGGACACCATTTTTTAAAAAGGAACCAAACTGCAAGATGCACACACATACAGCGTGCACAGGTACACTGAATCAGAACATGCAAAGCTTATCGGGGGGGGGGGGAGATGTGTGTGATTTTGCCGATCGTTAACTAAGGATGGATGTGGATAGAATTATCTTCCTTCCAACTGGTCAGAATGGCTGTGGGTGGGGACACATTTGCAGCCAAGGAGGAAGTGGTGGAGACATGCTGTGTGTGTGCATACGGGTGCATACCATGCTGACACGGCGAGAGGAACTCAGGCTTTCTAAGCCTGCTCCACCTTCTCCTCAGGACCATTTCCAACTTTGGGTCCCACTTTCCCACCCTGAATTCAGTGGGCTTAAGTGGTCATCCATTTTGGGGGCTGAATAGGATTTTTCTTTTTTTAAAAAATAATAATAATCTGTCTCTGAATTAACTATGGGAGCAGGTTTGTGCTGAAGTTTTGGGTGTTAGGCTTGAGTGGGTGAGGCTGCATTAATAGGTTAATTGGTCACTTTGGCAGCAAGCATGTTTGAGAAGGTAGCAAGTCCAGGACATCTTGGTGAGCACTCTGAGGCATCTTTAAGGTGATTGGCTATTGGTGAGGCCTGCCACTCAGGGATGTAGGACCTGTGGGCAGAATACTAATGGCCTCTCGTATTGACCCTGACTCACTTGCCTGGAGTTCTAGGGCACTGAGAGGGGGTGACTCAGGAAGGCCCCCCTTGTGCACATTAGGTGTGGCTTGAGGGAGAGGGTGGTGCTTTATATCCACCTTTTACCCTGGGAAAGGTCTGGCTTGCCTGAATAACATGGGCAAACAGCCTGCTGGACCTTTACAGTCAAGTTTCCCACACTGTCATCTCACAGGTCCCGTAAGGGCATAAAAGAGTGCTCCAACTCCCAGCATTTCCCCACTAGCCATGCTGGCTGGGGAATGCTGGGAGTGGTAGAGCTTTTTTTCTGTCTAAGCATGCATAGGAGTGCACCCTTAACATTTCTAAAGTGAATTCAAATAAAAGTGACCCTAATTCACCCAAAGCTCCTGTGTCCGACTCATTCTTCCTTCTCTGGTTGCCACAGATAGCTCTCTAAGCTGAAATAAGAAAAGTTTTTCCCCACCGCATGTTATTCTGCATCATCCTAACTTTCAGTTCTATGGGTCTGTGTCTAACTCAAATTTCCTTCTCCCTTTATTATTTAGGCATGACAACCATATTGCAGAAACTCATTGCTACCACTTCAATTGGCAGATTAAATCGAGGCATCATCAAAATGTCAACAACAGAGGTGCATCAGAACTTCACCTAATGTGGATGCAGAGTTCCTGGCCAGGAGAATTTGAAAAATAATTTTTTTTTGACAGAATAACAAAAAAGAAAAAGAAAAAAGAAAAGAAAGAAAGAAAGAAAGAAAGGAGGGGACTATAGTTGCATGTGACTAGCCGAGATGAGCATTGCTGACTGTTAGAGAGCAGAGAGACAGGGCATAGTCAGAAGCGGAGATGTGTGAGTCAGCAAAACCTGAGCTGCTCAAGGTTCTCCAAATCCCAACTTGAAGCTCATTCTCATAGTGTGCATTTCTCTCCCATGAATTAAAGTGTTTTTCTGCGCATTTTCCAAAAGTACACTTTTTTCATGCATCTTTTCCCAATATACACATTTTAACACATTGTTGTTCTTCTTCTTTGCTGTTGTTCCATGAATTGCATCGCAAGTTTGGAAATGTATGGACTTGGACCTCAGGTTGCATTCAGGTCTGCATCCATTTCTGGAATGTGCAAACTGGGCAAGTTCTGGTTAAATAAAAATGAACTGAAACTAAATTCTCACATAGCCCTAGCTGGAAGGCTCCGGATACAGCAACCTGCTGAAGCTAAGCAGATCTGGGTTGGGCTAGTGTATCGATAGGAGACTGCCTGGGAACATTGTGTATGTGGCTTTGAGTTCCACAATAGAAGAAAGCTGGGATATAAATGTAATAAAATAAATGAACTGGAGGCTGAGGTCAGGACTGGCCCATCCATGAGGTGGGGTGAATCCCCTGCCTTAGGTGGCAGGTCAGGAAGTGTGGTGGATCTCACTGCTGAGAGTCCTGATGCCACTGCCAAATGTGAGTCATAGAGTGGGCTCTCTGGCCACTCTCCTGCTGAAGCAAATGCTGCCACCGCAGCTGCCACCCACCTTATGCCCCACTCTGAGTAAGGCATAGCTGGCAGGTGACCACTCTGCAAAGGCCGCAGCAAGACAGCACATGGCGTGGCTCTCCACAGACCTCCCCAGCCCAAATGGTTCACTCTGAGGGGTCCTTTTTCAGAGCGAGGCATTGGCAGGGAGGTGACCCTGGCAGTGGAGGCTGGTGGAGCCAATGTCAGTGGGGCGGTGTATCCACTCTAGGTTTCAGTCTGAACGCTTAAGGATCTATCCATGGTGCTGCTGAACCCCAGCACCAACTAGGTTCAGAACCATGGATAGCTCCTTAAAAGTTCAGTCTGAAGCCCAGAGTGGATACACCACCCACTGACATTGGAGCCGCCAGCCAGTGCTGAACCCTGGAGATCCAGGGCATCATCATTCCCACCAATGCTTCACTCTAAAAAAGGTCCCCTCAGACTGAAGTATTGAGGGCCATGTGAGTGGCAGTGGAGGTGGACAGCAGGGCAGCTCGCACTCCCCCTCACCAGTGATGCATGGTGGTGGCTTGCGCTTTCCCACCCCTGGCAGCACGGCACAACCGTGGCTCACCAGTGGTACGTGGTGGCTCATGCTTCCCCCCACCGGCAGTGGCAGGTCTTGCACCAGCCCTGGGCTGGCTGAGGTGCAAGCTGGAGGGGCTGAGCAGCCAGACATAATTCGGGCTGCCGACCTCCTGTTGCAAAAATATTAACAGTCCTTTGCACCTTTGGAAGTATTAGTGCATAACAGTGATTTTTAAACAAATGTATGCCCCACTGGCCTTGATAATGTATGCATTTATTTATTTATTTATTTATTTATTTATTTATTTATTATATTTGTATCCCACCTTTTTTCCTGCAAGGAACCCAAGGTGGCTTACATAATCCTCCTCCTCCTCTCCATTTTATCCTCACAACAACCCTGTGAGGTAGGTTAGTTTAGTTTAGTTCAGTTGTAGCTGGTTTCAGAAGTCTCCTGTTGAAAGAGAAAATAACAACACAGTATATATTTTATGGAGATGACTTTCTTTACAGATAAATATGACCGTATCTCTTTCATTGATCTAAAGCTTAGCACAGGCAATTCCATCTTGGAGACTCAGACTCTCTCAGCTAAAGCAATCATCACAACACTTTCCCACAGATGCTGCAACTTTTTGTGTTTATTGTACCCTACTGCTATTATCTCACTAGTCAGGCATACTCTCCCCTTCTTTTCCCATGAGCTCTGTACCTGGGAACCTGTGGGCTACCCTTTTCAACTACTGTGTGCACAGCATGTTCATTAAACTGCTTTACGTTGCTTCCCCTTTTGAGGATCTGTGCAGTCGCCTCTGCTCATGATTTGGCCAACTTTATGGTGTAGCTGCTTTTTCTTTCTTTCTTTCTTTTACAACTTTATTGTGTAGCTGCTCTGCAATACAAAGGATCCTTGTAAAGGGTTTAACTATTCAATTACATTATTGAGCATTTCTCAAATATACTCCCGAGCTGGTTGTTGCCTCTTAGTGCATAAATTTTTATTGACCCCTGTGTATAGTAGTTTATACTGTTTTAGGGTGCTCTTTAATATGGCAGATCAATAAGGAAACCAGAGTGAGTAGTTCATGTGGGCCACTTTCCAGACACAATTACTGGGCTCAAGGAATCAATAGAGGTAACATTTATTGTATAAAGTAAATATAACTTTTGATTAATCAATGATAAACTCAACAGAGTGGCTATAAAAAACCATCCAGTTCTGCTTTCCTTTACACAAGGGTTCAGAGCAACCCCATTACCTTCTATTCTTTTGCTACAAATTTACAGTAGGGTAAACAGATTCCAGAATATTACTAGGGCATGCTACCAGTATAAATTTATGCTGATTGATTCCCCTTTTCTTCTTAGAACACATAAATGCAGCACTTTAATACATAATGAATGTACTTTTAGTCAAGGAAACCTGGGGTTTCCTGTTTTGCTACTGTATTATTATATTATTGTGATTTTAATTAAATGCAATGAGATAATGAGGGAAGTTTAAACATGGAAATCGAAAGGTACTAGAGACATTATGCCCTTGTCAGGGTTAACCAATGATAACTTCACATTTATTCTGCACTTATAACTACAGTAATACCTTGGATTGCAAGCATAATTTGTTCCGGAACAAATTGTATAATCCAAAACACTCTTCTATCAAAGCGAGTCTCTGGCGGGCGTGAGCAGGGCTGATTTCAGCCCGCTACACCCGCTCGAGGCAAGCGGTTACATCCCTACGTGTATTGCAAGACCTTGCTCGTTTATCAAGTCAAAATTTATATTGTAAAACATTGCTTGTCTTGCAAAACGCTCTCAGACCAAATCACTTGCAATCCAAGGCATTACTGTAACTGGGAAAAAGAATTCCCATGCAGAAATCTACAAAGATGACTACATCATTGAGTTTTATTTTCAGTCCACATTGTATAACGGCACCATCCAATGGGACTGCCCATGATGACCCTCCAAGCTCGAGGGATTATGGGCATCTTCAAGTATGGGAGGAGCGCAGAAGCGAGGATCTCCTCCATGCTTCCCTCACCCTGCAAAAGGCATAGACAGCTGATTTCAGCCACCTATGTCTTTGCCCCTGCTCACAAAGAGGAGGGGCTGAGGCCCTGCGGGGATATGTCATATCCCCGGCAGAGCCTCACTCTTCCCCTACCTGCCCCCTGGAATGCCCCGCCCAAGCTGGCTCTGACGTCGCACTAGAGACTTCAGAGCAGAAGCTGGTGCAGAAAGAACCACGCCAGCTGCAAGGGCAGAGGGGGGCCCTCCGCACTCAGTGTCCCAGCTCTGATCTCAGAATGCATTTCCGAGTCCGACCTATCCTATGACAGTCTAGACAGCATCTATAAATAAATAAAAACTAGCGGCCATAGGATTGTGTCCTAAATGGTTTATAATATAGTTTTATATATTGTATATATTATATTCTCTCTCTCTCTCTCTCTCTCTCCATATATATATATATATGTTATATTTGAAACACGTTGGGCTCAATAAGTTCAAAGTAATCCATTTGGGAGATCGGCATTTGTGGCTGGATCCAAGGGACACAATCAGTGTCAGCAATATGTGTGTATAAGGAATTATTTATTTATTTTATTTATTACATTTGCTAATCGCCCATCTGGTCAGTCACCCGGCCATTTTTTTTCTGATAAAACCCCCCAAAATGAATTCATTTCATTTTGGTTTTGGTTTTTTAAAAAATCAGAATCGATCCAGTTCACACCTCCCAGGGTAAACACACGGGCTCGAACGCAACCTGCAGTCAAAGTCCATACATTTTCAAGCTTGCAATGTGATTCAAGGATTCACCCAAACCATGCATTCGCCAGCATGCACGCCTTTGAGAAATGTGGAAGGGAAAAAAAAGCTTACTTTTGAAAAAATACACACAAACGTGCTTTAATAAATGGGAAAGGAATGTGTACATTCCAAAGATGTGCACAATTGATGCATACATCTGAAAAGATATGCATGAATACGTGCAAGAGTTTCCATGCAAAAAACAAAACAAAGATTGCACTCTGATACAGATTGGGGCAGGAATGAACTTCAAGGTGGAATCTGGAGAACTTTGATGAGCCCGAGTATTGCTCGTACGCACATCACTAGGCAAGCACATTGCATTGTGATGGGGGCACTGGGGGCTGGGGCTGGGACTGGAAAGGCTTTATAAGCCACCCCCACTTGGCTGCCTTCACTTGGCTTACTAATGCACTTGCTATTTTGGCAGCACCCACACTTCCGTATTTATTATTTATTTATTTACAGCCTTTTTACCCCACTCTTCAGCCAGGAAAGGCTCCCTGAGCGGCTTACAAAGATTAATATTAAACAGTCCCTGCCCTCAGGCTTACAATCTAAAAGACATGACACAAAAGGAAAAGGGATTGGGAGGGAGGAGGAAGAAAGCAAAACTCAGGCACCAGTTCTTCGTTACAAGATTCTTATAGATCCCCCCCCCCGATTTCCCCCCCTTTTTTTCTGGCAGGGAAGGGCAAAACCAGTTCCCTGAAGCTGTTCCTCCTTTGGCCAATGTATGGGGCCAGGCTGGTCTCCCCCTTGCCATGATGTTGATCCTGGGCTGGGAGGCATGGGGTGCAGCCTCCCAGTGGCCCTTGGTTCTCTGGCTGATGGATGAAGCTAGAGTCCTTCCTTTGAGTAGTTGCAGTACAGGCAAAGCTGGTCACTGCTGTGCCAAGTAGGATTTTTTTTTTTCTGAAGCCCCCAGATTGGCCTAGGGGGTGGGGGGAGTTAGGTTTTTTGTCTACTAGAGCTCCAAGGAAGCAATTGGCCTTTTTAGTGCAGGTGTTATTAATACACCTTGGGACAGAATAGTGACAAACACCCAGAAGCACCGTTAAGGTGAAAAGAGGATTCCTAGGACTTGCCACCTACGGTTATGGGACTCATGGTATGGAAAGGAACCTCTTTGAGGCCTGAATGGGTCAGAGACCTAGACTAGTGGGACTGGAGGGGATGGGATTCTACTCTGCTGGTCCTGATCATGTGGCCAAGTTGACTTACCAAATGCTTCTTCCACCAATGCAGATCCCATCCATTATATAAGTAAAGTAGTTGTGGCCCTAGTTTAAACCCAGAACTTGGTGTCTGCAATATGGTGGCAAACATACTTCTATGAACCCGGAGGCTTCCCCCCTTCCTTGCCCTGAAGAACTTATTTGAAACCATTCAACATTATATCAAGCTTCTGTTAACTAATTGATCCATTATTCTGGATTCACTCAGAATTACAGCCTGTGCCAGCATCTGGTATCCTTGAGCAGCTACCAGGGTCCCAATATATTGGGTGGGGCCCACTGTCGATGCATGCCCTGGATCCCCTTTTATTTTCATGATCAAATAATCCCAAACTGGAGTACAACCAATAAAACCCAATCAAATCGGGAGAACAGTAACACAGATGAATAACAGTTTACAAGATGCAGCAAAACAAATGCAATCAAAAGCCTGGGTGAATACAATAAGTCTTTGGTTGGTGCTAAAAGTTGGTAAGGCTTGCTGCTGACCACATATAAGGGGAGTAATATTACCGATGACAATTCCACACACAGAGAAAGATATCTAGTTTGCACCTTACATATTCTTAGAATATCTCTCAAAGTGCTTCTTGGAAGCCTTAAATTTTTTTGGTAGAAGAAGTCATACATCCATAAAGTTTCTCAAATAATCCTGTCTAATGGAAGTGGCTGCATAAACAAGTAATTAAAAAAAACAAAAGCCCAGACAATTTCCTTTTTCCTCTCCCTCCCCCTCCCTCTCTTTGGCTAATTATCAGTCCATGCCACAGAAAAGAAAGCAATTATTACATTGCTTAGATCAAAATAACAGAGTGAATAGGAAAGAAAATGGGTTTTCCCAGCTTATGTTTTCATTATTCATTTGGCCTTTGGTATTAATAATACATGGACATACACATATAGTATACAGCAGCAAGACATTACATTGGGTGCCTTATTATAAAGTATTCCTAAGGTTATCTGAAAACAAAATCAAAAAGAAAACCAATGGGCAATAGCTCACCCATAAAATAGAATTAAAGATTTGCTTTTAATCTACTGTGATGAGGTGAGATTCCCACCACATGAATACATTTCAATAATGTTGCCTCCCTCTCCACCCCTGTAGCTTGGTGCTTGTTTACGTCTAATATAATGCAGTGTCGGAGAGAAAATGCCCATCTATTCCATCTGCAGCATCTACACAAGCTCTTGCGCTGAAAATCCAGAAGACTTTTGATCAGCATGCCCTTGTCATGGCCCTGAACCTGGAGGCTTGGCATCACCCCATAGAGGATTCTGAGTGAGGCCCTTGTCACCCCACTCCAGGGGAGACCCTCAGGAACCCCCTGATGTATTCCCCAGACCCAATAACTCAGCCCTTCCATCAACAGCCCCTAAGAATGGCTCTCCCAAAGCCTCTCAGCTCCTGGAACCACATAGAACTTAAGGCTAGGGAAATGAACATGGGGACTTTAGGCTGCAGTCAGTACCTAGTGGAGGTGGAGCTTCTGAGAGACCTGAGCTGACCACCCTACTTAAGCTCTCAGTTGCTGCTAGTCCTCTGCTGGAACAACAGCTCATTTCATGAGAAAGTACCCTAGCCTATCAGCTCCTACAGAGAACTGTCCAAGCTGCTAGTAGTCTCTGCCATGCTGTGCCATGCCCTTGCTTGCTTGCCAGGCATAACTGCTGAATGTACGTGACCCTTGCCTTGCCAAGCCAATTGTAGTTTCCTTTGACCAGAGACTCCTTGAATACATGATTGACTGGCTACTTCCCCTGGAGACCAACCATAGCCAGGAAAATAACAGACCAAATGCTGACACAAAAGTTGAATATGAGCCCACCCCAATTCTGTGTGGCCCAGCATGCCTGTCTTCTCTGATTCATTACTTCAAAGGAGGGCAACTACAGTTAAAATCTGGCTATATCAGATGGGGGGGGGTGCACCTTGCTTACTCACAAAGGGACCCCCCCTGGCCTGTCTCAACCACCATTCACCCAAATCCTCAGAAGAAAAGGAACAAGTTGGAAAGCAGCTGTATTCTTTGTCTTCAGTCTTGTGTGTAGGCAGCTCATCATGAGTAGATCTTTATTCTTGCTCGGGCTGGGGGAGCAAGACTCCTCCTGGGTCAGCTTCAGCCATTGGGCAGTATAGAAATGTAATAAATAATGAAATAAATCATTAAATGCCAGGAAGACATGGGTTGCCATCCTTTCCATGACCAGGTTTCTCTTCCCTCAGGTCTACCCCTCACTTCCTTCACTCTCCCCCGCCCCTAGCATGGATCCCATTCCTGTGCCCTCTGGCCTTAGTGCAGTGGGTACCTAAAACTCCACATTGGTTTAAAAGTAAGTGATGGATTTAGTACATATTTTCCAATTAAAGATTAATGTTTTAAGCTTTAGAAATCACTATTTCCTATGGAGAAATATTGATCTCAAGAACATTTCACCAAAAAATCTAAAGGAATTTATTTAGTTTTTGCTAAATCTTTTTAAAATGTGTCCAGTAATGTTAACATCTACCTTGTGGTCCATAACAGGAAATGCAGGGGATTCTGTAGGGGAGAATAGAGCGGGACTGTGGAATACCCTCCCTAGAGTGACTCATTGGCACCTACATTATGGTCTTTTCAGTATTTTCCCAGACATTTTAGGAACTGTTTTTTGTACTTTTATATCTTTGCACTACTTTATCCCTGCTTTTATCTGTTCGATTGTCATTGCTTTTTTGCCATCTTGCATTTTGTGTTTTTAATTGTACACCACCCAGAGAACTCTGGTTTGGGGGCAATTTAAAAAAGTAACAAAACAAACAGAGCCACCCTGAGACCCTGCATTTTAAAACAAATAAACATAAATAAAGATAGGTAAATTTTGCAGTGTTCATGTTTTGCTCCCACATCCCAGAATGAAGATGTCAATACAATATTTGCATTAAAGGGCTGCAACGTGGTTTCATTTATAAGGATCTGCAATGAGCAATAACATCATCATAGCTTCCTCAACCCCCCTGTGGGCATCCTTTATGTATGAGGAGAGCGAGCTGGGAGAAATCTCCCACTAAGTCCTTGTCGTTGGGCAGCACCACCCCGGTTCTATGAACCAGATCATGATTCACTAAGGGAGTGATCCTATGGCCCCTAGAAATCATCAGGGGGGACAGGACAGGATAATTCGGTTTCCCAGATCCAAGGTCAGAGCCGCAGAGCTGGGAATCCCCACACTCTGATCCCCCGCCCCCCGCCTTGCAGCTGGCACAGAAAGAACCATGCCGGTTGTCTCTCTGAGGTTGGGAAAGTGACTGCAGAGAGGAGGTAAAGGGGGCATTCTGGAGGCGGGGAGGGGAGGAGACTGGAGATGCCAGGATATGAAGTACAGTCATGCCTTGGATTGAGAGCATAATTCGTTCCGGAAATGTGCTTGTAATCCGAAACACTCTTATATCAAAACGAAATCGTCCCAAAAAAATTTGTACAGAGATTTTTAATTTAAGCCATACTACAGTACTTGTATTGCAAGACGTCGCTTGTATATCAAGTAAAAAAAATAGAATTAAATAAATATTTAAAAATTTGCTTGTCTTGCAAAACGCTCTCAAACCAAGTTACTTGCAATCCAAGGTGTTACTGTATCCTGACAGCACTCCAGCCTCCCCCCTCCAATGTGCCCCAGCTAGACTGCTGAAATCGGCCATCTAACAGAGATGCAGAGCAGGAGATGTACGTTCAGGGGCTTACGAGCATCGAGGGTGCAATCACTAGGATTGTACCCCAAATTGATCCATGCCTTTCATCCCCTGCTCCCCTTAAAGGAAAGCGGAGGAGGCATGTGACTTCTCCATTCTCTAAGCCTGCTGGACAGTTCTAGGTATGATGGAGCCTCCAGGGCCCAAGAAGTAACTCCCTTCCCATTGTCAAGGTTCCCCCTGTACCAGGACCCCTTGATCAGCTCCTTAAAGATATCTGCCTCTTTAAGAGCCCCTCCTGTCTCAGGATGCCAATTCTCTGCCTTTTTACCTCCTCTCCCCAGTAACGTGGGATTAGGCCTTAGGCGTGGTGCAAAAGACACTCCAACAACTGAATTTTAACTATAACTGTTCACTTTAGTAAATATTGGTAAAGTAGATACACATTAACTTAGGGTAATTACACAAATAGAGCTGTAAGATTACAAAAAGCATGTATAATGGAAATAAAAGGAAAAATAACGCAAGGTTCTCTAACCTAGCTACACTGTCACCTGTAGGCTTAGTAGAGATTCCTTTCCCCAGCCTTTCCCTGGCTGTTCTGCAGTTCTTTAGTGATATTCAGACTCTTGTCTGCTTCTTCGTGCCTGAAGAACCCCTCCTCTCTCCAATTTTGCTCTCTCTCTAGCTGCCACCCACTGCAGCTCCATATCCACTCTTTTATATACACTCTCCCAGAACTGGAAGGTTACAATCCTGTGACCTCAAACTGGGGAAATGAAACTTAACTTTATTAAGGAGGAAAATGAAACTCACAAATGCCCCCCTCCCATCAGGAGTTGTTTGGGCCTACAGGCTTCAAACTAACTCAGGCCTGTGTAGGCCTCAATCCTCCACACCCATATCCCCTCGAGCTGGCTAGCAGTGAGAAGTAGGATGGGTAAGTGCTCTTCACCATCAGGATGCCTTAGAGCAGGGCTCTCCAACCTTGGGTCTCCAGATGTTCTTGGCCTACAACTCCCAGCATGCCCCAGCCAGCTATGCTGGCTGGGGCATGCTGGGAGTTGTAGGCCAAGAACATCTGGGGACCCAAGGTTGGAGAACACTGCCTTAGAGTGCTCATCAGGGGGGCAGCCTGTCACAAGGCCGCTCCTGCCAGCATTTACCTGCCACAAGAGGGAGCCAGATTACATCACCGCACCAGCCAGTTATAATCTTGGAGAGGCCTAAGTGGATGCTGTCGTCATGTACCTCCACATTGGTTTGAAAGTACATTTTTCATTTTTGTCAGTGAAATTCATTCATTGAAAGATTCATGCTTTAAACCACTGTTTCCTGAGGGGAGAGATTGATAAAAGAAAATCCATCAGAAATGTAAAGATTTCTTTTCCTTTTTTAGGTTTTGCTAAATCCTATTAATATGTGGCCATTAATGTAAACATCTGCATCATGGGGCATAATAGAAAAGGTTGGGAATCCTGGAGGAAAAAAACAGAGTTGCCCCGAGACCTGCATTTTAGAATAAATACAAATTAACAGAGACAAGATTTGGAATGTCCATGTGTTTGTGTTTTAATGGATGTGACAAATAAAGCTGAAGTGAAGTTCATAATTTCAACTCAAATATTTACACAGGATATTGGCCTCTCTCTGTACTGTATCTCTTTTCAGTGTAAACTTCCTTGAGCTTTGTGCATCACCAGTATACAAATATTTTATTAAAATAAAATAATTTGAATATTGGAAGTGACTAGGAAATTATATTTCCTTGGTTATTAGGAAATAATTTCAAGCATTTCCCTAATAAACTAAAATACACATTAACAGAACCTCATAATGGTGTGTGTGTGTGTGTGCGCGCGCGTGTGTGTGCGTGCATGCGTGCATGATCAATCTCATTTGCTGTTTTATATTTTTGAGCCTGAATATGAATGGTGGCACTGGAATTAGCTGATTAATGGGCCGATTCTAATGACAAGTGTGAAGGCTTAGGCTGTCAATCCCTGGATTGCACTTGATGCATTTGCCCACGCTGAATTTCCAATGCTGATGAGCTATCAAGAGGGGACACACTCTGTAACTGAATATAAAATGGAGCAATGAATTAACCAGGATGAAAAGACAGAGGGAGACAAGGGAATTTCACTATTATATTCGCGCCTTCCAGTGCTTTTATATTTAAGGGCCTGTCAGTCACATTTATTACAACCCATTTTTTTAATCGGGATGATGATGATGATGATGATGACGACGACGATAATAATAACAACAACAACAACAACAACAACAACAACAGTTAGGGAACACTTGTTTCATATAATTTTTTTGGATGGAACCTACCTTAATTTTTGATTTACAGCAGGGGAGGCTGGTAGGGATGTCAGTCCAATTGACAGGGAGCTCGATTGGGGGGTGGAAGTCTGGAGAACTCGCCGGGGTACAATCCCCCCACCCCACCCCGCTGAGCTCCGCTCTCCCTACCTGCTTCCCCGGCTCGACTCACATTCTCGTGAGCCGAGCTGGGGAAGCAACGTTCGGGTTCCCGGCGCTAAGTTGTTTATGTAGAAAATGGTGTAAGATATGTTAAAAACGGCTGTGATTTACGGAAGTCACGCTAATAACGGCTGTTTTTAACATATCTTATGCCATTTTCTACTTAAACAATTTAGCGCTGGGAATCCAGAAGTCCGGCGAGTCCCTTGGCTGGTGCTCACTTTTGGCATGGCTTGGCAGGCACGGCAGCAGAGCTCGCCGAGTGTGCCACTAGAGGCTGGTGACTCCTATGCCAGGGGGGCTCCTTATCCATTGCAGCTTTTATTCTGAGCTTTATAGGAGATATCCATTGGTGCTGAACTCCACCCCCAAAATAGGTTCGCCACCATGGAGTATTATTATTATTTATTTATTTATTTATTTTATTTATATACCACCCAACAGCCAAAGCTCTCTGGGAGGTTTACAACAATCAATAAAAAACACAACAATACAATACAAAATATACACGATAAAAACATTATACAAAATTTAAAACTAAATTTAAAATGACACAAATAGCTAAAACAAGTTAATGCAATGTGCTCTGTAAAAAAGATTAAAAATAACCACCCCACCATGCACTATTTAGAGTTGTTAACAGCCTCAACACAGAGGGCAGTCTTCTTAACCTGCTAGGGATGTGCGCGGAACTTGATGAGGGGGTAGAAGTGGGGCAAACTCGCCCCGCTTGCCCCCAATGAGCTCCGTACGACTTACCTTTTCCCAGCTCAGCACGTCTCCCAATGAACCGGGAGAGGAGCCGGGGAAAGGTACTTCCGGGTCCCCGGTGCTTCTCATCTGAGTCCTTGGTGCTGCGCTTTTTCTGTAAAAACCAAGGTAAACTACCTTAAAACGGCCGCGAATAGCCTATTCACAGCCGTTATAAGGTAGTTTTCCTTGGTTTTTATGGAAAAAACCCAGCGCCAGGGACCCGGAAGTGATGCGACGAGGACCTGGAACTGATGCGATGGGGACCCAGAAGTCCACCGAGTGCTTCACCAAGCGCCGTGGACCGGATTGCGTGGTGGGGGTGCTTGGCAAGTGCCCCAAGAACCGGGTCATCTGGGTGAGTTCGCCCATCCCTACCTGGCGCCGAAAGGATTGTAGAATTGGCACCAGGCGGGCCTCAGGGGGGAGCTTTTTCCAGAGTGGGGGGGGACTACCACAGAGAAGGCCATTCCCCAGGAGTACTAGGGGTAGTGCCTTTAAAGCTCAGAATAAAAACTGCAATGGGTAAGGAGCCCCACTGACATAGGAATCACCAACCTGCCCTGATTTACAGTATGATGCTAAGGTGCTACTTCAACTGCTACAGCGCAAGCAGAGGTTGACTGCTAAAACAGGAAGTGGGCCACACCTTTTCAGTTCTGGCCATTCATTGACCAAAAGCACACAGTCTCTCTACATGGTTGGTGCAATGTTGCACTGGTGTAGGGGGAGACAGGAGTGCTCTCTGATTATAAGAAAAGAATTGCCTGGCTGAATCTGGCCAAGATTCTATCTAGTACAGTGTTCTCCAACCTTGGGTCCCCAGATGTTTTTGGCCTACAACTCCCAGCATGCCCCAGTCAGCTATGCTGGGAGTTGTAGGCCAAAAACATCTGGGGACCCAAGGTTGGAGAACACTAATCTAGTACAATAGTAAGTAGCCAGTGCCTCTGGAAGCTGACAACCAGGGCATAGCTCATTGCCATCACGCATTGCTTGTCCTTAGCCTCTCATCAATGAATTGACAAAATCCTTAGGAACAGTGGAAGCTGCTTTAGACCATTAGACCATCGTACCCAGTATTGTCTACACAGAATGGCAACAGCTTTTCTAGATTTCAGGCAGGTTTATCCGTGTCTTCATGCATCTAATTATCTGCCTTTCGGCCCATTTTGCCAACCCAGTTAGACCCCTCACCTGTCTATACAATCTTGCGCTATTCTGTCTCCTTACTGTGAGGATTGCAGCTAAACTTAGAAGTAAAGGGGTATTCTAAGGGGTGTGGCAGATGATGTCAGGGTCCCTGCTAATAAAAAGTGCTGGTGCTGTGCCGCTGTGAACCCTGGCTCCACTATGCCACTGACTGAACAACTGATGATCAAATGTCAGGATGGCACCCATCTCTGCTGCTCTGGTTGATTTCACTGCTCCAGTCAGTCCATCTGTAGTTTTAGGCTACCCTCAAGTCAATCAATGATTGCTTGGTTCCAGAAGATTCACTCACGTCGGCCTGTACAACTTGTGGTTGATCCATTGTAGCTTTATTATTTGAGCATTATATGAACACACCTTTATCCCTTTTGAGCCACAAAAGCATCCTTGGGATGGGTGGGAGAAGAGAAATGTAGAATGACAGAAAGGTGCAATAAATAGAAGCAGCTGAAACGGAAGCTGAAATGTCAACTACACTTACTAACAGTACGCATATTTCAGCAGTTCAGGTATTGTTTTGACAATGAGCCGTTACCATATCAAAAAAGTGTCAAAGAATGAAAACACTTCCCATTTCTGTGAAGTCCCAGTGGACCTTTGGCAGGTAGCCCAGCACGGAGCTCAGACACAAGCACACTTCTTGAGAGAAACTGTATTTTGGATTTCAGCCACAGACTGAAATCGGTGTGGCTCAGGTCAAAGAGCTTAGAATAGCAAACTTAACATTTTGAATGTCTGTTGTTTTTTCCTTGTAGACAAGCTTTTCAGGGCACACAGTGAAGGGTTGCAGCAGAGTGAGGGGAGATTCCCTAATGTCTTTCTTGAATTGATGCTGAGTAAAGGCAGGAACACTGTAACAGAAGAGTACAACACAGCAGCAAGGCTGGGCTGGGGACTCTAATGTGGATGTATAGAGCCATGGAAGCCCATGAGATACAAACATGTTTCAATGTGACTGTGTATATTGTTAAACTCATGCAAGGATGTCCCACAAATGTTATCTTTAGAGCTCACCGGGTCTCACCCACAGGACTAAGAGACAGCACATGGGCTTGTGCTGAATGTTGAAGCTATGAAGAAGTAATTATCAACTTGCCCAGATTGCAGGTCATCTTGCTGCCATTCAATTCACTCCACTGGTGGCCATGCAGTAGTGATGTATTGTGGACGTGAGTTGAAGCAAGCTGCTGAACACTGTGTGTTTTCCAAAATCACCATGAGCCCAGGAACCCACAACTACTTGGTGAATCTCCAAGTGACACCAATAAATCAAATCTACTCATCTGGATGTCATACCTTTAAGAAAGGCTGATCTTCCTCAAGCTCTGTGTCTTGATATATATTTTTTCTGGGGACTTATGAAGTGACATGATCTTGCCACATATTGTACTCATGTCCTGGCCTTGTTTTCTCATGATAATAGGTATGGTGCATGGTCCAGATGTCCTGGTCTCATTTTCATTTATTACATTTCTATAAGGCCCAATAGCTGAAGCTTTCTGGGCAGTTTGCAAGTCTTCAAGATGACACATGAATTTAAGAAAATGGACAGGTGGTTTAAAGATGGACAACACTGTGGTTTCTCTATGTTGTCCATCTCATAACTAAAGAGAACCACCAGGCTCACTTGCCTGCTATTGTTTGGACACTGGTTAAGAACTTCCTATTTAAATAACTTTTCAATAGATTTCACTGCTATCTTGATTTTAAATTGATGGACTTGTATTATTGATTGATGGACTTGTATTATTAAAAAATAGTTTGCATTTATGTGTATTTTTAATGGTACTTTACCCCATCTGGAAATATTTGGGGAGGGGGATAGTAGGCAGGGCATGAATTGTAAATAAACAAGTATAAAGGATAGATATAATGAGGATTAAAACTTGGGTACGTGGCTTGGAGCTTACATACTTTAAAGCAGGGGTGCAGAACCTCAGGCTTGGGGGCCAAATTCAGCATGCCTGGGGTCTCAACCCGGACTTCTGGAGTTCTCCAGAAGGCCATGCCCCATTTCCGTAGCCCCACAACCCAGTTTTCCAATTGTTTGGTGGTTTCCTGGCTTTGGTATTGTTCCCCCCATATATATATATATATTATATATATATATATATATAATTTATTTTTTATTATAAGTTTCAACAAAACAAAACCATAAAAAAGAAAAAAGGATATAGATATAGATATATCTACGTAGATTTAAATGGATAAATTATACATAAACTTCAACAAAGGCAGACCAAATAACCATGTACATATCCATTCGGGAGTGGCACCTACATGCCATCCATTCAAACGTTGAAAACGTTGCTAGGTCCTCAATCCATTGCATTATAGGAGGTGAGCATTTATCCTTCCAGTGTTGTAATATTAGTCTTTTAGCTGTCAAAAGGGTGCAGAAAATTCATTTCCCCACATTATAAAATGTTTAAATGCCTCTCCTATGGTTTAGTTACTGACAGTAAGAGCTTTACGCTAAAATATGCTGGCATTTTTAGTATTTTGTGCCCACCTCCTTTTGCCTTCTTCCCCACCTGCCACTGGAATGTGATCCCTGAGGTTCAACACCCCTGTTTTAAAGAAAATTATGCTATGCATACCTTGATATGTAGGTCAGTTGGAATCAATGAACATTTAGTTTGTGGGGACAAGTAGAGGGTAACTTTTGTGGTGTTTACAAGTGCTGAAAGAAGCTTTTTTTTAGTATTACTGTTAATTGCTGCAGCCCTAAAAAATAAGATATATTCAATATAAATACTGCAATGGTTGCCATAAATATTAGGTAGGGAGGCCCCAGTACTGAACCTAAGTGCATGTCAAAATGAAGTCTTTTGTTTTTCATTGGGATTCATAACAAAGTACATGAGCTCAGGATTTAAGGTAATACCTTTGAGAGTTTGTCATCAAATATAGAGGTTGTATGAATCTGAAAAGTTCAGATTTTTGCCTAGGCTATTTTTAATTCGAAAGCTTAAGGCTTAAGATCCAAGATCCAAGAAAGAATTTACTATTAAGCAGGGTAAGACAATGGCTTTATACTAATGACTGTCAATCAAAGAGGTTCCACATTATTATATCCCTCCCCTCCCCCAGCTACACAAAAGTTATCTAGATACAGGTTTGCTGGTAGAACTGGTATTGAGCAATATTGTTTTGAAAAGCCTGTGCCTTTCATGTTAAACCCTGTCTGAACCTAGGGCACATTGAACAGTTCCCTATACTTTCATCCTCACATGGGTACTATAAACATTTTGCAGAGCTGGCTGTTTGAATTCTCACACTTGCATACATACAGTGCTTTTCTTGGAAGAGTTTAAATTGGATATTTATACACACACAGGTTTCCTCATAATTTCTTAATATATTTTTCATGTTCATTCATTCATTCATTCATTCATCCATTCATGTTGATGAAGGTTTAGGCTCTATAAAACTTCCAAGCTAGTTTTATAGGGTTGCAGCCTAAGGTCCCAATCCTATGGTCTCCAGAAAGGCATCCCAAAGACTATAGGACAGATCACGTCTTCCTTTCCGAGGGAGGAGAGAAAAGGCTGCTCTCAAGGGCCAGATTCACCTCAGATGCCCCCGCCAGCCCCTGTGGAGAAATCCCCCCAGGCCTCCTTGCCACTCCAACATTGCCAGAGGCTAAAAGGGGGGTGGATTAGGAGGTGTGCCATGCATGGATGGGAAGAAGCTTTGGATCCAAGACATGCCCCTGTTATGGGGAAAATGTATGCCGTCTGTGGAGCCTGTACATAATTTCCCTCCCACAGATCAGGCAAGGAGGGAGGGAGAAAAATGCGGTTGTTTGTCTGCCTTTTGGATCTCCCCGATATGCCAGGTACGAATTGCCATATCAAATCACTTGCCCCATCGTTTTCAGTGGGACGCAGTCATGACTAACTTTACCTGGATTACCTGGATATGGTCCAGAACTGAAAATTGAGTGTATGATGTATAACCTACTTCCCTCAATCTTCTTAATGTTATTTTCATATATCACAGAACAGGTCTTCTTCTTGACATGTTTTGCCACACTGAATCAGCAAGAATTGAACATTATCCAGGCTGAGCAACAGCCCTGTGAATTTTTCTACATGAAAATAAATAAGGAAGGAATCCTATCCACTTCATCATAACCACCATAAACCACACATGGGCAGCCCATGGCCCATGGGCCACATGCAGTCCTCAGAGGCCTGCTGTGGAGCCTGATGTGGGTGCCCATTGCTTCTGGTGCTCCCCTGAATCCACCCCCACCCCGGCAGCGGCGGCTGCCACACTTGTGCTATGGATAGCGTGGGGATAGTTCTCCTTTCACACACTCTTCTCTAGTGCAATCAGGCTCCCAAAGGCTTTTGGGAGCACCAGTTTGGCAGGAGTGTGGTTGTGCTGGGGTAGAGAGTACGCGAGGAGAGTCATCCCTATGCACCTTCTTCTCCGGCACAATCAGGCTCATGACAACCCACCGATCAGCCGTTGGGCAGGCTGTGAGCACAATTTAAATGGGGAACATGGCACAGCACCTTGATTTCTCCATTTGGTTTGCACCAGCCCAGCTGCTTGGTGGCAGAGGGCTGAGGTACACTCAGCACACAGGGATTGGAACTTCCCCTCTCCATCCCTGTGTGTTGAGATGGGAGGAAAAGTGCTTGCACGAGTGTGTTTGTGTGCACGTGTGTGTGTGTGTGTGTGTGTGCATGCGTGCGTGCATGCGTGCACACGTGCAGCCCCAGACCACCACAGAATGCAGCCCTCAGAGGCAAAAAGGTTTCCCACACCTGCTATAAGCAGTGGCTACATTTTGGGATGAATACGCATTAATTAATGTTTATATATTTCAAAGACTGTTTCTCCACTGCTGAATGCCATCACATCTCTAAACCGCATTTTTATCATTAATTCTCATTCCCCCTCAAGTCAATAACAGTAATGAAACAGTTAAAATAATCCACTGGCATGCAACCACTTTACATTAAATGGCACTAATTACACCATGACGACAAATTAATGGAGTGGCCCCTTGATATCTTTGCACAGTTGCCTGGATTTATACATTATCTCACAGAGCTTCTTCCATGTGACCAGCTTTTTGCTCTCACGTCCTCGCCTTGCAAGACCTAATATGAACAAATGTACATGTAATTTCCCAATGTAACACAACACTGGCGTGATTGTGTAATTTGGTGTAACTGCATAAAAATGACAATATAGCTTCTGCCCAATTACATAAAGGTTTCAGGGTACTCAGTGTTTCTTTGTGTAAAATTTAATTGATTCCTAATTTGGGAGTGTGAAGGATCACCACGGCTTTCTCCACAGGGAGATAGGCTGTAGTCCAAAGCTTCATTAAGGTGATATAAAATAGGACTGGTTCAGCAGTATATTTCTGTTTGCATTGCCCTGAACATTGTACTGTTGCCTGAAAATAAATGATTTTGAGGAGGAGGAGGAGGAGGAGGAGGAGGAGGAGGAGGAGGAGGAGGAGGAAAGATTGATCTTTTCCATCATGCTTTCTAATTCTTTATATTTTCTCACTCTTCAGTATGAATGCCACTCTCAAATGATTTTGTTTGGCAGCCTTTCCCAACCTGGTGTCCTCGATATATGTTGATCCACAAGTCCCATAATTCCCAGCCAGCATGGTGAATGGTTGGCAATTATCAGAGTTGTACTCCAATGCATCTGGACGGCACCAGGTTGGGGAAGGGAGTTGTATGGATGGAGAGGTTTGCTCCTGCATTCCTTGTTTTAAGAGAATTTTAATCATGTTTTATTGTCCGTAGCATATATACAGTAATACCTTGGATTGCAAGTAACTTGGTCTGAGAGCATTTATTGTCCGTAGCATATATACAGTAATACCTTGGATTGCAAGTAACTTGGTCTGAGAGCATTTTGCAAGACAAGCAATTTTTTTTAAAAAAAATTGACTTGATAAACAAGTGATGTCTTGCAATACGTAGGGATGTAACCGCTCGCCTCGAGCGGGCATAGCGGGCCGAAATCGGCCCCGCTCACGCCCGCCAGAGACTCGCTTTGATATAAGAGTGTTTTGGATTACAAGCACGGTTCCGGAACGAATTATACTTGCAATCCAAGGTATTACTGTATATATATATCTGATGACCAGCTATCAGAGTTCCTATTTCTGCTCCCCTCAATGCTGGCAGCAGCAAAGGTTGGGCGGAGGGTGAGCAGGACATACGTTCTTTATTAAAGTTCTCTCATCAGTCCAAGAGATGTTCCTGCTGCTGCTCTGGACAGATGGTATTAAAAGCTCCCAGACCTTACCAAGTGGTCATTGGAGGCAAGATGCAGAGGAACCCAAGAAGGATAGCAAAGGAATGGCTTGCTCAAATTTTCCTTTGATAGAGCTACTGTGAAGGTCATCTGACATTCTGTACACCTCTTCAACTGTTTGGATTGGATCCAGCCCTCCTGCGAGCAGAAGTCCACTTGTGCAACAGGACTTTCGCTCATGCAATGGGACTTCTCCATGCTCTCCTCCCTCCTGCAGTCCCTCACCCCCTGCATGCCCCAATTCTGTTCTGGAGGGTCTGCCAATCCACCAGACTGTATTTGGAGGGTGTGTTGGAAGGGGCTGCAGGGAGAAGGGAAAATCTATTCCTCCAGCTGCTCCCTTGCACTGGTGGAATGATGCCATTGGATTCAACCCTTTGGCTGATTCACACATAATTAAGTGAAACCCACTGATATTTTTAAACATGATTAATGCAACTATTGAATCAGATTCATACTTACTTAAGGGATTCATGTTTTCCTCCCTTAACATATTGAATGTGCCTGAATAGCACAAATGTAAAAAGCCACTGTATTGGTATAAGATAGCCAGGATGCTGCCCTGCACATATCTCAGTGTAAATCATAAGAAAAGTGAAACCAAGTGGACCTTGATTTCAACAAAATCTAAGTGTGAAGTGGCTGTCCATTTACTCTTTCTCCCAAAATGCGGCCTGTGGAAAGGCAGAACAAGAGAATTTTCTAGGCCCAGCTCCTGATGTTGGCTTACTACTGTGGCCTAGTCAGGATAGCCTTTAGCTGACTCAGCATTCTGTCCCCTCTCGTCTTCCGTATGACTGACAGTGCTGGAAGAAGTGTTGAGTGAGCTTCATACCAGCACAGCAGGAGGACTGCCTGCCTAAGGTCCATGGGGACTTTGTAGTGATAGCAACTAAAAATATCTTTCCTAAATACAGTTCCTACTTCTTTTCCTTAGGCTGTAGCAAGCAAGGATGTCAGGTGTCAAAACAATAGATGGGAGAAGTAGAAAGGCAGCACTGGATAGAAAATGGTTCTTGAATAAGGGCTCTTACTCTTAGCTAACAGATAAATCCATTCTTACTGTATTCATAAGCTTGTGGAAAGTATATCCTGCCCTGTGGTCCAATAGATGCTTAAAAGAAAACAAAAACACCCAATGTATAAATAATAAGAGAGAAATCTACCAAAAACCTGCAATCAAATCAGTCCAAAGAGAAAACCAGGGTTACCGCCCAAAGGACTTCCTCTAAAGGAAGGTATTTTCTGGCCTTTTATATTCCAAAATGACATAGCAATTGTTTGGTGTGAATGTTTTAGTGTTCCAGTAAATATACGTATTACATTCACACCACCATACTCCACTCACTCAGGTTGGCCATTGGCTCTCTTCAACAGGAAGGGCTATAAACACTTCCTGTTCAGAAGGTTGGGACTTTGCCTGAGCAATGATAGTGTACTTTACTGGCTCCAGCTTGTTCTCTGGCTCCCAGCTCCCATGGCTGCCTACGCCTCAGATCTGATGGTTTGTAAATAAACAGATCTAATTTAAAAAGTCACAACTTTCCAGTCTTTACATGGAAACTGCCTAGGCCAGCCTTTGTCAACCTGGTGTCCTGGTTTTGAATTACAACTCTCAGCATTCCAGACCATTGGCCATGCTGACTAGGGCAAGAGATGTGCGAGGAATCTGATGGGGGTGGTGGTGAAAACCTGACAAATTTTCATGATTTGGCCCCTGGATTCAGGTTCTCCAGCCCTGTGTTGGCGCCGACTCACTATGATGTGAGTTGAGCCAGCTTGCAGACTTCTATCTATAAAACAGGCTGTGGTTTGTACATCTTTTTAAAAAAATACTAAGAAAATTTGCACAACTTTGCATAACTTTACCCAAGTTATGCAAATAGCAGTATTTTGCATAAATCGGCACATTACATGATTTGCGCACATCATATAGACACATTTTTAAATTATTATTTTCAGTTATTATTTTTCAGCTCCCCTCATTTGTGCAAATGGGGTCATGGTTTGTTAGTCTCCCCCCCCCTTTCTTCTCACTGATGAACGCAACATCTGATGCCTTTTGCTTGAAAAATGGGATGTGATTTGTGCAAGTTTATTTTTTAAAAAAGAAAAGCTCAGAACATTTGCGCACATTGTGCAGCCCAAAATTTGCACAAATTTCGGGATCCACAATTTGCGCAAATTTTCTGAGGTTTTTTTTTAAAAAAAAATCAAAATGTTCAAGAGTTCAAGAGCTGGCAACCTTAGGTGCATAGATAGCTTTTTGCTCCACACTACCAGAAGTAGTAGGACATTCTTCAGACTTCAGCATCTAGGCCAGCCTTTCCCTATTTACAACCTTCACCCTG
This sequence comes from Shinisaurus crocodilurus, assembly GCA_021292165.1. Taxonomy (NCBI): domain Eukaryota; kingdom Metazoa; phylum Chordata; class Lepidosauria; order Squamata; family Shinisauridae; genus Shinisaurus; species Shinisaurus crocodilurus. The sequence continues at coordinate 29,372,555 of CM037876.1, forward strand.
TGCCTTTGTTCTGAGGTGCAACAGAGCCGGCTAGATAAGCATCATAATATCTGTGCCAGTTTACCCCAGTCTGCTGCCCTTCAAGTCCTATCAGCCCCAGTCAGCATGGTCTGGAATACTGAGAGTTGTAATCCAAAACATAACATAACATAATATAACTGGTGTTATTATGTAGAAAATCTCATGCCACAATGAATCAGTTAATTTTGGAAGATATGACAGCTAGGGATAGGAGAATCGGTGAGGCTGAAGCTCGCTAAGATTCTCAGAGTTCTGCCCTCAGACCTCACTCTGACCCATTCCCATTCCCATTCCCAAATGCAAACTTTTGTTGTTATTCGAATGGGGAAAGTGTGCATTCAGCTGCATATTTTTTTTTTTTAAGCACACACCCAAAAGCATACTTTTACCCCATTGACTAAAGTGTGAAAATGCTTTCCTCCTCCTCCCCCATGTGGATTCTTCTGATGAACACATTCTGCAAAAATGATTGCAAGCTCGGGAATATGCTGCCCGAAAAATGCACTCGTGTTCACATTTGGGGGTGTGAATGGGGCAAGTTCTGATGTGTAACAAACTGAATCAAAATTCTTGCAAATCCCCTAATGACAGCATCTTGCCTCTTATTCTAAGAAACTCTCTTATGCTATACACATCTAGAGCTCAGGAAAAGTGCTCTTATTTCATCCACTGACTCTCTGTGTATCACTCGTATCACAGCAGCAAGCACAGGAGCAGCCAAGTCGATATTTAGATATGAAAATGCAAGAAGTGGATCCCACTTGAAAATTCTTGAACAAGCTGAGGTCACATATGTTATAAAGTCATTTTTCACACTTTACATTTCCACATTGTGGGGAACTTTTCAAGTCTGATCTGACTCTAATGAGACTTTCCTACTCTGCTGTCGCCTGTTCCACTACTCCAGTTTTCCTCCGCTGGCAGCTGAAAAGCCCTCTCTCAAAACCTTCACATCTGCTCTACAAGCTGTACTATCTTTATGTCAGGTGAGGCAAGAGATGTAGGCCCTGCTCAGCAGCTCTTTAAAGCACTCTGCCAATTCACTGCCTTTGATAGTTGAAGCTGGAAGGATTTGTGTGTGTGTGCAGACAGTGAGTATGGGAGCATTCACACAATCAAGAGGATTTCTACAGGAGCCGTGGGCTATTGTTTTAGTTTAAAATCTTTGCAACCTTCCCCCTAGGAAATGGTGAAAGAACAATGAAATGTGTGGGCTTGGGGATGGCATTGATTTCTCTAGTTTCCAGCCCTGTTTGCAGTTAAGTGATGTGATAGGCAAAAGGGTGGACATGTGACCTCTTTTACAGAGGACAGTCCTCTATTTGAAGTGCTGCCAGAGGACTGTCCTCTAATTTGAAGGTGTCCTCTCTATTTGAAGGACTATCCAGTCCAAGTCCAGTTTAAAGATACATATGAATTAGCATGTGCAAATGTTATGCAGATTGGTGTCCTTTTTGTCTTCTTCTTTGCTGATGTGTAAGTGTCTGTCCCGTCCCCCTGTCCCCCCGTTTTTTTGGTGATTCACAAGCCATTCAAATATTGACATCTTTGAAATGAGGTACTTTGGAAAAACTCAGCCACAACTCACACTGTACATGAGCAAGGGCAAATGGTGTGCAGTATATGGAGTGTACCTTACATGGAGACCTGGGTTGTTGCCACCTCATTGACATCTATATTGTTGACAAGCATTCAACAGGTGAAACTGTCCATGGGGGAGCATCTAGGCCCCCTGGGAAAGCCACAACCTATACACAGGCCTCAAATATGTGCCAATTGCCATGCATTATGTAACACTGGGTAATATGACTGACATGATGCCCAGTGGCCCTATTTGCATATCTCTGTATGGTGAGTCTATTCCTTTTCCCTATGATATCAAGAGCACACGCTAGGGCAGGAGGAGGCAACTTATTTCTGTTGAGGGTATTCTATCAGGGCCCACATGACAGCAGTGGGCAAGGTCATAGCCAGTTGTGGTAGGGCCAGAGCCAAAGTCACCCCTTTTCTCTTTCCCCCTCTTCCTTCCCAAGCAGCGGGCTGCCAGGAAAGGGACAAATATCTCTTGCCAGAGGTATGAACTTATTGCATGCAGAGGGCTTATGAAATTAAGCTGAGGGCCGCATGAAATTAGGCCGGGGGCCACATGTAGCTCTAGGGTCACCGGTTGCACACCTCTGCACTAGAGACCTTGGGAAAAACCTAATAGTACACAAGGAGAATCAGTACCCATATGGAATAGTTTATAACGTTCATATTTGAAAGGAAATGCTTAGTTTGGAACAGAAGCATGAAATTTTTTTCAATTCAAAATAGGACTTGTTTCTGAGTAAACATATATAGTATAGTTAATAACCTCTTTGTGTTATGTACAGAACTACCGAACTTTTTTTTTATTATTAACAAAAAAATATATGTTTCTCTTTGAATGATAATGACGGAACATCCTTTATCCAAGAGTTTTTAGCATGTAATTGAATAGCACCACTCTTCATCTGGCAGTTCAAAAAAGAATCTGAGATGAAATAACATAAGTATCCACTTTCCTTTCCCTGTTCTGCTTTTCTTCTTTGTTTCCATGATTCAATATTGTTATCCTTCATCATGTTCCAGTGGTGCTGAATGTCAAAGAGGTTGTACTTGGCATGCAATCAGCAAATAATTTCCAGGTAATTAATTTGTGTTCCATACATTCGATTTGGATTTTGTGTGGGTAATTGGCAGGTCAGGTTACTCATCAGAATCATGTCTTTTTATGGGGAAAGCAGGAGTACATGGCTGACAGCAATTTTTAATCTGGTTTCCCTCTCTTTCGTGACATTAGTTTTTCATTGTTATTAGTGCATCACATACAATTACCAATAGCTTCAGGATATAATTATATCATCATTGAGTTCATTTGTAATGGCGGGGGCGGGGATGAACAGAGCAGTGGGACAAATGTGCAATGACTATTGGCAATTGATGCTTTCCCCTTTCTTAACGCCTTTATCAATATTTGGCAATGCTGGAGAAGAGCAGTTCCTTCTGCAAAAAAAATAAAAAAATAAAAATAGCCATTGCATCTGTATAATTGAAAGACAAAAGAGAAAAGAGAATGATCGCCAAATTAGCCCTCAATGACACCCCTTGTTTCGCATGTCAGCCACAATACTTTCTCCATCTCAAGCTATATGGCACTTGCACCATGCGAGCAGAAGCTCTCGAACCTCTGACCCACAGTGTGAAATGCATCTATGGCTCTGTCAGAGTTCTTCCCCATATGTATTTCAAGGGCTCATTCCCATTTGCCTGCGGGATGGTTCTCTCACAGGGCAATCCTATGGTCCCTGGGATGGTGTTCTAAGGACCATAGGATCTATCTGTCTGTCTGTCTGTCTATCATTACTACATTTATATCCTGCCTCTTTTATCCCTGCAAGAAACCCAAGGAGGCTTACATGATCCTCCTCCTCTCCATTTTATCCTCACAACAATCCTGTGAGGTAGGTTAGGCTGAGAGTCCGTGACTGGCCCAAAGTCACCCAGTGAGTTTCATGGCCGAGCGGGGACTAGAACCCGGATCTCCCGGGTCCCATTCCAACACGCTCACCACTACACTGCACTGCCTTTCTTAATGAATGTCCAAGCACCAGGGTGATGACAGAACTGGTAAACTGGGTCCCCTGGCTAGGAAGAGAGGTGCAAATGTCCACTATTCACCCTTCCTAACAAATCAGGGACAGGGAGTGGCCTGAGTCCCAGCCCAACTCTCTAACTACTACACCACACTGGCTCTCCGTAAGGACCACCCCCCAAAGAGCTGTCACCTGGGGGTGGGATCTGAATGGGGATTTCTTTCACCACCACCCCGCTCCCCTCCCAACCACTGTGGAAAGCTCTGCAGCAGCTCCTCTTCCTCTCCCAGCTGCCGTGGCAACCTCAGAACAGGGTCGGGGAGGGAGGGAAGAGGTGTGGGATAATGGGAGGGGAAGGGACACCTGGATCTGCTGGATTCTCAAGCCTCTCTGTCAGCTGTCCTGGACCACAGCAATTTAAGCGAGGTGAAAATGTGTTTCCTTTTAAGGTGAAACAGGAGGCATTTTTGCCTCTTGTTGTCTTTCCAGCTGCTCTGCCTGCAGGGCTTTGGATGGGCAGAGGGCTCCGGTCTTGTAACCCTCCTTCCAAAGGGCGGGAACCCTGTCCCATTGCCCTCCCACTCTCATGGTTGACAAGCCACTTTCTGTATATGAAGAAGGAGCAAACATTCCCTCCCACTATGTGCCTACCTAAAACGAACGTGTGAGGTGAATTCAGGCCTTGGCCAAGCCCTGAGACAAGCAACAGAGTGTGATCCATTCCTGGTGCAAGCGGACTAAGGTCCCGGGGCGGGGTACATGGTCAAAGACAGGCCTTGGAATAGGCAGAAGAAGAGCAAAAAGGTCAGAGCAAAATATATGGTAGAAAACAGACTGGGGGATCACATTCTGGATCAAGAAGGCAAGGCAATCTGTTTTTCCACTCAGTGAGGCAAGTTGCTTTGACTGAGGAGCCAACTCCGGAGCGACAGTTATATTGTTCTAGTCAGGCTCCCATTGGTTCCTCAGATCAGCTGGCCCAGATGTGTTGAGCTACAGCACACTCTCTGGCCGTAAGGGGTGGTGCTGCAGCCCAGGAAAGATCGAAGTCAGTAATGCATTCAGTCTTCAAGCTGCCTGGGTCCTGTTGCCTGTTCAATTCTCCTGGCGCATTGCGGTGCATACCAGACATTTATTTATTTATTTATTTATTTCATTTCATTTCATTTCATTTTTATACCGCCCAATAGCCGTATATATCTGGGCGGTTTACAACAATTAACAAGACAGTCCCTGCCCGCAGGCTTACAATCTAAAAAGACACGACACACAAGGAAAAAGGAATGGAAGGGAAGAAGGGGGAATATTAATTACTACTTCTGGCAGTAGCCCTGTGGGGGGGGGGCAGTCCAACTGGAGCAGGCCCTGATGTTCCCTCGGCCTGCTCCTGCCTCCTTCGCTCCTTCTTCTTCCCCACAGGGCTGTAGATGTCAGTTAGCCCTGTGGGGGGGAGGGGCAGTCCAACTGGAGCAGGCCCTGATGTTCCCAAAATAAAGACATGAAGGCCCAAATAAATGTGGGGAGTGGGACATTCTGGGTTCAGATCTCACCTAAACCCTTAGTTCATTAGGCAAGTCACTCTTCTCTCAACCTCACCGCCCAACTGCAATATAATAGCACTGGCCTACAGTATAGGGTTGCAATGAGGCATTACAGAGATCTTGTATGTGAAGCACTGCGAACATTTGAAATGTGCTGTAGAAATTCTAAGTCTTGCTACTCTTTCAATCTCTCTTTTAAAAACTATTTTTAAATTATTGTTGCTGCTTCTAATTTCTTTTACATTCTTTCTGTGTGCATTATCATTGGTTTTATCGTATTTGTTTTCATTATGTATGTTGCCCTGACAGCCTCGGCTATAGGACAACTCATAAATCATCACCATCATCAGTTAATCCACATTAAGTGGTTTCAATTATGTTCCTATGTGCCTGTCACAGAGAGAGAGAGAGAGAGAGAGAGAGAATGTCAGTTTGTCTTGGATCTCGAAAATCAGCATCACAAGAGAACAAGTTTTGTCACTCCAAGAGCTGAAATCTTGTCAACTCTGGTGTGGATTTATGAGCCAGTGTAGTAATCCCTCATGATTATCTGTCCTGTTGTCCTCCATTACCGCTTCTTTGAGGAGGCTGCTGTGCTGTCTGCTCTGTGTGTCATGCTTAGCTGAAGTATAATTGACTAGAAGCCCACCTACACTTATGGTGCGTTCATATACAAAATAAATGAGCACTGGTAAAGTTGCAACATCCATTAAGCAGAATATTAACTTTGATGTTCTTCATTCATCTGCCAATGATGCTTCATGCAGCTGGTTTCCAAAAGAAAACTCAGTTTACAAAGCTGAACACTAGAGAATAGGGAGTGGGAAAGGGGGAGGGGGTATGGTAGAGGCATAAATCACCTAGCTGAGCACCATCCTATGAGTTCCTCCACCAGCTATTCTTCTTCCTACACAGCTCTATACACCTTTCAATCATTTTTGCCATTTACCCACATTGTTTCTCACTTTCTTGTATCCTAGCAGAATAGTACTCATCTACTCTTCTGGCCAAATCCCTTCAGAGACCCAACTATTGTCTGTCATATCATCACACGCATCCCCCCTTCCTTGACCTGGCATAAGTGAGGGGTAAGTGAGGGTGATTTCCTATATTACCATTAATGGTAAAGCACACAGACCTAATGTGTCTTTCTCAGATGTAGGTGTGCTGTTTTTTCTCAAGTTTTATTTCAGGGGCAGATGTTCTTTTGGGCACATACTTCAAGATTTAAGGTCAGCTTGGACTTGAACCAGGGACCTTCTGGCAATTGCTGTCCCTTGCCATGAGCCATTTAAAACTGTTGATTAAAGGGAAAGGGGAAATTGTGCCTCACAACTCTGAGTAGGTGAGGCAGGTTAAACCATATCCCAGACCGTGGGTCGCACAGCCCCTGAGCAGCAGGCCTCCAGACTCGCCAGTCACCATAAAGGTGCCTGTGAGTGGCCACCAAAAACTATTTCCCATCACATTCCCACACATCCCTGCCAGTGTCCAATAAACCTGTTTAACGGGCTCCTCTTCTAAACCAAATTAAGCACAGTGCAGAGTGGGCGAAAAACCCCGTACACACATGCCAAACTGTGACCAGGTAAAAATTTCTACTCAGCCCTCCTAAGGGAGCGACTAGCTAATGCTGCACTGGTTAGGGCAGGGCTCTCCAACCTTGGGTCCCCAGATGTTGCTGGACTACAGCTCCCAGAATCCCTTGCCATTAGCCATGCTGGCTGGGTATGCTGGGAGCTGTAGGCCAGCAACATCTGGGGACCCAAGGTTGGAGAGCCCTAGGTTAGGGGGAGGGTGGCTAGGAGCCAGACAAGAAAAAGGCTGGGTTCAGGGCGGAGCCTGCTTTTATAGCCCTCGGCTCTGCCCAAATCATGCTGCATGTGTTTGCACGCTGCCTCCTCCTCCTTCCTACCTTCAGAAACTGTCCCACACCCCAACTGTTCTGTCAGGGCAAGGAATGGGCTTCTGTGGGTCTGTAACTGAAGAGATGTGTCCCTGAACTAAATTACAAGGGTGACCCTTCAGTAAGCAATCAGTTGATACATCAAGGCACAACCATCAGTGTCTCTTTGTGATGCCGGCAGATCCAGGGAAATGGTTTGCACATACAGCTGGTGGGATGGTGGTGGTGGGGATGATTGTGAACACAATTCAGTATGTTTGCCTTGGGACGGTGTGTGTGTGTGTGTGTGTGTGTGTGTAAAGGGTGTTTTGTGGACCGAGTGCAGGCTGCTGAGACCTGTAATGCCTGGATTCTCCATTTCTCTTTTATTGCTCCCTTTTGCCTGCGCTGGGATGAGATGATCTCGCAAGGAGTCTGGGAAGTTGAACAGCTCAGTTGTTACAGTGCAACTCCATTTCTGTTACATTTGCATACAAATTGATCTGGAAATCCATCAGCTGACTCTCTTAATGAGGTCAAGAAAAAGACATGCAGACTTAATCAAGTCCAGCTACTGCTTTTGTTGGTTACCATCTCCAGGGAAGGAAACTTAGGAACACATTTTCCTCGTCTCCTTCCTTTCTTGTCTGTTTATGGAAACACCTCCCAATTTCTAAAGTTATCAGGTTTGTATTTCATTCATTCATGAGCCCTCCCTCATTTCCCTTTTTGCCCAAAAGTTATCCGTGCATGCCACTCTTGTCATTTTAATTGAATGCAGAGCCCTGAGTGACATATGAGGGAATTGTCTCTGGCAATATAACAATAATAATTTATTACTGAAGATCTGGGAAAGAAAGCAGGAACTTTTTTTTTTTTTTAAGGAAGAAATGGAAGAAAGGAAGGAGTTTCATAAATGGCAGTACTATTACTTCATCAATTAATTCTTCACCTTTCTTTTTAATTTTAATTTTCTGCTTAATTTTTCAAGACATTATGCTCATCACATTCTGAGCTATAGCTCTCAATCAGATATCCTCATCTGTGTTTCATTTTAAAGAAATGACCAATGTTTCTACTGCCCCAGTTTGAATCACTGTGAAGGGTTGGTGCAGATGTCATTCCAATGACTTCCTAATCTTGCCAAGTGTGATATATTTGTCCTACAATGGAGTAAACCAATTAACAAACACATTAACACACTCTTTTTGCCCCCCCCCGCCCCGTAGCATGTTCTTTGTTGTATGCAATTGCTTTTGATGGCATTAGCAGAAGTATGTGGGTAAGTTTTATGCAATTGCTTTTGATGGCATTAGCAGAAGTATGTGGGTACGGATAAGCCAGCCTTCTTTATACTAGTTATATTCAATGGGTCACTTTGATTTACCTACCATATCATTGTCATCTGGCAATACTCCTGGCTACATGATGTCCAAAATTCCTTTAGAATGCAGTGTGGGTATGTTGCTTTGAACCCCATACATACAATGATGGGACTATTGTTGATGTTTTTATTTATATTCTGCATCTGTTCCAAGGTGCTCAGGGGGCATACATGGCCCCTACTTCATTTTATCCTCACTGCAACCTTATGAGGTAGGTTAGATTTGAACCTAGGCCTTCCTAGTTTAAAGTCTGAAGTAGTTCTGTTCAGCCACGCTATGAACTCAACAAGACGTCCAGTGTCTGGCATGATCTGCATGCCAGGCCAATACCCCAGGTTGTGACACTTCACTGGTGGTTGGACAGTAATTTATTTTTTTTTTGGCCTGGGCCTTACTTGCCTTCTAATTTATCACTTGTTTGCTGGGGCAGCATCTCAGGGGATCAGGACAGCTGTTTCTTTTAGATCCCTTGCAATTCAAAAAACAAACAAACATTTTCTTGTGCTAAAAGAATGCAACGTGGTCCTAAAGCAAGTTTACTCAAGTAAGTCCCTTTAAATTATATGGGACTTCCTGCATCTGTTTGGCCATCTTGACGGAGACCAGAGAGACAGTGAATCTTTGATTATCCTTGATATTGGATAATCTTTGATTAATTGATACTGGTATACATAGTCATGTTGACTGAGCCCAAAAAATAAAACCCCAGCTTAGTAGAAAGTTTATGTTTATATAACAGGATGCTGGCCCAACACCAAGATGGAGGACAAGATGCCCCCATCACATTCCATGTTCAGAAGCTGGCTGGACTGGAAATTGAATCTTACTCCAACACTAGCAACAGGACAGCATCGTCCGCTGCACCTGAGTGGCTTAGGAGCCACAGGGAAAGATGTGTGGCACTCGCAGCCCCATCCTCCAACACCTTGCTGCTACTCTGTGCCCCCCATCATGTGCTGACTTACATAGCTGCCTCATTCTGTCTTATGGTAGGGCCAGCCCTGGTATATAATTAGAGTAAACGTTTAGCACAAGAAACCCACCATCACCTGAAGGGAGAGTTTTGCTACCTGCTGTTTACCACCTAGGCTGGGGAATGTTTCATCCAGGGCCGTTGCAAGGCAGTTTGGTGCCCTAGGCAAGATCAGATATTTAATGGGGGGGGGCTTCCCACTTGAGCCCTCCCTCCCTCCAGCCCTATGCTTTTCAATGCTGAAAAAAAATGTGAAATTCCGTCTACTACAAGTCAAGATATGATTGGTAAAACAAACTTAGTAAAATACACATTTTAGTGCTGTATTTTCCCCCCCAAGGCGTTTCTGGCACCCCCTTTAGCCTTGCGCCCTAGGCAGCTGCCTAGTTGGCCTAATGGTAGTACCGGCCCTGGTTTCATCCCATTCCTGCTAACACTTGGGACTGGCCTAGCTCATTCTGCTGCTGCTGCTGTGGCTTTCTTCAGCATTTACCAGAAAGGAGAGCTCTTATGGCCACTATTTACCAACTGGGGCGGGGGAGGGGTGTTTTGCTATGTTCCTGCTCGCACTTGGAATTGAGGACTGGTCCTGTCTCCCTTTGCAGATCTTTAAAAAAGGCTCACTCTGCCATTGCTGTTTCCACCTATATCATTGAGGAGCCATAACTCAGTGGCAGAACGCCTGCTTTGCATGCAGAAGGTCCCAGGTTCAGTCCCTGACATCTCCAAGAAAAACTCCAGCCTGAAACCCTGAAGAGTCGCTGCCCATCAGTGTCAACAATACTGGGCTTGATGGACCGATGGCCTGACTCAGTATAAGGCACCTTCCTAAGTTCCACCAAGGCTAGAGGCCGTTTCAGTTTGTTCTTCGAGGTAATTGAATTATTTACATTGTGATATTTTTCATATCAATGTTATTTTATTATATATTTGTGTTGTTATGAAAACCACTTTTGTTGTGAACCACTTTGAGTGCAATGTATATGGAAAAGTTCTATACAAATAATGTGACTATGAATACATGACCCATGTAAAACAGTTTTCTGTATGTGTTGCCAATATATATATATAGATGCAAAAATATATATGTCTGTTTCTTTTTGATGTCAATGCTCAGCCCTATCTGGGGCCACTAGTTGTACGTCCTCCTTGAGCCATTTTTGTCACTTGGGGCTCAAGTGGCCTCAGTGGCACAGAGTGCCTTCTACCAGCTCTGGCTGGTGGCCCAGCTATGCCCCTATCTGGACAGGGATAGCCTGGTTTCAGTAATCTATGTTCTGGTAATCTCTAAGCTTGACTACTGCAATGCACTCTGTGGGGCTGCCCTTGAAGTCTGTGGAAAATGCGGCAGCCAGACTTATTACGGGGACCAAGAGGTCTGAACATATAACACCACTTCTGGCCTGCTTGCATTGGCTGCCTATATGCTTCCAAGCCTAATTCAATAGGCTGGTTTTAACCTATAAAGCCCTACACAGCTTGGGACCGCAATACCTGATGGAACGTCTCTCCCGTCCCAACCATAATCTGCCCGGACACTATGCTCATCTGGGGCCTTCCTCCAACTGCCACCTCTGAGGGAGGCTCAGAGGGCAGCAACAAGGGGTTGGGCCTTTTCTGTGGTAGCCCCCCAACTGTGGAACAAACTCCCCACTAAGGCCCACCTGGCACCAACTTTACTATCCTTTTGGCACCAGGTTAAGACTTCCCTCTACGTTGAGGCTTTTAATAGCTCCAAATAGTACATGGGTGGGTAGGTTATGTCATCTTTTCCAACCAGTCTAGTTTTATGACCTTGTTCTTCGCTATTTAAGTCATTTTTAAATTGTTTTTAAAGGTCTAGTAGTGAATTTTTTTATAATGTTCTTATTCTTTGTATTTTATATTGCATTGTGTTTTATAATTGTTGTAAACTGCCCAGGGAGCTTCAGCTATTGGGCAGTATAGAAATGAAAATCATCATCATCATCAACATCATCATCATCATCATCATCTGCGACTAAAGCTGAAGCAAGGATATGCAAACCAACAGAACACTCCTGAACAATACAGTCATGCCTTGGACTGAGAGCATAATTTGTTCCGGAAACGTGCTTGTAATCCAAAACACTCTTATATCAAAACGAAATCCCCTCCCCCAAAAATTGTACAGAGATTTTTAATTTAAGCCGTACTACAGTACTTGTATTGCAAGACGTCGCTTGTATATCAAGTCAAAAAAATATTAAATAAATATTTAAAAATTTCCTTGTCTTGCAAAATGCTCTCAAACCAAGTTACTTGCAATCCAAGGTATTACTGTATAGGTGAAATTTATATGATGTGTCTTCTATATCTCACAAAGTAAGATTGCCAATGCCATTTCTTCTCTATTTTGGTTAAGAAGACATGACTGTCCTTGTTATATTCAGTGGTTTCAGGATGGCCTGAAGATTTCCAGAGGCTTAAGGGAATCCCTTAGGCCCAGACCCAACAGAACTATGCATGAAAATCAAGATGCTGCATATTGTTCCATATATTTCTGTCAGATATGAGTACAAAACACTGCAGGTGATCATTATGCAGGGTGGCCTCATACACATCACCAAAAATGATGACATAGGTTTGCATAACATTTGCATATGGTGATTTATATGCAGAGAAGCAAATTTGGAAATAATTACAGTGCTATAATTTAAGTAGAAGAAATACAACACATCCCATCATAGTGGAGAAGAAGACTGTGTGTGACTGTGACCAAGAGCGACCTCTGTGTGCCTGGTCAGTCTGCTATCCAAATGCTGTTGATGGGCAACTGCAAGGCCTCTGCTCTCCCTTCGTAGGATTCTTTGTCTTTAAACTGGAGTTAAACTGTCAGCCCTGAGGACTGTCCTCTGCCAAACCTTCAAATAGAGGACTGTCCTCTGCAAATAGGATACGTGGCCACCCTATAAAGTCATGGCAATGAGAAAAATCAAAGCAATTGTTGTCACACATTACTTTAAAGGTTCAGAATCTTGCCATGCAGAACTGAAATGCAAATGTTTGCATGTGAGTAGGGTGGTATAACATGTAAAATCAGACCACACAATTTCTTCTCTTAAAAATCCATAGATTACAGTTGTCAGCAAAATAGCCCTTCTCTTTAACTGGGATACTCCACCTCCATCTGATATTATCACTATGTGTATAAGACTGGGCTCTGTGGATACAGTAACATATGCACAGCTTTCCGAAGTTAAGCACCAATAATTGGGTGCAGAAGTACTTCCTGTGTTTGTCTAAATAGCCACTTTATAATTAAGACACATACACAGATACACCAAAGAATGAAGCACCTGCATTATGCAGGTCTGTGGAGCAGATGTGCCCCTGTTAATAGACACAAGTTGCCTGTTAAAACTCTGCTGGTGATACTGTAATATGAAGGGTTGCCCTCACCAACCTTGAGCTCCTGTGTAATTATAATCAAGAAACCTACAGAAGTACCATTATTCTACAATCTGTATCCCTGATCATTATTTTTAGGTATTTTGAACGTTCTCTCTCTCTCTCTCTCTCTCTCTGTGTTAGTATATGCCCATTCCTGGCAAAATGCTCTTAATATATAATTTCTTAGGAAGATTGTTCAAGGAGAGTAGTAGTATTTGTCCACTAATAAAGAAATCCTCAATTTTCAAGTATTTGAGATGCATTATGAAGAACACAAAGCTGCATTATGCAGATAATTATGGATGTAATAAAACAATATGAAGTGAGATATTCTGTTAAGATACCAAACACAATCCTAGCTTGATGCAACTCTGCCAATAAAAATGCAGTTTAGAAATGTACCACAGGGAACAGCAAATTAATGCATTTATTCATGAAGATAATACTCCAGAAATTAATAACAGCTTTCAAGCCCCAGCATCTCTCCTGGTAACCAAACAGTAGGGATTCAGTACTGTATACGATATAGATTTAGGCTCTACTTACATGTTCAAGTGTTTCATCTTGTTGAACAAAAGGCAAATATCTTCATGATGCAGACTGATCAATAGGAGAAATCCCAAAGGTTACGCATTAGCTTTTTCACAGACTGGGATTTTTCAAGCACAGTAAGTTTGTCTAAGATTCCACTCTCAGGTGAACAAAAATATATTAGTAAAAAAACATGTATTGTATACTTTCTAGTGACACAGAGCTCTAAATCAGGCAGAATGGATATGTCGCTAATGCCAATTATATACAGCAGTAGCAGGAAACCAAGATTGAAATGGGGTCCATATGACTTCCCCCTCCCAGCTCTCTGTGAGCAGAATGATGCCTAAGGGACATGGCTAAAGTGGCTCAGCGTGGTTTCACTCATCCTTTGTTCTACCCACATGTGTGGGCCTAAGGAGGAGCTGGTGACTCCTATGTCAGTGGGACTCTTTATCCATTGCAGGTTTTATTCTGAGCTTTATAGGAGCTATCCATGGTGCTCCAGTGAGCCTGTTTTGGGGATGTAGTTCAGCACCATGGATAGCTCCTGTAAAGCTCCAAGTAAAACCTGCAATGGATAAGGAGCCCCACTGACATAGGAGTCATCCGCCTCCCCTGCCTCCGCTGTTTGCAGGAGCTCCTGCAAGCAGTAGAAGAGTAAGTAAGCTGCCCAGCTTCACTCATCCTTTGCCCTCCCCAGGTGAAGCTTTCTCCTCTGCCGCTTGCAGGACTCCCCAAATCCCCTTATCATCTCCAATCTGTGATCAGAGTTAACAAAGGGATTCCCCAGCATGCCACGTGCTGTCTATTGGGAGGGGAAGTGGTGCATGTGGGGGGATCCCCTTGTTATCTCGGATCTGAGATCCGCGCTAGCAAGGGGATTCCTCTCCCCCCCATAGTAGCCTCCAGGCCAGGGGGTGGTGCTTGGGGAGGGCTGTAGGAGAGCCAAGCCTTCACAGGTCATGTGGGCAATCTCCATGGGCTGGATTAGGGGGACCCTGAGGAGGAGGAGTTCCCAATGGCTCCTCACTCCTCCAACCTTCATTCCGCAAGAGAAGCCAATGCCTACAGGAAAAGGCCACTGGACCTTTAACAACCAGATACAGAACCTGAGGGGGTGGAGCTTCCGGAAAGACTCTTGTGGCTCGACTGGAAATTCCTTCCATTTTTGTTCCCAGTCAGTGCTGGGGTAGTGTCTCAGAACTGTTGTAGCTACAGGACTGCTTTCTGTGGTCCTGGAATTATGTCAAGTCCCAGGCTGGTACCTGCTGTACTGGCTGTGTGGTACTAAAAGTGCTCCTGTTCCAGTGTCTTGTCCCACGTTGTGCCTCCTCACCTGAGCTGTTACCTAGAGCAGATGATGGAATCCCAGATGGAGCAGGACAACATGTTGTCATTTATTTATTTATTTATTATATTTATACCCCGCCTTTTTTCCTGCAAGGAACCCAAAGCGGCTTACATAATCCTCCTCCTCCTCTCCATTTTATCCTCACAACAACCTGTGAGGTAGGTTAGGCTGAGAGACCGTGACTGGCCCAAAGTCACCCAGGGAACAATCCTACCTTCAGTCTTGGATGTCCACAACATCATCCCTTGCCCGCACCCCCTCAGAGGAACAGAGCAGGAGTTTGGAATGCACTTTGCATCTCTCCCCCCCGCC
Organism: Shinisaurus crocodilurus; assembly: GCA_021292165.1. NCBI lineage: Eukaryota > Metazoa > Chordata > Lepidosauria > Squamata > Shinisauridae > Shinisaurus > Shinisaurus crocodilurus. The sequence continues at coordinate 29,387,585 of CM037876.1, forward strand.
CCCCGGTAACTGTTGCAAAAAAAAAAGTCATATCAATTTTTATATGATTTTATGTATGACTGTATGATTCTTTTTCCTCTGTATTTTACAGAAGTTTTCATTTGCTCCCGCACATTGGTAAGATACCATGGAAAAAGATGGAAGGGAATGTGCAGTCACATTAAAAGTTTAGTCTTTAATGGTATTATATGAATCCATACAAATGCACATTGATCAAATGTCACTCAAAAGCAATTTTGAGGCATCATGTGTACAAAAGGATTGACTTAATTTGGAACATCTTATCAATGTGTACATGCTGCACCTTGGTAATGTAAACCGGGAAAAGACATGAAGGAACTGAAGGAACAGAGAGCTGTGGCAAATGGTGGGCACACAGTGCTCTGTTCAACATTCTCAAATAAAAAGTGGAACCATGTAGAATTCCCAATGCATTGCTTCTACCTGGGAAGAAGACTGTGTAATCCAAAACTCCAAAATGCACGCAAAAATTTGGATGAGGGGGATTTTGGAAGTATCCCTGAGAGACAGTAGCTTGATAGAAATATTGAACACAACAAATAGGCATGCAAATTGCACATTGAGAATATATCAACAACTTTACAATGGTTTACAATGTCTATAATAGACCCTTGCACCATTTCAAGGGTGGACATGTTCTTGAACTTCTAATAATTGGGAATCAGGAGTGTACTCCCTTTCCCTTCTTCCTCCCCTCATTCACACTAGTCCCCACTCCCTTCCATGGTGTACTCTTATGTCTGCATTTCTGCTAACCAAGGTTAATGCTAACCATCTTCCCCATAACCAGGGTTGTAAATGTACTTCAAACCATGATTTCAAACTCTGGTTAGCACTGATATAGATATACTGCACCATGCTTAAAGCAAACCATGCTATGGAAGGTGGGATTTGTGTCAGAGAGCACAGGAAGGAGCATGCTCCTGATTGCTTAACCAGGATGACGACGACGACGACGACAATTATTATTATTATTATTATTATTATTATTATTATTATTATTTGAAAATGTCTTTGCAAGACTAAAACGATATAGATTTTACTTTTCACTTTTGTGAAAACAATCCAATCATTTGACATGTTTTATATTACTGAAGGAAATGCCCATTCAATTACTCGATTTTATCTTCACAACAAACGTAGAAGATAGATTAGACTGACTGACTTCAGGGCTGAATAGGGATTTGAACTCACATCACCCTGGTTCCAGGGCCTCCACACTACACCAAAACGGTCTTAAGTTTTGCTTTTTCACTGTGCCTTGTTTGTTTTGTTTTGTCAAACATGTGGTCTGTTTCAGTACTCAGTGTTTTGATTCATTTTCAATGCTTGGTTTTACTGACTACATATTTGGCCTAAAAATGTTACTGTAACAATAAGTCCCACATGTATCTCTTTCACACCTCTTTCCAGTCTCGCCCATCTTTCATTTCTTTTCATCAAAGGAAGTGGGATGATGACACCTTCAAAAGACACATTCTGGAAATTAGGAGGCATAACCTTGATATATACAAAGGACGGTGGCTTGAACAGAGCTCTAAGCTTCTTGGGTCATTACAACACTTTGCAACCACTTCAGATATTGGAGTTCTTTTCAAGCAGCACGTTATGATCACTTATGTCTTTATTTATTTGATGACTGCAACAGAATTTATTTGAGTTCAACACTAGGAAGCAAAGATCAGTTTAGAACATAAATGGAAACAAGAAAAAAAGGTTATCCAGTGAGACCAATGGAAATTTTCTTCTAGTGCAAATTCCCTGCCACCCCCCACAATCTCATTATAAAATAGGCTCAACACCATTGGCCCACTCCAACCATAAATCCCAAAGACAGCCGGTGTTTAGACCTTTGTCTTATCTAAAACATCTAAACTGCGATAAGTGAAAATTGATTTAAAAGGTCAGGCTGAGTTTTGTGCTAAGAGATGTAGTAAATGTTACATTAAAAGGTCATTACCATATAAATGCATATAATAAGAAATATACCTAGCTTAGATTTTTACTTAAAATAAAAGTATGCACACATGTTTTCCCCTCCTCACCCCCCACCCTCTGGACAATGCAAATGACCAGCGTGGCGTAGTGGTGAGAGTGTTGGACTGGGACTCGGGAGATCCGGGTTCTAGTCCCCACACCACTTGGCCACGAAGCTCCCTGGGTGACTTTGGGCCAGTCACGGTCTCTCAGCCTAACCTACCTCACAGGGTTGTTGTGAGGATAAAATGGAGAGGAGGAGGAGGATTATGTAAGCCGCCTTGGGTTCCTTGCAGGAAAAAAGGCGGGGTATAAATATAATAAATAAATAAATAAATGACAACATTTTCCAATGCTGACATACGAGATTACCTTACTCTACCTTGTACTTACCAGGGTAGGTGGGATAGGAACCTGAAAGGGTGAGATTTTAATTGTTTCTTTCTGCCAAATCTATGGATAAATATCAAAGCAATCTCTTACAGAACCGGTTCCATGGTCGCACTGTGTTAGTCCCCGTGTACCTTCTACCAAGGCATTTGCTGCTGTTGGTCTTGTTGTTGTCATTTTTGCCAACCAGAAATTGAAGCAAAAGAATATGGAATTCTATTTGATGCTCTCACAGTCCCTTGCTTTTAAAAGGGGAGGGCAACAGAAAGCCTTGTTGCATCGACAAGGCCTAACAAGGTGTAACTCAGTAGTGGCGTACATGATTTGCATACAGACGATCCCAGATTCAGGCCAGATTCAGTCTCCAGCTTCTCTAGGTAAGGCTGGGAACGACCCCTCTTTGAAACCCTGGAGAGCTGCTGCCAGTCAGTATAAACCAGTGTTCTCCAACCTTGGATCCCCAGATGTTTTTGGCCTACAACTCCCAGTCATCAGGCGATCACTCGTGACCGAGTAAGATTGTCTTCCGGGATAAAAGGAGGAAATTCTAAAGAAGATTGTGTAGACTCTAGCGATGGGTCCGTAAGTGACTGTGGAGGCCAATTCTAGATCCACACAGCTTCCCACAGTGAGGACACAGGTTACCAGATAGAAGATGGTCCTGTAAAGGATTCATTTGACGTGCTTTTCGCTTAGCACGTTTCTCCCTTTCACCTTGCACTCGGGCTTCTTCAAAGTCCATGGAACCTTTGTGAAAGGCCAACCTCCATTTAGATCGTTCATGGGCCAGAGCTTCCCAGTTTTCGATGTTTATATTGCATTTTTTTAGATTAGCCTTATGAACATCTTTAAACCTCTTATATTGACCACCGATATTCCGCTTTCCATTCTTGAGTTGGGAGTAAAGTAACTGCTTTGGGAGACGGCAGTCAGGCATTCGAACAACATGACCGGTCCACTGAAGTTGGCGTTGAAGGATCATTTTTTCAATGCTAGTAGTCTTTGCTTCTTCCAGTACACTGACATTTGTTCGCCTATCTTCCCAAGTAATTTGCAGGATTTTCCGGAGGCAACGTTGATGAAACCTTTCAAGGAGGTGGAAGTGACGTTTATAGATAGTCCATGTTTCGCAGGCATACAATAAAGTTGGTAATACAATGGCTTCATAAACCAGTGTTTTGGTCTTCTTACAAATATCCCGATCCTCGAACACTCTATGTTTCATTCGAGAAAATGCGGCACTTGCGGAGCTCAAACGATGCTGGATTTCACTGTCGATGTTAGCTGTAACAGAAAGATAGCTGCCAAGATAGAGAAAATGATCGACATTTTCCAGTATTGTCCCGCCAAGCTGGATAGATGGCATCACCAAAGGGTTAGCTTGCACTTGCTGATGAAGCACTTTGGTCTTTTTGATGTTAAGTGAGAGACCAAGTTTTTCGTATGCTTCTGCAAAAGCATTTAGGATAGTTTGGAGATCATCCTCTGAATGTGCGGAGACCACATTATCATCAGCATACTGAAGTTCCACAACGGAGGTTGTAATTACCTTACTTTTTGCTTTCAGCCTGCTGAGATTAAAAAGCTTTCCATCTGTTCGATATATAATTCCCACACCAGTGGGAAGTTTCCCCTTGACAAGATGTAAAACCATGGCGATGAAAATGGCAAATAATGTTGGGGCGATAACACATCCCTGTTTAACACCTGATCCCACTTTAAATGGAGCACCATGAGAGCCGTTGTTGTCCAAAACCGTTGCCGTCATGTTGTCATGGAGAAGTCGCAAGATATTCACAAATTTATTGGGGCATCCAATTTTCATAAGGATAGTCCAGAGAGCTGTACGGTCTACAGTATCAAAGGCCTTAGCCAAATCGATAAATGCCATATAAAGGGGTTGATTTTGCTCCCGGCATTTTTCTTGGAGCTGACGTGCAGTAAAAATCATGTCTACTGTCCCTCTAGAGGGGCGGAAACCATATTGAGTTTCAGGGAGGATCTCTTCTGAAATAGATAGAAGACGGTTTGCGAGAATCCTAGCAAATATTTTACCTGCGGTTGCTAAGAGAGAAATGCCCCGATAGTTTCCACAGTCTGTTCTATCACCCTTCTTAAAGAGGGTGATAATTATGGCATCCCTGAAGTCTTCTGGGATCTCTTCTCTTATCCAGATTTTTTCAATGAGTTTATGAAGATGTTGTACAAGTTCGGGGCCCCCTTCTTTAAAGATTTCAGCAGGAATCCCATCTGGTCCACTAGCTTTGTTATTCTTCATTTGATTAATGGCTTTTATAACTTCATCCAAAGTGGGGAGTATTGCAAGTTCCTCTTTAATTTGTTTTTGTGGGATTTGCGAAAAAATCTCATTATCCACCTTAGATTTACGATTTAAAAGGTCATAATAATGCTCTTTCCAACGCAGTGCAATAGACTCTTTGTCTTTTAAGAGTTTGGTGCCATCTTTTGATTGTAAAGGGTTTGTACCATAGGTTTTTGGTCCATAAATGGCCCTTGTGGCCTTAAAAAAGCCCCGTGCATCATGAGATTCTGCAAGTTGTTGAATTTCCTCAGCTTTCTTTTTCCACCAAGCGTTCTTAAGTTCTCTTGTTCTTCTTTGGACCTCAGCCTTTGCGCTAGCGTAGGTTTTTTTCTTGGCAGCGCAGTTAATATCATTTTGCCATATTTGGAAGGCTTTCCTTTTTTGGTCAATTATATATTTAATCTCATTATCATTTTCATCAAACCAATCCTGATGTTTCTTAGTTTCATATCCAATAGTTTGTTCACAAGCTGCAGTAATGGAGGTTTTCAGCTTAGACCAATGGTCCTCAATGTTGTCAGGAGGTTCCGTAGGTAGATGTTCCTTAAGAAGTGATTGAAGACGAGTTTGCTTAATAGGATCTTGAAGGACTTGGATGTTCATTTTACGCCTTGGTTTCCTTCCTTGAAGCCTACGTTGGGGAGCAATGTTGATAACCATTGTGGACCTGATTAGTCGGTGGTCTGTCCAGCAGTCGTCGGCACTCACCATGGCCCTAGTAAGAAGTACATCGCGGCGATCTCTAACACGGACAATTACATAATCCAGAAGATGCCAGTGCTTTGACCGTGGGTGCTGCCATGATGTTTTAAGCTTATTCTTTTGTCGAAAGAGCGTGTTTGTAATAGTGAGATTATGCTCTGCACATATAGACAAAAGTAAGAGTCCGTTCGGGTTGCTATTACCAACTCCGTCTTTTCCAATAGTTTCTGGCCATAAATCAGAGTCACGCCCGACTCTTGCGTTAAAATCGCCCAGGAGGATAATTTTATCCTCCTTAGGTATCTCTGACAGGAGAGTGTCCAACTGGCTATAAAAACTTTCCTTGATGTCATCATCAGCATCTAATGTTGGTGCATAAGCGCTCAAAATAGTTACCTGTTGGTTATTGGCGAGCTTTAATCGAAGAGTTATCAGGCGTTCGTTAATGCCAGTAGGAACTTCTGACAAAGAGTTCACTAGTTCATTTTTGATGGCAAAGCCTACTCCATGTATTCGTCGGTCCTGCTCAGGTAGTCCTTTCCAGAAGAAGGTATAACCTCCTTTTTCTTCTTTCAACTGTCCCTCTCCTGCCCTTCGAGTTTCTTGAAGTGCTGCTATGTCAATTTTAAACCGTCTCAGCTCCCTTGCAATAATAGCTGTCCTACGCTCAGGGCATTCACTATCTATGTTATCCAGCAATGTCCGTATATTCCATGTTCCAAAATTCAAATGTCTTTTTCGACCGCTAAAATGGTGACCCCACTGGATGCGGTAATCCAGTCAGGGGAGAAAGAGGTAGACTATGTTTAGGTATGCCCCAGCCAGCTATGCTGGGAGTTGTAGGCCAAAAACATCTGGGGACCCAAGGTTGGAGAACACTGGTATAAAGAATACCGAGTTACATGAACCAATGTTCTGAACCATCATTAACCAATGATGCAGGAATAGATACGCATTACGCAATACTTAGAATGCAATCCTATACATGGCTACTCAGATGTAAGCCCTGTTGATTATTAAATGCCAAGTCAGTGAGTATAGGATTGCAGCCAAAGGGTTGTTTTTTCTGTCTGTTTGTTATATTTATATCCCACCTTTTTTCCTGCAAGGAACGCAAGCCAGCTTATATAGTCCTCCTCCTCCTCTCCATTTTATCCTCACAACAACCCTGTGAAGTAGGCTAGACTGAGAGCTCATGACTGGCCCAAAGTCACCCAGTGAGATTCATGGCTGAGTGGGGACTAGAACCCAGATCTCCTGAGTCCCAGTCCAACACTTTAACCACTACACCACACTGGCTTTCCAGTGTATCCAATGTTAGTCTAACTTAAGTTCCATTCATGTCAATCGGTCTATTCTAAGTAGGACTAACTACAACCCTTTTGCTCCTGTTTTCAGTTACTGTGAAAACACTGTAAGAGGGGTTGGAAGGATGTTCAAGCTTCCCAAAAGTAAGGAGATGTGATTGGATTATTCAAACGAGGCTGCCTATCACATCTCATTGCTTTGGAAGTGCTTTCTTCTAATCAGGAGGTATGCCCAATGGTGATACAATGTATCACTGATACATGCAGAAAGGTTGGAGAGGAGCTCCACTGAGGGTCGGCAGTTCTTCTTCTCACACAATCTAAATTAAATGTTGTGGTAGGTGGTCGGGTCGTCTACCAGCTATCTGAAGTTTGGGGAATACTCTTTTATCATCATATTTACTTGAGAGTAGGTTCCATGTACTCAGTAGGGATAACATCAAGTGCCTAGAATTTTAGGAGTCACCATTCTCCCACAAACATTTCAAAGGGAGATTCTAGCATGAAATTACTGAACAAGAATGTATCAGTAACTTTATTCAATTCATTTAGGTCTCAATTGAGAGGCTAGAACTTACTCTCCCAGCAGAGTTCCTAAATAAGCATAGCAAAGCTAGAAATATTATGTTATATGGATGAGAAATTAGCTTGGTCCAAATTTTTACACACACTTACCCAATTCACACATCCTGAACCTATGTGTGAGAACTAGAACACACTTGTGCACCAAAATCCATGCATTTCAGAATTTTCCAATTCACAACTCAAAGAAAAAGAAAGAAAGAAAAAAGAAATGTGCTCTCTCTCTCTCTCTCTCTCTATATATATATATATATATATATATATAAACTGCGCAAAAGTGTATATTAGGGGAAAGTATGCACGAAATGTACTATATTAGTGGGAAATCACTTGAAAAAACTACATACACTAGGAACAGTGCATAGAGAATTGTGTATATTGGAAGAAATATGCATGAAATTACATAAAACATTGTCATGTGGACTCTTTTTTTTTTGCGCCAAATTCTCAAACTGACATGGAAATGGGCAAAAACAAACTTGTAGTTGAGAAACTGAGCAAAACTGAGAGAAACTGAAGTTTCATAGATCATAGAGTTGGAAGGAGCCTACAAGGCTATCGAGTCCAACCCCCTGCTCAATGCAGGAAACTAGAGGAGGGGTCTCCCATCCAAGTAATAACCAGGCCTGACCCTGCTTAGCTTTCCACGCTCAGACAAGCTGAGCCAGCATAAGCCACAGGCCTGCAGCCCTGACAGTTATATCCCCAGTTATGGCTATCAGGAATGGTCACTGTGCTTAGCCCAGTTCAGGTATTCTCTCCATTCTGTCCTCTTCCATCACAGATTCCATCATCCCTATAAGGTAACAGCCCAAGCAAGGGGGCACAGAATAAGGCAGTTCACTGGTCTGCAACAGAGCAGGTTCAGCACTCCAGAGAGAACTGCAGGACTTGACCCAGGGAATGTGGGCTCATATTTAGGACCATTGGAGGAAATCCTCCAGATAAGGGAAAGTCAGATTAGTCCAGCACTAGAATAGCAAAAGACGGGGTTCCATAGCCAGGCCAGGAGAGTCCTTCTGTGAGCTCCACTGCCTCAAATGCTGCATCTGGCTTTGAAAGGGCCAGTGCCCTTTCCCATAGTTGCTGGTTTCTTCTGGTGGATGTGGGCCTGAGGATCTGGTTGAAGAATGCTTCCCAATGGCCTCCCAGTTCACTGGATCAGTTCAAGGCGCACTCCTAAGAGTCAGAGGGCAACACTGGCCGCCTCCTGCAGATTGAGTGGACAGGGTACAGAATCTGAGATGGAGCCCCCCACTTAAGAAGGACTGGGAACTGATTCTTACTCCTCCTTGGAGTTGCTGTCACTGGAAACCTCAGTCTCTAAGAGTTCTTGGTTCTGGGCCATGAAACATCCATCTGCTAAACATATGGAGAGAGGGGTGGGACTGTACACACTGGTCCCACCACTGATGTTCAGCAGGATGTCTGCAAAGGAGCACTGTGGTGTAACCCCACAATTCAGTTCCCTGGTGTATGTCTGCTTTAGTATATTTAGTGAGTATAGAATGTTGAACTGAGTGGGTGTGGTTTGTGATGTCTTGGAAAGGGTGGGGGGAGGAGTATATAAGGAGTGTTTGAGTGATGTCAGAGTTAGTCGGGTTAGTGTGTTATGGGAGAGTGTTTGGAGTGTGGGGAGAGTCGTAGTGGTGGGGCCGAGCCTGGAGTCGGCTGGAGGCTCGCTCCGGGCTCGGCCCCCCGAGAGCGGCGGCGGCCTGATCTTGCTCTTCAGAGCGGCGCGTAGCGTTCTCCACGCCACTCGAGCCGCCGCCGGAGAACCCCCCACGCACGGCCCCGCTGCCGCCGCTGCCCCCCCAGCCACTGCCGCCAGGACCCCCCGCTGACTACCTGGTCCTGCGCGCTGCCTCCGCCACCGCCTCCGCCACTGCTCCAGCGCGCTGGACCCCCGCCTGCGCTCTGTTTTGGCAGGAGAAACCAGGGCAACAGGGCTTAAACAGCCCTGTTGACCTGGTTTCCCGCGTCAAAAACAGAGCACGGGGGTCCAGCGCGATGGAGCAGGGTCCCGTCGCATCACTTCCTCCGCGCCGGAAGTGATGCGACGGGACCCATCGGACAGGGAGGCAGGCTCTCCGCAGAGCCTGCAGGAAAGCCCACGCGGGTGGCCGAGTAGCCCGGCGGACACGAGCAGGCCCAGTTCGGGCCTTGCTCCTGTCTGCCGGGCTACTCGGGTACATCCCTAGTTGGGAGTTAGGTTAGTTGGGTTATTCGTGTCTTGTTAGGAGACAGGAGTTATAAGAGAAATCAGTGCTTGTATGAGGAGTGAAAGTATTTAGAATTATAGGGACTTAGGTTAATTATCAAGTGTTTGGTGTAGGCAGGTTTTAAGTTATTTTCTGGAACTAAAATTTTGAGAATTAAAATAAACTTACTTTTATTTTGTTTGCTACCCAAATCCTATGTGTCAACTTGGCGTTATTAACCTGCATTATTTTTAAATCTACACACACACCTTTGTACCCACAGTATCGTAAATTTAAGCTAGATCCTTAATAACCAGAATTAATCTTTTCCCTCATTAGTAGGGGAAAGGTTTCATTTGACCCTCCCCTCAGGTTTTTAAGTGTTGGTGCTTAGCCTGAGAAGGGTTTATGTGCCTGGTCCTAAAGTGTAAAGGGCCGTGTCGTCGCAAGCACCTATGCAGATGTGTGCCCTTTTTCAGACAGTCCACCACATACAGGCCAGTAGGCTGCAGTAACATTAGGACCAGTGGCCACAATCATGCTCCCTTTCTATGTGTTTAGCCTGCATGGGGAAGGAATGCCCGACCAGAACTAAAAGGCTATATACATTTAAGCTTTGCTTAGAAATTTGACAGACTGTACTTCTTGCTTTTCACAGCCTTCTGTGTTTGCAATTTCCCCCTACTCTGTGTGTGTGTTTATCTCTGTGTGTGTTTATAGACACACACACAACTGACATCAGCAGATAATGCTTCATGCATCTGATGAAGTGAGTTCTAGTCCACGAAAACGTATGGCACGATACATCTATTAGTCTTCAAGGTGCCACAAGACTCTCTCTTTTGTGTATGCTTAGAACAGGCTGCACAACTTGTAAAAAAAAGTAAATGTAAGCCACAGCTAGATGTATTTGCATCACTGCAAGAAAAAAGGGTAGTTTCTGCTTGTGGCCAAGATTCTTTGCTCTGGATATGGCTCTCTTGGTGCTCCTAATGTGTTACCCTTTGGGGTCAGTGCAATTACAGCAATTCTCCATGGAACGAATGTTTTTCTTCACTTTATCATTTCAGCATCAGTGTATTTAAAATTCTATAGCATCCTCATCTGTGCAAAAAGAAAGAAGACTTTGCACTTCACCTGAAGGTCTTGGAGTTAATTCCCAGGATGGCTCTCTGATGGCTGTGGTTGTTGTAACATGCTCTCATGCATGCATTTGATCCTAGCAGTGTTCTCCTACAGGTGTAGCTATAGTCTATCATCCGTTGGAAACGGAGAAAAGGAATGGAGTTAATGCAAAACTACCTTCGCCAAACACTGCGTTTTATGGGAAATGATATACATATTGGGTTCATAATATGCTATTAACTGAAAATGGTAGGATAATGCCTACTTATCCATCATCACAATGGATTAAAAGGATTCCTAGTTAATTAGATATCTATGGTCATATTGTACTCTCAGATGGAAATGCGAGGATGTAAATCACACAATGTGAGTTCTTCAACGTAGCATTGTTCAAACCTGCACTACAGGTATGTGGTTAAAAAAACCCATCAGTTGCTTAAAGATGTCTCTTTGTTTGTTTTGCAGGCTTTACAGTATAATCATAAATCAGAATAGATTCTCTTTTTAATTTTAAGTAGAAACCACTTTTTAAAACATTTTTTAAAAGGAAATAAAAGAGAGAAAGACAAAGAAATGTTTTGATTCACATAGATAGAGATCTCATGAGGGCTACTTAATAAATGAGCCATATATCAGAAACCCTTTCGCTAATTCTACCCACCCCCAGCTGGGGGGATTTAAAAAGAGGAAAAAGCAAACCTTCTTACCCGCCGCATAGGGGGTGGGTTGAATTTCATGAAAAAATGGGTGGGGGAAAGCTTAAAACCTCCTCTCCCAAAGTGCTATGGTCCTGATCCACATTGGGGCGGTGCATGTTACAGGAGAGAAAGCCAACATGCATAGCTCCAATATGTATGCTTTAACGAATGTTTAGTTTGGCCATTAGGCATATTGCATGAAAGTCATTTTGCATGTTCTCTTCTGTATTATTGCTCTGCCTGTTCCAGCTGTCAACCCTAGTCAGGTCAGATCTAATGTACTTTGGATGGCCCCAGGGCAGGCTATGGCTAGTATCCAAAGACTGCTTTAGGTGAACTCAAGTGCTGGTGTGGACTTAGTGAAAATGTTGAATACCAGACACACCTGCATCATGGCACATCATGAATTGTTCTAGGGATGTGCAAACGAGCAATGTGTTCAAGACCTCCAGGATTTTTCAAACATCATCTCACTGCTCATCTCATGCTGGATTCCCATTTGCGATCACTGCTCACTCTGCATGAATGGGACATTTGTGCAAATCAACCAGTGATAGGAGATTAGCACACGTTTACCCTAATTTGGGTAAATTTCCTCCATTGACTAAAGTGGGACTGATTCAGCCTATGGAGGAAATTTGCACAAATTAGAAAATTGGTGCAAATTGAACTGGGGATAGGCGAACAAGATGAATGCAACCACGTGTTCGACAATTTACAAATATTTTCAGCAGAAACGTGCTCGTGTTTGGAGCTTTTTACAAGCAAAAGCAAAATTCTCATACAGCCCTACCATACATTATGGAATACATTATGGAGCACTGTTGTTCAAGACACTCAGACCCAAAGCACCAGCAGGCAGGTGGAAGTAGTAGCTGAGCAGTTTGCATGATCCTCTCTTTTCACCCTTTATACCTGTGTTCTGCCCTACTGAACCTTAGCTACTGATTTCTGCATTCACAAAAATGTTGGTAATGTGCGAGGTTTCTATTTACAGCTCCCTGGTAGTGTTCTAAAACACAGTCCTGCTGCAGGGTATCTTCTAGGCTGTCAAGACTATTATGTAGTTTTAATGCATAGTTAATTCACTGGGCCTAATCTATATAACTTGTGTTTCACCAAACTAAATGCAGTCTGCTAGCTAAGTACGGAGGCCCACCTGGGCTCCTGTTTTTTGCCATCTGCCAGGAACTACAAACTTGGGGAAGTTGTCAAGTACACGGAAGGTCATAATATACCATTGATGGCCTAAGTTCATCTTGCTGGGTCAAACATTACAGGTCAAAGTTAGGGATGCTTGAGGAATGTGAGCATTGCAAATGCCTATATGAAATGTCCTAATCTGTGCCTCTTGGACTAACAAGCAGATTACCTACCCATCCAATTTCTCACTTCTCTGAATTTTGCAAAGCTGTTCATGGATGTTTAACAGAGCAATCCTACCCACCAAATTGAGGAGATCCACAGGTGGATGGACTGCTATATTCAAAGCACTGCTGGGCTCATGAGGCAGCCTGGAAGTAGAGAGTGCCTTTCTCCCTTGCCAAACTGCCCAGTCACTGAGGTCATCAGACGGCATGCTCCTAGTGGTTCCACAAGGACCTATGGCCCGATTGGAGTCCATCCAGAGAAGAGCCTTCCATGTGGTGGCTCCCTTTCTGTGGAACTCCCTGCCTCTGGCGGTCAGGCAGGCACCAGCACTGTGTTGTTTTCGGCACCACCTGAAAACATCTTTATTTTAGGGAGCCTTCTTTGACTGACTAGCCACAGTTTTATTGATATCCCATTTTTAACATATTGTTTTCTTCTTTTATCTCTTTTATCTTGTTATTGTTCACTGCTCTGGAATATGTTGAGATGTGGAGTGGTATATAAATGTGGTAAATAAAATAAATAAATAAATAAAAGGGAGGAATGACAATTTTCCTTTTGTTTTTCCTCCCTGGCTGAGGGGATCATGATGATGATGATGATGATGATGATGATGATGATGATGATTTATGAATTCTCTCCCATGGGATTCAGCTCCAAGGTTGCCATCGATCTGTCACTGCTTTCGGGGTGGGTCTGAGGACCAGGATTGCAGTAGATCTACAGCCCACTCCCAGCACATCCAGCATGCCTCTTATATTCTATGGGCATATGTATTCTACACCATTCTATATCTGTTTAAAGTCATGGCTTCCTTCAATGAATCCTCAGAATTGTAGTTTGGTGATGATGTTGAATTAGGGATCCCTAGTCCCAGGATCAGTTCCCAGGATTACCTAGACAGAGGAAATAGCAGGCAACCCAGTTCAAGTGTAGATATGCCCAACTCTCTGAAAACTTTGTGTTGGTACTCAGCTCAGTTGGCAACATTTCAGGAAAGTGGCTTGGAGGTCACACCTCATGCAGATCGGCTATTAGGATGAAGTCATGCTATCCTGTTCTCTTGCTCATTTCTTCAGGGGAAAGGATAATAAATAAAAACAGAACGGCATAACATATTCTTGTTTGCAATCAAAATAGACTGATAGTCTCATCTGCTAAGTTTTAAAGAAGATGAAAAAGTAAAGAGTGTGTTTAACAGGGGGATGAAATGCTTTAATCTTTGGTGTTGTTGAACAGAGCTCTGCTTGTGAGAGGCTTAAGTGCCCATTATTCCGTTAGTCAGTGTGTTCTCTGCTTCCCCCACCTGCTGAGTGTTTTCTCTGGCACTTTTTAATTAAGCAATGCCTTACAGTCAGCTGCAGCACATTTTAAAGTGCACTTTGAAAACATAATTAGTCAGGAATTTTCTCAAGGTATGCCACATCTGTCTGCTATCCTACAGTGTATATAGAAAGGCAAACAAATAGTGCTGGGTGAGAATTTCATTTGGTTCTTTTAAAAAAAAATTTAATCAAAATTCACAAATTTCTTCAGAAATGGGATGGGAAAAATGTGATTTATTTTTTTTTAAAAAAAAAAATCGAATGTGCGAAACTGCACATTTGTCCATCCAGGCAGAGGGCTTTGAGTGCTTAGGGCAGTGTTCTCCAACCTTGGGTCCCCAGATGTTTTTGGCCTACAACTCCCAGCATGCCCCAGCCAGTGTAGCTGGCTGGGGCATGCTGGGAGTTGTAGGCCAAAAACATCTGGGGACCCAAGGTTGGAGAACACTGGCTTAGGGCTTTGATCCCTGTGTATTCAACAATGTTTGTGGTGCAGAATTAGGGTTGCCACCTCGTTCTTCTGACACACTTCTAATCTTTAATAGCTATGTGGCAGGCAGGTACAACTAGCGATGTGTGAGGATTTTGTTCCGGGGGTGGAAATCCAGTGGACTAGCCGGGCTTGATCCCTGAACAACATCCCGCTTACCTCTTCCCCGGCATCAACACGCGTTCTTCTGAGTTGAGCCAGGAAAGTGACTTCTGGGTTCCCGGCAGGCCACAGTTTATGTAGAAAATGCTTTAAGATACGCCTAAAGCAGCTGCAGTTTGCGTAATTTGCACAAATTGTGGCCACTTTTGATGTAAACAGCGGCCTGCCGGGAACCCGAAGGTCCAGCGAGTGCCGCAGCACTTGCCAGCTTTTGGCCCAGCTTGGTGGGCACAGCAGCGGCATCCCCCGAGCCGGAGGTTGGTCAGGTCCTGGTGGATCACCTACCCCAAGGTACAGCACGGTCCTCTCTGTGCTGGGAATAGCTTTGCCTACTGAATTTGAATGCTGCAGATGAGTCAGGCCCCCCTCTAGCAATGAGGATTCCAGGAGGCATTTTGACTTTTGACTTAGCTGCTTTAGCTAAGACCTCTGCTCCATTAATTTGTGTAATCCTAGGGAAGCCATATATGCATCACCGGAACAGAGAAAATGCATCACCAGGAAAAGAACAAGATGTGCATACAATTTGAGTTTGCTAATTTATATGTATAGATGCAAATTTAGAGATGTAACTGCTATAATTTAAATAGAAATACAATACATCTCACCATGGTGGGGAAGACTATGACCAGGTGACTTGTATGGCCACTCTGTGTGCTGTCTAGGTGTTAACTGTTGATGGGAAACTTTAAGGCACCTGCTATCCCCTCTTACGTTTCTTTATGTTTAAATTGGATTTAGACTGGATGGCCTTTCAAACAGAGGATGCCTTCTTCAACTAGAGGAGTGTCTTTTGACAGCCCTTCAAATAGAGGACTATCCTTTGTAAAGTAAGTCATTTGGCAACCCTGTCTAATCTCTTTTGGAAGTCATCACCACACCTTGTGACACTGAAGTACATAAATTGATTATGTGCTGTATGAAGTAGTAGTACTTTCTTTTGTCTACCCTAAATCTACTGCCAATCAGCTGTACTGTTTGACGCTGACTTAGCTCCTCCTTGCTTAATACAGCTCTTGGCTTGGGTCGCTATTTAAAAAAATAAAAATAAAAATCTTCCTTCTGTCTGGGGAAATTCGAGTTGTCCTGCTGGGTTTCACCTTCACTGATATTCTCTAAATAATTTTACTGGCAAGTAAAATGAAAGTTCCATGAGCTGAGGTGGTTAGGTCAAAGCAAAGAATTTTTCAAGACATCTCAGCTCCTATGCAAATGGATTCAGATAACTTTGCTCAACTCACATGGATTGTAAACACAATCCTAGCTCCAGTATGATTAGCTACAGACAACGTGTATAAGGATTTTAGACTCCCCCCCACCCCAAATATAACACTAGTCAATGCAGTTGGATAAAATAATAGCTTGTTAAAGTGCAATGTACTTTCCGTTCAGGAGCAGTTAGTAATGTGATGAATCCTAGGGAACCACAATTTAAAGATGAGCCAAGAATTCGTAAGTTAGCTTCCTATAAACCTCATTCCTATCATTCTACTGGGATCTTGCAGAGTTATTTGAAACGTTCCCACTGTTTTAATCCTATTTCTCCAAGATCGTCATAAGATAAACCTTGCATCTGCCTCCATGTTTACATTGGGTTGGTACTGCATATTCTGACTTTGTAGAATCCTAGTCCACATGATTTTCTGTTCATTTATTTTGTAAAACTACTCATCCATTCTCCTATTCATTTCAATAGTGCGTGTGTAGAAGAGTTGCCCTGGCAGCCTGCTCTTGATTTCCTTCATAATAGAGCATCTTGTCAGTTATTATTTGTAGAGCTCATGACATTTTACAGAATGATTAAGGCGAGTGGACGTAGGGAGGTGAAGAAGGGAACAGGGGGGCAGTCATTCTGCCTCCCATTTCCCTTATTCACTATGAACCTTCCATGTTTTAAAAACCCAACTTGGCACTCTCACATTTAGAGTGTTGGGGGAAAGTAATGTTTGTTCGTTGTTTTTTTTAACATGGCCCTTGCCCATGTCCCCTCCAATCATGACCATTTGTTTCCCAGTTCCATTCTCCCTTATCCCTCAGCATATTGATTAAAAATAATTTGCGATGGACTAAAAGCATAGGAACATCAGTTGAAAGGTAAACTACTTTGATAAGACAAACAACATTTCTCAGGGGAGAGGTGCACACACATCTGCCATCAAATATAACTGAAAACAACATTTAGGAGGAATTTTAAGAGTATTTGAGCCTTGTGGGCAGGCCCAAGTTCAAAACCCCATTCCTTCATGAAGATGATGGATAAATGTTAAGTCAGTCACTCTCTCTCAGCCTAAGCTACCCCACAGGCTTGTTGTGGGGATAAAATGTGGGAATTTATTTACTCTCTCTCAATCTAACCTGCCTCACAGGGTTGTTGTGCGGATAAATATGGGGATAAAATGTGGGAATGTGCTTCCACAGGGATCTGGTTGGCCCAGCAGTGGTGCAAGATGTCCTGCTGCCTAAAGCAGGAGGACACACATGCCTTCTCTGCCTCCTGCTCCCCCTCTCCCTCCTGCTCCCTGCAACTGCCTCCTTCCCTCCTCCTCCTACCCCCTCAATTCCTCACTCAAGGGGGGGTGTTCCTCAGAGCAATGAAAGCACAGGCCGTCTCCAGGGCAACCTCCCCACAATGCCTTTGTCTGAGGAAAGATCCCCTCAGAGCAAGGCATTTTAGGCTGGTGGGTTCTCTGAAAAGCAACATTGGTCTCTTTCTTGCTCTGGCACTGCTTTCACAACTCTCCACAGAGCTCTCCTACCTGATGCCTTGCTCTGAGTGCCTTGCATTGCAGAGTGAGGCATCATGCCACAGCATGGAAGTAGCCAGTGAGCTCTCCGGAGAGTCCCCAATGCTTCACTCTGAGGGGACCTCAGAGCAAGGCATCAGGTGAGCAGCTGCTCCAGAAAGCTGCATTAGAGATTCATCCAGAGTCCTCAGAGTAAGTCATCAGCTTGCATGGTGGCAGCAGGGAGTGACAGTTTTAATACCAATTTTTAAAAAGTAGGAACCAGAATCTTGAATTTAGCTCAGAAATTAATAGGTAGCCAATGAAGATAGAGCTTCATTGAGTTATAAGCTTCACCTGGCCAGTTCCAGACAACAGTCCAATTATAGGGTCTGCTGAGGGTATATGTGGCATACGGAGATTTCTGGACAAGACCCTGTGCAGACAGACCTTTAAAACATTCAAAATATGAATTAAAACAAAATAATTATATCTAGTGAAGTGCATAAATGAATTCCCAGGAAATTTCATCAGCACTTTTGGACACCGTCCCAGTACTTTGAAAGAGACTACCTTTGCATCCAATTCAATGAGGAGAAGCCATGTGTGGAATGGCAAATTGTGAACCATTGCCAAATAAAACATTTACTCTGCAATGCATTCATTTATTTAAAAAAGACATCAGTTGTTTGCTTGTGAAACATACTTCAGTACAATGTTTACTATTGCACTGCCCTC
Source organism: Shinisaurus crocodilurus (assembly GCA_021292165.1). NCBI lineage: Eukaryota > Metazoa > Chordata > Lepidosauria > Squamata > Shinisauridae > Shinisaurus > Shinisaurus crocodilurus. The sequence continues at coordinate 29,405,720 of CM037876.1, forward strand.
CGTAGGTCTGGTTTGGAGACAAACTGTCTTCTTCTTAGGATGCTAACCTCCTTCCTTCTCAGGTTACTCGCTCAAATCACAATTTACTACTTCTCACTGTGAATATCTGTCTTTTAACAAGTATCTGCTCATACGAACACAAACCTTCTCATTTGAACCAAGATTCCAGAAACAAAAATAGCTAATCAAAACATTAATTTTGTGCATTGAATATACTGGCAGATTGCATATGTAATTGGCAACTTAAGGCGCATCAAGTTTTCTTCCCTCTCATTCTGTTTTTTCAGTAAGCGAACACATTGAAGCTCCCTGCTGCAGATGGTTAACCCCAACATGTGGGTAAACTGGTAAGACTAAAAGAAAAGTAACCTGTCCAAAAGGACCAAAGTACAAGGCAGAGGTGAGGTCTGAGCTCCAAAAGATAAAACCACTCTTTTTGAACCCAAGTACAGATGGTGCTGGAGGGCAGAACTTCTCTTTGCAGCCTCCCAGATAATCATCATCATCATCATCATCATCATCATCTTTAAAATAATCTTTTTAAAATAAAATAATAATCAAGAGGGGTAGGGAGTCTGGTGGGCACCAATAGGAAAATTGGTGCCCATGGGCACCACGTTGGAAGGCCTCATTTGTAGAGTATACACTTTCCACCTCCCTCCTCCATCCCCAGATCACATCACTTCCATGAAGCAGGGCAGATTCAGTCTATGGGAGAAATTCACACAAATCAAATGCAAGCACATGTTTAGAAATTTAAGAACATTTTCGGTGGATACATGCTCACAAACATGTTCAGACTTGTGTACAGGGCATGCTTGCATGTGTTGCAAGCAAAAATGAAATTCTCATGCATCCCTAAAAGTGTGTTACACACTGAACTGTGTTTGATGGGGCTTACTCTCAGAAAAGCATGTAGAGGGGGCAAACTACACATTTTTCCAATCATGCATAGCAGAATCAATGCGCTAGAATGTAGAATCACTGCAAACATTTTTTTTCTTTTTTAAATCCCACCCCCCAACTGGGGGGTGGAATTTTGGGATGAAAACAGGAGCGGGTAAAGCTTAAATCCCCCTTCCCGGAGTGGCATCATCCTGATCCAAACCAGGACCATGCGTGCTTACTCTGAGGTAATTAACCCAATCATTGGAAGATAGTTTGGCACTAGGATTGCAGCCTCAGATTTCTTACACTATATAATTGTCTTTTTATTTAGCCTTTGATGGTTCAAATACATGTTACCTGTTAAATTATCTAAGAAACCAACCATCTCATTGCTATAAAGCAAACTTTGAAAGGAGTGTTTTTGAGTGAGAAATCAGTAGGGGGAGGGTGTGCTTAACCCTTTCCTAACCTGAAATATTTGCATAATTAGCAAACAATGTGTATAATATGCTAATTAGGCCATTGAGATTTCTGAACCTAAGAGTATAGCAATCCCTAGTTCTAAGCATGAAGGGGGGGGGGAGATGGTTGGGTTAATCAGAGAGAGCAGGCATCCTTCAGTTATTACCTGATGCTGCCTAAAGAAGTCAAAAGGCTTATTTTGACTTCTTTAGAGGTGAGACATATTGAAAGAATCTTCCCCAAAATATGGTGATGGATGGAATTCAGGGAGTTGTTCAAAGGTCCCCTAGCAAATGCTACCAAGCCTATGCTTCCCTAAAACAGGTAATTTCATCAGCTGATATTTGTTCACATGTTTGAGACGAGTGGAATAGAATGAATTGTGCCTAGGAAAGAAAGATATCTATGTGTTATCTGTATATAATGTATAGACTGGGGTAGCCCTATGAAAACAGTTTAATTGTCATACTGGTGCATAGCTTAGCAGTAACATTACAGCCCCTATCAGAAAATGATCTTAATGAGCTATATTTTGGGGGCATATAGCTGCTGCTTTGAGTAGAGCTTCTACATTTAAAAAAAAAATATGGAGGGGGGAGTCTCTGCTGTTGTTTATGATACACTTTACCATCGCCTTTCGCAGTTCATCTCCTCTGATGCAAAAATGAAATCTAGGCATAAGTAACTTTCATGAAATATGAGCTTGGTAATGTGAGCTATGGGCTTTGAAATGCTGGTAGACTAACACCCACCCACCCCAATCCCACATATACAAGATTCTTGGCTTTTGAATGTAGAGCAGGGTGTTGTTGTTGTTGTTTTCTCCTCATATGTTATATTAAGTTGCTGGGTGTATATTAAAAAAAAACCTGACTTATGTTTTCAACAGTTCTGTTCAGAATGGAGAAAAATAAAATGTGTATGTCCCTATATATAGAAATACAGTAGAGATTTTACCAGATTTTTTCCCCTTAAAGATTTGGAAATAAATCTCACTCAGGCAGACACTTCACTCTTTCTGGCGCCAGGTGAAGACCTTTCTATTCTCCCAGGCATTTTAATCATTTTAAAACAGGTATTTGTTTTAACCCTGTTGTTGTAATTTGAACTGCTGCTGCTAGTTTTGTTGTTTTTAATCTGTAGTTTTAAATCTTATGTTTATTTTTCATTGTATATTATGGTTTTAACTGTTGTGAACCGCCCAGAGAGCTTCGGCCATTGGGCAGTATAAAAATGTATTAAATAAATAAATAAATAAATAAATAAATAAGAGCCTTCCCAACCTGGTGCCTTCTCGAGATGCTTTGGGCTGCAACTCCCAGGTTTCCTGACCACTAGCCACACTGGCTGTGCTGATGGGAATTGAAGTCCAAAACATCTGGAGGGCTCCAGGTTGGGGGAAGCTGAATGGCATGAACTGTGCAATTCTCTACATGTCTACTCAGAAGCAAGTCCCATTCAGTTCAATAGTAGTGGTGGGTATAAGGTTGCAGTCTAAAGAACAAAAAGGTGAGGATAGGAATAAATGGATATTTTCACACCGGAGAGGAGTGAGCAGCGGGGTCCCCTGGGGATTTGTATTGGGACTGGTGCTATTTAACTGTAAACTGCCTTTCTTTAAAAAGGCACGGCCTTGTGTTATTTTGTATCTTAAAGCGTGTAGGCATCTGGGTACAGAACCAAGAGTACTTTAACAGAGATAAGAGTTTGAATCAGGATGTTAATCAGGTTTGATTTGGAGAGGGGTGGAGTGCAAGGAGGGAACGTGGGAAGAGCAATATAATAATGTTTTGAATTTGAATAACATGTTCACTAACAGCTATGGAAAGAAACATCAATTCTGAGAGAGGGAAAGCAGCCAAAATCACATTACATGTTATGAATCACAGTATAGCTGCAGGAGCCAAATGAGTGAGTAAGAAAGAAACTGGATACTTTTCAGAAAGGATCTTCCATATATATAAGTCTCTTCTTGGGTTGTTTTTTCCTTGCAGTTAATGCTGGTCATATCTCTAAGAGCAGAAGACTATATTGTGAAAGGGATGTAGACATATAAACATCAACTGACATATATGGAACTAAGCTAGGCTGATTTGGCAAGTAATTTTTTTTGGGGAGGGGGATAGCAACAGGAGCAAACCTTATCACATTCCAGCTTTCCTCTAGTATTTAGACAGAAAGCCAACACAACGAGCCAGAACAATCTGTGATAGCAAATCTGCTGTTGAAGTTTCACCCATCCCGGCAATCACTTGATAGAACTTGGCAATGATCACATGGAATATGCCATGAGTGAAGGCTGATTCTCACAATCCTTTCTGCAAAGGATGTGATGTTCAGTTGGTGTGCACCAACATTTCATGTGAGTGATAATGCTTTGTGCAAAAGTCAGCCCAAACGGACTTCTACACCACTGAGAACTGTAGTGGTTCGGTGTGAGAGTTGGGAAGCACGGAGACATCGGAAGCTGCCTGATGCTGAGCCAGGCCATTGGTCCAACAAGCTCAGTATTTCAGTACTGACTGGCAACAGCTCTCTAGGGTTTCAGGCAGGATCCTTTCCTAGCCCTTCCTGGAGATGTGAAGGACTGAACCCGAGATCTTTCACTTGGAAAGCATGGGCTCTAACACTGAACTACCAGGCTTCCCCAAAACACTGCTTCAAATTTTGCTCCAGTCATAAATTCATTAGATGTCCTTTGGAAAAAACAGTTTTGCCTCAACCCATCTCTGACAAGAGGGGTTAAGAATACTGGCTTCCCCATGTAGGAAAAAGGGAAAAGGTGTTTTTCCAGGTCCCAGAATGATTTATGTATTTACAACATTTATATACCACTCCACATCTAAACAGATCCTTACACGGCTCGGGACTGCAATACCTGATGGCGCGCCTCTCCCAGCATGAGCCTCCCTATACACAATGTTTGTCACTGAAGGCCCTCAGCAAAGAAGTTGCACGCTGAAAAGGGACAGCTCCCGAGCTTTCTGCACTAGCTCCAGCCTTAAGGGCAGCCCCACATAGAGTGCACTGCAGTAACCCAGTCTTGAGGTTACTAGTGCCTGTACCACTGTGGCCAAGCTACTTCTGTCCAGGAGAAACCATAGCTGGTGAACCAGTCAAAGCTGGTAAAAGCCACTCCAAACTGCCATGGCCACTTGGGACTCCAGCAACAATGATGAACCTAGGAGCACCCCCAGACTACGAACCTGATCTTTCAGAGGGAGTGCAACCCCACCCAGAACAGGGAATGAGCCTATCTCCAAGACTCAGAAACCACTCACCTACAGGTCTTCTGTCTTGCCAGGATGCAGCAGCTTCGGTTTATTGGCCCTCGTTCAGCCCATCACTGAGTCTAGGTACTGATCCAGGGCTTGAACGTGATCCCATCCCTACGACAGTTTCTTATTTCCTCCTGAGCTAGCCTGCCTATAAATGTCATTAGGCTGGGTCTCTAGGCAACAGCTAGTTTTGGCCTTGATTGCTTTACCGACATTGCTTCAGATGAGCTGATGGGTGTTGTAGTTCAAAACATCTGGAGGGCCACAGGTTACCCACTCATGGCCAAAGGAATGATGTGAAGTCCCAGAGGGAGGTGTTGTGGCAGCAATTCTGCTGCACCGATCAACCGTCATGTCCCCATTCCCTTCTCTGCGAATTAACGCCACCTGCTAGGCCTTAGGCCAGCAATTGTGTTGTGAGGAGCCTAAGACAGTGGAGAATCATTGCCAAGAGCATCCAGAACATAAATATGGGTAGCTTCATGTGTTCTAACTGTAGGTTAATAAATTAAGGATGCAATCCTATGCATGTTTAGACAGACAAAAGTCCTACAACTCCCAGCACACCCCAGCTAGAATGGCTGGCTGGGGCATGCTGGAAGTTGTGGGACTTTTGTCTGTCTAAACATGCATAGGATTGTGCCCTAGATGTGATTTTAGAAAATGGGGGGGGGGGGGAATAAGGTCCTAGCACTAGCAATGTATTATTATCATTATCATCATTGTTAATTTATATTTCTTAGTCAACCCATTCTGGTGAATGGGTAGGGAACAAAACTATTACATTGCAGGCCCCTTAAATGCACATTCAATATACTACAATTCTGTATATCATCTCTACAAGCAAAATTAAAAGCACTAGACACATATTTGTTTTTTGCCTTTCCCTCCTTCCTCTGCAATTCTCTGGCTACCATTGGGATGTGATGCCCAAAACTATTTGCCTGCTGCCTTAGTGGAGTGGTTTGTCGGATCAAGACCATTAGGTTCCTGATATTTGTAAAATAATGTACATTTCAGAGTGAGCTGTTTAGCTCTAGCAGAGCTGAAAAATTAAATCTGAATCAATTTCCCTGTCAGAAAGTGCCGGAATAATAGCATCGATAGTACATGCCACACAATATTACTTTTCAGTTTCACACCATTACTAGTAATTAAGGGATAATAGTAGCTGCTCACTGGTTTATGAGACAATAATCCTCTTCCCAAAGGGATAAACTTCCAAGGCCAAAAAGAATGAAATTATTGACAAGAGGGTTGCATTTTTGCTTTTATACAAAGGAGTAATGAACAGAAATATTTTTGGAAATGATTCCCTTGGCATTTTAAAAGCACATCCTGCCCATTAAGGAGGAGGAAAATGTCCACTTTTTTGGCTGTTGATTTGCTGTTCACTGCTGGGGCTCTTGAAACCAAAGAACCATTTTATGCAACAACCTAAAATATGATTTGTTCAATAAATTCCTTTCATGGGAAGATAGCAATTTTCTTTTTTTGTGATTTTTTAAATTCTATATGGGTTTTTCCTCTCAAAATCAAGTTTCTCTGTGTGCATATGATGGCATCATCATCATCATCATCATCATCATAATCATCATCATCATTATATAGATTTATAAATTGTCTGCCTGCCCATTGGGTGCTTGAGGCAATATACAAAACTGAGATTAAAAGAAAAAACAGTGATAAAACAGAATAAAACTACCGTATTTTTCTGTCTATAAGACGCCCCCATGTATAAGACGCCCCCCACTGGGCAGTTTCGCAACCGCGCGGTTCTCTCTTTGGCTTACTTCCATGTATAAGACGACCCTCAATTTTTAGTCTAACAGTTTTAGGAAAAAGTATAGTCTTATACATGGAAAAATACTGTAATACTATCATAACAATAAAATAAAAATGGAAGTTGGAACATTCATCATAATAAAGCAGAAAACAACATTACAAACCATTAAAAGTTCAATGGAACAATATACGCTTCCTGACTAAAGCATAAGAAAGGGGGCTAGTTTGCCTTCCCTAGGGAGCGAGTTCCATAATTGCAGTGCTGCTACAGAAAAGGCTCTGTCATGAGTATCCACCAACCTAGCCTCTCTAGGTTAGTTTCAGAAATGATCTGCTTGAATTGGTAGTTAAGCTAATTTTCTTCATGCTGATGCAGGCAGCTCAAGATCTGCAGCTTGGTTTTCAAATTCCTCCTAGTTATTTCCATTCCTGATACCAACATCAATGAAAAATTCATGACTTACAAGTAATTAGAAGGGAATGAGTAGGGTTGCTTTTAAGTCATAATCACTCACCATTAACTAAGTCAATACTCTATCAGAGATAGAGTTCCTGTCGTAAAATCAGCCCATAGGCTTCAGAGTTATATAAAGGGATATATTTGCAACCCCAGTGTAAAAGAGACCCTGGATATGTACAGCCCAAAGAAGCTGAGTCCAACTTAGGGTGAAATCCTATGCAAGTTTAGACAGAAAAAAGGCCTGCTGGGAGTCATAGGCCTTTTTTCTGTCTAAATTCACGTAGGATTGTACCTTTAGTTACTTTCACATTGCAGTGAGAGAGGGGGAAATAATTCACAATGAAGGAAGAATCACCATGTTTTTCTGAGCAAGGCAAAGGAACATATTATATCTGCTTCCAAATGGAAACAAAGAAGTGAAGGCAAAGGTTGGAAACTCATCCATGCAAGCCAATGAAAGCTCTGTTCCTTGTTATTTCTTGACAAACATGCTCTTGTAGTCTAACTATACCAGTATCTTAGATCAGAGGGTAGGCGGCAACAACCTTTCCCCAGAACACCTTTCTTGGTGTCCCACCCTACCCCTCCCACTTTTCTTTTTTATTAACATATTTTCTTACTGGCAGCTTGGGTTGCTATGAAATAGGTTTCTTTTTGTGCTGAAAACTGTGGGTTCAAAGGAGTTATTTAGTGTGCTTAGGCTCAGAGTCCACCTCTACCTTGTACTCAGTCTTTTGAGCAGGTTACTTGCCCTTTGCCATGCCTCCCACAGCAGCTATTTTATGCTGGCACTCAGTACAGTTTCTCAAATTGCCAAGTGTGTCCATGGACCAAAACTACTAATCTAAAGCTTTCTGAAAATATCTATTTTTCTCACCAGATGACAAGAGTACAGAAGCTCATAGCCAGTGTGACCAACATATTCAGCTCTGAAGGTCATCTTGGAAATTTTCTGCCACCACATTTTTTACCTTTATCTTGGCAGCCAGGAGTGCCAGAAACATAAAACATATGACATTGGTTCCTTGGAATTCTAAGAAGAACTTGGGAGCACAGTAATACCTTGAATTGCAAGTAACTTGGTCTGAGAGCGTTTTGCAAGACAAGCAAAAAAAAAAATTGACTTGATAAACGAGCAAGGTCTTGCAAGACAAGTAGTGTAGGGATGTAACCACTTGCCTCGAGCGGGTGTAGTGGGCCGAAATCGGCCCCGCTCACAGCCGCCAGAGACTCGCTTTGATATAAGAGTGTTTTGGATTACAAGCATGATTCCAGAACAAATTATGCTTGCAATCCAAGGTATTACTGTAGTACAAAAGACTCCAGTGGGTTGCTGTGACCTTCAGCTTTAAAAATTGAACTGTTGCATGATCTAAACCAGCCTTCCCCTATGTGGTGCACTCCAGATGTCTTGAATTACAACTCCCATCATCCCTGACCACTGACCATGCTGTCTGGGGCTGATAAGAGTTATTGTCCAAAACATCTGGAGGGCAGCAACACTTTGGGGGAGTTTGATCTAAACTGTGAATATCCTCTCAATTATAAGAACATAAGAAGATCCTTGCTGCATCAGAACAAGGGTCCATCTAGTCCAGCATTCTGTTCACACAGTGGTCAGCCAGCTGTCTACAGGAAACCCGCAAGCAGGGCATAAGTGCAACAGCACCCTCCCATCCATGTTCCCCAGCAACTGGTGTACATAGGCATGCTGCGCCTCTGATACTGGAGGTAGCTTATAGCAATCAGGACTAGTAGCCATTGACAGCCTTCTCCTCCAGGAATTTGTTAATGAATTATCCCAAGCCACAATCTGTGTTAGTGTAATTTAAAGAGTGCCAGAGACACAGGCATTCATCACTAGTGGCCACTGTTTCTTTTCCCTCAGGTGAGGGGGGTGTCTGTTCCAACTCAGTCATTCTAGTTTGGAAATGGCAAGTTTACATACACATGGAATTTGCCAATCTCCGCCAACATTAACACAAAAATTCTGGAAATATGGAAAAATATTCTCTTTCCTGTTCTGTGCCATGGTAAATATTCATGTGGAGTCAGTTAATAATGAGCAGGGAAAGAATTAAAACCTAATGAAAGCTAATCAGAGAAAAGAACTTCCTTCAGGCTGGCCATGTATGTCTGTGGTTTGTCTGTCATTTATAATGCCGCAGCCTCTGGTTCATTGTCAAGCCGTAATTCTGCCAGTTAATGTATCCAATTAACCCCACTAATGAGCTAATCAACAGTGTAAAATCTGTGTAAAATCACAGAGGGTATATGATGAATGGGAAATGCACTGAACTCTCCTGGTCTAAAAAGGGCTTTATTGCACTTGTTAAAGTGGTACTGTCTTCTCTCTCTGGAAAGGGTAATTTATCACCAGGGTCTGTAACAGTGCCATGCCCTGATAAGAGAGAGGTAGCAATAAACCCATCATAAAATGATTACTCAGGAATGTAGTGCAATTAAAATGTCTCTGTGTATTAAAGTCATAGGCAGGAGAGCACAAACGTTATTGTGTTAGTAGAGGGTGCTAATAAAAAAAAATATCGACATTCATCTGAAGGTGATCCAGATTGACTGGAAGCAAGGATTATCTTCCTTCATCCAAATATTTATTTATTATCATATACATATCCATGGTGGGAATTTAAATGCATCCTGTGCACCATATTATAGAATTGGGTCAAGGATCTTTTTTTGAATTTTTCATCATTGGGTGAATAGTGAGGTAGCTAAGCTAAGCTGCAGATGACATCAAAAGGGTTTTGCTTGTTTTTTAAGTAACAGACAATACCAAATGATCTGAAGGTTAGGCTGATGTAGTAATTGCAACCCTATCTGTACAGAGATAGTGTTACTACAGTTATCCATGCTCTGGTAACCTCCCATTTGAAATCAGACAGATAATTGGAGCTTGCCATAATAACTAATGATTGCATTGACTTCCAGCTGGTTTCTGGGCACAATGATTCTGAACTATAGAAACCTAAAAGGTCTGGGATCAGGGTATCTGAAGGACCAGCTTCTCTCACATGAACTTGCCTGGCAATTGAAATTATCTATGGCTAACCCCATATTCAGTGGTTATGCGTTTGGCTACCAGACACGGCCTTTTCTGTGATGGCACTCAAACCGTGAAATGCCCTCCCAGGCAGGTTCACCCAGGGCTGGACCTGCCACCCAGCAGGCTGAAGCTTTAGGTGGCACCATGGAAAGAAATGATGGTTGCAATTGCTTTCTGAATGGTGCCGCAAACTTTTTAAAAAGTTTGACCAGTAGCAGGGGGTGGCATTTGGTCCCCACTTTGGGCAACAACAGAACTTGGACTGGCATTAGGTTCAGCAAGTTCCATTATTATTTGATTGGGGGAACCCAGGTTCAAATCCCCACTCCAAAAGTACTGGGTGAGCTTGGGCTACTTACTATTTCTCAGCACGACCTACCTGACAACTTGTTGTGAGAATGAAATAGGAGGGGCATGTTCACCACCTTCAGCTTATTGGAGAGGAGGTGGGATAAAAAAGGACTAGATAGAGTAAATAAATAATTTAGGCACTGGAGCAAGTCCATCCTAGTCACCTAAGCTTCTAGTATGTAACAGGGTTGTTGTTGTTGTCTTTATCCTGTACTGCTAAGCAAAGCAGCAAAACCTGAGCTCATTGGGGTTCTCTGATTTCCACCTTGAACTTCATTCCAACTTGTGCCTGTATCGGATTGCAAGTTTTCTTTCTTTTTGCACAAACATTTGTGCATATTTTGGTGCATATTTTTTGTTCACATTTTTATACTATAACACTACTTCATTTTAGAATTGACCATTTTATGATGTTTCTATCAATATGGTTTTTGCAATGCAAATGTTTACTTGGAGGTAAGCTCAGCTATGAGAGCCAGTGTGGCGTAGTGGTGAGAGTGTTGGACTGGGACTCGGGAGATCTGGGTTCTAGTCCCCGCTCAGCCATGAAACTCACTGGGTGACTTTGGGCCAGTCACTGTCTCTCAGCCTAACCTACCTCACAGGGTTGTTGTGAGGATAAAATGGAGAGGAGAAGGAGGAGGATTATGTAAGCTGCCTTGAGTTCCTTGTAGGAAAAAAGGCGGGGTATAAATGTAATAAATAAATAATAATAAATAAACTATGTTCAGTGGGGTTTACTTCCTGGTAAGTATGTTTAGCACTGCAATCCTGTGAACATTTACTTGGGAGCAAGACCAACTGAACAGAGAGGGATATAAACTGCGGTAAGCATGGATAGGATTGCACTGTTAACATCTGTTGTAAGCCACTTTGATTATTTCTTATATCTGAAAGGAGGGGTAATTTTTTTTAAAAAAAAATAGATTACTAATATGACTGCATATGGGTGTGGTATATGTAGGGATGCATGAGAAATCAATTTCAGTTAAATTTTGACCAGAATTTAGCCAATTTGCACCTCTGGGAACTGAACACAGACCCAAAGACAATCTGTGGTCTCATTCTGTACATTTCTGAGCTTGCCATGCAACAAACAAAATGCATTTGAAAAACGTGCATGAAACTAGTACATTTTAAAAAAAATACTCACAAACATGCTTTAATCAATGGGAATAAAACGCAGACATTTCATAAGCACACACAATTGATGCATATATTTGAAGAAATGTGCATGAAAATACTCATGAATTTTCATTCAAAAAGCAAAAAACAAACCTTGAAATCCAGTACTAGGGGATATATGAGAGTTCTGTTTTGGGGGTGAAATCTCAACAGATTTTACCAGTTCGACCCTGGCGGATTTCGTTCTGTTTCCCCTGCTGGCATCGACTCAATCTGTAGTGCGTCGATCCAGTAAGCAGATTCCGGTTTGTTTCTTTTTTAATGGCAGCAATGTGCACAAATGGGATCTTTTTTTCTTTTCTTTTGGGGGGGTCTTTAAATTTGCCCAAATGGGGTTGCAAATTTTTTAAATATTTTTTTTTATTGACGATCTTACACATGTGCATATGATTGCAAGTCCACCTGTCCACTATGTAGCCCGGCAGAGGCATATTCCCTTCTTGTAAATATCTTTGTCAGTTCATCCTCTCCACACACTACTTCATTCAGCCCAGCAGAGCCATATTCTGCACTTGTCAAAGAACTTGTCAATTTCATCCTCCACTTAAGGGCTTCCCCCACCACATGCATGGATCTAATGGAGGAAAAGACCATTGAGATAAAAGTCATGAAAACTATTTACACTAACATTAAAAGGATGATAAAGAGAAAGACAGATGCAGTTTCTTGTTATTCTCATTAATCTATGAAACGGAACAAGGAGAGAAGGGATTATGATGATACAGCTAGCATATTTAGTTGTAGTATCTGATAATGTATATAAACGCTAATATATCACTGCTTTGGAACAAAGATATTTGGCAAATCATTTTCCATAGAAAGATGAAAGTTGAAGCCAGCTATCAGGGATCATTTATAGATAATGAAATTTGCTTTTTACATGATGCAGAGGAATGGATTAAATGGCCCACTGGAGATCTCTTTTAATCCAAATTAGTCCATGGATAAAATCAAAACCATTATTTCCCCATGTACCGTACAGTCAAACTATCAAGAAAATTTCCTTTCTGGACAATTTTGTGTTATATAAGATGGCCCAGTGGTTTGTAAAAATGAAGGAAAAACAAAGATTTAGGGATATGAGCAAATTTCACAATCCAAATCCCATTAAATGTAATGGTGGCTAAATTGCTATTCACAGAGCTGGGGGACAAATTATTCTTTACAGTTCATCTCCTTAGAAAGGAGAAGTAAAATGAGTCTTTTGGACAAGGGCTATACTGCATATATAGTGTTTGAAAGATAAGCAAGAACTTTCTCGCCTGAAGGACAACTGTAACTCTTTTCCTATCATGCATCTAATGGAGAAGGCCATTGCCTATGATCCAAAAGGTCATTGCAGTAAACCAAGTAGTCCTTAAGAATCTGGTATATATAGTACTTTTGGGAATAGCCTAACTTGTTGCCTTGTGGGGCAAACCACACTACACACAGTGATTAAGGATGGAGAGACATTTCCTGCAGGCGTATTCATCAAAATGTCACTCATGCATTGAGGGGTGAGCACCTGGCAGCCACACTCCCATCCATGTGTTCCGTGCACATGAGACGAAGCCCTAAGCATATTTACTTTATTTATTTATTTTTTATTTACCGTATTATATTTATATTCTGCCTTTTTTCCTGCAAGGAACCCAAGGCGGCTTACATAATCCTCCTCCTCTCCCTTTTAGCCTCACAAAAACCCTGTCAGGTAGGTTAGACTGAGAGTCAGTGACTGGACCAAAGTCACCCGCTGAGCTTCATGACCGAGTGGGGACTAGAACCCGGATCTCCCAAGTCCCAGTCCAACATGCTCCTCCATGCAAGGGGAGATCCTGGACCAATGCTGGGCCTCCTTCTAACTTGCACCAATAAACAGTTTTGTATGGCCACTGGGTACAGCTGGGCTAGGTTGCAAGGCCCTATAACCCCATCATGCGTTCATTGAATGTGTGAAGCGGGTCATCCTGAAACCCTTTTTTGAGTCTTCAAAGCCCAGAGGTCTGTTTCTGCTGCTGCCAAACTGTTTGAACACCTGTTTGCAATGAAAACTCAGGTTTTCCCTAAATCACCGCTTGTTAGATGCTATTTTTGGAAACATGCCACCTGCATTTGCAAAGCCAAATTGCGAACAAAGCTTCATGCAGGTCCAGCTTCAGTTCTATTCCCTTTGGAGTGAAGCACACTTTGCCTCAGGAAGCACCAGAAATGGTCTGAAGAGGCCCAATTCAGCTCCGTCTTCAGCCAAACCTGATGTATATGCCTAATTTAAAGATGTTGATAGCAGTTATGTCTTTTTCTCCTTTTTTGCTCTAGAGTAAATTCAGGGACCCTGATCCCTGTTGACCCTCCATGATGGAGTGTTTCCAAATTTAAAACATGTAATTTGACTCTAATATGTGAATCATCTCTCATATCTGCATCCTAAACCTAATCATGTATCTCAGCTAGGGATGTGTGAATCAGCAAAACCTGAGTTCTCCGAGTTCCATCTTGAAGCTTATTCCAACTGGAGTCCATATCAGATTGTGAGTTTTGTTTTTTACTTTTCGTATGTAAAACTTTGTGCATTTTTGTGAGCATTTTTCCAGACGCACACATCAGTTGTGTGCTTCTTTAAAATATACACATTCTTCTCCGATTGATTAAAGCATATTTGGGTGTATTTTTCAAAAGTATGCCTTTTAATGTACATTTTTCAAATCTATGCATACTGTTGAACACTTTTTTTCCCTTTCTTTTTTGGCCCATCAATCACATTGCAAGCTCAGAAATGTGTGAACTGGGTAAATCCTGATAAAAAAAATGAACTGAAACAACTAAAACCAGATATTTTAGAAATGAGAGTCATTGTGGTGTAGTTGTTAGTGTCTTGGACTGGGACTTGGGAGATCCGGGTTCTAGTCCCCTCTCAGCCATGAAGCTCATGGGGTGACCTTGGGCCAGTCACTGACTCTCAGCCCAACCTACCTCACAGGGTTGTTTTGAGGATACAAATGGAGAAGAGGAGGACTAGGTAAACTGCCTTGGGTTCCGCACAAGAGGGGGGGAAAGGTGGGATATAAATGTCATGTAAATGTAATGTAATAAAACATGGGTTTGATGAGGGTCTGACTGCACAGACTGATTCTATTTCTTTCTAACAAGGCAGAACTGGTAAGAAGTTTGAACTCAAATCACCCAGCCCTGTAAAGAAAGGTAACTAGAATGAAATGAAATGAAAGGCATTAATAATGCTCTAATAGGAGTAAAAGGCCTAACAGAGTGAGTGAATTAAATGACTGTAATATTCACAAAGGGATACATTACTTGGGATTCATTTCAGCACACCTCTGATATTCTGTAATTAGACAGTTAGAGTCCACTTTTAACTCTGTGAGATGGTGTGTTCCTCCCCATTAGCATTATTTCTCATTGAATTTAAATCCCTCTACTTGTTCTCATTCATACAAGATTGTGCAGGCATATGATCAATGTTAAAATATCTTCAAAGGTGCCCTCTGAATTGCAGTTTCTGAGGCTCCTTCCTGACCTTACTAACGTTCTATGAACTGGCATGTCAAAACTTGTATAGGAAATGTCCCCATGAAAGCTGGGGAACTTAGGGCAGTGGAGTCAATGAACTATCTTGACATGATGGATGCAATCAAGAGGCTGACCCACGCAACTCCATAAACAAACTTGGTGTCCCTTGCCAAGGTGCTGGGGAAGCACCTATCCAGTATCAGAGACAGCATGCCTATGTACACCAGTTGCTGGGGGACATGGGCGGGAGGGTGCTATTGCACTCATAGTCCTACTTTGGGGGTTTCCCACAGGCAGCTGGTTGGTTACTGTGTCAACAGAATGCAGGACTAGCTGGACCCTCGGTCCAATCTATCATGGCTCTTATGTTCTTCTTATATATGTACTGTTTAGAAGTTGACTCCATGTTTTCTCATAGTTCTGTCTAGGGATACTGGAGAATTTTGTTTGTCTCACATTTTTAAGTGAACCAACCTAATTCACACTTCCCGGACTAATGTGTGGATCAGAACCCAGTAATCCTTCGGGTTCTGCACTTCTCCAAATTTTGTGATGCAGTTCTCAGCTCAAACATCGTGTATAAACCCTGCATACGTTCTGGAAAGTTGTGTGCAAAACTGTGTATATTAGGGGAATACATGCCCAGAATGTGTATGCTAAGGAAAGCTGTGTATGAAAAGAAATGTCATTTTTTAGTGAGGGGAGTTAAATTGCAATTTGCAAAAGGATGTGCAAACTGGACAGAACAGACTTATGACTGAATACATGCAAAACTGACATGGACTACATATAGAGTGATTCATGCCTCCCTAGATCTAGCATATTATCAGAATCTGGAACAGATTTTATATATCTGAAACCCAGGTTTTACATATGATGGAATCCAAAGGATTTCTGAATGCTCTTGGGGATTCTCCAGTGGATAGAGCTGGTGATCCAGCCGAGGCCCTGGTTTCACTGTGGAACGGTGAGATGCAGAGGGCCATTGACTCGATAGCTCCCGAGTGCCCTCTCTGGCTCTGTAGAGCTGCTCTGCTCCTCGGTATACTGGGGAGCTGTGGTCGATGAAACAGGCTGGACAGTCCGCTACAGCGCAAATGGCGTAAGACTAGAAGCGAAGATGACCAAGCTAGGGATGTGAACGGAGCTCGATCGGGGGTGTGGAAGTGGGGCAAACTTGCCGGCCTTGACCCCCCCCCCCCCGAGCTCCACACGACTTAGCTTTCCCCAGCTTGGCTCATGTCCTCGTGAGTCGAGCTGGGAAAAGGAACTTCTGGGTCCCCGGCGCTACACATCCAGGTCCTTGGCGCTACGTTTAAAAAACAGGGTAAACTACCTTAAAATGGCCATGATTTGTGTAACTGGAGCTTTGTTTTTTATGTTAAAAACAGCATAAAATACATTAGATTCTAACATATTTTATGCTGTTTTTAACAGAAAAAACATAGCACCGCTTACGCAAATCTCAGCCATTTTAAGGAATTTTACCCTGTTTTTTATGTAAAAAAACGAAGCGCCGGGGACCCAGAAGTGTAGTGCTGGGGACCCGGAAGTCTGGCGAGCGCCTTGGTGAGTGCCTCAGCTGCCGCTCGCAGGGTGCTCGGGGCGAATCGCGCAGCGGGGTTGCTCACCGAGCACCCCACGAGCCGAGCACCGGGCTCAGAGTACATCCCTAGCGAGCATGCTCTAGAGCACATAATCGTGCCTATAATGCGTTACTTTGCTGCCTCCATTGCGTCCTAGAGTAGCCATCCAGAGGAGCTCTTTTGGGTGGTCCGGGGGCTGTTAACACTCTCCCCAGTGAATGGGGCCCTGGCCCCCTCCAAGTCCCACTGTGACCTCTTTGCATCACCCTTTGAGGACAAAATTGCTTGTCTCCACAGTGAACTTGATGCTGTTGTTAGCCCAATTTTGTGGGATCAGTTCAGTTGCTGCAGCCTGATGATGTGGACAAGGTGCAACCACTCCTGAAAAAACCCACTCTGGACCCAGTGGTATTTGATAACTATTGCCCAGATGCAAATACCCCTTTCTTAGGCAAGGTTCTTGAGAGTCCACCAGGAGAACAGCCTTCAGCGTGGTGGCTCCATTTCAGTGGAACTCCCTGCCTCTGGAAGTCAGGCAGGCTCTGACATTGTGCCGCTTTCAGCGCCGGCTAAAGACCTCCTTGTTCTGGGAAGCCTTGTCTGCTCTTCTACCACCAATGTAATTTTAGTTTGTTTTCAATGTATTGTTTTTCTTTCTTTTATCTGTTTTTGTCTTTTTATTGTTCACCGCTCCAGAATCTGCTTGATGTGGAGTGGTATACAAATACTGTAGATGATTTATTTATTTATTTATTTATTTATTATATTTATGAATTGCCCATCTGGCCAGACATCTGGCCACGACGATGATGATGATGATGATGATGATGATGATTATGATGATGATGATGATGAAACTCTGTCTCTACACCTAGACCTGATCAGGTAGGCCTTAATGCAGCCTTCCCTAACCAGGTGCAAGATGTTTTGGATTACAACTCCCAGTATTCCTGACCATTGACCATGCTGGCTGGGGCTGATGGGAGCTGCAGTCTAAGACATCTGGAAGACACTGGGAAGTTCATTCTGTTTGAGCCTGATGGGATTCCACAGTGTTTCCATTCCAGTAAGCACGGCAGACTGTAGCAGATATTTTCCCCAAATTCCAGAAATGTTCTGTGCATTTTTTTTCAGGTTCCACCATTTGCACAAATTGGATTTGGGGGGGGGGGATCATAGAATCATAGAATCATAGAAAATTAAAGTTGGAAGGGGCCTACAAGGCCATCGAGTCCAATCCCCTGCTCAATGCAGGAATCCAGGTCAAAGCATCTCTGACAGATGTCTGTCCAGATGCACCTTGAATGCCTCCAGAGTGGGAGAGCCCACGACCTCCCTAGGTAGTTGATTCCATTGTCTTATTGCTCTGACAGTCAGGAATTTTTTTCTGATGTTTAGGTGGAATCTAGGTTCCTGTAACTTGAGCCCATTATTCCGTGTCCTGCAAACTGGGATGATCGAGAAGAGATCCTTGTCCTCCTCTGTGTGACATCCCTTCAAATACTGGAAGAGTGCGATCATATCTCCCCTCAGTCTCCTCTTCTGAAGGCTAAACATGCCCAGTTCTTTCAGTCTCTCCTCATAGGGCCTTGTTTCCAGTCCCTTTATCATCCTTGTTGCCCTCCTCTGAACCCTCTCCAGTTTGTCTATGTCCTTCTTAAAGTGAGGTGCCCAGAACTGGACGCAGTACTCAAGATGAGGCCTAACCAGTGCCGAGTAAAGGGGAATTATCACTTCCCGCGATTTGGAAGCTATACTTCTATTAATACAGCCCAAAATTGCATTTGCCTTCTTTGCAGCCACATCGCATTGCTGGCTCATATTCAGTTTGTGATCTACCACAATTCCAAGATCCTTCTCACTTGTAGTATTGTTGAGCCAAGTGTCCCCCATTCTGTAACTCTGCATTTGGTTTCCTCTCCCTAGGTGCAGCACTTGGCATTTATCCCTATTAAATTTCATTCTGTTGTTTTCGGCCCAGCGCTCCAGCCTATCGAGGTCACTTTGAATTTTGTTTCTGTCTTCCAGAGTATTAGCTATTCCACCCAACTTTGTGTCATCTGCAAATTTGATAAGCATTCCCTGTACCTCTTGATCCATGTCATTAATAAAAATGTTGAAGAGCACCGGGCCCAGGACCAAGCCCTGTGGTACCCCGCTCGTTACCTCTCCCCAGTTTGAGAAGAAACCATTGATAAGCACTCTTTGAGTCCAATTCTGTAGCCAATTGTGGATCCACCTGATAGTTGTTCCATCTAGCCCACTCTTAGCTAGCTTACTAATCAGGATATCATGAGGCACTTTGTCGAAAGCTTTGCTGAAGTCCAGATATATAATGTCCACAGCATTCCCACAGTCCACAAGGGAGGTTACCTGATCAAAAAATGAGATCAGATTAGTCTGACAGGATTTGTTCTTGACAAATCCATGCTGGCTTCTAGTAATCACTGCATTGTTTTCAAGGTGCTTGCAGACTGACTTCTTTATAATCTGCTCCAAAATCTTCCCGGGGATTGATGTCAGACTGACTGGCCTATAGTTCCCAGGTTCCTCCTTCTTGCCCTTTTTGAAGATGGGAAGAACATTTGCCCTCCTCCAGTCGTCTGGCACTTCACCTGTCCTCCATGATTTCTCAAAGATAATAGACAGTGGTTCTGAGAGTTCTTCTGTCAGTTCCTTTATTACTCTAGGATGCAGCTCATCAGGCCCTGGAGATTTAAACTCATTCAGAGTAATCAGGTGCTCCTTGACCATTTGCCTATCAATCTCAAGCTGCAATCCTGCCCCTTCAGTCTGCACTTCAGGTTTTCCAGGGGGGTCATAGACCCTCTTTTGGGAGAAGACCGAGCCGAAGTAGGAATTGAACACTTCTGCCTTTTCTTTGTCTTCTGTTATCAATTTGCCATCCTCATTGCGTAGTTGAACCACCAGTTCTTTCTTCTGTCTTTTACTGTGCATCTTGAAACTTGGGCAAATGCAGTCTTATGTTTTTTTTTAAATCTCCCCCCCCCATATTTAAATTTCCACAAATTTACTTCCTAGCCTCCAAAAAATTGTGCAAATGGGTTTCTCCTTTATGTTACAAATATTTCCCCCCTGTCCTTATCAGTTTCCATGTATATTACCTGTAGTTAGCAATGTAAAGTGAGTGTGACCTTACCTGCTCTCGGGGGTGCTCCGGAGCACCCCCCGCCTGTTCTTGCCACACTCTCACCACTCGCAGTGCCAGGGAACCGGAAGTGATGGGTTTCCCGTTGCATCACTTACGGTTCCCTGGCACTGCGTTTTTAGCATAAAAACCAGGGCAACCCAACTTGAAACGGCCACAAATAGCAAATTGCGTCCATTTTGAGCTGGGATTCCCAGGTATTTATGCTAAAAATGCAGCACCAGGGGAACAGGAAATAGACACGCCGGGGACCAGAAGCTCCTTTCCCTGGCGCGTCTTAGATTGAGCAGCCCAGGTAAGCCGCGAGAGTCTCGGGGGGGCGAGCGGGCCACTTTCAGCCTCCCTCAAGACTCTCAGATCCATCCCTACCTGTAGTTAGAGGTGTACACGTACCTGGGGGGGGCACCCTGCCTCGCTGCAGTGGGGGCCCCCACCGCTCGATTCTCAGCAGTGTGGAGTGATTCTCTGCGCCACTCAAGCCACCCCCGCCCACCGTGACGGGACCCCGCACCGCTGCACCGGGACTCCGCGCTGCATCTTTTCCATAGAAACCAGGGCAACCTTGTTGTTTTAAGCCCTGTTGCCCTGGTTTCTATGGAAAAGACGCAGCGCGCGGTCCTGGCACGTCACTTCTGGCCAGCTGGAAGTGATGTGATGGGACCGTCACAGCGGGCACAGGTGGCTCGCCACGGAGAGGCGAGCGGAGCCTAGGGCCCAGGACACGGTAAGTTGGGCGGGCGTGAGCGGGGCCGATTTCAGCCCGCTATGCCCGCTTGAGGCGAGCGGTTACATCCCTACCTGTAGGTGATGTGTGAGGATTCCATTCGGGGGGATGGAAATCCCGTGAATTGGCTGGGCTCGACCCCCAAAATTCCATCCCCCTTACCTGCTTCCTCAGCTCAACTCGCGTTTTCCTGAGTCAAGCCATAGAAGCGACTTCTGGGTTCCTGGCAGGCCTCTTTCCACGTAGAAAATGCCATAAGATACGCCAAAAGTGCCCACAATTTGCATAACTTGTGCAAATTGTGTTCGCTTTTAACATATCTTATTTATTTATTTATTTATTTATTATATTTATACCCCGCCTTTTTTCCTGCAAGGAGCCCAAGGCAGCTTACATAATCCTCCTCCTCTTCCTCTCCACTTTATCCTCACAACAACCCTGTGAGGTAGGTTAGGCTGAGAGTCAGTGACTGGCCCAAAGTCACCCAGTGAGTTTCATGGCTGAGCGGGGACTAGAACCCGGATCTCCTGAGTCCCAGTCCAACACTCCCACCACTACGCCACACTGGCTATTTTATGGCATTTTCTATGTAAAAAGCAACCCTCCAGGAACCTGGAAACCCACCAAGTGGCTCGACACGCATCTGCTTTCAGCCCAGCTCAGTAGGTGCAGCAGCAGCAGTCTGCTGAGCCAGCAGCAGGTTGGCTCACCAGCCAGTCGCCCACCACTAGTTACCTACTGCACTTTGGTGTTCCCATTGACAGCTGTAACATACAAAGATATTGACATGGCAAGACTACACATACCAGACAGCTGTATCTGTGCCCTTGTACCGGGGGTGAATTAAAAAATGACCCCATTTGCACAGGTTTCAAGATTCACCCCCCCCCCAATCCAATTTGTGCAAATTGCCACTATTAAAAAAAAAAGAATCCACATATTGGATTGACTCACTACAAATCGAGTTGACACCAGCAGCGGGAAATGGAATGAAATCCACCAGGGCCAGACCAGAAAAATCCATTGAGTTTTCATCCCACAAATGGAATTTTCATACATCCTTAATAGGGAAGGCTGCCTTACTGCATGTCCTTTGAACTAGATTTGTTGCAGTAAAACTAAACAGTTGCCATGAACACTTATCTGCATTTTCCTGGGCCCATGAAGAATCTAACAGAATTCTGACAATCAGCCTTGAATGTGGCTTGTGTGGAAGGAGGTTTCTGAAGGCCCAAACCTGTTTTGTAACCATATTTAGGTGAACAGATCCAAAATCCAGAGCAGCACTCTCAGAGATGAAGCGAAATATTAGAAGTGTAGTACATTGCTAAGTGCAGCTGGGAGGTCATGACACATGAGTATTTTTTTCCTCTACTGCTTGATGGCGCAACCACAGGGTTAATGTTAGGGCATAGATTCCTCCTTTGCCATGAATGGCCTGGCCAGATTTTCAACACCCATGATAAATCTGAGCATTTCTCCTCTCTCACATATATCTTGTACCCAAAGAGTATCTGTTTCTCTAAATCTGACAAACAAACAAAAAAGGGAAGCTTGCAAGATTCACATTTGAAAGACAGGAGTCATTATGACCAGTGATGGATGTGTTTGATACAGCCAGATAACCTTCCCCTCCAAAATTACTAAGTAGATAATTTGTAGCTGTTGAAGCATTAGAACTCCATTTCCCCTCTGATAATCTATGAACCCAATCACATCCAGGATTTCGTACTGTACTAATAAAATGGCTTGCAAAGGTCCTAAAAATAAGAAATTAATTATTAAAGTTTCCTGTTCCAGTTTAAATGAGAAAGTCAGAGTATAATGGATTAGGAAATACAATTTTCCATTTTTATATTTAGAATCTCTTTTTCTGAACTCAATCTATCAGGCTGCTTCCTCTATTTCTCTCTCTCTCTATCTTTGTCTCTGTCTCTCTCTCTCTAATGGCAGTAAAACTCTAATTATATTTCTTGACACTTTAATGCAAAACTATAGTAACTACTTTAGGAAAAATATTCATTTTATTTATTTTCCTTCTCCCCGTTCCTTCACCAAAATTGACAGATAACACAATTTAAATGTTAGCAACTAAGTAAAACAGAGATAGCCACAACTTAATGGCAGTAATACAAGTGGCACTTAGTTGTGTTCAGATTACTGATGGTAACTGGTAATTAAACTTCAAACGAGCCATTAGATTTTGGAATTCAGATAAAAAATTTCTAAATACGATAAATGCTATTGTGTCTTAGTACATTTTACTGCACCAGTAGTACTTTATGGCATAAAGCTCCATGTTGGCACTGCTGAGTTTAACCAGTTTTACAGTGGGTTTGCAATGCTTATTGCTCAAAAATACAAGTGGGAACTGCAACAAAATGTTGCAGTGTGGAGTGCTGCAGTTCAAGATTCCAGCCACTCCATTCCATCCCCCCCCCCCAGTTTTCCACAGACAGTGAATCCACATTTCATGACCACTAAGTGAATCTACATCCCATGACCACTAAGCATGCTCAGTCATCATTGGGCTGTTTCTGGAGTTTCTCCTCCTTAGGGTTTTTTAATATATATATTTTATATACTTCTAAGAACCGTGGAATTCTGCCAAACTTGTGTGGGTGGTGCCATTTTGGTTATGTAATCAACCACACTCACAACCTGAACAATGGAAATACTTTTAAATACAGTCTGTAATTTGTCAAAGTCCTGGACACAGAGCTCACACAGAGCAAAGGAAACACTCTTCAAGGGAATTTTAAGGCTTTAAGTACTGGTGGGTAAGCCCAGTGGTGTGCCAAACCAAAGGAAAAAGTAACCGTGCTACTCCACAGATTTTCTAATAGTTTGTCTGTGGAAGTTCCCTAACCCAGCCCAAGACAAAAACAGAGGCTTTCATTGTAGAATCACCTAGCTCCAGGGGAAACTGGTGAGTCCTGTGTCAGTGGGGCTCCTTATCCATTGCAGATTTTATTCTGAGCTTCATGGCACTGTACTCCATCCCCAAAATAGGTTCACTACCACGGAGCACCTATAAAGCTTGGAATAAAAGCTGCAATGGATAAGGAGCCCCACAGACAAAGGAGGCACCAGCCTCCCCTGCCTACCTCTCCCCTAGCTTATCTTTCTTGACCTCTTCAGTTCATGGTGAGATTACAGTATTTGCATTGAACAACCAAGGATTTTGGGAGGAATCTTTTTTTTTTTTGTCTTTAATGACTTGCCATAGCCTAAAGAGGTCAAGGAAAATAAACTAGTTGAGTTAGCAACCTTTAATGAAAGTTTCTGCTTTTGTCTCTTGAGCTGGGTTAAGAAGTTTTCCCCGAACCTGGTTAGATAGATTGTGTGGGGTGGTACAGCTCCTTTTTTCATGACGCTTGGGAGCATCATTGGGTTTGTCCAGCAGTCCTCAGAGACTTAAAATGCTTCTTGGCTTGCATTTGTTTTGTTCCACAACAATTTACGTCTAGGGGATGATAAGAAATACATTTCAGTCTGTTTTTGATCAGAATTGGCCCAATCTACACCTCTGGAACCAAACATGGACCCAAATGCAATCTGAAGTCTGCACATTTCCAAGATCATTATTTATACAATAACAAAAATGTTATTATTCATACAATAACAAAAAAGCATACATTTGAAAAATGCACGTGAAAAATGTGTAAATTTGAAAAATGTGCACAAATATTTTTAGTCAATGGGAGAAAATGTGTACATTTAAAAAATTCACATAATTGATGAGTACATGTGGGCAAAGGTGTACAAAAATATGCACAAAATACACAATCCCATAGAGACACAAGGTGGAATGAGCTTTGATGTGGAAACTGGAAAACCTTGGTGAGTACAAATCCTTTGACTTGGATTCCTGCATTGAGCAGTGGGTTGGACTCGATGGCCATATAGGCCCCTTCCAACTCTACTATTCTACAATTCTATGACTCTACACAGATTTTTCTGATTTGCACATCCCTATATGTGTCCAGCACTTAGACTAAAAATAGATATCTTTTTAAGCAAATGTAATACAGCGCAACCTACATTATGAGTTGTTAGAGAAGTATCAGTGTGAGAGGCCAAAGCAAATTTTCCAAAGAGTCACCATTATTAGGAACCCCCTTTACAAATCAAAATGAGGGCCATTTGCCCATCAGCAATCAAAATCAGTCAAAACTGTGACTGCTCACCAGAATCCAACTTCATTAAGTAAGAAGAAAAATTATCATTGTAGCTGGTAAACATTCTTTGTTAGTCATTGAAACTTCAGTATTCTTAGGGGGAAATCTGAAGGCTTAGCTCAAACACCAAGCACTTTGTTATCCCACCCTAGTTCCGGTCTAGATAACTCTAAAACTATATCATTCAAATATAAATTAAAAAGTAATGGGACCAAAAGATACCCTTGTTTTAGCCCCTTTATTGGTAGGGATGGGTTCAGTTAAGGAACCAGAAATCCTCACTCTTATTCTAGTAGTTGTGTTGGAACTTGGAATTAAATTCCTTAATCAAAAACAAGAGGTGTTTACCTACTTACCTTAGTTCTGTCACTAATGTCAAAAGTATCCCAAACTAGCTAAAGGTTCTGTGAGAAACACTTATAGCTATGCTTAGCATGGCTTAGGCATTGACTTAACATACCTAAGCCAATTGAAATCAATGGACTTAATTGCATCTAGCTCTGCACAACTTCAGGTTGTCAAAATTTCTATTTACTCCATTAGTAAACAAATGTCCCAGTAAAAGAGAGAGAAAAATGGAATCATTTCAAAGTCCACTGAAACTTTTCTTCAGTTATACAAGAAAAAAAACTATGAAAGTTCCCTGTGTTAAGCCTACCTTCCTTTTGAGGCTTTAATATTTGACACATGGAATCACTTTGGTGCATTCATTTTCAAGACGTGCACCAGGTTCAAATGGAGGCATTAGAATTCTGAACACAATGCCACCGTGTGTCCCATAACAGACTAAATTGCCTTAATTATTAGTTTAAAATGTGATTGAGGGGAAATCATTTCCTGAGAATGACTGTGCAATAATTGAAAACAATATTGACACAATATAGTAAGTAAACAAAAACATTTGATTAAAGCATGGTTATGCAATCAAGGCAATGAATATTCATAGCTCCCCTGGTAGGTAGCTAATGTCTCTTCCCTAACAGAATCATCTCCACTCCAAAAAGATACATCACATGCATCTTTTTTGTTGTTGTTCCACAAGATGGATATGCTAATTAGGACAGAGATAGAGAAAAAACTAAAGCTAGGGCAAAAATGATGTCGGCTGTCATCTTCAGGCAAGACGTACCGATATCATTAGTAGGGTGTTTTTTTTTAAGTTTACAGGTGTGTGCAACGGTGTGACTAGGGATGGCCAAATACGCCAGTTTCATTTTTTTTAATCTCAAGTACTTTCTTTCTGGAATATGAACTGATACAAAATTCTCACCCATCTGCACTAACCAAATTCAAAGAGGTACAACTATTCCTAGCATGGAGAGGGCCATGATGTACCTGTCTACCATATAGCTGTTAAAGATGAGGAGCCTGTCAGAAAAAAAGAAGTGGCAATCCTAATTGCCTGAGGAGAAGGAGCACTCTAGCCCCGCCCCACCCACCGTGTTCATCGCCCTCTACTTGTGGAGGGTGACTGTCTGAAGAGGAGAGACACCTCTACTTGTAGAGGCTCTCCATGCAATTGAGAACCCTGGTTTTCCTTCTCCTCACGTGTTCATTTTAACCCTTTCTTGAATGACCAAATAGGACTACAGTTAAAGCACCAGCTAGAGATTCAGGTAGAAGGAGCACAATACAGGAAATATGGTAAACTAACTTTCTATCCATGCTCAATAATCTCTAGCATTTCTACAACATACAAAAATGGTGGGTAAAGGAGGAAGATAAGATTGCATGCCAACCCACAGCACTAAGAATCAGCAGTCTTTTAGCATTCTGGATATATGGACACTGATGGCCATCGGTGAACACCTGGGGCAAAGAAAAGAGGAAGGAACAAAGAAAGGTCTGTCACTTTCTGGTTGAGCCAGTTAACAGCATTTTGTTATGGAGCTGGGGCAGAAGGTCACTTGACACATAAGGTATCAGTAAACTGATGTGGTGACAATGCCACCCGTTATAGATACTGTGTATCATTTAGGCAGGGAGATGAGAAGCTGACAGTGCCACAAAAGTTGGACATTGGTATTTCCAATGACTTCAGAGAAATTAATTCTGGTGCATACAGTATCTCCACATGTAGGGGGTAAGGGGTGCCAGATATGTGAGTATCACCTTTTGAGTACCAGGTTATGTCTAGAGATAGGAGAATCAGCAAGGCTGCAGCTTGTTAAGATTCTGCAGGCTCCGCCTCACTCCCATTTTTAATTATGAACTATTTTTCTTCTCATTTGAATAGAAAAAAGTGTTCATTTTGGAACACTTTTTTTTTTAAAAAAAATGTGCACCCCAAAATGCACACTTCCCCCCCTAGACTAAAGTATGAAAGTGCACATTTTTCTAATATAAATGCAAGTTCAGGAACATGTGAACTTTCCCCACCAAAAATGTGCTTGTGTTTGCATTTGGAGGTGTGAACATGGTAAATTCAAATAAAAAACGAAGCAAAAGGAAATCCTCAAACATCCCTAGAAATATCTAGATTACAAATAAGTGCCCAAACCTAGAAGCCAATGGGTTCAATAACTGTGCTCTTTCCCTGTACATGCTATTACATGCTTCCCACTTCCCCAAGCAATGAGACATTCCAGGCAGCAGTGCTACTGGTTTGGCTTTGGAGGAGAGATCACTGGAGACTCCATGGCGTTTTTGAAATATTTAGTTTCTTTTTAAATATACAAGTAATGCAGCCTTCCCTAACCTGGTGCCTTCCAGATGTTTTGCACTAGCTCCCATCAGGCCCAGCCAGCACGGCCAATGGTTAGGGATAACGGAAGTTCTAGTCCAAAACAACTGGAGGGAACTAGGTTGGGGAAACCTGAAGGAGAGCATAAATGGATGCAAGCAGCATTCGCAACACAGAAACGCAGCCAGGGAGAGGCACCTTGCACCCCAAGATGCTTCCAGCCTTAGTTCACAGGTCTTTCTCTAGCTCAGACCCCAACTACTCTTTTTGGCTACCAACACAGCTCATTCCCCTCCCCTCCCATTCTCCAGACTCTGGTGGGCTTTTACATTCCATGCATTCCAAAGAGATCCTCTGTCTATCCCCAAACAATTATCTTCCATTAAGTTGACATCTAGGAGACATTCTAATCTCCCTAACAAAGGAAGGGGGCCCACTCCATGGCTGTCCATGTTTATCTTCCATTGAGATCAATGCCAAAATGCCTATCGATTTTGATGGTACTGGGCTACACTCTTTGGGCCCAATTAAAAAATCTGCACATGCTCTGCACATACTGCTATGCATGAAGATCACTCTCTTTGCCTCCACGTGATGAACATATGATCAACACTATAGTCTCTGGCAACACCGATAATCTGTTGTGGATGTGGGGAATGCCTATTTTGAGCTGATCCCCAACAGGTGGTCATATGCTCCAAGGTCGGTGCCTGGATAGTAACAGGACCAACACCCCAGAATAAGGGATGCTGTTTTTGTTGTTTGTTTGTTTTATGTACAGGTAGCTAACTAGGACAATCCAAGTAGAGAACCTCAGATGAAGACTACTGAAATGTAAAGAGAGAACTCAGCACAGGTTTTTCAAGTGCAAACCTGGCTTCATCTTAGCTGTGCAGTTGGCATTATAGATGTACACGCCAGTGAATCAAGTACTAGTTCAAATATAAGTCCCGTCCCTCCCCATGCTTCAGGTGGACAACTTGCCTTTTTGATTTTTAAAGTACCATATGACTGTTCACCTCACTTGTTTCCTAAAAGGAAACATGTTAAAAAAACAGCTGGAAAACTGCTCTGTGGATTTAGGTGGAGATGGGTTCATGATGTTGCATACAATATCCAATCAGCACCATCCACAGTTAGCTTCTGCTGCAAACTAGTACCCCTACTCCACCCGCAAATGCACACACATTGTGAACACAATAGGGCTACTTCAAAGTCAGTTTTGGTGTGGAGATTGTATGAGAATTTTATGTTCACATGATTTGCGAACATGCCCCATTCGTAACCCCAAATGTGAACACAAGCAGGAGAGCATGTTCTCTGAAAATGCTCACAAATTCTTGAACATGCATTTGTGCTCAGAAAAATGTGCATTTTCACACCTTTATTCTACAGGGGAGAAGTGCACGTTTCTGGTGTATTTTTAATAAAATGCCCATTTTTCCTGTTCAAAAATGCACACTTTCCCCACTCAAATGAAATGAAAAAAGAGTGCAAATGAACACAGGAAATGAGGTGTGACAAGCTTCAAATTGGTGTTTGGAGAATCTGGATGATGGAGAAAATCACTTTTTCACCCATCCCCACTTATTTTTATTTAGGCAACTCCTGTAAATACACTGTAAATCTGCTTGGAAACACTGTAATACATTGCTAGGAGTTATGCTGTAAAATAATATTACATTCTCCATTATATTCAAGTCTGCAGTGCCTTTAACACTTAAATCAGAAGGTCTTTATGCTCCCAATATAACTTCCTAAGAACAAAACCAGAACAGTGAAAGTTAATATCTGCACTTATAGGAAGTTAGGAGTCATACAGCTACAATTTCATTATCTCTTTCATGAGGTTGGCTACAATTTTGTTTCTGTTCTGCTTCAATAGTGCTTCATGGACAAAATGTTATATTTAAAAATGGGTGAGTCACTTCCCTTCTCCTTTTTATATTTGTGACTCCTTTTTTTTTCTTTTCTCTCCATGCAGAGGCTTTATAATATAAAAAAGGAACTTGATGATTAAACGATTTTCTGTCTAACATTAAGAAGATGAGACTAATTATGTCTTACCCACATGATCACTGTTCCGTAACTACACAGCTATCAAACTGTAACTGCCAATCAGATCATTTAATTTTCAGATCTCATATCATAATGAACTTCAATGAGGTTTTGAAACAAGAATATATCAGAAGCAGTTGGAAACCAGACAGCTTTATGGTATATTTTAACCTCCTGAGGCTTTGATATCTAATCCTCACCATCTTTAAAGGAATAAGAATAAAATAAGCTGGGATGTTTTTCGGCAGCTTGCGAGTTTTTTGGCAGCAATTTACTTAGGGTTGGAAAAGTTTGGGTTATTCTCAATAGTAAATAAATCTTAGGCAGGAAAACACCATTCTTTGCTCCAAAAGTCTTTTACCCCGTATAGGTGACTGTATAAGGTAGGGGTGTTGTTGGGGATGGGTCTCATGGAGCTGGTGTCTTGTCCTGGGTCTTTTCCACTATGTACCAGGTCTTTTGCACCACAGCCCTACAGTCTGCCCAATTCCCCTGCCTACCCAAAGAAGCCCAGACCTGCTGAGGGTCAATGCAGGTCCCTTTAACACCACCTTTCATGAGGTGTGGGTATAAAGCCAGAGGTGAGGGTCTGAATTGTATAACTAAATTCAGTGCATAGGGGTGGGAGTGAAATCCACCCCATTACTTGCCTTAGCACTGTGCACTTCCATGAATTCCCAGAATCCTGCTCACATGAGTGCAAAAGATAAACTATGCAGTTTCCCAAATGTATAATACATAAGTCAATCCTCATTGTTTAGGATGATGACCATGATTTATATAGTGTTTCAAGCTTTAGATTCTGTATAATATTTAGGTTAGAAAAGAACAAACTCTGTCTACAGCCTTACAGTCTAAAAAGCAGAGATGGGGAACCTCTGGCCCATGGCGGTTCCCCATCTGGCCCATGGAGCCTCCTTGGATTCCTCTAGGAGTGGGTTTTGGCCCCTTGAGGAATCTTTACTGTGATCTCTGATCTGTGGCCTGAGGCTACTCTTCCTAACACCATCTGAGTCCATTCATACATTGTGCACCACCCCCATGGGGCCCGACATGTGGCACGTGAAGCCTGGGACTTGGCTGGTGCTGGGAGCATTCCCCAGCTCTGCCCAAATCCATTCATGCACAGCCCCCGTGGTGATGATACATGGTGCATGAAGCCAGGGACTCAGCCAGTGTTGGGAGTAGTGGTTGCTCTTCCCAGCATTGGCTGATTCCCTATCTCCATGTCTCTCTCAGCATGGCAAAAGGCAAATGGGTGGGGCCATGACAGTAGTGGGTGGGGCCACACCTGCTGACATTATCCAGCTCACAGAGGGCCTGGTGGAGGATAATTCAACCCCCCACCCACCCAAAACAGGTTCTCCACCCCTGCCTGCCATAAGGATTCTGCACATGCATCTTTGAGGGGAAGGGATGCTTAAGTGCCTTCAGTAAGTGTGTGCATTGACATACGAACATGAAGCATTTTAGCTGAAAATCTGAATCCCTTCTCAACAGCTGCTGTTTCAGTCAATATCCCATGCATGTTTTGCTTTTATATTTTATAGACATCATCCTCCATATTAGGATTTTTATTGTTTTTAATATCATAATTGTAATTAGGATGGCCATGAAAATGGCTTGAGAGGAACACATGATAATGTATGACCTCCACTAATGCATCAGTTTTAACCTTGCTTTTACAATGGGCTAATGGGCTTGGATATGGCATTGACATTTTCTAGTAGGCAGGGAGCTATGGCTGTGTGTGTGGAGGAAATGTTGTGCATGCATGTGTGTGAGTGTGTATGCCTTACAGATTTATGATAATGAAAAGGTGCCTATTAGTACTCCAATAAATTAAGCCGTTCACCTTGTCCTGTGAGAATTGTTTTGCTCCCGCCTAGGCTTTTAACACCACCTTTCATGAGTGTGCAACTCCATCCATGCTGGATAGAGTCCTCTCCATTTGGGGACAAGTTTGATCTATCTCACAGGAGACCCTGTGACCTGATGGCCTGGCAAAGTGAGAAAATAGAAACTTACTTGATAACAGTGTGCTCAAGCATCAGAAATCATACTGCATGCAACCTCTCTCAGGAGCCCAACAATTCAAACATTACATGCCAGGTATTTACAAACACCATCTTGAGTTCAACTTTCAGAGGTGAAACCTGACATGGCTGACTTGTAAATAAAACAAATGATATTGTATATATGTTGCCAGCCTACATTAACTATGTTAGGTAAACGTGAGAGGTGATTTTTCTGTTTCCTTCCCCAGGGCAGGGCAGAAGCATTTTTGTCAAAGTCAACGGATTGCAAAATGTACACAGATCAGAAATATGACTCATTGTTTTATACACTTCTGCCATTCTTTTGGAGACAATAACCACCCATCTACCCACCAATCATTAAGGCTTTGTTTTTGGTCACGTGGTCTGGAGGAGAGATGATGGAGAAATTCATTTGGTCCACATTTCAAAGTGAACTGACCTTATTTGCACTTCTTGGACTAATAATACAGTTATCCTTCAGATTATGGATTTTTCTGAATTTTGCAATGCTGTTCTCAGCTCAAGAATTTTTTTAAAAACGAAGAATAAATTAGGGAAAGTTGCTACAAAAATGGTTACGCTAGGGAAAGTTGCATGTTGGGCCTGTGAGAACCACTGTTGAACCTGAAGATGTCTTCCATTTTCCTTGGGCCTGAGAGAGGCCTAGAAAGCATCTTAGCATCTCCCTCTTCTTCCTGCATGTCTGTCTCTTGGCATAGCCAAATACAAGAGATAGGTCAAAGGATGGTCAAGCTACTTCAATGAGTTCTTGGCATGCGAAGCAAAGAGAGATACCCACGCTTATTACTGCTCTTAAGCCTGCTATGATGGGAACCAGTAGCAGGTGTGGGTACCAAGCCCCATCACGAATGCTTATGCCAGTATTACTCATCTTGCTCATTAACTTAGCGATGATGTTTTACTTAGCTGCCAGTTTCAAATGCTAATAATCACGTGTATAACCCAGCTGCAAGTGTTAGGTGTAAACAGCAAAAATGTATAAGAAGCTGCTGTCTGCTTTGTTTGGCGTTCGGACTTTGAGCGCAGAGCGGCACCTGCAAGCCACACCACTGTCTGATCCAGCTGTCCTGGGTGTGCGTGTATGTTGTAAGTTACTCAATAAACTTTTCTCCTTGTAAGCAAACCTGGAGCTGACTCATAGCTTCCTCAGGATCTGTTCTAAAAGTTCTGAAAGGCCCATGGCCGGGGGCCGAAACATTGCATATGAAACAGCTTGCTAGTACAGCGGGGAATTGACTGAACTTCATCCCTGATGTAGTAGTTTCCATTTAGTTTTCGAAAAGGTCTTCATGGGAGTGAATGCTGAAAACTGGTATTCCCCCATTTGCAGGCTGAGAGGTATATTACTGAGGTGTGTACCAACCCCCACATTTGACTTGGATACGGCCAAATTTTGTTCAGGTTGAGACAGAGGCTGCTCTCTTCAACTCAGGTACCAATCCTCACTTGAGACTGGAAATCAAAGCCTTGCTGGCCTGCCTCCCACTGACTCATACTCATTTTGGCAGCTTCCATGCACAGAAAGTCCATGTTCTTATCTGTGTACATAGAGGGTACGGACCATAATAACCTGTAGGCCATTCACACAGTACTGAACAAGTGGAGGACGACGAGCAGAAATGCCTTAACATGCACTCAGCTTGTCTGGGCGCTGAAGGATATTGCAGGTGGGGAGGGAGAGACCGGTGGGCCTACACGTGCCATCAACGCATGTCAGGTCGGGTGAAGGATGAGGCTTACAGGGCGATATTAGCCCATGGAGACCCACCCTCACCCTCCTTGGATTTTCTGGCTCCCTCCCTCCCTGTATGCAGTGTGGGTTTACCTGGTCAACTTTCGGGGGGGGGTGCGCTGAGTAGGAATTTTTGGCAGGCAGCCTGATTGACCAAGGGCTTGTTTGTTTGTTTTGCCTACTCCACACTGTTAGAGGGGACGGGTAGTGGTTGTTTATAGGTTAATGGTTGATTTGGTCACATTTTGGCAGGTAGGCGTGGCATGGACATATTTTAGTTGGGGTTAGGGTTGGTGAACATCCATGGGCACTTTTATGGTGACTGGCAGTTCTGGAGGCTTCATGCTCAGGGTTTTGCAGCCCAGTGTGGAAATGCAGATTGCCTTTGGGGCTACCTCACCTTGCCCACTCGGAATTTTGCGGCCCCAGGAGGGGGTAACATGGGAAAGCCTCCCTACATTGGGATGGTATAAGCCTAGGGGGTGGTGAGTGGATAGACACCACCTGACAGGGCTAGGATGTCTCACCCAATATAATTACAAGCTAGTTGCCTGTAGAGAGTAGAAGCTTGCACTGCCCCCCATCCTTTGCCGATCTGTTTTAAATAAACGTGGGCCAAGCTTACATCAAAGTTCTGTGTTTGTCTCATTATTTCAGCCCCCATTTCACTCGCAATTGTGCCCGCTGTCTCTGCTCTCCCAACATCCATATGGTCAATGTCCCTTTTGAACAGAGCCTGCGTGCACTGGTTTACTCCACAAGATTGGAAACCCTGCAAAAAGCACTTTAAAATGATCTGCCTTCATGTGTTCATTATCTTCCCATACTATGTGAATAGGACTTGGGGTTTCTTTGCTCCCTGTGACTGAACAGTGGTGTACATGAATTTATTTGGAAGCAAAAGCTGATTCATGTGGCCATCATCAAGTACATGTGACTCAAGCTGGATAGCCACTCAGTTTCTCAGTTTACAGCATTTACTATATGAAAAAATACAGCAATAGCCACCTTCATATTGATGATTATCTTCATTTGAAGGTGTAAAACAGGAGTGGGCAATCTGTGACCCTCCAGATGTGTTGGCCTACAGCTCCCATCATCCCCCACCATGGGCTATGCTGGCTAAGGCTGATGGGGGTTGTGGGCCAAAAGGTCTGGAGGGCAACAAGTTACCCACCCTGAGTATAAAATCTAACAAGCACCAGAAAGTGAATCAATATATAACATCATGCATAGGGAATTCCAAAAAGTAATTTGATGGTGGGGTGAATGGGGATTAAACAAGGCTCCTACGAAATCTTAAATATGTGCTGCTTAGCATTACAATTACAGATACAGAAATTAAAAATGGATAAAGTTGCTCTCCAAATATTAGGTCTGGATTTATAGAAAATTAGGTTTCCACCTGTTGGGTTTTTGAGATGAGTGTTTCTGCTTTGTTAGTAGGGACAAGTTCACTTTCTGTTTTAGAATCATTTTGTTGTTAGTCTTTTAATTCTGAGAATTTCTGACTTTAATGAGAACATCACTGTGGGTAGAGCAGTGGTTCTCAAAGAGTGTTGCAAGCATAGTCTTTAGATGTGAAAATAAGTCTCACAGCTTTGACACCACCGTTGCCTAGCTGGAAGTGCTTAATGGCTTTTGATAGCTCTTGACTACTATGTATTGCACACATATGTTCCCCCTGATCCAGTGTGCATATTTCTAACTGAACAGATGTTACAAAACACTGTACGTCCTCCACTACTCTCACCCCACATAGAAATGGAGACTTTAAAAGGCTAACCCTGGAACCTCCTGTCATGGGGAAATGAGGAACATGAAAAAGTGAGGCAGACAGAGCCAAGTTCATGTTTGGTGAGCACTAAAACAACAAGTTGTGTATCAGTAGTTAATCCTTAAAACATTTTGTCCTTTCAAAAACACATCAAATAAAAGCAATTATTTTAAAAACAACAACAACATTAAAACAGCAAAAATAAATCATGCAATATGTAGTTGAGCCGACATATTAGATTCAGCACTATTCTGCAAAAGCATTGTCTAGGATAGAAATGGCACTACAATAATTTTAAAGAACATGCCATCCAAAATACATTTGAAGCCATAAATAAATGAATAAAAGGTGAAAGAGGTTGACGAAG
Organism: Shinisaurus crocodilurus; assembly: GCA_021292165.1. Lineage (NCBI taxonomy): Eukaryota > Metazoa > Chordata > Lepidosauria > Squamata > Shinisauridae > Shinisaurus > Shinisaurus crocodilurus. Next base: position 29,441,037 of record CM037876.1, read on the forward strand.
GGTGCAATCCAATTGAGATGCCTGTACGCCCCTGAACTTGGAGGATTATGGGCATCCTATGCAGAGTGGGAGGAGCAATGGAGGTGATCGTTGCCACTCACTCCTCCCACTCTGCATTTTAGCTAGACAGCCGTTTTAAGTCTTCTAGAGAAGGTGTCATCCTGGCCGCTCCAGTCTCCTTCCCTCCCCACCCCTCCTCCCTGCCCCCCTTTAAGCCCTCTCCAAGGTCACTTTTCCAACCTCAGAGAGGAGCCAGCATGGTTCTTTCTGCACCGGCTGTGAGGAGGCAGCGGAGGGGGATTGGACTGGAGCTCCGATCCCCAACTGTGAGGTTGAAGTACTGCCTCTGACCTTGGAGCAGGGAATTCACACAATCTTATGCCCCAATGTCTATAGGGGCTGGGGGAGAATTTTGTTTGTCTGCACTTTTAAGCGAACCAACCTAATTTATATTTTCCAGACTAATACGTGGATCAGAACACAGATGTGCTTTGGACTGCGCATTTCCCAGAATTTTTTTTAAGCAGTTCTCAGCTGAAATATTGCATACAAAAATGCACATATTACAGAAAGATGCATGCAAAGATAAATACAAATTTGTGTGTGCATGTCTGCGCGTGCATGTATGTGTGTGATTTTTAAAAAAATCAATTGACAGAACTGATGAGGAAATTTGAGAATGGACTTAAGATAGAAAACATGTGAAAATGACAGAGTAAAAATAGACTGATTCATCCACCCCTAAAAAAGGCACCCACTAGGGATGGGTGAATTAGCAATGTTCAAGATCATCAAGGTTTTCCATTTTCCATCTTGATACTTGTTTTGCCTCGTTCTTGCTCCTGAACACAAGCATCTCCCCCACCCCCACAGAATAAGTGCACACTTCCAAACAGGAAAAATGTTAATTTTTCCAAGCATGCACATAAATGCACACTTTACCCCATTGAGTAAAACATGAAACTGTATCCTTTTTAAAAAGAAAAATGTACATTTTAAAGTATGCATTTTTTCAAAAAGGACGCAATTTGCAAACACTATTGCAACCCCAAGAATGTGCAATCTTTTTCCAAAATTGAGATCCCATTCTCATTCCATTTCTCCGTTAGGAGTGGGACATTTCCAGCTGTTTTTCTTGTACATCCCTGTACTCACCATGACGTTTCATATCAATAGATTGATGGCAAGATTGTACTTATGACTAAGCAGTTTCCCAAATCTCCCAAATCCCACTCTAACCATAACACCACACTGGCTCTCACTGCACCACACTCATGCACTATAGTATTGGCACTTCTCAGTAGATGCTTGTCATTTTCTGCTGAAGATTGCTAGTACCTTGATCTCCATGTACAGTGTTCCACCTTAAATGCTGGTCTCTTCTGCCAGACACATAGCAGTCTTAGATAAATGAAGGTAGAAGATTCCCCGTAAGGCATGTATTGCAGCCAGCAAAATGGACTAAATTCAAGGAAATACTCACGATGTGACCATTTTTCACATGTCCTATCCTAGACTTCAGAAGAGAATTGTTCCCTGCAGGGTACTGTTCCAGTGCTTCACTGAGTCTCGCTATATAAATGTCTCAAGTGATGCAAACTTCTCTTGAAAGATTAGTCCTCAGTCTAATAGAGCCATCATTAAGATTCTCATCTTATATTTTCATTGTCTTAATTTAGGGATTCATGGAGCAACTCATTGAAATCCAAGTGCAGTAAATCACTTTGGCCAGATGGTATTCATAGGGGGTTTGGAAAGAAATAAAGTGCAAAACAGTAAGGAGAGTGACAATAATAAATCATCATCAAAAATAGCAGCTGTTTCTTTAAAAGTGGAATATCTAACCTGGTCCCTCTATTTAAAAACAGCACTGAAGGGAAGAGAGTTTTCAGAAATGATGGCTTTATGAGCCTCATATCTGTTCCCAGTAAACTTGCAAGGAATCAGAATCACTTAGATCAGACTGAAGAGGTCATATTTCAATCAATCACCCACCAAGATGCTTCACCTTAATGGATTTATGGCAAGTGTGCACTCATGACAGCACATTCTTCTCTGCTAACGTCTGCATTATTAGAGGCTATGCTGTTCTCTAGACTGTGGTCTAAGATCACACAAACTGACCTCTTCATAAATGGTCAGATTCTATGTGGAGTGGACCAGATGCTCAGATTCTAGTGTGGAGAAAGTGGATAGAGATGAGGCAGTCTGTCTGTCTGTCTGTCTGTCTCTCTCTCTCTCTCTCTCTCTCATGTAATACAAGGCCCTGATGTCATCCAGTGATGGTGGATGGTAGGAGAGTCAGGACAGAAAAAAGATAGTACTTCTTCACACAGTACATGCATTATGGCATTTGTGTCCACAAGATGTGGTGATGAACACAAGCTTAGATGACTTTAAAAGGGGTTGAACTCTCATATGCTTCCTTTAGCCCCAGAGGTGCTCAGTGACAGGTACACTGCCACCCATCCCAACTGGAAATGGGAGACTGACCAAGAACTTCTGAGGCAAACTCCAAATCACTGGTTACTTTTTTGCCCCTTCTAGCACAACATTTTGACTCCTGCCAGCTAAAGGGGACCCACAATGTGTGGGGATTGTGGGGAAGGATACTTGTAATATGTGATAGTGAAAAGGTGCCAGGCTTCCAGCTGACCCAAGCCCAGGGGACACTTCTTTGGAGAAGGAGGAGGAGAAGGCTTTTGATCCCTCCCTCCCACCTCATTCCCAAAGAAGACATGGGACAACCTGAGGAATACTGTGGCAGGAATGACTCACCTGTGGTCCTGAAGAATCCCTTTGACACCACCCCTGCTGTGGTTCTAGAGTCTCATCCCTTGTCCCATGGCTCTCCAAAGTACTGGTGGCAATGAACAAAATGGGACACATAGTTGTCATCAGAGCACCCACTTGGCTGCCAGAAGACCATTTTGCACAAGGTTTACTCAGGAGGAAGGGTCTACTCATTAGGAGGAAGACCCAGCCATAGCCGATGAAGCAGACCCATTTGCAACTGGTGAATCAGGGTCAGCAAGTATATAAGTCTTTGCCCAGACCCTCGCTAAGTTAATAGCTCACATTGGGCTACTTTGCTCCAGCTGTATGCTCAGGACAAGAAGGAACCCCACAGAAATCACTGTGTCTGAGGCCCACAAAATCTGAGCCAGCCCAGATCAATAGGAGTGAGATCCATATCCCTTTGATTTTATTGGAAGAGATAAACATGAGCTCTCTCCAATTGAAATCAATGGAGTTAATAATGCATAACTTTGGTTAAATGGACCCTTTGAGATTTATAAAGTTTTCAGTGAATTTTAATAGAAACCAGTGCATTCATTACATACACATTGATGATGTAAATGTGTTTCCCCCCCCTTCATACATGTGTATTGAAAAACCCAGTGTCCCTGTAGTAGAGGAACACCCCGCAGTGTATCTCAGTGCTACCATCACAATGTCAAGTAAACCCCTCAGATTATCCCTCTAACAGAACATATGGAGGAAACAACCTGTTGGTTATTCCACCTTTGTCCCCAGGGGGGGGGCGATGTAGGTTTTCCACCACTGTGCCCTTTTTAACTCCTTGAGACTTGGGTCTATGGACAAGGCTGTCTCAACTATAAAAAACACACACATAAAAATACCCTTAACCATAAAACCACTGCAACCAAAATAAACCCTTTGTATCTAATATACCTCAGTAGCCCAATAACTAAGGCATAGGCATGAGATTGACACCACCACTAGACACAAGATGAACAAAACTAAGGTTTATTAAGGGAATAATATACACAACGAAATAGAGTATTACTTGTCAAATAATAGGGTGGATTGCTTAAATACACTTCAACTAAATATCCATGGTTACTATACCTAATAAGAGAGACTCCCCAATCCCAGCTAATAATCTCCCAATAGCTTTCCCCTTGAATCAAACGCCTCCACATTCCACCCCAGCCAATCCCTTACAAACAAGAACAAATGTTACACAGGACAGGAGTCTTTTTCCTTCAGCTCTTACTTATGCCTCTGACTTTTGGGATGATGATACTGTTTCAGGGACTCACACTGAAGCCCCTCTGGACAGACCTCTGACTGAATCCTCCTGGTGCTGGGTTCTGCTACCCGCCTTAAATCACACCCCAACTTCACAGCATGGCCTCCTACTCTCCACAGCCACCAGCTCTGGGTCCCAGGTCTCCTTACACAAGAGTTCTCTCAGACTGACTCTCTTTCCCCAACTCTGAGCACTCTCCCTTCAGCTAACAACCATTAACTTTAACTCCAAGTCCCCTGTCACCAACTGACTCCAACGGACCCTAATAGTCTCTAACAGACTTCTCACTGACCTTTATAAATTTCCTGGCCAATCATGTTCCTTATAGAACTCCTAACTGCCAATCATTTTTGTTGATCCACTTGACCAGGGGCCTTCAAGTTCAAACTAAGGCCCGCGGGCCACATCCGCCCGCCTTGTCTTTTTATCCGGCCCGCAGGCCAATTGTTGGAAGCAGACTTTTTTTTAACTCTTTCGCTTCAAGCGCCGATTCTTTTAATTCTTTTCCATAATATGGAAAAATTAGTGGTGGTGTTTTACCTCTTATGTATGAGCTGATGTAGCTAAGTCAGATTTCTAATGTTTCAAAAATGCTACTTTGGATTGAAGCAGAGTATGCTCATTTGTGTGATGGCAAAAACAAAAGTATATTCGTGTTAGGCATGAAACAATTGTGCAGCTATATATGTAAATACCACCAGCCCTGCCAGGAGTATTCATTAATATTCCCTCTTCTTCCCTCCCCATTCCTTTTTCCTTGTGTGTCGTGTCTTTTAGATTGTAAGCCTGTGGGCAGGGACTGTCTTGTTAATTGCTGTAAACTGCCCAGAGAGCTTCGGCTATTAGGCGGTATAAAAATGAAATAAATAAATAAATAATAAATAAATAATAAATAAAATAACTTTCCATTTAAGGGGGAAAAAATTCACCCCTATCAAGTAAAAAAAAAGGACCCAGGTCCTTTTTTTTTACTTGATCCATTAGATCATATTTTTTTCAAACTATAGTCCGGCCCCCCAACAGTCTGAGGGACAATGAACTGGCCCCCTGTTTAAAAAGTTTGAGGACCCCTGCACTTGACCAATCCAAACAAAGGTATCTTCTTCCCCTAGACATCTTAAACTCAGCCTGAAGCCTCCCTTCAGAAGCCACCGTAACCAACTGTTTTAGACTGAATACACAGTAACATAGCTAGGCCTCTGGTCTACTCAGTTACATTATAATATCACAGAGGTCACACAACGTATATAAACGTAACACACAACATGTGAAAACAGTGTTTCTTCACAGTCCCAAACCAATGAAATCTTATTCTCCCATTCGTCTGGCTCTTGAATTTTCAACAAGTGTTGCCCACACATGGTCTGGCATATCTTTGCAGTCATAAGGCAGAACTAGAAACTTACTTCTAAAAAAAAAAAAAAAGATTCTCAGGAAGATGAATTCTTTGCCCTTGTGAGATGCCACCTCCACACTGTGTCCACCTTCTCCAGCCCACCACCTCCTGTCAGCGCTTCAAAAATCTACACTCTCTTAATCTCCTTCACTGCCACCAACCTCTTCTGGGTAACTAATTCAGACCACTCCTTTTATGTTTTTAAAAGGAAAACAAGTTTATTTATTTACAATGAAGGGTAGGGAAATGGATAATGTTAATAGATTCTAAATGTTGAACCCCCTCTCTCTCAGACTCCCCTCAGACTTCTCACAAAAAACCCCTCTCTCTCCCCTCCTCCCTGAGACTCCCCTCTTGAACAGCACCACCCACAGTTTTTATAACACAGGCTTCATCCGCACCCCCTTCTCACTCTCTCAGCCAATCAGCAGACATCTCAACAATCATAGAATCATAGAAAAGTAGAGTTGGAAGGGGCTTACAAGGCCATCGAGTCCAACCCCCTGCTCAATGCAGGAATCCAGGTCAAAGCATCCCTGACAGATGGCTGTCCAGCTGCACCTTGAATGCCTCCAGACTGGGAGAGCCCACAACCTCCCTAGGTAGTTGGTTCCATTGTCTTATTGCTCTGACAGTCAGGAAATTTTTCCTGATGTTTAGGTGGAATCTGGGTTGCTGTAACTTGAGCCCATTATTCCGTGTCCTGCAAACTGGGATGATCGAGAAGAGGTCCTGGCCCTCCTCTGTGTGACATCCCTTCAAGTACTGGAAGAGTGCGATCATATCTCCCCTCAGTCTCCTCTTCTGAAGGCTAAACATGCCCAGTTCTTTCAGTCTCTCCTCATAGGGCCTTGTTTCCAGTCCCTTTATCATCCTTGTTGCCCTCCTCTCAACCCTCTCCATGTCTACGTCCTTCTTAAAGTGTGGTGCCCAGAACTGGACGTAGTACTCAAGATGAGTCCTAACCAGTGCCGAGTAAAGGGGAATTATCACTTCACTCGATTTGGAAGCTATACTTCTATTAATGCAGCCCAAAATAGCATTTGCCTTCTTTGCAGCCACATCACATTGCTGCTGGCTCATATTCAGTTTGTGTGATCCACCACAATTCCAAGATCCTTCTCACTTGTAGTATTGTTGAGCCAAGTGTCCCCCATTCTGTAACTGTGCATTTGGTTTCCTTTCCCTAGGTGCAGCACTTGGCATTTATCCCTATTAAATTTTATTCTGTTGTTTTCAGCCCAGCACTCCAGCCTATCGAGATCTCTTTGATCTCTACAATCCTCTCACACTCCCCCCTCCCCTCACATACTCACAGCTATAACACTTTGCCCATGGTCAGGGGCATGACAGTCTTCCTCTGGAAGGCATGGTGTACTTTTCCCTTTCATATCTGGAGGGTTGGGAGGAGGGGTTCTATGGAACAGGAAATTTGAAATGCCACCAGAACTATGTAAGTTGTAGTGATTTGATACAATCACAATCCCCACATTGTGAGCCCAAATAGTGTTAGCAATAAGAATAAGAAATGCATCCATCTTGCCCGTCCTAAGGGAAAACACCATACTACATAAACAACAGCCTGTGCCTCCTGCGCAGTTCCAAACTTAACTTGCCATTCTACAAGCAGAAAAACAGGTCATCATAACCCTGTACCAGCCTTACCAAAAAAGGAAAAGAGACCCTTCTTTCCTTTTACCTAATCAACATCATAATAACAATTAATAATGCAAGCGAATGCCTCTGCTAAAATGCAGAAACTATGCTGAACAGCTCATCCTCTTTCTAAACAAGATCAAAAGGCTGCAGGTGCGGCTAGGAACATAAAAGAAAACCTCAAACTGGCAATCTGCACTTAGTTTTTGTTTTTGTTTCAACCACATTCATATTCCATCCTTTCTCCAAGGAGATCAGAATGGCAGTAGCAGTATACATTAGGCTGATAGTCCAAATTTTCTCCTCATAAAAACAATGTAATGTGAGCCTTTCTTCAGATCTTACTCAGTGTAGAAATTAATGTGCAAAATCAGGGGAAGCATCATGGTGTCAGGCTCTCCCCCAAGTAACACACATCTGTTTTAAGTACCAACATGCGTAGGTCAGGGAGATGGGGTCCATCACAATTTTATTATTTATTTATTATTACATTTATATCCCACTTTTTTTTTCCTCTTGCAAGGAACCCAAGGCAGCTTGCATAGTCATCCTCCTCTCCATTTTATCTTCACAACAATCTCAGTCCAACACTCTAGCCACTACACCACACTGGCACACCACACAGAATGACATGGGCAAATGGTTCATCTGTTTATTCCATTCATAGAATTGTTTATATCCCACCTTCCAGTCCTCAAGATGCAGCCCCCCCCCAAGGATATGAGAGATATTCATGGCTGAGCAGGGTTTTGATTGAACCCACACACACCTCACACCACTCTGACTCTCACTTCAAGAGCCAGAGTTGTTGTATAGTGCTTAAAGTGTTGTTCCGGGACTTGGGAGATTCAGGTTCTAGCACCCACTCTCGATCATAAAGCTCACTTGGTGACTTTGAACCAGCCCACTGACTCTCAGCCTAACCTACCTCACAGGGTTGTTGTGAGGATAAAATGGAGAGGAGGAGGATTATGTAAGCTGCCTTGGGTTCCTTGCAGGGAAAAAAGGTGGGATATAAATATAATAAATAAATAAATTGTAGGGATGGATGAATCTATCAGTTTGAGCTGGTGGTGGCCAAACAGCTGCAGGTACTCTTGGGGGAGACCGATTATCTGGATCCATCTCAGTTGGGGTTCAGGTCAGGTTTTGGCATTGAAACAGCTTTGGTCATCCTGTATGATGACCTATGTCAGGAGAGAGACCGGGGGAGTGCGATCCTGTTAATACTCCTGGATCTCTTGGCAGCTTTGATGCCATTGACCATGGTATCCTGCTGGGGCAGCTGTCTGAGCTGAGAGTGGTGTGTACTGCATTGCAGTGGTTCTGCTTCTACTTGGATGGCCAGCTCCAGAAGGTGGTGCTTTGGGAATATTGATCAACCCTGTGGATTCTCCAGTATGGGGTTCCTCAGGGGTCGGTTTTGTCTCCCATGCTATTAACATCTACATGAAACTGCTGAGTGGGGTCATCTGAAGTTTTGGAGTGCATTGCCATCAGGATGCTCTATTTCTCATTTGGTGAGGCTATGGATGTGCTAAACTGCTGCCTGGCTGTGACAACGGACTGGATGTGGTCTTAACCTATAAAGCCTTCCATGGCTTGGGACTGCAATACCTATCGGAGTGCCTCTCCTGACCTAAATCTACCCAGACACTGTGTTCAACATCCGAGGCCTTCCTCCAAGAGCCACCTCCAAGTGAAGCTTGGTTGGTGGCAACAAGGAAGAGGGCCTTCTCAGTGGCGACTCCCCGATTGTAGAACAAGCTCCTTACTGAGGTCTGCCTGGTGCCAACTCTGTGTTATCCTTCCGGCTCTAGGTTAAGACTGCCCTGTATGCTGAGGCATTTACAGTAATACCTTGGATTGCAAGCATAATTCGTTCCAGAACCGTGCTTGTAATCCAAAACACTCTTATATCAAAGCGAGTCTCTGGCGGGCAGAAGTGGGGCCGATTTCGGCCCGCTACGCCCGCTCGAGGTGATCAGTTACATCCCTGCACTACTTGTATGGCAAGACATCGCTTGTTTATCAAGTCATAATTTATTTTTAAAAATTGCTTGTCTTGCAAAGCGCTCTCAGACCAAGTTACTTGCAATCCAAGGTATTACTGTAATGGCTTTTAATGGGATATTGGGTGCTTATTTCTGCAGTGGTCTATTTTATTGAACATATTGAATGTGTTTAATTGTTCAAATGGTTTTAATTTCGGTTTTTAAATTTTGTATTGAATTTTATGCTGTTTTTATTGTATTTGTACTGTATTTTATTCGGTTTTTTTAAAAAATAAATTGTTGTTAACTGCCCAGTGAGCTTCAGCTATTGGGCGGTATAGAAATGAAATAAATAATAATAATAACCATCAAAGATGTCTCATATCTTTTCTACCCATTTCTCATGCAGATTTATAACATTCTCTTCTAAAGATTTAAGATGGGTAACCACACCGTGGTGCTTTGGGCTGCATGACTTGTAACCCCCCGTGAGCCAAATGCAGCCAACATTTATGCCTAGAATGGCTTTCACAGTTCCAGGCAGATAGAAAAACCAGAAGGTTTATGTATGGCTGGTTGGCTCTATTTGTCTTCACATAGGTGGGTCTCAGAAGTCTGCACAGCAGTAGAATCTAATGATGCCACCAAATTTTGTAATTAGTCAGCTTGCTGGTTGAAAATCCTCTGTTTCTAATGCTCACCTTTGTAGCGAGTCTGGATCAATGCATTATGAATTTGCTATTGATTGTGAGCTTCAGGGCATGCACGATCTGCATCTAAACAATGCCGTTTCTGTGCATGCACTGGGCTTGGGTCCTCATCATCCTGGAATGATCTGGTGCTGCTTACCTCCTTGCTGCTGCCAGAGCTGTGGCTCCACGAGGAGGAGGAGGAACCATTCCTCTCTCCATCTTCTCCATGATCAGTGAGGTATGCTGAGTAAACATTATGCAGAATGGCCACACAAAAACAACCAATCAGGAAAGGGCTACATAATGTGGTGATGCATGATGCACTACATACTTCTCCCAAGATGAACTTTGATATTATGCATGCACAAAACCTCACAAACACAAATGGCATTTCATAATAAAGGAGAGGTTTTAATTATAAAGGAGAGGTTTTCATAATAAAGGAGAGGTCTTGTCCAAGCTAACATGGGTGAATTAGTTATTTTCAGTGAAATTCACTGGGTGTAAGTTTGCCCATCACTAGATTTTGTTCCATCTATGAAATATCCTGTGAAGTTGGTTAGTTTGTTTAAACAAACACTATGTCCTGCTTTTCTTAGTAAAGTTAGGGTGGCTTACAAGTAAGGCTGTGATGTAAAGACAAGACATACAAAGAATAGTGAATGCGACATTTTTGCTGTGGGGTGCTCTCTCTTTTCTCCTTGCCATCACCCCTGTGCTGACACACTTGCCTGACTCTGGATTAAAAGCTGATTGTCACTCATCCCAATGTGGCTGTCCACTTTCTATCCCCTCCCCCCCAAGAACCTGCATGTTTATCTGTTCAAACATTTGTTCAGTATTTCTGTTTTTAAAGTTGTTTTCTCTTGCTTTCTACATTCTCAAAGCTGCTTGTGGGACACAGTGAGGGGAGGCTTCATGACTGACATAAGGTCCAGACGTTCACCACCGTACACATTCCTGCTTAGAGAAGAAGGGAGTTCCTTCAAGACACAAGGGTTGATTTGGACTGCCATAGTGATGAATAAAATAACAAGTTATATGTTGCATTGGGAGGGAAGAATGAACTCCATATACAGACTTTCCCAAACATTTGGATACAATTTATCAGTTATCGGAATAGGTTCCAGCCAGGTGATTTAGCAACTATATATATATATATATATATATATATATATTTATACCCCACCTTTTTTCCTGAAAGGAACCCAAGACGGCTTACATAATCCTCCTCCTACTCTCCATTTTATCCTCACAACAATCCTGTGAGGTAGGTTAGGCTGAGAGTCCGTGACTGGCCCAAAGTCACCCAGTGAGTTTCATGGCCGAGTGGGGAATAGAACCCAGATCCTCCCGGGTCCCAGTCCAACACTCTCACCACTATGCCACACTGGCTCTCAAATTTGTTGAGTCAAAGTATTGTAAGTAACTGTCTTGAATGATTGTATTGGGAAACAAAATTAAAAATGTAAATAATGGGGGGGGAGCTTGATATGAGGGTTGGCCAATCAGTGCTGTACAAATCCAGCTCCTGCTCCACCCAGAAGCATGGGTTCCCCTTGAGCCCAGTTTAGGCAAAAAAGGAAGAAGCCATATTCAGGTGTTTGAATCCCTCACATGATTAGAATCATATGAGGGAAAATGGGAATGACCATCCAAGCTGCCCCTCACTCCCCATCACCTTCCATGAGTTGGAGGGCCATAGGATCATAGAGTTGGAAGGGGCCTACAAGGCCATCAAGTCCAAACCCCCTGCTCAATGCAGGAAACTAGAGGGGGGGTCTCCCATCCAAGTAATAACCAGGCCTGACCCTGCTTAGCTTTCCACACTCAGACAAGCTGAACCAGCATGAGCCACACGAAGCCTTCTCTAGTCAGGTAGGCTCCCCCTACAATTTAGAACCTCAGAATTCTAAATCGTGTGAGAGCCTACACCAGCAGTGCAAGGATTTAGGTACATAATATAAACAGATTAATGGAAGAAGGTTAATTTGTACATTTATATAAATCACTAGAATGCCTTGAAGTGCTAAACACATTCAGATACCAGTGTAAGGTCCAGGGCATGGGCGGCAAGGGTTCAGGGCTGGGACACCAGGGCCAGAGAAGAGAGAGGCAGTAAGCCCAAGGTCCAGCACAGGTTAGGGCAACAGAGTCCAAGCAGGGGCCAGAGGCAGAAGGCAGGTCAAGCAGAGTCCAAGCAAGGGTCAGGGGCAGAGATACAAGTCCAAAGTACAAACAGGGTTCAAGAACGTACCAGGCAGAGCAAGGGCCAGAGGCAGAAGCATAGGTCAAGATCAGTCACGGGTTGAACACCAGGCAAGGTAAGGCAAGGCAAGAAGCAAGGTTGGTCTCTGGAAACAGGAACCAGCTGCAGACAACACTGAGGTTGGTGTTGCTGTGGCAAAGGTTGTAGGCAAACTGCAGCCCTTATGTAGGTCTCTCTGGCTGCTTCCAGCTGGGCTGCATTAGCTGGCCTGAAAGCAGCCAGGAGCAGGAGGCTACACCCTGCGAGTGCTTACAACTCCTGGGGTCGCTCCTGCAGGGAGGTAGCATTGCCACCAGGTGGCGCTGTGGCGCTACCCTGGCGGAGCGGATCCTGACAACCAGTGAATATACTAGACTGGCATTTGTGTTCTCTAACTTGAGTCGTAAGTCTTCATGTCATAGAATCATAGAATCATAGAAAAGTAGAGTTGGAAGGGGCCCACAAGGCCATCGAGTCCAACCCCCTGCTCAATGCAGGAATCCAGGTCAAAGCATCCCTGACAGATGATTGTCCAGCTGCACCTTGAGTTGAATGCCTCCAGACTGGGAGAGCCCACCACCTCCCCAGGTAGTTGATTCCATTGTCTTATTGCTCTGACAGTCAGGAAATTTTTCCTGATGTTTAGGTGGAATCTAGGTTCCTGTAACTTGAGCCCATTATTCCGTGTCCTGCAAACTGGGATGATCGAGAAGAGGTCCTGGCCCTCCTCTGTGTGACATCCCTTCAAGTACTGAAAGAGTGCGATCATATCTCCCCTCAGTCTCCTCTTCTGAAGGCTAAACATGCCCAGTTCTTTCAGTCTCTCCTCATAGGGCCTTGTTTCCAGTCCCTTTATCATCCTTGTTGCCCTCCTCTCAACCCTCTCCAGTTTGTCTACATCCTTCTTAAAGTGTGGTGCCCAGAACTGGACGCAGTACTCAAGATGAGGCCTAACCAGTGCCGAGTAAAGGGGAATTATCACTTCCCGCGATTTGGAAGCTATACTTCTATTAATGCAGCCCAAAATAGCATTTGCCTTCTTTGCAGCCACATCGCATTGCTGGCTCATATTCAGTTTGTGATCTACCACAATTCCAAGATCCTTCTCACTTGTAGTATTGTTGAGCCAAGTGTCCCCCATTCTGTAACTCTGCATTTGGTTTCCTCTCCCTAGGTGCAGCACTTGGCATTTATCCCTATTAAATTTCATTCTATTGTTTTCGGCCCAGCGCTCCAGCCTATTGAGGTCACTTTGAATTTTGTTTCTGTCTTCCAGAGTATTAGCTATTCCACCCAACTTTGTGTCATCTGCAAATTTGATAAGCATTCCCTGTACCTCCTGATCCAAGTCATTAATAAAAATGTTGAAGAGCACTGGGCCCAGGACCAAGCCCTGCAGTACGCCTGCTCGTTACCTCTCCCCAGTTTGAGAAGTAACCATTGATAAGCACTCTTTGAGTCCGATCCTGTAGCCAATTGTGGATCCACCTGATAGTTGTTCCATCTAGCCCACTTTTAGCTAGCTTGCTAATCAGGATATCATGAGGCACTTTGTCGAAAGCTTTGCTGAAGTCCAGATATATGATGTCCACAGCATTCCCACAGTCCACAAGGGAGGTTACCCAATCAAAAAATGAGATCAGATTAGTCTGGCATGATTTGTTCTTGACAAATCAATGCTGGCTTCTAGTAATCACTGCATTGTTTTCAAGGTGCTTGCAGACTGACTTCTTTATAATCTGCTCCAAAAATTTCCCCGGGATTGATGTCAGACTGAGTGGTCTATAGTTTCCAGGTTCTTCCTTCTTGCCCTTTTTGAAGAGGGGAACAACATTTGCCCTCCTCCAGTCATCTGGCACTTCACCTGTCCTCCATGATTTCTCAAAGATAATAGACAGTGGTTCTGAGAGTTCTTCTGCCAGTTCCTTTATTACTCTAGGATGCAGCTCGTCAGGTCCTGGAGATTTAAACTCATTCAGAGTAATCAGGTGCTCCTTGACCATTCAATCTTGCCTATCAATCTCAAGCTGCAATCCTGCCCCTTCAGTCTGCACTTCAGGTTTGCCAGGGGAGGTCATAGACCCTCTTTGGGGAGAAGACCGAGCCGAAGTAGGAATTGAACACTTCTGCCTTTTCTTTGTCTTCTGTTATCAATTTGCCATCCTCATTGCGTAGTTGAACCATCATTTCTTTCCTCTGTCTTTTACTGTGCATGTATCTGAAGAAAGCTTTCTTGTTGTTTTTAGCATCCCTCGCTAACCTTAGCTCATTCTCAGCTTTAGCCTTCCTGATACTATTCCTGCAGTTCTGTGCTACCTGCCTGTACTCTTCCCTTGTAGCCTGTCCTTCCTTCCACTTCCTATACGTGTCCTTTTTTGTTTTCAGGTCATCTTTGAGTTTATTGTGAAGCCACATTGGCTTCTTCTGTTGCCCTCTGACTTTTTTCCTTGTGGGAATTGTTTGCAATTTTGCCTTTAAAATTTCTTTTTTTAAAAACTCCCCCTGGGCTCCTTTTCTCATTAGAGCCTCTTGCCATGGGATCTTATTTATCATTGTTCTGAGTCTGTTAAAATTGGCTTTCCTAAAATCCAGGGTACGTGTTTGGCTACACTCAGCTTTTGCTCCCCTTAGAATCAAGAACTCAAGTATAACATGGTCACTTTCCTCCAGGGTTCCCGAAACTGCCACTTTATCCACTAACTCGTCTCTGTTGGTTAGAATCAGGTCAAGGATAGCCGATCCTCTAGTTCCTTCCTCCACTTTCTGTAGGAGGAAGTTATCAGCAGCACAACTCAGGAATTTCTTGGAGGGGCCATGTTTGGCTGAATAAGTCTCCCAACAGATATCAGGGAAATTGAAGTCACCCATTACTACCACATCATGCCTCCTTGTAACATTTGCAATTTGCTTTTCAAAAGTTTCATCCTCGTCTTCTCCTTGATTGGGTGGTCGGTAGTAGACTCCAACTGCCATCTTCGTCTTATCCTTTGCCCCCTTTATTTTAACCCAGATGCTCTCAATGGTGCTGCCAAGCTCCTCTTCCTGTATCTCTGTGCAGAGATACGTATCTTTAACATACAGTGCAACTCCACCTGCCTTTCTGTTGCTTCTGTTCCTTTTGAACAAGTTATACCCGTCAATTGCTGTATTCCAGCCATGGGAGTCATCCCACCAGGTTTCAGTTATCCCTATCAAGTCGTACTTGCCCTCATGTATCAAGAGTTCAAATTTGTCCTGTTTGTTGCCCATACTCTGGGCATTAGTATAGAGACATCGAAGACTATGTGCTTTATAGTCCGGCTTTTTCCCTACATTTTGTGGTAGACTATAATTGGGCACTGCTGGAGCTGTTCTCTCCGTTGTGGCACAGAGGCCTTCTTCCAATGGTACCCCCGAATTTATGTCTCCCTCTCCTGTTGGATTCAGTTTAAAGCCCTCCTGATTAAGTTCCTCATGCTGTGGCCAAACACATTCTTCCCAGTCCTTGTGAGGTGCAATCCATCCTTTGCCAGCAGTCCATCTTCCAGGAAGTGTAGCCCGTGGTCCCAGAATCCAAATCTCTCACGTCAGCACCACCTTCATAGCCAGTCATTCACTCAGAGTATTTTTCTTTCCCTTTCTATGCCTCTTCCACCAAGTACTGGAAGGATGGATGAGAAAACAATCTGGGCCCCAAAGTTCTTGAGTTCCCTTCCCAACTCTTCAAAGTCTGCCGTGATTTCTATGTAACTCCGCTTGCCAGTATCATTTGTACCCACATGGAAGAGAAGAAAGGGGTATGTGTCAGTGGGCTGTATGAGCCTTGGCAGCTGCTCTGTCACATCCTTAATCCGTGCCCCGGGGAGACAGCACACCTGGCGAGTCCATGGGTCTTCACGACATACTTTGGCTTTGATCCCCCGCAGGAGGGAGTCTCCCACTAAGAGAAGAGTACTCTTCTCTTTCTCTTGCTGTAGGCCTTGGTTTGATTGCCACCACTTGACTGACCTTCAGCCTCTTGCTCGCTGTCACGTTGGATGCCCGGTAATGCATCCTCTGCAGGCTGTCCTCTGCTCTCGTCCCCAAGTACTTGGAAGCGGTTCGATAGCTCCACTGCTTCCACAGGCGCAGAATGTCTTCTAGTTCTTCTGCTCCTAACAGTCACCCTTTTCCAGGGAGTTCCCCCTATATTATTTTCCCTTGGCAAATCCAATCTTCTTTGAAATAACCTATATCAGTTAAACTTTCAGTGTTCTCCATATCTGCCACATACAATAAATATTGAAACCATGGAAATCCTATACATTATGGGTTGGATCCAGACTTAGTCAAACGTAGACCAGACCCACTGAAATGAATGGTACTTAATTTAGTCAAGATTAGCTTGAGTCCCATTTTTTTTCAGTGGGTCTACTCTACATATGATTAAGTCTGAATCCAACCCTATGTAACACCACCAGCTCAAGGACCTTGCCCAGAAAACGAGCATTCGCCATTGGTCTAAAGTTGTTAAGATCTTCCGGGTCCAAAGAGGGTTTCTTCAGGAGTGGTCTCACCACCTCCCTGGTCCAGCCAGCTGTTCCCTTCCAGCTGCTTTTTATAAGCCAACAGGGGCAAGGATCCACTATGGATGTGGTTGCATGAACTTGTCCAAATGATATGCAAGTAAAAACAGGGAAGTGTAGTTTTCCGCACAATTTGTTTATTTGTCATCATCAAACTGGGGAGATGAGTACAGTGCAAACTCCAGGTGAGCTAAGACAAGGATCATCACATTATTTCAAATATTTTCCTGCCATGCACAACTGATTCCTCTCACTTGTAGAGTCTAGCGCATCTTATGTTCCAATGACTTTCTGAGGACAAATTTTCAATGAAGTTTAAAAGCAAACCCCTCTCTGTGTAGTCATCATGAACTGTCTCCCAGATGACTGATGAGTGATGCTGAAGTTGACAGGCGTGACTCTTATCAAGTAGAAGGAAAGGACAGCAGTTCTCTTCTGTGCTCTTAAAAATCCATGTTTACATAGCAAGACAGGAAATAGAGGCTTTCTCCCATATGGATGGAGAAGTACATTTTTTTGCTGTTCTGATCACATTTGAAATCGACTTTGAACTTCCTGTGATGATCCTGGGGTTTGATGCACCTGTTTTAAGCCTCCCCTCACTGGTGAGTGATGGATGGGCTTGGGATAAAAGTTGAAAGCAAGCAGAGGCTGTGTCTTGTGATACTAAGGGGAGGGTACTCCAGGTGACAACTGCTGGGAATTTTGTGTAAATGACTGTGGAGAAATAGACAGCAACCACGAAATAAAATTACATTAATCATTCATCCACAAAAGAAATCTTATGTACAAAGGACTTACAGTGTGCATGCACAAAAACTGAGTCAATGTTCATTTCTCTCCTTCTAGGCATTACTATAAAGGTAAAGAGTGGGAAGATCTAAGTCATTTCTTGTTCGTTCCATTTATCTGATATAATAGGACATTTGTGACGAATCCTGCAGGATTTAGAAAGAATGTTGACTTCTGAGCTTTTTGTCATCATTGCCTTGCCAGCAAAATTTAGAGGCTGTGACAGGTATTTCCTATATTAGTAGTGTCACATTGCTAAAAGTACAGGTGAAGATTTAAAGGATCCACATTAAAAACTGGTGTGTCCCGTCCCCCGCACTTTCATGGGCTTAGGCAAAGAAAGGCAGCCAGATGCTATTGAACAGTTTTCTTCCAACCTGGTGTCCTCCAGAAGTTTTGGACCAGAACTCCCAGCATTCCTGACCATTGCCTATGCTGGCTGGGACCAATGGTAGCTGAAGTCCAAAACATCTGAAGGGCACCAGGTTGGGAAAAGCTGTTACAGAGGCTGCAGACATGCATAGGTAGGATTTCAGTATAACTATTAAAGATCTCATAATCGCTAAAAACTACAGCTGACACCAAAATACCCAGAACTTCCTACAGACATTTTCAGCAGTACTGGTACCTATCCTGACTAGGTTCTGAGCTCCAACCAAGGGAAGAAAACTATGGCTGTGGTACCTTTTAGCTGGTACAGTGGCAGATATGGTGGATGATCTATCTATCTATCTATCTATCTATGCTAATATGCTGTCTATAGGACAAAAAGGTACACCTAAGGCAGCATACAAAATTAATAACACATCAATAATACACAATTTAAATCCAGTTAATAGCATAAAAGCTGATAAAAGCCAGAGAGTAGGAGTCAAACCAATCAAATAGAGACATTAATTAAATTCAATAACACACCAAAGCAACTTCCATTGAGCATCTCCATAAACCCTTCAGGACCCACCCACCCCAGAATAAATGGATCTTTAGGGCTCTTCTGAAGGACTGTAAAAATAAGGTCCCACATACCACAGCTGGTAATGAGTTCCATAAATGTAGTGCCACCACCAAAAAAGCCCTATCCCTATACCCACCAGTCTCATTCTTTTCAAAGGCAAGTGGATGATCTCAGAGTACAGGCAGGTTGGTATGGGTGAAGGTGGTCCTTTTGATAATGTGGTCCCAAGCTATTTATTGCCTTAAATGTTAACACCAGCACTTTAAATCGGGCTTGGAAACACACTGGCAACCAGTGGAGCAACCGGTTTCAGTATACCTGCCAGATTTGTCCAGACTGTCTTTAAAGGCAGGACCGCATAGACTGTGTTCAGTAATCCAGCCTGGACATCACTAGCATGTGTGTGTGACTGAGTGAAAGTCAACCCTCTTCAGATAAGACTGCAGCTGGCATACCAGCCTAAGCTGGTAAAAAGCACTGCTGGCCACCACTGCTGCCTGAGTTTCCCCAGTTAGTTCAGGAAAGTGCAACCCCAAAGGTCAGTTGTAAACCTCCATCCAGCGTAGTCAGTTTCCTTACCCACATCCTCCTCCATCTTGTCTGGATTATGTCTCAGCTTGTTCGTCCCTCATCTAGCAGCTCATCCAAATCTGGAAGAAGCAGCTGAAAACAAGAGGTAGAGTCCTGAGTATCATCAGCATACTGCAGGACATTTCAGCCCAAGCCTGACTTCCTCCAATGGTTTCTTGTAGAAGTAAAGCATAGAGGGCAAGATGGAACCTTGTAGAACACCAGAGGGCCTATGCTGTCCCACAAGGTTCCATCTTGCCCAGAGGGATCCCTTTTCCATCCTGTGGCCATTGGCCTATGCATTACATTCATCTTACCCCCAGATGCATGTAATGAAGCTGTGACTCTAGAATAAAAAAAATAAAAACCAAGAGCATTCTTGAGAGGCAGAGTTTTTGAATGGATAAGTGGTGGTGGGTGGAGGAGTGCTTAACCCTTTCCCTGCAATCCTTTTCTCATTCAAAATGACCACCTCCAAGCTGTCCCTCCCCTCCACCCCAGTCCCCAGCTGGGATTCAATTTTGAGCATAAAAACGCCCAGCAGGAAAAGAGTTAAGCTCTCCTCACTCCTCCTCCTTGGATTTGTATATCCTGAAATCATTGAACTCAAGAGTCATACGGAACTCCTTTCTTAGGAGAAGGAAACTGGCATTTGCCTGAAGGTAACCATAGATTTAGGAAGACCACCCCTCCACAGCAGAGTTGCATCCTCCAAATTCATATTAAGACCTTAACTTACAACTGCACATAAATATGGCAGACAAACAGTCATTTTAAAAGGAACTGGAGAAATCTTTGGTTATAAGAAAAAAAAGGGGGGGGAGATAAAGACTTCCAATATAGGGATTATTTAATGTGAAAAGAAAACACTGTGCTTTTTCTCCCCTGTTTGTAGATAAAACATTAGTGGATAAAATAGAGGATCATATCCTTCTTTTGAAAAACTTACTACTTAGAGATTTGAAGAAAAATCAATGTGACATTTGAATACACTTTGAAGTTCTTTCACAGCTTGAAACTTCACAACTTTTGTCTCTCCTCTTTTTTATCAACTGTATTCATTACATTTCCATATAAAGCAGCTTGCTTGTTAAATGCCATCTCTCCCTTTCTCTCACTCTGCCCTCCCACTTTCCCTTCTTCCTCACTGTCACGGTGCTCTCCATGAGAACTGAACACTTTTCCCTCTCAAAGGTAGCAGCGCAGTGTTCAATTAAAGCCCTTGCCTTTGTAAAGATGGATAATAACTTTGATCACTGCATTTGTATAATTAAGAGACAGGCCTCTGGTTTAAAGGGGCACCGCTTTTGCCTTTGAAACCAGGAGAGTGTGATGAGTTTTCTGCAACGCTCACACTGTCGGAAAGAGCCAATCTCCTTCGGTGTCACATATATCTGCGTCCCCCAGATTGCTCGTCCGCTGTCCCAATGACAATGATTAGCTGGACCGCCTGCTGGCTGCAGATGGAATGAGGCAGAGCGATAAGGCAAGCAGCCTTTCTCTCATGCCTCAGATCAGCGGAGGGAGAACGTTTCTTCACAGGAAGCCAAAGTATAAGCCGTTTATACTTATACTGCAGGAAATATTGGGGTAATTACCAAACACAGGGAGGGGGTCTATCACTATCAATAGCATTAAGAATGGATTCAAAAATTCACTCACCAGATTAATTGATCCCCCCCCTTCCTATCTTTGTGAAATTTATTCCCAGAGCTCAAAGTTGGAGGAGCAAAGTGTATCTCAGAGAGGCATTCTCGTTACATCTCTGCCTATTTGGTAGCATCTTACGCTGGCTTTCTTTTTCCAGATCAATGTTCAGAATTTTAGCAATAATAATTCATGCTTGGCAGACTTGTTTTCTGTGGGAAGATCAAACCCTGCAAAAAGACCTTTCCCTGCCTTTATCTGACAGCAGCCAACAGCTCCGATAACGGCGGGAGGAGCCTTATGCCCTTCCTTTCACTCTCTTTTGCTTTCCAAAACTGGTCATTTGGAATGCTAAGTTTGCTAAAACTAAACAAGTTGCCAGATCACTGGAGCAGGATGAAGTAGCCAGCAGGTGCCCATGGGGGCATGCGTTGGCCCCTTGCCGGCCTGCCCAACGGCCATTGAAGTGGAACATCACCAAAGTGACAAGTTTCTTGCTGGGGGGGATGTGAGCTAATCTTTCTTTCTCTGTAGCCTTTGCAATACCCCTGCCCCCACCACCTGGTAAAGTAACGAGGAGGGCTGCCGAGTGTATCAAGGCTAGAGATGCTTGTCAAACATGCCACGGTCAGGAGTAGTATCAGGAACTTGCAAGGACTTGGCCTTGCTTTTTGTACTCATGCATGTGCAACTTAAACATATTTAGTGACTTCTAGGATTGCATGTTCCTCGGATGCTATGAGTTCTGTCTACTTTTGTAGATAGAGAAACTAATTATTTTTGTTCTATGAACAGCATCCAGCTGCTGTTTATTGCCTGAGAAACAGTATTTTTATGAAGTCCTTTTCACACAATTTTGGCAATGTGATGGGGGACAAAGTTTAAATCAGTGATTTAAAACATTCCTCCTTTAGCCTGTTGATGGTAAGGTAGGGGTTAAAGCGTTTTCCTTGTTCTGTTCCTCAGTTGTTTATCTCACTCACTCTGCCATGTATTCAACTCCTCCTGAATTCTGGTTTATCTAGGAGAATTTTGTAAATGAAGTCCAGAATTGAAGCATCTGCAGTTTGCTGCAGCTCATTTATCAGTTTATTTACCTCTCTCTCTCTCTCTCTCTCTCTCTCTCTCTCTCTCACACACACACACACACACACACACTACCAATGTGCATTTATACTACAAACACTGCCCCCCCAAAAGGACACACAACAATCTTGATGTGATAGAAACATCAAGATTCATTTTGTGCATTTCCCCCCTGATGCATTCATGAACTCCTGCACTATAGTAAGCACCACACAAAGGTGTCTTGATATAACACTGTGTAAGATCACATTAAGTTTGCTCTCTTTCTCTCTCTTTTCAGTGATGTATCTGGGCACATAAGGGTACACATGGATGAAGGGAGGTGCTGATGCTGGGAAGTCCAGGTTGTTTGAGCTTGACGGATTTCTTGCCCGTGTTCTGATCCAGTGATCAGAAGCAGGCCAAGTCCGTGGGTTTTCCACTTGATTTCTGTCTCTAAAACGGGCCATGGTTTGCACATTTCTAAAAAAATGCTAAGGAAATTTCACAAATCATGGGATTTTGCGCATTTTGCACAAATCAGCACCTGCAAAGCATGCACACTTTGCATAAAATTGGCCGATTTGCACAAATCGTGCAAGCGCCACATGTTTTTCAGGTGCCAATTTGCACAAATCAGCCAATTTTACATAAGGCACACTAGATCCATGTGCTTTTTGGGTGCTGATATGTGCAAAATGCACAGAATACCATGATTCGTGCAAATTTCCTTAGCATTTGTTTGTTTTTGTTTTTAAATGTGCAGATCATGGCCCGTCTTAGAGACTGAAGTCTGTGAGCTGGCTCATCTCTTACCATAGTGAGTCGGCACCAGTGCAGGGCTAGCAAACCAGTATACAGGGGGCCAAATTATGAAAATCCATCAGATTTCCACCCCCCATTGGATTCCTCACACATCCCTACATGGATGGCTCAAACACCACACAAAAAGAATCTTAATGCAAGTAGGCATCCATTCACATCAAGATTGTTTATTCCATGCAGTGCTTTATTATATGTGCAGTGCACACGTGGACACTAGTGATGTGGTGTTGAGGCCGTACTTCCCCTCTTCCTTCCATGAAGATCCACACACTGGCTTCTACCCGAAAAGCTTTATTAGGACAGTTGCCAGCCTAGCAAACTGGCTTAGAATTGCAAAAGAAGTGAGTTGCAGAGTCAATCACAAAGGAAACAAGCTTAGTCAGAATATTAGCCATTAAGGAAGATGGCCCTATAGTTGAGAAGTTGATTCCAAACTGGGAACCTCTCCTCCCTTCCAGACTCAAATTACCCACACCCCTAAGGCGGTTCCTTATTCTTAAGGGCCAATCCCTTGGAGCACCTGACGCTGCTCAGCTGGTCTATCCTCCTCCTCAGCTAACATCTGATGGGGGGGTGTTAGTGATGCTTGATTCACCCTCCTCCCAATAAGAGAGCTCGGACTGCTTGCTTTCCCATGGAATTTGACACCGATTGATCCTCCCTGCCCGTTGAGTTTATCTCTAAGTCTGCTGGCCTTGAAGACTCAGGTGCCTCTTCCCTCCCTTCCAACTCCTCCTCCCCAGCCCCATCTTCTTCAGAATCTGTTCCCAGATCCTCCTCTGTAGGAAGAACGGGCCTAATCCCTACATGTGGAGAAGTAAAGCAGACACTAATGAACTGAAGGAACTTATAGCTGTGGCAAACTCCACATGCACAGTGCTTTAAACAAAATTCAGGAAATGGAAAAATAGAGAATTCCTAATGCATCATTTTCACCTCGTAAACAAGACCATGTAATCGAGCGAGCGAGAACACCAAAATCTGGGAAGGAATACAGAGTCAGAGAAATTCAGAAGCGCCTCTAATGAAAGGTAACTGCATTATTTTATTTTTATCTTTTTAAGTGGCAAATCCCTGTAGCTTCCTCCTCCAGTCTTACAGCGCAATCCTATGCATATCTATTCAGAAATAAGCTCCACTGAGTTCAATGGGACTTACCCACAAGTAAATCTGTATAAGATTGCAACATTACAGCTCTGTCCTATGGGACTGTTTCAGAAATCATGTTGCCATTACAGTTAAAGAGGTTACCGTACTGCCAGTGTACTTCACTGCAAGGCCTAAGGGCCACTTGTGGCTCCAAATCACCTCAAGTGCAGCTCCCCCGCCCCCCGCAGTAGCTGCTAATTCTTGGCAGGGCTCTCTAGCTTTAGCAGTGGGCTGGCTGCTGTCCGGTGGGCTACCAGAGGAGGCTTCAGGAGTGGGGAGTCCGGAGACAGGTAGCGGGGGCAGGGGGGAGAGAATAACACAGGAGCAACTGTCCAATTATCTGTGGTGGGGAAGGAAGACAAGAGGCAAAGAGCAACACGATTGGCTAGCTGCAGCAGGAATGTGTGCGGAGCTTGTCTGGGGGGTGGAAGTCTGGCAAACTCACCAGGCTCAACCCCCACCCCCCGAGTTCTGCTCGCCCTACCTTTTCCCTGGCTCAGCTCATGTTCTCACACGCCAAGCTGGGGAAGCGACTTCCAGTATCTGGCGCTACGATGTTTACGTAGAAAATGGTGTGAGATACATTAAAAACAGCTGCGATTTGCATAATTTTTGCAACTCACGCCCATTTTTAATGTATTTTACGCTATTTTCTATGTAAGTAATGTGGAGCCAGGGACCAGGAAGTCCGGCGAGCGCCTCAGCTGGCGCTCACACTTGGCTCAGCTCACATGCCGGGCGGTTGACCCACCCCTAAGCTGCAGTGGTGTGGTGCACTGCACAGGCACTGAATGTGGAGGGCAAATTGAATGCATGGGAGAAAGAGAGAGTGTAACATGGACTTGTCCTGGGAAATTTTGCAGCACTGCATAGGCAGCAATCCCAATCCAAGAACCAACTGAGGGACCACCAGGGAATTTGCCTGCCTGGTGATTTGATGACTGACTGATGATGAGGCTTTGCTTAGATGAAGGAGAGGCCCAAAAAGACCTCAAGAAGAGTCCGGTGCACAGCAGCAGCACAACTGGGAGGGGAAGTAAGAGGAGAAGCCACAGTCTGGGAAAAGCCCCCAACTTAGTGACCCCAGTGGCAGTGCCTAGAGCCACATGATATCTTTCTGTAACCAAGTCCTCTGCCGAAACAGTTAACTCAGGAGCTTCTTCTTCTGAGGATGAAGGGTCAGAATTCTCTGAGGTCCATGATCCTGGCCCATGATGACAAGGGTCTAACTAGCAATAGGGAACATTCGCTAGACTGGCTTGACTCTTCTGCTGGAAATGAATTTGGGGCATGTCATTTCCTGCTGGGATCATGAGATTTGTAGTTTTCTGTGTCTAGGAAATGATGTTGTTGGTCATGCTCAAGAGCGTCATTTCAAGCTCAGTCCTTAGACATTAGATAGGCCAATATATATATATATATATATATATATATATATATCCCTTTGTGAAGGTAAGGGCTGTTTCCCTTCCAAAGGGTGAGAATGCTCATAAAGCAGGAATGCTGGCAGAATCCAGTTCCAGTAACAAAACAATGTTTAAGTTTATTGTACTAGCCAAAGGCCATGACAAGATCAGAATCCAGTTAGATTTGGGGGGGTAAGCCAGGACGGAGTGTAGGTTCTCACAACATTATTTGCAATAGTGGGGTGGGGAGAAATGCTGTAAAGTATTATAATAATGTTAATTGATGTTCCAAGATTTTCAAACTATATCTACCTTTGGAAAGTCTATTACAATATATATATAGAGAGATGTCTCACCCATTGTAATGTAAGAATTGTAACATTCTATCAAATTAAATATTATAGCCTCTTTTGTGCATATTCATTTAAAAAGAAAGAGAGGGGAAAATGCATTTGAAGGATCCTCTTCGACAAGTTCATATTCTTCTTAAAACATCATACTTCTGAGAAATGGGAACAAAACTTGAATGCACTCCAAAGAACCCTGTTGACACCACAGCTGCTGCGGCTAATGTCCTACTGTTTGGAGTAGCATCATACAAGGGGTAGAAAGCCCTTGATTATCCACATATAGTCATCCAAAGCAGGTGGGCATCCTGTCCTTAAGCAGTTTCTGGAATTTGGGTGGTGGGTGGTGGAAGAGGAGGTAGAGGGAAGAGAGAGACATGATTGCTCCTAGAAGAATCATGTGGGGATGATTTTTCACCACTGGGACTTAGCCCAAATGTTTCTCTGTTTCTGCCTGGTTAATTAAGTGCTAATCCTAAAGTACCAGAGCATGTACCAGATAATAACCATCATCATCACTCATACACACAGAGAGGCTTCATCTCTTTGCTTTGGAGGAAAAGGGGATGGGAACTGAGAACAGTTGTGTATACTACTAATCATGACATTCTTAGCACAAAAGCTGAAGCAAAAGAAAAGAAAAACCAGCATGAGCTAAATTCATCTCATGTAACATGGTGTAATATCAAAAATCATTTGGTTCTCTGGAAGGAGATTCTGAGACAGTGTATAAAGAGGATACAAACCTTATGAAACTGCTTCATTAAGAACAAAATAAGAGGATTTTTGCTACAGCAAACCAATAACCCATATAGTATTGTATCCTGACTTAACAATAAAAAATATGATAGAAGTATGTGGTGCAGCTCTTGCTGGACCCTGCCACTTCAGACTGCAGTTAAGGGAATATGTGTTTGAAATATTCCCCCATATAAAGGAAATAATCCCATGCGTAGATATTACTGCATCAGGAAGAAAACTTTTAGCCTAGCCTTCTCCCTGTCATGCTAGTTTCCTGTGGGCAGGGAGTTTTCTACATATTTTTTCCCAGACATTCCTAGCCCACCTTTCTATGTAAACATCATGGATGGGATCCAGCCTGCCTGTGGATGGAGTTCC
The DNA here is from genome assembly GCA_021292165.1 of Shinisaurus crocodilurus. Taxonomy (NCBI): domain Eukaryota; kingdom Metazoa; phylum Chordata; class Lepidosauria; order Squamata; family Shinisauridae; genus Shinisaurus; species Shinisaurus crocodilurus. The sequence goes on from CM037876.1 coordinate 29,467,499, forward strand.
ACCTAGGGATGGACGTACTTCATTAAATCTGTTCCATCTGCATTTCATGGATTGTCAGGTGTCTTTTGTTCCATTGTCTGCTCATTGATGGAATCAGATTTTGCAGAAATGTGTTTGTATGCATTTGCGCAAATTAGCACTTGCACAAATTCACACTTCTGAAAATACACAAATCCCCCCAAATTACTCAAATGCCCCAAAATGCACATTTTCATGCTTTAGTCTATGGGGGAAATGCACATTTTTGGTCAGTGTTTTTTTCTCCTACAACTAAATTTGTGTAAAATAAATTACAGAGTGTTAAAAAAAAACAAAACTGGTCCACAAGTCCTTGGAATCTGTATGACTCAGGAAAAGCCGGTCCACTGTGGAATCCACGGGTTGGATTCATAGAAATCTGAACTTATTTGAATCCATTGTGGATTTATCCAACATCTCTAGTTTCACCCATGGGTCTCTCTCTCTCTGGAGGAAGGGGGTGACTTTCACCAATTCCCCCTTCCTCCTGCAGACCCTTTGCTCTCAAAAAAAATTGGTCCAAGAGGTTGGGAGACCCTCAAAAACAGCATGGAAGGTGGAACTGGGAGAAGGAGGAATTGGCAAAAATTGCTTTATCTCCCCATTCCTCCAGCTGAAGCATTCACTGAATCTCAGTCTACTCCACAAACAGAAAGAACTGTTCCATTCACAGGAGTACATGTCTCTGGACCCAACCCCATGATCAAGGAGGCTCTCAAACAATAAACCAACAAGCAACAGCAATATGATAACAATTATCTGATCTAAAACAGTTTACATCACAGTTAAAACTTGGAAGAATAGATACAATGTCCCACTTGTGTGAAATGGTACAGTCCAGCAATATATGGACTATACCATTCTTTCAATTGTGCGGCTTGACTCCTAGTTATCAGTCCTAGAGGACTGACATCATGGAACAATAATGAAGTTCATACATGAATCTGTTCTTCATAACTATCCAGGATTTCCAACTCATACAGAACATGGCAGGCAGGCATGGGTCGCAAGGAGTGCATTTTTCTTGGAGAACATTTCACTGACTCCCTATTCCATGCAATATATTATTCAACTGAAAATGGAGTTCACCAATTTCAACCTATGTAGTCTTCAATGACTTGGGATGACTCAGCTGGATCCTGCAAGCCCTGGGCAGTCCCCTTATCATAACCTCTAAGTTCAACCATGAATTCTGTTTTAAAGATGTCATCTCTGCCCCAAAATAAAACAGTTAAGGCAAAGAGAGGCATTCTCTTTGCAGACATCCATCCCAAGAGATGTGCTGAAGTGGGCACCAGAGTAAAATAAACTTCTTTCATTTGTGCTGGCTGAAAATGGGATCTTAATCATTCATTCATTCATTCATTCATAGATTGTCTATCCTGCTTTCTATCCTGTCTCCAAATGGCCTTAAGGCAGATCATGACAATAAAACAATAACATGTAATAAAACACAATACTAAAACAACAAAACAATAGTAATAAGAATGGCAGCCCAGGAGATTAAAAATAGAAGATGAAGGTAAAAACATAACAGCAGGAACTACAAGGCCATTAAATAATCTCAAATAACAGTATGGACTTTACTGGCACCTAAAAGATGAGAGATAATATAGGCCAGGGGTAAGCAACATGGTGCCCATGGATACCAATGTGCCCATGGACACCTTTCTTTGCATCCACCAAATGTGCCCTATCCCTTCTACTTAAAAAAAAACACCCCGAAATAAATAAATAACACATTTTCTCAATTACAGCTGGGATTACTGTGAAATATGTTTTTGTTGGTGCTGAAAAGTGTGGGTTCAAAGCAATTGTTTATTGTTTGGGGGCTCTGATCCCACCACTACCTTGTACTCTGTCCTTGGGGCAGGTTACTTGCCCTTTGCCTTGCCTCCCATAGCCATTTTGTGGTGGTGCCTAGGAAAGTTTCTCAAATTGCCAAATGTGCCCAACTGCCCATGGCCCAAAAAGGTTACTTACCCCTGTCTAGGCCCTAGATTCAGCTGGGTCCTGCAAGCCTTGGACAATCCCTTAGCATGCCACTCATGCCCCAATTAAGATGGAAGTGGCATGGGAAGAAGGTGCCAGCCGAATCCCTTTCTCTGTTCAGAGAGAGATGCATGGTGCTCTGTGCCTCTCTCTGCAGGAGAAAAGAAAAAAAGGGGCAGGCCAGGTTCAGATGACCTCATGGGAGTCACCTGGCTGACTGGCTTGGACCATGGGGACAATACAGCCACCAGACCAGAAGAGGTTGCCTGCCCCTGGTCTAAGGAAAGAGTTTTGTAGTCTGGGCACTACTGCTGAGAAAGCTTTCTCTCCTTTAGCCACCTAACTTCAGAAAGTGCAGACGCCTGGAGGAGGTTCTTTGAAGACCTCAACTGGTGGGCAGGTTCATGTGGGAGAAAGTGTTCCTCTTGCAACATGATGGAATAATCCTATATATGTTTTACTTTGCAACCAGCTAGATTGCACTTTGGATTTCTCACATACATTAGGCTGATTTTAGGTCATCTCGCTTGAATCCATGTAGTAAATCCCAAGTAGCTGATTTCAGATAACCAAAAATGTCCTCCTCCTGTAAATGTTTTGGAGTAATTACGCCACTTACTATAGGTTTCTGAGACTCAGCAGTGCTGAAAATCTGCATGTTCCCCCAGCAAAACATATGAGGAATTTCAAAATAACTCCTACAAAATGCACAACATTTCTCAGAGGCATATCCTGAAGCAAAATTCAAAGCAAATTGGCTGGTTCTTCCTTAGGCTACTGACTAATTCTGAGGGAAATGCAAAACCTCTGGAAAATTCGAAAGAGGCTGAGTAAGTTTGGGGAAGTTTCTGGTGGTGGCGGTTGCACACACATCCAGATCAAATCTGTAAATATGTTTGAAAACTATCACATGAGGAGCCAAGCCCCAAAGATATTCAGGGGACTTAATAGCAAAGGAACTTAGTGCAATGATATGGAACACCTGTGATTCTACTCATATTCTTTCAACTCTGTGGACCCATCTAATGCCATCTATTATTTCCCCACAAATGGGGAACTTTTATAAAAGCTAAAATACCACTGATTAGTTGTTTGGTGAAGAAGGATAGTAAGGGGAGGGGCTCAGTCAGCCCCCTATACTTTTCTGATAAGTGGAATTTAAGCATATTTCAGAAGTGGAGTTTCTTTTAAGAAAAAAAAAAAGAAGGGAGGATCTGCATATGGAGCTCTGGAGTTCTTCTCCAGTTAGCTAGGGAGGTGGTGCACACAGATGCCACTTTTTGTGCATGTATTAGCTGGAAGATATATTTTTTTCTTCCCTCTTATCCACTTTTCTCACTTTGTATTTATTTATTTGCTGTTAAACTGCAACAATCTGTATATTGGCAAAAATGTAGTATGTAGTATAGGTATAGAACTAAAAAATGCATAATTGAACAAGGGTTTGTTCTTTAGCGCTATCCTCTAATGGGGCAAAAGGCTCTTCTTGTAACTTTTGGCACATTTAAGGGTTTAAAAGATAAATTATAACATCTACAAACCTTTTGATTTATAATAAATCCTTTTCAAGATGATAGGAGTTGAAAGTTACATTTCTTTCTTAATTGACCACATGTAGTGAATTTCAGTCCACGATGAATGATTTTTTCCATGAGGAAAAATAGAACCAGGGTCAGCAGTAATTCATTGATAATTAAGACCGCCTACTACCAGTTCTCAGGGTTTAGATGTTATTGTTCCTTTCATTTCCTTTTAGTTTCTGAATTATTTATTTGTTTATGCTTCTTTTTGATCGCGCTTAAAGCAACTCTTAACACCAACTAGGACAACCATCTGTAGATTCCACAATTATTAATACCACTAAGAAAAAAAACATACCTCTTAAAAAATCTTTCCCCCCTGCCCAAACACTCAGCAATGGGCAGAGTGATCCTATGGCCCCTAGACAGCATCTAGAGGGCCATAGGATGCTTTGGATTGATTCCAAGATTTGAGGTTGGAAAAGATCTCCGACCTCGGAGCTGGGGATCTGTGCTCGGATCGCCCTCCCCACCCACTTCGCAGCCAGCATAGAAAGAAGCATGTTGGTGCTTCTCCAAGGTCATAAGAGAGCGACCTTAGAGAAGGGGTAAAGGGGGCATTTCAGGGGACAGGGAGGAGAGGAGATTGGGGTCTCCCAGGATACGACATATCCTGGAGGTGCTCCAGCCTCCTTCCCTTCCCATCCAAAGTGCCACAGCACAGCTAGACTGCCAAAATCGGCTGATTTGCAGGGTGGGAGGAACGGGGAGGTGAAAATTGCCTCAACATAGGATGCCCCACTGGATTGCCCCTAAGTCACATGGAAGAACAGCAGCAGCCAGCATAATGCTATATGAGTGCTAGGAGAAAGGGATATGTATGCTCTTCTTCCTTGCCATTGAGTCCAAATTCAGTTTTTTACTCCATACTGTCTTGCTTTTTGCATCTAACACAAACCCGTGGCCATATTTTCTAGGCTTCTATAGTTTCTGTTCACACACTGAGTACCTATTCCTCCTCTTCCCCCACCCCCCAAACACATACACTTTTAGGGGCAGCCCACAAAACTTTGCTTATTGGGTGGTCTTAAAATGTAATAAACACACAAACTGGGAGAGAGTGTACATAGAGACAACAGTAGATATTTTTATGATCAAATTGTGCTTGACAAAAAGTGCAGCAATAAATGCCTCGTGTAGAAAAGCTCTGCATCTCAGAGTGGGAGCAAATCGCAGGACTGTTGTGCGCTGCTGGATTTCAGCTCACTGATTTACCTCTCCTGTAGTCAAGCAGGCCTGTGGCTTACGCTGGCTCAGCTTGTCTGATGCTTAGTGGAAAGTTAAGCAGGGTCAAGCCTGGTTATTACTTGGATGGGAGACCCCTCCTCTAGTTTCCTGCATTGAGCAGGGGGTTGGCCTCGATAGCCTTGTAGGCTCCTTCCAACTCTGTGATCTATGAAATCTATGAAACCAAGGGCATTTTGCTAAGGCAGTACTAGGTCCCAAGGCAGTCTTCACCTGCTGCCTCTGCAACCAGCTAACACCCTTCTAGACAACTTCAGGAATCAGCAGACAAAGTGGAGATATATACCTGGCTTCCCATCTCTATTTTCCAGGATATGTCCCCACAAATCCTGAGACTCTCACTCCCACTATCCTATCTCATTCCTCTGTGTGTGTGTGTGTGTGTGTGTGTGTGTGTCTGTGTGATACATTAGTGGCCCCACTACCGCTGGCTTCTCTCCCTAGCATCTCTGTCCCCCACTCCCTTTAGGCTCTCCATTTGCCTAAGCTTACCCCTAAGCCACCCCTATTCTCCTCCCCATTGGTGTCCTTATTGGGATTAGGCCCTCCTTTGGTGTACTTGCAGCCACACATTATCCTATTCATCCATTTTAGCTGCTTCACATGTGTAATTGAATGCCACTTGAATGGTTCAATTCTCCTGATCTTTGTACAGTAATACCTTGGATTGCAAGTAACTTGGTCTGAGAGCGTTTTGCAAGACAAGCAAATTTTTTAAAAATTTTTTGACTTAATAAACAAGCAAGGTCTTGCAAGACAAGTAGGGATGTAACCGCTCGCCTCAAGTGGGCGTAGCGGGCCGAAATCGGCCCCGCTCACACCCGCCAGAGACTCGCTTTGATATAAGAGTGTTTTGGATTACAAGCACGGTTCCGGTACGAATTATGCGAATTATGCCAAGGTATTACTGTATGTTGTTGTTGTTGTTGTTTAAAAAAATTAAATCTGTACATAAATACTACTACTGCACTCTGTCAGTGAAAGAGAGAGAGAGAGAGGTGAATCTAGTCTAAAATCCATTGTGACGCTCCGTGCCACAAGTTGATAGATCTCCTTAACCCATATAACCTGCAGAGCATGAGTAAGGGTACATGTGCTTCTGCAGAGGACACACGTTAACAGGGCCTATCATCATCGATTAAATTTCTTAGATACCGTTCTCAGAAAAAGGCTCAAGGCATTTTACGATAGAGATTAAAACATACAAAAATGTTAAACAAGTCAAAACAGCTAAAAACAATTACCGGTAACAATAAAATGCCAAGACATGATAAAACAACTTTAAAAGCCCATCATAGACCTCGTTGGCAGGGAAGCTGTGCAACATCAGTGCAAGGATAAAATGTGACCCTGCTTCTCCCCTTCAGTGCATAGACCTCAACCTATGTATAAAACATTAGTGACACAATTCTATGCAAGTTTAGACAGAAAAAAGGCCTACAACTCCCAGCTATGATGGCTGGGGCATGCTGGAATTTGTAGGCCTTTTTTCTTTCTAAACTTGCATAGGATTATGCCTTAAGAGGGCTATGGAGTCTGTCTGTTCTACCTTTCCAGACCTGACTGTACGGCAGCTTTGTTCATGCCTAATATTAATGTCTCTTTTACATTGCTTAAGGTGAAGTCTGAGGGCCAAAACAGAAATTACTTTAAATCTGTATCTAGCAGCTAGGTCTCCACACCCCATTTTTACTCTAGAGTAGGCATAGGAGTCCTGATCTGGATTGGGACCCTAGCATGGAGGGCAAGGGGGCTTTTAAAATCTAGACTGGGGGCCCTGCACCTTCTCTAGCCTAAAAATGGAAAAAAAGAAGAAGATGTAAATGCTAGATACGGATTTAAATTAACTTCTGTTTTGGCCCTGAAAGACATGAAGGATGCAGAGTGCCCAGATTCTAAGTCTAAGCACTATTCAGAAGAGTGGGGGGAACAGATGAACATTCCAGTAATCTAGTGACATGTTATTTGGGAATGTGAGGACAGGGATTTGTTGCACTAGTGACCTCTCTTGAACCTCCAGAATTTAAATTGATAGCTAAACAGCCCAATTATATATGTTTACTTGGAAGTAAGCCCCACTGCATTTGATGGAATTTACTCTCAAGTAAGTGTGCTTTGCCACTGGAGTCTCTCAATGCTTCTTCACAGAGCAGAGATCAAAACTCCATATCAGACATAAAAACAAACCCAGAGGCTATATTTTAAACCGGTGAGTATTATTCAGAAAGCCGCACATTAAAAGTTTTGCCTAATGATTTCTCAACACACAAACCAGAATGCAAGTTGTTATTTTGTATGGTAAAAAGCCAGCTCAGGTTTTAGAACCAGCCAAGGGAATACGTCTCTTCCATTCTGCTACTAGAACCAACCCATAATCCTTTGGGAACTTTGTTAGTTTGTCTATGGTTTGGAAACTCACATAAAAGTAACTCCTCAGCAAATAACACATTAAGCCAAATAATACCCTTTCTAATCCCTGCAGACGCCTCAACCTCCCCACCCCCCAAAAAATATTCAGGGATTTCATTTCCTCATCTGGGGAAAAGAAATTTTCTGTGTCAGATTAAATAGGATATGAGCAAGCAAGCAGAATAAACCAGTAAAATGTAATTAAGCCATTTAGCACCCCATAAAACAGAAACCCATAAAAAAAAGTAATGCAAACCACAGGGGTGCAGTCAGTACAAGGCCTAGTGTCTCAGCTGGATTTAAAGGGACACTGTCAGGCTGCTACAGTCTTGCATTTCCTGAACTAGAGGAGAAATACCAGGTGGAAGACCTTCGGATTTCTTTTCTCTTGTGATCCCGTGGAATAAGAAGCCCCCCCTGCTAAATGTGCTTTGAATGTAGGACCTGTTTGAGACCATCATCTGTCCACCTTCCTTCTTCCCTGGAAATCTCTCACTCTTCCATTCCATATCAGCCCCCTCTTATACATGTCCGTATTCTCCATGAACAAGCGGAAATAAAGAAGCTCAGGGGGGGGGGATTGGGAATGGTTTATCTGTCCCCATAATTTCTGTCACAATCTGTATTGGCACCGCAGGATTTGGGGTCCTAATTACATTGACCACAATCCCAAGATCTATGTTTAGATGCACACACACATATTGTTATGGGATAGCCGTAATCACAAGAATCTGATGACAATGATCATGGGTTTGTCTTGAATCAATGTTGGATCACCAGTTTGGAGTTTGAACAGAAGGGCCAGAGTGCGAGTTGCTGTCCCTTAATGGCTCAGGCATCCATCCTGTAGGAACTAATTGAAGCTGAGCTGTACAGAGAGAAGGCATAGAATAGAACAGCCATTTTGGAGAAGGTGACTCATTGCTTCTCCGGGCTCCCATTCCTCAAATGGCTAAAAGTGGGCCTGTGTGGGAAAACAGCAACTGAGAGCTGAAGGATCTGGGTCTGCAGGAGTTTCTCTCTCTGGAGATCTGATTTGGGGCAGTGGATTTGCTGCTTGTATGAGTGCTATGCTGTTTCTCTCCACCTATGCTCAACTTCTATGTTTGTAAATGAACCCAAATATTATTAAAATCCCACAAGTCTATAAAAAAGGAATATCTTCTGCCAAAGGGAATCAAACTCAGAGGAGGCTGGTGAGTCCTGTGTCAGTGGGGCTCCTTACCCATTGCAGCTTTTAGTCTGAGCTTTATAAGAGCTACCCATGGTGCTGTACTCCATCCCCAAAAGAGGTTCACCACCGTGGAGCAACATGGATAGCTCCTATAAAGCTCACAATAAAAGCTGCAATGGATAAGGAGCCCCACTGAAATAGGAGTCAGCAGTCTCCCTGAACCCATGGCTTGGGCAGCTATGGGCTATGTAACAATATTTGATGCACAGAGTAGGAGCTTGATTCATAGTTTTGAATAGGGGGAAGCACTTTAGACCGTCTCCCTCGGAGCATCTTCCAAAGTGAATCACTCAGGCAATGCAAAAAGTCATTTTTAAGCCTCTTCTCAAAGGATTCCTTTTCAAAGAAGGAACAGAGAGTAGTAAGCCTCTTGTCAGAACATGTTAATTGGGTGCTAGCCATTTCGTTTCCTTGCAACCATGCATCCCAAGGGTCGGTTCATACATGCATGTGCATTACTTGGTTGCGGCAATATGTAGTGATGACATGCGTGTGCAAATAGGCCGTCACAGATTTGACACACCAGATAGAACTTTCCTAACACTCAAACACAACGCTTTTCAATGGTTCAGAATGTTCTAACATTCTGGTGCCAGTCAAGTATACAGCAATCAAGTGTAAACAAATAAAGTGATGTGATGTACACTAGGGCTGTGCACCAATCACAAGTTCCAGTTTGGACCCCAATTTGGTGATTTGGAAAACAGCCATACTCAGCTTGGACCAATTCAGAGGCTGCCCATTTCAACTTCAGTCCAAATTTGAATCTAAGTTTGGAAATCCAGATCTTCATGTTTCCCATTAAGTATAATTGGAAATCAACAAAGGGCTATCAATTATTATTATTTTTGCAAGAATTTGAAGAAATTTACAGGCATAGTAGTCACATATGAAAAGATTATGCCTGCCAAATTTTACATTCAGGGACTTTGTGCTACACCGCTGTGTATATTTTATTTTTAACTTTTTTTTTAAGGTAACTGCAAATATCTATCTATATCTTGGCAGAATTGGATGAAGGTTGCAAAGAAAGTTGCACACACACACCCTTTTTGAGGGGATCAACCCTGCCAAATTTCAGATGAATAGGTGCAGGAAGCTGTGTGCAAGTACAACCTTTACAGTTTGGAGTTTCCAAAAAAGAAGTATATACCGGTACTTATCCCTCTATGTGTATTAAGGGGAATTGTTGTGAAAATGACATACAGCATAGACATGGCCCTAGTAAAGGAACCTGCAAAATTTCAGATAGGTGCAGCATTTTTTGTGGAAGCAGAATGGTCATGTTTGTTGATGAGGTAAGTGATTCTTACCGCCCTCCATGGGTTTCTAGCAATTTGTATGAAAATGGTGTATGTCATAAAGGTGTCCCTAGGCCAGGGCTGCAGAATCATCATCATCATCATCATCATCATCATCATCATCATCATCATCATCATCATCTGTATTGTGCCTTCTTCTGTCTTTTGACACATGCAGGATTCAAGTTCCAAGAAGCTTAGTAAGAATTAGAAAGCAGGTTACAACTTATCTATTTGAGCAAGCATTTAATTTGGTTGATCTTATTTGACTTAACTTGAGCTAGACTTATTTTACTGAGCTGAAAGTTTTTAAAAGAACTTTTTCAGCTTGAATGTGGGACTGGGAAAGTAATTTTTTCCCCCTGAAACTGCACTAGGTCTGTGATGTATAGATTGACTGGATGAATGAATAATAAGTAAAAACCACTCTCTATTTCCATAACAGACCATAATAATTGACTATAATAAGTAATAATTTCCATAATTGACCATAATAAGTAAAGCCGCTCTATTTCATTGTAACCATATAGAGTTCCTTAAAGCTTCCAGTCACCATTGTTGAGCTTTTTCTTCCTTTTGCCTGGGATTTCAAACTGAAAAAGCACTAGCCATCACTAAAAACTAAAGATTTAAATTCTGTTTAGCTGTCTCTGCTCAGCCTTGCAAGAACATACAATAGGTGATACATGCATGACTGACTAATTGAATTTGGGAACTCTAGAATAGAGTTGTGCCAAATATATGAGTGGTGACACTGGCAAGAGCTTTATATAATAATCTGAGGGTTTTTTATGGGCAAAGTGATCACTTGTGGTAAAATTACACTTTATATTTTTATTGTGACTTCCATATAATTGCGATGTAATTACATTCACTGGACTATGAAGTGTATTTAACCCATGTAGTTAACCCTCTCGTTAGAGACTTATGAACTAGATACACATTTACTAAAGACTTAAAAAAAAAAAAGCAAACTACATTGTAATGTGTTTCATTTTCATTATGAAGTCAGAAACAAGCCATTTAATAATGAAATTAGTCTTCCAATTATATGAACTAATTTTAATTACAATAAAAAGAGCATAACCTAGTGTAGTTATATTGTAATTACACTGCCTGCAGTTACACTGCAGTTTTGAGTAAGTAGGAAAAAATGCAATACAACTACATATATCCAAAGGGTCAAAATATCTGGATGATCAAAGATCCAGGGGAAATTGTGCAAGCATGCGAGCACACAATCAAAATTGGGACCTTAGGGGCAAATCTCTGGTCCATGTCACTTTTCCATCCATAAATCTGTTATCTCCCATTTCTACATTAATCTACCATTTATTTTTAGACCTGCATGAAAAATGGCATTTCAATACATATTTTATACTATTTTCCTAAAAAATATGCATTTCCTTCTTTATTTATGAAATAAATCATAGTAAAGACCAGACATGGAGCGGATTACATAAAGCTGAAAATATGCATTGTATTGACCACCTGATTATCTAAATATTGTAATTAATATAATTGATCCATCTTGTCATTGATTAGTTTCCTTATACAACATTTAACACTTCTTTTCCTACTTCCTTGTACTGGGTTTTCTGATTTCAATACTGAATAAATTTGTCCCAATATTCCAATTAACATATTTTTTTTGGTTATACATCCCTCCCAAATGTTTTTATAATATGCTATTTTCTGCATTAATATTCTATGATATCCATTTCTCCTTTTGATGGGAATTGTTGTTTCTTCCAAATTTTTGCCATCAGAAAAAAATCTGGTTTTGTGGAAACCATTAGCTTCCTACTAACTATTTATATTTAGATGGCATTTATAATCCTATTTTTCTCTCAACATACCCATTTTAAAACATATTTTGATGTTTTTGAGCTGAGAGCTGTCACAAAGCATTCAGGAACTTGTGTTGGACCATTGGGGTCAGGATATCTGAAGGACCACCTACTTCCGTATGATCTTGCCCACATTTTACATCATCATCTGAGGTCCTGCACTATTTCCTACCACCACCACATGAGGTTAGGTTGGAGGGAACATGGGACAGGGTCTTTTCTGTATTGGGACCCCATCTGTGGAATTCAACTGGCTGCCTCACTGCTTGCCTTTTGCTTAGCTTTCCCTTACTCTTCATAATTTGATGACTGCTCTTGTTCCTAACTGTGTTGCTCTGCTTTTTAAGGTTTTTAAGTTCTGCAGGTAGTAGTAGTAGTAGTAGTAGTAGTAGTTGTGTGTGTGTGTGTGTGTGTGTGTGTGTGTATTTTACCCAAAAAAATCATATTGTGTACTGCCTATTAGTCTCTGACTAATAGGCAGTATAGATATACTTTTAATAAATAAATAAAATCCGTGTGAAAGGCCAGCAGATCTCACTTCCATTCTGAAGGTGAGGAACAGTTCAGTTTGCATTGGAATTTGCAAAGACCAAATTCCTCAGGCATCCCAAATTTGGATTCTAGCATAGTTGCCCAAGGCCCTGATTAGAAAGATGCTCTACTTCTGATTTCTGTCCCTTCTAGTTTGTACCACTACCACATTGAAGAAAGCCCAGTGTTAAAGCATACCTGCTCTAATATTAGGACTGCAGGGGATCCCACAGAGGGTCAACAGAACCAATGAGTGAGACATATGGAGGCTGACTGTGCTAAATGTATACATTTGAAACAAAGTCAGCCCTGCTGAGACACACCATGAGTGTGTCTGAACCAGGAATAGTGCAGAAGAGAGAGGAGGAGAGGGGAGGGAGGGGGAAGGAAGGGAAAAGGAATTGAAATTGAAATATTTTGCAAAACACCTACATTTGACTTTGATTTTATTTATTTATTTATTTATTGTTAAGGCTGCAATCCTTAATGCTAAGCACACTTACAAAGGAGTTAGCTGCTCCACTGAAAACAATGGGACTTTCTTCTGAGCAAACATGTATAAGATTGCACCGTTGTTTTTCTATATCTATACCCTATACCTTCAATGGCTTACAGTTAAAATGAAGACAATATAATAAATGGGGCAAACATAACCAATTAGTATATAAAATAGCACCAAATTGCACCTCCCTAAAAAAAAAAAAAAGCTTTAAAAGAGCAGAGCAGAATAAAACAAACTCTACTGCTTCAAAGGTTGTGATGCCTGGACAAATAAAAAGGTTTTTCCTGTCCCTGATATAGGTACCAAGCATGCCTCCCTGGAAAGGGCATTCTACAGTCAAGCTGCCACCACCAGAAAGCTCCCTTTCCTTTCACCAGCTGCTGTGCCTTGGAAGTTGGAGACACCTGGAGAAAAGACTCAGGTGATTGAATAAATATGCCCATAAATGGCTGCAATAAGTTTAATCATAAAGTTGGAATGGGCCTTGTAGGCCATCTTGTTCAACCCTTCCTCGTGCAGGATTTCAGAAACAATGTGGATTTAATATGGATTTAAGAGAAAATAGAGTCCACTAATTTCTGCTGGAATTTGGTTTCAAATGAGCTACTTGTCTCTTTAAAGCAGGTGTGTCCAAGCCCCTTTCAGGAACCTCATTTAAAGTTTAAAGGTGAGTATGTCTTTTTTTGAGTTTGCGAATGAGAACTCTTAATACCTATGAAGATTGAAGCCTAAGAGGTTATAGGACTGTCTCGTATTATGGCATTGGGTGTCGGTCCCAGCAGACTGTATTTATCTTGGAGAAGATGGTGGGAATTCTGAGAGTGGCTGCGTTGACATGACATTCAGCCTTTTACTTATTTCTCTGCCTCTGGTCTAATCCCACTAAATCTTCTAACTGTCCTCTCACTAATTTCAGCTGGCTCTCTCTGACCTCCAACCAACTGTCTCAGTCAACTCCCACTTCTACTTGACTTTCTCAACCGAATTTAACTCATCATTCCATAGGCTCTCCCCTGCTGCCTACTCATTCCTCCACTCATTCTTCTCTTACAGATGGCCTTAAAAAATGCATATAAATAATAAATAAATAAATACTACTACTGAACTGCAATCCCTTCCCAAAGGTATGTGACTCAAGGCCCTAACAGAAAATCATAATATTCAGGTCAGGGGTTATGCAGGAGAAACTGCTCCCTAAGATAGCCAATGCCATAGCATGAGTATGAGTGGCAGCTAACCCAGGATAGAACAAATGTTAAAAATGTCATAGACTCCACTTTTATTTATTTAAATACATAATAAATTTGTGCACAAGCCGTGAGATGACAACCTAGCATTCTTTACCTGGAGACGATGATATAAAAATTACTCAGTAAATAAAACTGCACCCTATCTGAAAACAAATGTGAGTACCATAATTACACTGTGAAATTTCTCGCTCTTTCCCTCTATCAGCAATGGCACATAATTTGTCTTTGACTAGTTCTGGTGCAGATCGATGAACAATTGGAGTGAATTAATGCAGGTATGTGTTTGCAGCTCAATACCTGAAAAATTATAAAAGACATCTTAATCATACCTCACTGGATTGGCAGAAGACTGGCAGCTCCCCTTTCTTAATAATAATGACATGATCTTAACAGATCTAAATTAAGGTTTGAATTTTTGTGTCTGCCACATCCCATTTTTTTGTTTGTTTATATGACATAATGTCAACTGAATATATAATAGATCTATATGGGTGAGCAAATCTGTGTAAAATTGGTTTTTGTTCCATCCTACCAGTATAATGGAAGTTTTGCCAAGATTTTTGCTCTCTCTATATATATACACACACACACACACACACACACACACACTCATATTGCAGAGGTCTCATTTTGTATCAGTTCAGGATATGAAAACCCATGGACTGGTAATCTGATTGTGTTACTACTATCTATATGTGGGGGAAATATCGCATTGATTACAACTTTGTTTTCCATAACAAATACTGCTCAAGGTGGCTAACAATACTAAAATACAAAATGATAATTAAAACATAAAAGCAAATAAGTTAAAACACATCGATTAAAAAATACACAGCACCCACCACTTAAAACACACATCAGTAAAGACCTTAAAAACCCAACGTTTATATAAATAAAAATGTTGTTGCCTGCCAGCAGGACAAAAAAAAATGTAACTAGCCTGGCCAACCTTGGCAAGGAGTTCTAGAGCCTGGGAGCAGCAACCAGCAAGAAGATCCTTTCTTGCATTCCCACCAAATGTGCCTCCAAAGATTGTGGGATGGAGAAAAGGGCTTCTCCTGGAGAATGTGGTCTTTCAACTAGCCTGGTCCCAAGTCATGTCAGGTTTATAGGTCATTACCAGCACTTTGAATTGTAACCAGAAGCAGATCACTAGCCAGTAAAGCCATTGTAACAAGGAAATCACATGCTCCCCATCACTGGCCCCTGGTCAATAGTCTGGTTGCAGAATTCTGGACCAGCGTAAGTTTCCAAAGGCAGCCCCATGTACAGTGTGTTCCAGTTAGAACTGTATACAAATGGCCGCTCAAAATTCCCCACCCTATTTGTGGGCAGAGAAATTGGGGAGAAATTATCCAACAGATTATTGGCAGGTGTTATAGCACCACTTCTTTCTTTTTCCCTCAAGTTTTGTGTTTTCTGTGCTGCCTCTGTAAGGGGTAACAGCTGTAAATGTTTGGCAGCCTTCATGATGGCCCATGCTGAGTGTCATTCAAGGGCATTGCGTGTCAGAGAGACCACCACAAAAATGGTGAACATTTTTTTGGTAGTGGTTAATGGTGCAGTGGTTCTCTCTCTCTCTCTCTCTCTCTCTCTCTTATACATCTCTACACAGCTTTGCAGCTTCCCAGACTGCCTGTACATCCTAATCCAAGAAAGCCCTATGAGAATAATGATCTGATGAGTCTTCCCCTGGGTTAAATCGAAGTGCAGGAAGCTGAGAAAGCTACAGGCTTCCAGAGAGGCGAGTGTACAATGAATGACAGGGGACACACACACACACACACACACACTTCCTTGGGCACCTCATAAGCAAGAATACTGAACCCGATCCATACAGTTTTCCCTGAAATCTTCTTCTCCTTTGAATTCTTTTTGAAAGCAATTTTTTTTCCTATCAAATTGAATGAGAATGATCAAAAAATGTGGAAGCAATTTTCAGCACAGCACTAGTTACACTAGTCCAAATGGGATGAAACTAAGGCATGTGCCACCGTAGCCAAATCTGATATCTCCAGGAACTGGCATAGTTGGTGCACTAATCTTAGCTGTGCAAATGCACTTGTGGCCACCACCAAAACCTGGGCCTCCTTCAGGTCTGAATCCAGCAGTACAACCAATCTTTGGACCGGATTCTTCAAGGGGAATGGAACCCATCCAAGACAGATTGACTTCCTGTTCCCTGATCTGCCTTTTGACTAATTAGGAACACCTCTGTCTTGCCTGGATTAAGCTTCAATTTATTCATCCTCATTCCTCATCAAGTCCATAACTGGCATCAAACACTGATTGAGAACTTGAACAGCTTCCTTGGACTGAGATGGAAAAGAGAAAATTTAGTGTCATTAACATACTGGTGACACTGAACCCAAAACTCCATATGAGCACTCCCAGCAGTTTCATGTATATGTTAAATATACATATACAGGGGGAGGGGAACAAGATGGAGCCCTGAAGACCACCATAGGCCAATGGGCAAGGCAACAAACAGGAGTCCTCCAGCATAACCATCTGAAGATGTCCCTCCAAGAAGGACCAGAATCATTGTAAAGTGGTGCCTCCGCATTGGTCCAAGTTCCATACCAGCAAGGCTGGATTCCATGGTTGATAGTATTGAAAGCCACAGAGGGGTCTGACAGAACCAGTAGGGTCACACTCCCCCTGCCAGGTCCCAGAATAGATCATCCACCAAGGCAAACAAATCAGTCTCTGTCCCATAACAAGGCCTGAAGTCTGATTGGAATGGATCTAGATAATCTGCCTCATCCAACAGAGCATGGGTTAAAATAGCACAAGTCTGGTAACATGGACATGATCATGTACTTGCATAAACAGGTACTTCTCTTCTCGTCTATGATTCTGTATCATAGAACATTCCACGGTTACGGTAGAGAACATGGATTCTTCCATGCTGAAAACTCCATGCAGGCTAATGTCTCACAATTACAGCAACAGTGCCATCCTAGCTTAGTGTTGTGTATATGTCTTAGCTCTCAAAATCCTTCTAACCCTCTGTGCTGTGCAACTCTACACTAATGATAGCTAGTTAGGACCACTCCACTAAGGTCTCTGTGTTGCCTTGTCCTCTCCCCACTGTCTCAAAAGCCTCTTGCAAGTTTCTCCTGGCCAAAGTCAGATAGGCAAGCCATTGGCTAGAGTCAATTGTTCTAAGATGTGCTTTATAGTCAGGGCTCATTTGACTCCCCCCCCCCCCATACTGCCAATAGCCAAAGCTCTCTGGCATAAGTGTCTCTTATGCAGCCCCAGAATAAGGGATAGGGTAACTGGCAGACACTTGTGAAGGAAGGAACTGGATTATTTATTAGTGCTGCTGACACAATATAGCTCAGGAGACTGTTTGGGCATTTGGAGAGAGGAGCACGAAGTCAGAGTAGAAGGATGTAAAGTAGCTTAAAAGAACTAATTGGGAGAGGAAAAAGAAAGTGGAGAAAGAAACTGGTCCCATACAAGCCATCATTCTGCTGCCTTGGTGTACTATTAAATACTTCAGCCTTGTTAACTTCCTTTTATGCCTAGCTTCCCCATTGCTTCTCCCAGTCAATTGTCTTATACTGAGCCCAATATATTGTCTGATACTGCTACCCTAATATTCACCAGCTTTTACATGATATGTCATACTCAGTGTTCAGCAACATCTACAAAGCGTAGACACATCAGAATTAGTTAAGTACGTAGAGCAACACTGCCAGGCGACTCCCTTGTAGTTAGTTTAACATTGTTTCATGTAAATAATATCTTCAGAATAGCAGTTCCTCTGTTTCAAATGAGGGGACTGAACACCCCAGAGCTGACAGCTACTACATTTCCTTCCTTCTATTTTAGAATACAGAAAGCACCATTAAAATGACAGTCTGCACACCTAGCTCCTTTATTTATCACAGCATTTCCCCTTCCAAAAAGATGGAAATTCTACAAATAAGGTGATGAAGGTAAATACTATGGAGTGGCAAAAGCCAGGACTTTAATGGCACCCACTGTAGGTGCCATTTTAACTAGCTGTTTTGTAAAGAAAAATGTCATGCTTTTCTTTTCATAAGCCTGAATGTCAACAAGATAGTTTGGGGCCACAATTGGGATGACAAAGCCTTCAGCTCTGGAATCATCCTATAGACCAGTGTTCTCCAACCTTGGGTCCCCAGATGTTTTTGGCCTACAGCTATGCTGGCTGGGGCATGCTGGAAGTTGTAGGCCAAAAACATCTGGGGACCCAAGGTTGGAGAACACTACTATAGATGTAGTAGTTGTGATACAATGACCTGAACCTGTGGGGCAGCCTTCCCCAACTTAGTGTCCTCCAGATGTGTTGGACTTCAGCTCCCATCATCCCCCAGCCAGCGGGGCCAATGACCATTTGGCTGCTGAACGTGCTTACAGAGCAAGGGAAAGCACCGCTGCTGTGACACTGTGTTATCCACCAGCTTGGGAGGCCACGTGGGGGTTCCAAATTTAGGGTTTGGAAATAATAGGGTTTGGAAATAATAATAATAATAATAATAATAATAATAATAATAATAATAATAGCAAAAATGCATGTATTAGGAGAAATGGGCATCAAAAATGAGTTTTCATGCAAACTTTAAAAAAAGAAATTCTCAAAGTTTGAGAAGAAGCGAAATTAAGACTGGAGAATTGAGAAACTGAAATTGAGAGATTTGTCCATCTCCTATGCAAAGCTACCACCACCTCAAAGTGAGCAAGGGAACACCACTATCACAGCTGACAGGGAGCCTGCAGAAGGAGAAACAGTTATTTGTGTTTATGCTAATTGCAACAAACTTCCATCTATCAGGTCTGGAGGAAAGGAGTGCAGTTAGCAGAGGCAAGTTCCATTAGGAGCTGATCCAATATCCATCAAAGTCAAAAAGAAGCCTTCCATTAAATTAAAGTATGAATGTAGAGCAAAGTTCCTTGACTGCAGTCTACATTTCCTCAGAGGCAGAGCTGTAACACTTATTTTAATTATTATTTTGTAGGATAGCTATGAGAAATGAAACCTTGGATGGCACAAAATGGTTGTTGGACTCCTGCATTTTCAAATGGTTTTATAGGTGATAAGCAGCTCTTTGAATTGTACCCAGAAACAGACCAGTAGCCAGTGAAGCTGTTGTAGCAAGGCAGTTCTGTGCCCTCTCTAACTGGCCCCAGTCAACAGCCTGGCCATGGCATTCTGGACCAGTTGAAGTTTCCAAATAGTTTTCAAATGTAGAGCAAATTGCAGTAGTCCAAACAGGATGTAATTAAGGCATGCCACATAGGCAACATTATACAGTTATAAAGCTGCTGTATTTTGCATAACAGAGATGCTTTCAATGTACCGCAGTCTTTTCTAGGGGAACCTGGGAGCTTCTGAATGTAAAGCATGTGCTCTATCACCAAGCTTTACATAAGCTGTTTGCAATCCCTGGAGCCAGGCACAATGGTGAACAACTCTACTGCTGCCCCCTAGTTTTTTTAAGTATCCTCAAGGCAAGGAGAGCAGTTCAGCTCATCTCTGGATCACTTGCCAGGTGGACATTAGAGAAAGGCTGGCCCCAGGTTTGAGGGGGCCCTTGGCATGGGGCTTTCCAGTGCCCCACATATGGGCAGTGACCCCCCCCTTCTGATCCCATCCTGTCCATACACTCTTCCTCCCCATCCTGTTTATTTCCATCGGCCACATGGGCAGATGGACAGGCTGGTTTTACTGAGGAGCAGGAGGAGCAGAACAACAATGAGGGACAGTAGCAATAGTAATGGCTCTCCTCCAATCAACACTGGACATGCCATCACTTGGGGCATTGTGTCCAATTACAACCTGGCACTCCTTAGAGGAATACCAGGGAAGGGAACAGGGTGGCAGAAGCAATGGTGGATTCTTGTGAATTGGCCATGCACCTGTCACCTGTCCCAGGGCTGTCATGGACCAGGATCTTGAACCCTCATCCACAGAGGATGCTGCTGAGCCCTTGCCATCAGAAGAGTTAATGGTTCAGGGAGAAGACTCAGCTGTGGAAAGGCATCATAAGACTTCCAACTCCCCAGGACCCAGTTCTCCAGAAAGACTTCAGGCTGTGGTTCCCCTGCATCCAGGGGAGGTTGCATGATCATTTGATAGATTTCATAGATCATAGAGTTGGAAGGAGCCTACAAGGCCATCGAGTCCAACCCCCTGCTCAATGCAGGAAACTAGAGGAGGGGTCTCCCATCCAAGTAATAACCAGGCCTGACCCTGCTTAGCTTTCCACACTGAGACAAGCTGAGCCAGCGTAAGCTACAGGCCATCCTGAGATTCTGAGTGAGGACTCAGGCCATGAGGAAACTAGCATGCTACAGCCACTCCCACATCGTCACAGCCTGAGATTGATAAAACGGATCATGCCCCTTTAAGAGACAAAGCCTCCGTCAGTACTGAGCTGGGGCTAACCAGCCTAAATCCAGCAACACTTCTATTTAAACCTCAGTCTTGCTCTGATCCTTGTTGGAGCAACATCCAGACAACCCCATCTAGCTTCCAGCACCACTTGGGACTTTCCATGTTGCTGGTCTATTTCTGTCTTTCTTCCTGAGAAACCTGACCTAACACGTTCAAGATTCTGATCCATAGCTGAATCCTGCAACCCAAGCTACATCACAGGGCATCATCAGGACGCATGGCGTTAAATGGTACAGGGGCACAATTTTTATAGTACAAGCTATGATTTCTTTGAAAGCAACTGAAGTAGACCCATGGATCTCTAGTTAGTAGGATTGGGTGGATGCTCTCATATATTAAGCAGGGCTGCAACGTCTAGTTGATTGCACCAGGTTAAAAGTGGTTTTGCCTCCTGTGTAAGAGAGAATAGGTAATACCTCTTCTAAGATTATGTCTGCTTCTGACACATGCTCTGCATAATTTAAAAATGAAGTATGTTTTCATATTTAGAATTATTGTTTTTCCCATATGCAAATGTATACAGATTTAATTGAGTGATCAGTCAATTAATACACATATAATTATTGACTAAGATTTCTTTAATCAGGTGATGGCTCTAATCTTAATTATTAGAACCATGTTTAGAGCTATCATTGGGCAAGTTTCCACACCACATAACAAATGCAATATAACCCACTGCATGATATCATGCCATTTTTCATTAAGAGCATTTTTATCTTTAGTTTACCAACATGGGAGAATGAAAGTGTGATTATAGAAAAAGACACTTGCCTTTATACAACACCCATGATTTTTATTTTAGTTACTCATTGGAAATACTTTATCATTGATCACATTGATCTCACCATCCACGGAAGTTAGAATTCTGGAGCACCAATAAATAAATTAGGAATGCTTCTTCTGCCTCAGACACTGAAGAATGATGTTTTTCCTATAGTTCATTAAGTGAGTACTGTTCTAAAATCTACTGGGAGGCTTACAGACCTTCCTACATTTGATAATCTGCATATTTCATCACTTGAATTAATGAATATTCATGTGTGAACTAGCCCTCAGGTTCCAATCCTAAACATATGCATGAAGAAGTAAGTCCCACTGAACTCAGAAAGATGTATTTGCAAGTTTTTTAAAAAAATGCTTACAGGCTGGCCTGAGAGTTTTGAGAACCCTGGGCATCTGGGTGTGATGTCCCCTTGATGGCCACAGTTTCAGCCACCATCTTTACTTTAGTTTCCCAAAATTCATTGTGCCGAAAATTCCACTTATAGCTCATAGTAAGTAAAAAACATTGCTCCCACCAAAAAAGAAAGAGAAGAAAAAGAAAGGCAGTTGCCATAATGAACTTTTATATCTACATGACTCTGTGGGAAGATATATTTTAAGACACTTTAAGCAGGAATTGAATTCAGAATGAAATGCCAAATTCTATGGACTATGTTGGTATCCTTAAGCATGTGGCTATTTTTCATCCTTATATGAAACATGACAAAAGTTTTACTGCTTCATTCAGCAGTTATAAGAACAAACAATGGTCACAGTCGGTCCACCAAAACTTAAGTGATTCAAAGGTCTCTTTCACATGTAAGCATACACAGCAGTGTGGGAGCTAATGCTTCCTAGTGTGATACCACACCAAGAGAGTGTGTGAGACTGTGAGAGTTCCAGTTAGGGATGGACAAATCTCCCACATTCGTTTTTTTTAAAAAAAATCAAGTTCTTTTTGTTCTGTTTATGAAGGCACATTTTAGTAAGTTCTGTTCTAAAAATGAACTGAACAAAATTCTCAACCACATACACTGGTTAAATGTAAGCAGTAGAGCTATTCTCAGAATGGAGAGGACCATGCTGGACCAGCCTGCCAAGTAGCTGGTAAAGATGAAGAGCTTGTTCGGGGGGGAAAACAAAACAGGTGGCAACCCTACTTCAGCACCATAAACATGGTTGAATAAATGGTTGAATACAGATTCAAACCTAGACTTTTCAGAGCAAAGTACTCAAAGCCCTCTGCCTGGATGGACAAATGTGTCAGCTTCACTTTCTCCCTCATTCAATTTTTTTTTTAAAAAAAAAACTCAAGTTCCTTCCATCCCATTTAGGAAGAAATGTTCAAATGTGGGCAAGTTCTTATACAAAGAATGAAGCAAACTAAATACTCATCCATCCTTAAATGTGCTGGACTAGCCAATGGCACAGTTGCAGTTCTTTCTTCACGGACTGGCACCTCTTCAGGAGGTCACTCATACATACACATTCCCGTTTGCACACGTTCCCTAGAAATATGGTATCACATACCATGTGAAAGTGGTTCCCACACCATTCTGGCATGATGGGGACTTACCTCCCATTGATTTCAATGTGCTTAGCAACAGCACAGTCCAATGAGACTGCCTTTTAACCCACCAAACTCCGGAGATTATGGGCATCCTGCACAGGGTGGAAATAGCGCGGAGGCAAAGGATGCCTCCGTGCCCCTCTCACCCTGCAAAAGACTTAGTCAGACGATTTCGGCTGTCTGTGTGTTTTGCCCCAAAGTGCAAGGAGTGGAGGCTACATATGCTGGAGGAGCCTGACTCCTCCACTCCCTTCCCCCAGAACTCCATTTCTGAGGCCACTCCATTTCTTGCAACCTTGGAGCCACAGCCAGCATGATTTTTTCCACACCAGCTGAGGGAGGGTGCTCCAAATTCGGAGTCCCAGCTCCACTCCCAGAGCAAGTTTCTGATGTCAAAGTTGGGACTCTGAATTATCCTATGGCCATCTAGACTCTGTCTAGTGGCCATAGGATTGTGCCCTAAGTCTCTCTTATTAATAACAATGGGGCATAAAAGCTTTGGCTGGGAGGAATTATCCAACTCTCTCTGGCTTGGAGCTCTAGCATTTCAGGTAGGGAACATCTTTGTCACTCATTGCTTTCCTTCTTGCTTAATTGAAAACAGGAAGCATTCCATTAAGAGCCTCACTCAGATGCCTGGAGTGGCAACCTAATTTTGTTTCCATCAAGGGCACTTTGGCTGACAGCCCACTCTGACATCATCATGTAAATGCAAATGAACTATCAAGGGCCACTTCTACCTTGGAAAATGTATGGAATAAAAGCTTTGAAAATTGAATTAAAAAGTGCTAGGTTCATGGATCCTTGAGTGATACTTCGGTCTAAATGGCAGTCTCTGTGTAGGACTTGTTTTATACAGTTTTTGTTTTGTAAGAAATCCTGCATAGCCAAAATGTGCAGCATTATCTGGTATCTTATTCTGCTCACCCACCATTCTCTCTAGGAAAAGCTTCCCAAATGCCATTCTTTGGAGGGTTAAACACACACACCTTCAAACTTTGTCAGTACCCTTGAATATCAGAGAACGAATTGCTCTCTGCACTTAATCCTGAGTACTCTGAATTATATCCAACATTACACTCAAGAAAAGTTACAAGAGTTGGTGTTTTTCTGCTAGTGATTGCAGAACTGCTTGCAGAACAGCCACCACAACTAGCATAAGCATCACTTAGCCTAATAAAGTCATAATGAGTTGTTGCGCAATGCCTTGTGGTCCATCTTCTGCGGCACCTTGTGGAAAAAACTTGCAGAACAGCTTATGAAATGGTTGTGTAATAGCTTGCACAAGTGGAATCAAAGTACTGGATCTGACACTTGCATAAGGATGACAACAGGGGAAGAAGCAGAATGCACCACTGGATACAATCCTGTAGGTGTGATTCAGAGGGCTATGAGTCCAGGGAAAGGGGAGGGTAGAATCATAGAAAAGTAGAGTTGGAAGGGGCCTACCAGGCCATCGAGTCCTCCAACCCGATGTAGTACTTGTGCTGCTGTGTTCATGGAAATGCAAGGCTATGCACAAGTTCTGTGATCTGTTAGATGTGTGCAGCAGGTTTCTACATATAGAAAAGATACTGATTACTTCTTTATTTTCCTTTGTGCAAGGTTCTCAGCTGGAAACAACCAAAGTCTTTTTCTGCATGAGGTTCTCTGGAACTTTGCTTCTGGTAGGAAGCTGTTTTCTCTGGCAGAAAAGATGTTTATCTGATAATTGGGATATTGGCCTTTGGCAGGATTCCTACCACATCTAACCTTGATGCTGGTCCTGCTGGTCCCAACTTATTGTTGGGACCTGTTGCACCAGGAATGGTGCATGGCTGAAACTTATTTGGCTGCCGTGGAGTTATGGTTACCACTGTCCCAAAGGAAGCAGGAAAAAGCATACTAGACAGCAACTGGATCTTAGAAAAATGTGATTTACTGATGGAATCTTTGTCTCCCTGCACATCAGTGGGCTTGTGCTCTGTGAGTCCTGCTACATTTTCCTGAATCTAGAGCTGCCATGGAATTTTGCCTAAAACAAAATCCATGAGGAATTTGGAGTGAGGTAAGATCCATCAAATATTTCAAGTTGGTTCAGAGAGACCTGCCTACCCCTTCTACCTGCATGAAACTCCTTTTCCTAGGCAGGACCAGCATCAAGGGTAGATGTGGTAGGAATCCTGCCAAAGGCCAATATCCCAGCTGAGTTCCACTAACAGCAGCTCCCTGGTGTCAGGTCCAGAACATGAGCAGCACATGTCCTCAACTGGAACACCAAGGCCAGGGGTGGTGGAGATGGAAGAAGGGCCAGAGGCAGAACCACAGTCCAGGAACAAGCAAGGGTCAGATACATACAAGGCATGGCAGGGCCAGGGCCAGGGCCAGGGCCAGGGCCAGGGCCAGGGCCAGGGCCAGGGCCAGGGCCAGGGCCAGGGCCAGGGCCAGGGCCAGGGCCAGGGCCAGGGCCAGGGCCAGGGCCAGGGCCAGGGCCAGGGCCAGGGCCAGGGCCAGGGCCAGGGCCAGGGCCAGGGCCAGGGCCAGGGATCAGCATTTGTAGCCAAAAGTCAGACACTGACTACAGACACCACAATGAGTCAAGTTGCTATGGCGAAAGTGAGCAGAAACAGGAAGCCTCTTATAGGGCTTCCTGTGGCTCCCAGCTGGTCTGCATGAGTGGCTGACTCTGACCCTGCGAACACCTACCAGTCTGGTACTAACCCTGCGAGTATTTGCAGGTGGACTTGCCTGCCTTCTCCATCAGGCCACCAGATGGAGCTCCGCGCTGTGCCAGCTGAGCAGATCCTGACACCTGGACTTGCTCCTCCTCTTCACCATTACAACCTGCCTCTTCATCTGCAGCTCATTCTGGTCCAGAAAAAAAGTGATGGCGAGAAGGAGAAACAGTAGATGCCACTGCCTTCTAGCATGCTGGCTCTCTGCCTGTCAAACAAAGAGGTGGTAGCAATGATAAGGAAAAGGAGGATGAACAACAGGAACTGGTGACAATGGTGGTGAGAAGGTAGAATCACTGAGGGAGGGGGCCCATAGCGCATGTCTTGCCAAGGGCCCTCAAAAACCTGCAGCCGGCACCGTCCCTGGGCTTGTCTGTTCTGCTACCTAATTTGTGGTTCCTAGAACTAAGCCTTTATTGGCTCTACCCTGCCCCCCATTTTGTCTCCTCCTGGGTTCCGATCCAGCCATGTCCATTCCCAGGATCTGATTTTATACAGACAGTAGGGCCAACTCTATGAGCCCATGCTATGGGTTTTGCTGGTCCTATTCTTCTCTCACACACATGGTTACTTTAAAAGAGTATTGTAAACCACATTGTTTCCCCCTTCCTTTATTCTTAATGCCAGTACCAGAACACTCTATTATAACTTTCTGATCTTCAGGTTTGATCTCACTACACAAAACCACTTTTTGCTGGCCGCTGATCTTATCTTAGACATAAAACACATTTTACATAAAGGCCACGGTGCTAAAATTTAATGTTAAATTAATAATGAATGGCTATACACATAAATGCAAAGAAGTTGTGAATAAAACAGGCATCTCCTAAGAATTAAAACGTAGGTGTGAGTTGCTATTCAGTCCAAATGTCATTATTTAACTCTTTTTCACTTCATGTGGCAAGCCTAATGTCTGGTTTTATTGTGATGAATTTAAACATAATATTACATTATTATTTAGAGGAGTGTGTGTGCATGCATGCGCGCATGGGCATGCAAATGTGTGTGTATGTATCTATAAATAAAATATTTGGTGGATGTGTTTTTAAAAGGCACTTTATATCAATGTTGCCATCAAATGTGATTTTAAGAACAGGTTTATGCTAATGGAGCATAACAAGATAGAAATTCAAGAATTCCAATATTGATGTAGATATTTATAGTGGATAGAGATTAAGTTTAAATAATTTTAATCTTAAGAAACATCATAGAATTTGTTATTCTTGTCATCCTAATGCAACTATTATCAAATTAACTGGATGAAGATAGTGCTGGTCAAAGCTCACAATTCCAATTCTCTCTATATATTTCTTTCTTTCTTCTATATATCATTATTTAATGATTCATTTTGATTTTTTTTGTCTGTCTTGTGGACATAGGATCAAAAGGGTTTCTGGCCATTAAAAACACTCTGGACAATGTAATTTATTGTTCCACAGCAATGAAAGAAGATTGCACATGTAAGGGAAGGGGACTCATAACAGAAAGCTCATAAAAGAAGATAAAATATATTGAAGAAAGATGAAGTAATAGCTACATTCTTGAGCAGCTAATAACCTTTATCTTCTGCTCTTGGGGAGAAAAAAAACAACCTATGAACTATGAATGACATTTTGTACCTCCAAGATCTGCAATACTACAACGTTATTCACAATGGGATGGCTCTATGGACCAGTTCAGACGTTATACCTGAATAGGGTACATAAACGTGTGTAAGAAGGAAGGAGCCATACATGCCATCCCTGCTCCCAGTATCCCCTTCCAGCCCTCTAAGTCCCTCACCTCCCCATGTTCAGTGGGGAAGTCTGCAGGGGGCTTCTACTCAAGTCCACTTGAATGTGAGGAGAACCTTTCAGGTGATCAGGGACCCTGATAACGCAGGCTTTTCAGGTCACATGGAGGCTTCTACTCACATAAAAGTGTATGCAAATAAAAGCCCCCTTCAGACCCCCTCCTTTAGAAGGTGGGGGCAGTGCATGCAAGGACTTTGGGGGCAGGATCAGAACACACAGCCATGTGTCTCTCACACACATTCCTGTACTGCTATTCAGGCATAATGCTGAATAGGGCTAATGACGTTGGTGAATTCATGTTAATTTTAGTTAGTGATGGAGGTGAAGTTCCTGTCTTACCGTGGTTTCATGCATTTTTAGAAGATGCTACTATTATCCTGCATTGCTTACTGGAGTCTGGAGCTGTTGCAATGACCTTGTAGCAATCTGTATATTCTGGATCTAAGTTCTCCCTTTGTCTTGCTGTTATTTACGGACATATAATCTGGGGATGGTATGTCATTTTGGCCTAAAACCATGTGCCTTCAGCCATTTTAAACAGACATTTGTCTCCATCATTTCACTCCCTTATGTCCAGAAAACTTATGCCAAACTGTCAATGAAACTCAGGCTTACAAAGGCCAGAGAGAGATATTCACTAACCTGAAAACTACTACCGGTGTAGAGAAAGTCAAAGAAAAGGATTTTCAGCTATTGGATGGGCATGGATGAATTTATACATGTGAAAATATAATGTGAGTTCCTTGCAGAAGTGCCATGCTGAATTAGACCAAAGAAAGGTCTATCTAGTCTAGTATTCTGTTCACACCATGGCCAACCCGCTGCCTAGGGGAAGCAGCCCACTAGTAACCCTCCTGCTCATGTACCCCAACAACTGGTATACAGAGATACTGATACTGGAGGTAATATATAGGGCTCTATGTGGAGCCCAAGTACCAAAATGACTGGCATATTTTAGCTTAAAGAACTTACTGCCAGGAATGAAGCCTTAGTAATGAGGCATTTCAACCTTTCAGAATGCTGGGGGAAAAACTGCACAAACCCTGGAAACCACCAAACAATAGGTGGCTGAGGAAAGTGGGTGGAGCCAGGGGAAGGGGGCATGGCTCTCTGGGGAACCCCAGGGAGCTGGGTTGAGATCCCTGGCCTGGAGGTCCATATTTGGCCCCTGGGCCAGAGGTTCTGCACCACTACTCCAACACAGTAAGGCCCAAGGAGCCCAAGGGAAAAGCACTAACAGATTTTGCATGGAAGCTGGACTGGATCAGTAGTTGGGGGTACCAAACAGGGATGTGGGCAAGTCCTCCCTGCACCCAAACCATAACCGAACCTGAATTGCATGCATGGCAGCTAGGGATGTCAGGGAAATCTGCAATAGGTTCAAACGAGTTCAGATTTCTACAGATCTGACCTGTGGATCCCATAGTGGACTGAGGTGTTTCTCCCCCCCCCAAATTGCGTGGATTCTGTGGACTTGCAGACCTTTTTTTTTTTCACTTTAGGGGGGATTTGAGCAAATGCGCACTTGCGTTAATGCACATTAGTGCTAATGCGCACTTGCACAAGTGGAACAAAATTCTAGTACATCTCTAAAATCCAGTTCTGCCAATGAGTGGATGATGGAACAAAAGATGCCTAACAATCTACAGAACAGAATCAACAAAATCCGCACATCCCTCATTGTAACAGACCTAATTCATGTTCCCATCCAACAGCAGATGTCTGCCCACCCAGTAGCCTACTGGGTGTTTTGTCTTCTGCATAGAGTGGCCACTTATGGGTCACCTAAAAAGAGGAAATGCATCACACACAAAAACAGGACATGGATTTGCATAAAATTTGTATGTGCTACACCCAAATTTAGGAAGGGGGGAAAAATCATTAGAATATACAGTACATTTCAGCATAGTGGGGAAGACTATGACCAGGTGACTTGTGTGCCTCAGGCAGCTGTCCAGGTGCTAACTGTTGCTGGGCAATGCCAAGGCCCTGCTGCTCTCCCTTCTGGTGACTCTTTGCCTTTAAACCAGACTTGGACTGGTCACCATCCAGCCCTACAAATAGAGGGTGACTTCAAATAGGACTGTCCTCTACACATATCTTGAGCCACTGGAGCAGAAGAAATGGGATGTGGGCGGTGGGGAGAGAAGACAATGATGGGTGTAAATATTACATTTTCCTCTCTTGTTGCTTTTAAATGACAGAAATACTTTTTCTAACAAGGCCAGTGGGCATTCAGGCTCACATTTAATAAAAAGTAAAGGGTTCTACAAAACAAAATCAGGGAAGAGCTTTTCTGATTTTGTTTGCTAGTGTATTAACATATGTTGTTTCTTGAACGTATGGCAAACTGGAAGTGAACATGTTAAGCACGTTGCAAGATGCAAGTTTATTTTGTTAAAATGTCCTTTCAATTTCACACATTGCAGCTTGCTCATTTTGTTTTCCTTTGTGGTTTCTTTTAATTCTCCATTTAAGCATACATAATGTGTTGAACCTCAGCCCCATGGGCCAAATTCATTGTGCCTAGGGTCCCGATCTGAGCCTCTGTAATTCCCCAGAAGACCACATTCTCTTCCCATGGCTCAACCTCTTTTCCCCGAACACCAGTCAAAATTGAATTTGGCCCTCAGCCTGAAAAAGGTTCAATGCCCCTGCTTTAGAAAGGTATTTGAAAAGTAACCATCAGATAATCCTTTTAATTTGGGATTCAGTTCTGTATATACATCTACATCTACCTCAGTCTATATTATAGTGACTATCAGAGCAATCCTATGACCCCTAGACAGCATCTAGAGAGCCATCGGATTTTTCGGAGTCCCAGCTCCAACATTGGAAAACAGGTCTGACCTCAGAGCTGGGACTCTGCACTTAGAGTGCCCCCCCCCCACAGCCAGCATGGAAAGAACCACACCAGCTGAATCTCCAAGGTCAGAAGAGCAACCCTGAAGAAGTCCAGGGGGTGGGAAGGGGAGGAGACCTGTGCCAACAGGATATGCCATATCCTGGTGGCACCTCAGCCCCCTTCCTCCCACTCCAAAGTGCCACAGATGGCCTAAATCATAGATGGCCTATATCAGTGTTCTCCAGCCTTGGGTTCCCAGATGTTTTTGGCCTACAACTCCCACCATGCCCCAGCCAGCTATGCTGGGAGTTGTAGGCCAAAAACATCTGGGGACCCAGGGTTGGAGAACACTGGCCTAAATCAACCGTCTAGCTGAGTTGCAGGGTAGGAGGAGCATGTAGGCGATCTTCACTTCCATGCTCCTCCCATCCTCCATAGGATGCCCATAATCTTCTGAGTTTGGAGGGTTATGGGCAATCCCTATTGGATTGCCCCCTACGTGTCCTACTTTATAGAGGCCAGTCCTCTATTTGAAGGGCTATCAGAGGACAGTCCTCTATTGGAAGGTGTCCTTTATTTGAAGGCCTCTCTATTCCAAGTCTGGTTTAGACAATCATAGAAGGGAGAGCAGGGGCCTTTGAGTTGCCCCTACCTGGGTAATGGACTGAGCAGGTATGCAGGTCACCTGGCCACAGTCTTCCCCCCACAATGGTGAGATGCATTGTCTTTCTGTTCAAATTGTTGTAGGTATTTATAAATGCGTATCTAGACATGTAAATGAGAATATGCAGTTTTATGCACACTAGTGTTCTCTTTTTTCTTCATAGGGAGAAAAAAGGGGGCTGGACTCGATAGCCTTGTAGGCTCCTTCCAACTCTATGATCTATGAAATCTATGGATGTATGAGAAATTTGCTTCAGTTAGTTTTTTATCACAATTTACCCAGTTTGCACATTCCGAACCAGACAAGGACTTGAACAAAACCTGTAATCGAAGTCCGTACATTTCTGAACATGCAATGTGATTTGTAGACCAAAAAAAAAAAAAAAATGTGTTCAACAGCATGCATACATTTGAAAAAGGTGCATGAAAAAAATGTGCTTTTGAAAAATGCGCAGCCCACAAATACACTTTAATTAGTGGGAGAAGAATGCGTACATTTCAAAGATGCACACAATTGATGCGTACATTTGGGAAATGCACATGAAAATACACATGAATTTTCATATGAAAAGGGGGGGGGGGAAACAAAGTTTGCAATCTGATACACGCTTCAGTAGGAACAAGCTTCAAGATGGAATTTGGAGAATTTTGGCAAGGTCATGTTTTCCTGATTTGCACACCCCTAAGAGGATGTGACAAAACCCAGGCTGTGGCTGAGGCTAACCAGATAGCATGCAGTCCACAGGACACATGCATCTCCCCAGCCTTTATTGTGGCCCCCACTGCCCCACCACTGCCACTGCCGCCACCACCGAATTTGCCATGGCCATGGTGAAACCCTGGCAATTTTGATGTAAGACAAGGTGCTCACTCCCCAGTGGCATGGTGAAGGTGGGGCAATGGGGATAGCCCCTCACGGGTTCTTGGGAGAAATGGGCCCCCAGACAGTGCCTATCCCTGCTTTACACACTTACCTGGGAGTTAGTCCCATCGTTCAACGCAGTAGGTCCGCCTTCTTCAACCAGGCATCCTTCAGATGGGCTGGGACTGCAACTTCCATTATTCCCAAAGGGTGTGCTGCCTGGCTGGGAATTATTGGAGCTGTGGTCCCAACCCATCTTCAAGGCACCAAGCTGGGAAGGCTTCAGTAGGCCTTACCTCTGAGTAATTTATAAACCGAGGCTTCAGATTGCACAACAAAAGGTGCAAAACAAGAAGATTGAATTCCACAGATTCCCTTTGTAAATTGATACTGTAATGCTTGTAACAGGATAGAAGGATGGTTTGCCTTTCTTTATAACTCTTGTATATTTTAAAGAAGTTGGTTCAAAAAATGACTTTTACCTGCACCTTTTGTTCTATAACTTTAGATATGTTTTACAAGTTCTTATATACCGTAGACTGTATTACTGCATAATACTTGCACCTTTTGCTGTGCAATTTTAAGCCAAGTTTTATGGTTTAAAAGTTTTATAGTATTTTATAAATCTCATTATTATATTATTGTTACTTGTATGTAAGATTTGCAGTTTGTCTTGATCTCTCATTCTACTTTGAGAGGAAATTCCTATTGGTCAGGAAATTACCTTCTTTGTTTAACCTTGCTTACTCCTGAGTAAGCATGCACAGGATTGCGCTGTCCAAAATTCTTCCTTATAAACACAAAATACCAATGCACTTTCCCCCCGTTATCCAGATCCACAGTGAAATTAAACACCTTATGAATCTTAAAAAAAAAAAACCACACACAACAACTACGCAAGAAACTATTGTGACTGAAAGCCAGTACCAGACAAGCTATTGCAGAGCAAATTATTTCTGTGTACAGCTTGTAATGTTTAATGGTGAGGAGATCAGTGTGCACCACTGTGAGTAAAGCGGTGTTAGAAGGTCTACAAGAGTCTCCCCCATTTTTTTAATCCATGAAATGAGGCTGTGTTTAACTAAGAGGTGCCCTACTGAATCTATTTCCATTACTGGAAGTGGCCTGAGTAATCTTTAACTATGCATCTATCTCCTTCAAACACTTCACCTGAGAGCAAAAATAAGATTTAAAAATCCAACATTTTTATCTGCTTGGATGACACATAGCACCTTTGAAGACTGATGTTCAGCCAGTTCTGCCATTTACTTGTCCTCCTTATTTGATTCTCCCCTTCTTGGAGGAAGTGCAGCTATTGAGTGAAGGGCAGTGAAAAGTGCTGCCGAAGGAAACTGTCAGATTTCCATCAGTTTATCACTGACTCCCAAATCAACATACAAACAAACAAGCCTCCCCCTTCTAAAAGAGCAATAAATCGCTGTAGTGAAAGAGCATATATTGTCCAACACACTAGGAAGCCTGATGGTTGCAGGGAATTATTGTGAACAAACTGTGCAATTTCCCCTGTAATATATTGTCCTGTTCAGCTAGAGTCAGCATGAAGTTATAAAGGTTAATTGAGGGCAAATGAGGAACTAGATTTGTGTGTATATAATATGCATGCATATTCCTTGTTATCAGGTTTTATTTTATTTATTTATTTATTTATTTATTTATTAAGAATAGATCATCAATGGACCAGAAAGCCTTGAAAAATCTCTCAGTACATTTTCAGGTTACACAAAAGGTTGCATAGGTCAGCCTTCCCCAACCTGGTGCCCTCCAGATGTTTTGGACTACTAGTTCCAGCATTCCTGACCATTGGCCATGCTGACTGGAACTGATGGGAGTTGGAAGTCCAAAACATGCGGAGGCTGCCGGATGGAGTAGCTGGCACAGATGATGCAATGCTTGTCTAGCCAGCTCTGTTGCACCTCAGATCAAAGACACAGGGTGGAGGGTGTAAATAGTATCTTAGGACATGATCCTATGGAGATGAGCATATGTCACGGTCTATGAACTCAGAGGCTCATGTTCATCCAATGCAGAGGCGATCTTCACTTCCCCACTCGTGATCTTTACTTCCTCACTCCTCCTGCTTTGCATTTTTGCTAGATGGCTGTTTTCAGCCGTCTAGCGATGACATTTCAGAAAGGGAGGGAGAGCTCGGTGGCTTCAGGTCCCTGTATCTTGGTACCCATCTCCTCCCCCCCTCCCCCAAATTACATCCCCTCTAACCCCTCTCCGAGGTTGCTTTCCCTCCTGGAGATCAGCAGGTGGTCTTCTTTCTGCTCGACTGTGAGGGGAGGGGAGGAGATCGGCAAGGGATTCTGTGACAGGTTGGTGAGGCTCCTCTCCATGCAGCTTTACTGAGCTTATGATGGCGATTAGTGCCAGACCCCGTGTGGCGGATGGAGATTAAAAATCCTGTTCGTATGTAGAGGCCCATTTATCCATACACAGAAATCCAGATCTTTCTCCCCCTCTCTCTGCGCAGCGTGCAGCATTTCGGTTGCAATCAGCCAGCCAGCTTTCCAGCATGTAATCCGACTCCAGCACCCAGCTCCCCCGTTTGCAGATAGCAAGGAAAAAACTCTGTAACTCCACAGGTCTATTCTACCTGTTTATTTACTTAGCAAAGTAATATTCTACAGAGTATACATTTCCTAGTTACAGTCCATGTGCAGAGTACAATGCATAGCAAGCATTTATTCCAGTGGAGCAAGTTGAGCTTTACCCCACCTCAGCAAAGACGTTACATTGTTGCATAAGTCCAGCAAGCAATAGTCAGAAGAAAAGAGTGAAGAGAGAGAACAGTTCTGCTCCTCTCTAAAATGGCTTCAGACAGACAACAAGTTAATACGTCACCAGAACATACAAACCATGTGTCCAGCTCATATTGTTCTCACACTTTAGTAACCCCTGCAAAAACACGAGATTCTAGAGAGTCATAATAAACCTGTTTACCCGCCATTCTGTCCCTTCCATGTGTAAACAATGTGCTCCAGCTTGTGAATGTGATACATATCACAACACTTTACGGGAGCTATCGATGGTGCGTCACCATGGTGGTGAACCTATTTTGGGGATGGCATGTACAGCACCATGGATAGCTCCTATAAAGCTCAGAAAGAAAGCTGCAATGGAGGAGGAGCGCCACTGACAGAGGAGTCACCAGCCTCCCCTGGGACGCTGTCTCAGACCTTGGATCTGGGAATCTGAACTCTCCTGTGGCCGCTCAGACAAGGTCTAGGGGGCCACAGGATCGTTCCCTCCATCTGATTGTATTGAGCTCAGCCTTCTTGGAGAATTCAGGTTACAAAGATTTGGAAGTGACAGAGTCAGTATGAAAGATCCACTTTGGGATTATAACCACCAGAAACAAGGTATTATTTAACACCCAATTTTCATTTCTGTCTTTTTCTATGCCAGGGGTGGGAAACCTGTGGCCCTCCAGATGTTGTTGGACTACAGCTCCAGTCAGCCTTAGCCAGCATAGCCAATGGTCATGGATAATGAGAGTTGTAGCCCAACAACAGCTGGAGGGCCAAAGTCCGCCACTCTTGTTCTGTACCATCTGGAATCCATAGAACCCATAGAAGCTTTTACTGCCCTTCACCATTTCCAGTGCTTCCAACATATTCCGTACAGTGCTTAGTAACCCTGTGCCTACCTACAACTAAACTCAATAGTACTTACTTCTGAGGACACGTGTATCTCAGGGGGTGGGGGAACCTGTGGCCCTCCAGATCTTGTTGGACTACAATTCTCAGCAGCAGCAGCCAATATAGCCAATGATCAGCGATTAGGAGTTGTAATCCAACATCAGGAGGACCACCAGATCCCCATTCCCGATGCATAAGATTGTGCTGTTAATTATACATTCCGTGCTTTGCAACACATCTGGTTGAGAATCTTAGGTGGCAAAGACAATGTGCCCTTGCATTACCTCATCCAGGCCCAGCATAACATAAGCACCTGTCATCTTAGGACATCTACCAGCGCCCATGCAGGGTCTACCAGCACTCCACCTGAGCCCGCCATGCTGTGTGGCTGGGTCTGAGAGTCACCATTTAAATTTCCCAGAATGCTGTGGAGTTGACACTACGTTTAGCACTTGGGGGCATTGTGAAAAATTAAAATGCAGTAAATGCTGTCCCACAGCCACCACCTTCGGAGCACTGCTGCAGCTATTGCCACCACTGCCAAGTATTCCTGCAGGGGGTTCATCAGTGAGAGCCAGTGTGGCGTAGTGGTGAGAGTGTTGGACTGGGGCTCGGGAGATCCCGGGTTCTAGTCCCCGCTTGGCCATGAAACTCACTGGGTGACTTTGGGCCAGTCATGGACTCTCAGCCTAACCTACCTCACAGGGTTGCTGTGAGGATAAAATGGAGAGGAGGAGGAGGATTCTGTAAGCTGCCTTGGGTTCCTTGCAGGAAAAAAGGCGGGGTATAAATATAATAAATAAATAAATAAAATAGTTTGCCTTCGCAAGGAGTTCCAAAGGTCAGGTACCACAACTTAAAATGCTACATTCCTTCTATGCTTCAGGTAAAGAAGATGGTGCTGTTGATGGTTAAACCTAGGTAAGTATATATGCTTTAAGGTGCTGTGGAAGGCTTTAAATGTTGACCTTGGCCCTTTAAATTGTTCTGCCAACAAACTAGAAGCTCATATTGCTATCTAAGCACAGGTGTAATGTCTGTCTCAGTGGGTAGTCCTCCTGGTCTAGTTCTATTGCTGAAGCTAAACAGGGCTGGCCCTCTAAGCTGCCTGATTGGAAGACTGCTTCTGAGCCATATATAATCCACTCTGAGCAATTCACAGTAGGGTGTAAGTGAAATACAGTGAAATAAATGAGCGACTATCCTATCCTCTGCAGTGCATTCTGGATAGCACCTCTTGCCAATTGTATATTTAGCATCACAGGAGGTCCTGGAAGTGACAGCGATTGAACTGGAGGACCTTCAGTGTGCAAACCATGTGCTTTGACACAGAACTATGGCCTCAACAAGTGACTGGCTTCAGTTCATGCCTTGTGCCTTGGTTTCTGTCTCTTTGACTTTCACCCTTCAGTTCTGATCAAGCCTTGGAGACCCGAGAGCGGACACAGCTGCAGACAATAACTGCTGTGATGCCCCTGGCGTTGTTGTTAAGGGGCTTCTTTAAATGTCACACTTTGCCTTCACAGAAAGCACTTTCATGTAAGAATAAAGCAAGAAGACCGCATGGAAATCATCACTCATGACAATCATATACACAAATGTCAGTTGTATGTACATGAGCTGAAGGACACATGAATGATCATCACACATACCAATCTACATATACTTTTCACAATTCGCTTTACATGGAAGAGTTTTCCACAAAGGAAAAGTAAGATTTGAAGCAACCCTCGAGGGCCTCGACTTCCTGATACTGCCAAGCTTTACCAGGCTCCAGTAGCACAGGCACTGTATCTTTTCTGACTATCATTTCTGATTGCCTAATACAGGTAGACAAAAATGTCAATTTTAGCTTTTGTCCGTTTCTCTTTTTTTTCCCCCCAAGCTCATTCCATCCCATTTCTGCATCAGTTTGAGATGTGTGTTTTTTTCAAGTCTGCATCAAAATTGCTATGCATTTTCATGTGCATATACACAATTTTGAACACAATATTTCCTATGTACACATTTTTCCAAACAATTTCCCCATGTGCAACATTATTTTTATGTCATTGTCACAACTACACATATTTTTGTGTATGCCTTTCCCTAATATAGCCATTTTTGTTTGTGATAGATAGATAGATAGATAGACAGACAGACAGATTGGAGAACTGCATCACAACATTTGGAGAAGTGCTAATGGAAAGATAATGTAACCAAGGCATAGATAACTGTTACCAGATCAGACTAATTCAGGAACAGTCATGGCTGGCACACTAGACACATTTGTGCAAATGTGCACCTTTCCACCACTGCTACCTGAAGCTCTAGGTTCAGCAGCATAGGAGCTATCTCAAGCTACGAATCTGATCTTTCAGGAAGAGTACAACCCCATCCAGAACAGGTTGAATCCCAGTTCCTGAGCCAGTCTTTTGGATGACCAATAGCACCTCCAATCTCAGCTTTTTCACCCTCAGCCCATTATCAAACTTCTTTAGGGCTTTTCACTTTAATGGAACTCAGTGGCAGAAGTAGAATTCCTCAAGGACTTTAGTTCTAGTACTGACATGAGAAACAAACAAGCTGTCCCAGTCCAACCTACTACCAAACAGCACTACACAGCACAATTTACTACCGAGGTGTAACTGAATATATTTCTCGCGGCCTGATGATCCTTTACCATTTGATTAAAGTAGCCTTTTTATTAAGAGCGTATAATAAAAGAAAGTACTTTGGCACCCTTTCCTGTAAGATATTTATGGAAGTGTTCAAACACACTTACAATAATGAAAACAGAGTACAGATTATGGTAAAGTAAATGAAGTCTATTTAGTTCATCATTTTTACAAAGTTGCAAATTAGCCTAACAATGACAACTAGAGTTGTCACTGACCTGAGTGCCAGTGGCTAAATGCTCACAATTAATCATTATTAATATATAATTCTTGGTGATCAATCATGTTTGACTGTGTAACCAGAGCTGGCCACTCCAAAGGGCATTAGTAACTGTGCAGAAGCCATGAAAACTGACCCTTAATTTCCTGTTCTAATATACTAATATGAGTCATCATTGACACATGTCTGGATTTGTTTAGACTTGTGTCATCAGAATTAACCTTGACAGGTGAGAGGGAGATTTAACACTGACATACAAATTGAATGCATGCCCCATTCTTGTCTCAGACATCTGCCTGTTTGCAGATTATGGCTGCTGTTTCAATGCTTCAACCAGGTGGCCCCTTACCTGCCATGTCCCCCTTTTGTCTTATGTTCCAAAATGATATTTCAGATCAGTTCTGTTGATGTGCCAAGTCCAATCTGCTAAACTTGTACACAGATTTTCTCAGGGGCTACCACAAAAAGCACCATTCAATTTCCCTGGAAACTGGACCAAGTCTGAGCACGAGCAGCTTTTAGAAATCTTCCTGTGGCCTGATTTTTATTAGTTAATGGGAATAGATAATGTAATGGATAGTTTGGATTATAGCAGGGGTGGGCAACTTCTGGCCTTCCATATGCCTTGGCCTACAACTCCCATCATCCCTCACCATTGGCTATGCTGGCTAGGTCTGATGGGAGTTGTAGGCCAAAACATTTGGAGGGCCACAAGTGGCACACCCCTGGATTAGGGGCACTAAGCCCGACTGGCACTAAGCCTTTTGGACGAAGCGGGTTAGAAGCTGAAATGACCAAAGATGGGGGGAACAGAGCAGCAGACTTCATACTGCTGGTGTTAGGCCTCATGCCATCAAAGTTGTGCCATGTTTTGACTTTATTCTTATTCTGTAATTCATTTGTTAGTCACATTATGAAATAATTACACTCAAATATGGGGAGAAGAAAGCTAAACTCCTATTATTTATTTATTAAAAACATTTTTATACTTCTATAAGATTTGGCGGGGAGAGCTAAGCTTTGAGGGCTTCTTTGCACTCCCTTTGTTTCCCAGGCTTCTATATGAATGTGGGCTTTTCGGATATTTCAAAATTCGGTAGATTAAAAAAATGCTAATTTGCTAGCAGGCATAGTTTTGGAGTTGTTGTTGTTGTTGTTGTTGTTGGCATCACTCTATAAGGCTGACAAGTGCACACAATCAGTGCAACAACAAAGCTATAGGAAACTGTATTTTAGTTTTAGCAAGTGAAACAAAGTAGATGTTTGGAAGCAACTTTTTGTCCCCAAATCCCTTCACTCTATGCCTATGTTTAGTATTTGATTTTCAAATGATATGCACAGAGG
Organism: Shinisaurus crocodilurus; assembly: GCA_021292165.1. Taxonomy (NCBI): domain Eukaryota; kingdom Metazoa; phylum Chordata; class Lepidosauria; order Squamata; family Shinisauridae; genus Shinisaurus; species Shinisaurus crocodilurus. Next base: position 29,506,939 of record CM037876.1, read on the forward strand.
GGGTTTCTGTGCATGTTTTCAAGTGAAGCTTTTTTGACAGCCAATGGTGTTTGTGTGCAAGCTGAGAGCAGCAAGCAAAGGTTCTCAGCATATTTACCTCAGGCAGGACACATAATGGGAAGGCTGAACTGGGAAATGCATTGTCTGCCATTAGTACAGTCATGCCTTGGATTGAGAGCATAATTCGTTCCAGAAACGTGCTTGTAATCCAAAACACTCTTATATCAAAATGAAATCCCCCCAAAAAAATTTGTACAGAGATTTTTAATTGAAGCCGTACTACAGTACTTGTATTGCAAGACGTTGCTTGTATATCAAGTAAAATAAATAAATAAATAAATATTTAAAAATTGCTTGTCTTGCAAAATGCTCTCAAACCAAGTTACTTGCAATCCAAGGTATTACTGTATATGTTATATTTTAACCATGTTGCTGTTGTTTTTTAAAGCAGCTTCATTTTATTATTATTAATAATACTGTGCCAAAAATAACTTGCCCCAGAGCTGATAGTGTATTGTATTTTCAGATTTCTAAAAGCCAAATGACAAATTTGGTACATCATCCTTATCATCTTATAGGAATCATGGGATCATAGAGTTGGAAGGGGCCTATAAGGCCATCGAGTCCAACCCAGCCCTGCTCAATGCAAGAAACTAGAGGAGGGGTCTCCCATCCACATAATAACCAGGGCCTGACCCTGCTTAGCTGTCCACACTCAGACAAGCTGAGCCAGCGTGAGCCACACACCTGTATCTCTTATAGTCCATTTCAAATATACAGGAAAAAGGGGGTCTTTCCTAGACTGTACCACTTTAGCCTGCTGGTGGAGAGCTATGAAAGGAAAGATATGGGGGGCCTTAATGACATTCATTAGTCCCACCCCCTTACTCCACGTAGTTTTTACCAAATCATAACCCCCGTATCCTTCCAAAAACAACAGCTGAGGGGACCATCTCAAAAGCTAAGGGAGACACACACACACACACACACACACACACCATCCCCTGTAATTCAAGCACTGATGATGCGTAATTCCATATGCTACTGTAAATTGTTGGTACTACATGAATGAATGAATGAATGAATGAATGAATAGATAAATAAACGAACAGGCACTTCTCGAGCAAAATATACCTTTCACTTCAGTACATGTCCAAATTATATATGATTTGCAACAGAATGCCAATGTCCTTCTATTGAATATCAACATGGGGACAATATGTGTAAGCTCTAGGAATGATGAAAGACACTAGAGTCCACTTATAGGAAACTTTCCTTTGTTCTGGCATCCGCCCTTGGTCGACATTCTATGAAAATAACTGAAGTAAACTCAGACCATAGAAAACAAATATAGTTCAGCGAAAGGGCAAACAATGCCTTCAGGTTTTCCTTTGAATTTTCTGAACCTTTTTCATCCTCACTCAGGGAAAAAAAAATAAAAAATAAAAAAAATGTCAGAGTGTGTCAGTAGAATAATTCACAGAGTAAGTATGTGAGCCGTAGAGAGTTTTCCAGGCCAAGGTGTTATCTCTTTTGCTCTTGAGGGTAGATAAATTATTTTCAGTTACTGTACTTTTTAAACATTATGTATTCCTCTGAGGAAGTGAATACTGCAAGTCCATTCACAGAGCAAGTGGAGCTTTGAAATACAAGCCAGGGGTCAGATTTCCAGTCAACATTAAACGCTGTTGTTCCATTAAATGTTTGATGGAGCCACCATTTGAGATAACCAATGTGTGGATCTTATTTTTTTTGTAAAGGCTCTTTTCTAGTTAATAAAATGCCCGCTCCCCAATGTGGGGCTGCCCCAACTTTGGCCATTTTGGCTGCAATCCTATACTCACTTTTCTGGGAGAAAGATCCAGTAGGACTTTCTTCTGAGTAGACATGCATAGGATTGCACTGTTAGTTAACATGCAGCGAATACACAGCACAATAGCTTAACAGTGAAATCCAAATGTGACTGATAGTAATTTCCAATTACGTACCGTAATCACAATCATCTTCAATTCTAATTCCATCTTCCAAAAGGTTGGAAATGTCTTCCTATTTGAGCCCACATCAGTTGACTTGTTTGTGATGAGTACTCCCTTATTATTATCTCCCATATTGAAACTTGAGAGGGGAAGCAGGACCAGTCCATCAGCCCTGCTCCCCCATGAAGACTCCTTCTCCATTTATTGTCACTACCACTAGTCATTCTGGCAGGCTGTACAGAGGGAGATGAGATGAGATGGGAAGCTGGGCTATTACACTAGCTCTGCTGAAAGACTACTTAGGGTTTTTTCCCCCTCTTCCCTCCCCATCTCTCTTTCCTTGTGTGTTGTGTCTTTTTATATTTTTATCCTGTGGGCAGGGATTGTCTTGTTTTATTGATTGCATAAAAGCCACTCCAGGATACTTTTGGGCTGAGGAGTGTGGGATAAAAACACTTAGATAAATAAATAAACACTATTCATTCCTGGTTGTATTGCACAAAAACTTGTTCAGCTTTTTATAGTTTATGTACTTTTATCTTTTTTATTTTTATATTTATACATCATCTCAAGCCCTCATGGAGTGGAGAGGACATCATCACATGTTGTAGCAGTGAATTGTTTTGGCTTGCATCAAAATACTTCAGATGTTTCATCTGAACCTCACCCGCTTCCAACACATACGCATGACCTATGCACTTAAGATTTCAATATACATAGGTATAATTTCAACGGCAGCTCTGCATCCAATGATACCTGTGCCAGAATAGGATGCTCTTTCTAATGAGAACATGAAGGCTACAGCCTTCATGGCCCAGCTTGTACTTCCAAGAAGCTTCTGGCTGGATGCCATTGGTAAAAATGAACTTTTGCTGTAATCCACCAGCAAGGCAATTCTTATGTTCTCATGCTTGTATCTATGACAAGTCTTTATGGTACATTTTGGAGCTGATCATTTGATATGTCTTTTAAGTTCATCACTGGAACAGCAAAGCTTGCTTTAAAGGGGAGACAATGGTATACCTTTTGTAGAGATTTGTATCCTCTACATGTAAACCAGTTATATAGTTGAACTCTCTCACCTATTTATCATCCTGAAGGAAGCAGAAATGACCCTGTCATAAGATGGAGAACATATACAGGACCACACAACACGCAGTCCCCGTTGCATTTTGAAAAGTGATCTATTTTGGCATCTAATATTTATGTCCATTTCAACTCATGGGCTCATTTTTCACCTGCAGTACCCTTGGTGATGATGGAAATTAGTTTTATTATGGCTTTCCTTTAAAGGACAACCAGGCTTACAGAAAAGGGGAGGAGGGGAGCGGGTGTAAAAAGCATCCAGAGGCATTTCCTCGAAATTGATATGTCAGGAAAGTACATCAATGAATTTCCTGTGGAAGCACAGTGATCTATAATGGTCTCTTGTATTATGCACTAATAAATTACCTTCCTTTGGTGATGTGGCATTTAAATATACACAGGTCTTTGTCACAAAACTAGGGTTTTTGAGCCCAAGCAGGGACTGTCAGTACTGCAGGGGTCACCCTGGGAAAATCAAATTGATATCAGTTTTGACAAGCAATGGCTTTTCTTCCATCGGTGATACATATATGCTATGAGTGTATTAAAAACAAAAATCTATGTGACAGAATTGGTTTGGTTCTTACATGGAATCAGAATGGTAAATCTGTCTATAAGGTACAGCGTTGCCATATTTACGATACAACTAGAACTAAAATGGTGTCATTGTCAAAAACTGACCTCTTTCCAGGACATGATTAGTAGTCAACCTGCAATGTTCATCTGTGTTTGCTTGAATTTTGAATGGCGTGCTCATCAAAACATCATTACATGATTTTGGTATTATAGTTTTACAGGGAAATACTCATCTCCAGTGTAATATATTACAATGGGTGTTCCTCAAATGCAGGAGTAGGGAACTTCTTTCAGCCTGAGGACTGAATTCCATTTTGGAAAAGTTCTCAGGGGCTGCATTCCAGTGGAGGGTGGGCCCAAAGGCAAAGCCGGTGGGCCAAAATACAAAACAATACCTGCATAGTTTAGCATAAAGCTCTTTCTGCAGTAATTAAGTCTTATGAGAGGCATTTCAAACCTTTTAGAATGGGTGGAAAAACTGCATACAAGCCAAGAAACTATGAAACATTCACCAGCAGAGTAAAAATTTGGCCCCGAGCTTGTGGTTTCCCACCCTTGTTCTAATGCATCCATCTTTGTACAAGAACCACCAAAACATCAAGTCTTTTGACATACAGTAATACCTTGGATTGCAAGTAACTTGGTTTGAGAGCGTTTTGCAAGACAAGCAAATTTTTAAATATTTATTTTAAAAAATTGACTTGATATGCAAGCGATGTCTTACAATGCAAGTACTGTAGTACGGCTTAAATTAAAAATCTCTGTACAAATTTTTTTGGGGGAATTTTGTTTTGATATTCAGAGTGTTTTGGATTACAAGCACGTTTCCGGAACAAATTATGCTCTCAATCCAAGGCATGACTGTACTTTATTTGTCAACTACTCCAGCCTTTCCCACAACGCTAGATTTCATAGATTTCATAGATTTCATAGATCATAGAGCTGGAAGGAGCCCATCCAGTGGCACCTTTCAAGGTGACTGACGTTTACCCAAGGCTTCCCTCGCTAATGTCTGGAAGCTTGGCAAGAGGGAGAATGGGACGTCTTTGGGGTGTTACCTTTCTTATCCTACATTGGCTGCCTTGAGGCGTCAATGGAAGGCAACAATGGTAAGGCCCTCCAGCTCCACATGGAGGGCAACTGGCCGGTGGCGGGCCATCCCCACCTCCGGTCCGGTTAAGATGTATTCACCAATTATTGGTTTTACCAGGAATGGCTGGGCTAGATTAGTAACGCCCTTCACCCTTCGCAGATCTTCAATTCAATAAATGTGGCCCTGATTTGAAACCAGATATACCTGTGTCTGACTCTTCTTTATCTCACCTATACACGCGCAACAGACTTCCACTGGCCCCGCACCTTGGGGCTGGGGAGAAGATTTGCGGGTGGAGGAGGCGGGGAGAGTCAGGTAGCAGGACAAGTCACTGCAGCTGAGCCAATGGCTTGGTTAGGGCGGGGATACAGGGGGGGCTTATTTAAGCACCTGCATCCCCGCCCTCGGTCTCTTTCGCTGAGAACCTCAAGAATCCATTCTAACATAATCACATAATGATACAAATGCGCTTGGCATGAAAAGTGTTGAAAAAGACTCCAAACTGGCATGGAAACCGAACATAACTCTTATATTTTGAATGGGCTTTAGTTGGATATTGCAGCTTGTAATTTTATCACAAGTGGATCTAGGAAGAGATATCTGAAACAGTTAAAGCAGGGTCTGTATTAATGCTTCTGGAGTGAATGGGAGCCTTTTGGTTGGTTCATATATGCATGTTCATCACTTGAGGATTGCCGCAGTGATCTGCGTGGGCGGACAGGTCATCACCAAAGGGGTAAAAACACATGATGTCATGTCAAACCACTCAATTCACACATTCAGCTGAGAGTCATTAAGTGAGGAATCAGCAGAGAGAAATTAGGGGTGCGGTCCTATGCACACTTCCCGGCAAACACCCCTTTTGGGGTGAAGAGGGTTATGGAGGAACAACTGCAGGCTCCCTTGGAGGATAGCAATTATTTATTTATTTATTTATTTATTATATTTATACCCCACCGTTTTTTCCCGCAAGGAACCCAGGACGGCTTACATAATCCTCCTCCTCCTCTCTAGCTTATCCTCACAACAACCATGTGAGGTAGGTTAGGCTGAGAGTCAGTGACTAGCCCAAAGTCGCCCAGTGAGTTTCATGGCCGAGCGGGGACTAGAACCCAGATCTCCTGAGTCCCAGTCCAGCACTCTCACCACTACGCCACACTGGCTCTCAATTATCTAGACTAGAAGTGCAGAACCTCAGGCCCGAGGGGTCCCCAAAAGGCCATATCTCTTCACTTGGCCCCACGACTTCCCCCCCCAACCACTGACCATCTGGTGGTTTCCTGGCTTTTTGGCAGTTCTCCACACACATTCTAAAAGGTCTCCTAAGTTGTAGTTACTGGTAGTAACAGCCTTAAACTAAAATATACTGGTATGTTTTTATATTTTGGGGTTAGGGTGCTGGTCCTTTTGCCTTCAGCTCCAAGCACCATTGGCATGTGGTCCCTGAGAGCTTCTCTGAAATCGAATTTGACCCTTTGGTTGAATGAGGTTCTGCACCTCTGATCTAGATCCATTTCAATCTGGGTTCTGGCCCGGTTACAGGATTGAATCTGCTTTGGTCAGCCTGATAGATGATGTTTATAAAAAGAGAGACAGGGGACAGTGCAACCCAGTTAATTCTGCTTGATCTCTCATCAGCTTTTCATACCATCAATCATGGTATCCTCCTGGACCAACTCTGTGTGTGGGGCACTGGAGGCACTGTGTTACAGTGGTTTCAGTCCTACTTGCAGGGTCAGTTTCAGAGCGTAACATTGGGTGTCTATTCCTCACCGCCTTTGAAACTGAGCTGTATTGCTATATGCAGGACATCATCTTGCTTCCAATGTTGCTTAACATCTATATGAAGCCACTGGTAGTGATCATGGGGGGGGGGGCGTTTAGCATCAGAATGCTAATGACACACAGCTCTATTTCCCTGTGGCATCTGAATCAGGTGAAGCTATGCAAGTCCTCGATCAGTCTTTGGACTCAGTGATAGTCTGAATAAGGGCCAATGAACTGAAGCTGCCAAGATAGAGATCCTGTGGGTGAGTGGTTCCTGAGTCCTAGGAGGTAGGCTTATTACCTGTTCTGGATGGAGTTGCACTCTATCTGAAAAAAAACAGGGAAAGAGTCTGGGTGGACTCCTGGGTTCATCTCTTTCATTGGAGGCCCAAGTGGCCATGGTGACTCAGAGTGCCTTTCACCAGTTACGGCCTCTCTTAGCCACAGCAGTACAGGTGCTCGTAACCTCAAGACTAGATTACTGCAATGCGCTCAATGTGGGGCTGCCCTTCAGATTGGTCCAGAAGCTACAGCTAGTGCAGAATGCAGCTGCTCAGCTGTTGTTGGGGGCTGCCACTTTTCAGCATCTAACATTTATATATTTTGACATTTGTATCAGTGTCCACCACTTAGAAGTCCGTCCGTCCCCAGATGTAGAGCAGTTTATAAATGTCATCAATCATTAAACTAATTGAAGCATACTACCAAGTTAACGTACATAGGATCATTCCATAAGTCATGTATATGTAGCATGTGTGCAACATGGAAAAGCAGCATGTGCAGACGTGAAATGAATATAAACCTGGTATATACCTAGAACTATCATGGCAGCCAGAGCTGGGGTTGCCCCTCTAATAAGGAACAGCCAGGGTTAGAGATTCTTGGGTTCAGTGCAGCCATCAGGTTACAGGCTAGACTCCAATAAAGCAGGGTGATATGATTAAGCAATCCTTAATGAATCCAGCCTTTTGGCAATCAAAACTAATAATACAGACTACAGCACCTCTGGTCCAGGTGTATGCAACCTTTTTGGGAACATGGGCATTTATGGCAATTTGAGAAACTGGCTTGGGCACCAGCACAAAATGGCTACCATGCAAGGCATGGCAAAGGCCAAGTAACTTGCCCAAAAGACTGAGTATAAGGCAGAGGTTAGATCTGAGCCTTAAAATAAACAACTCATTTCAACCCACAGTTTTCAGCACCTACAGAAACCTATTTCACAGCAACTCCAGCTGCTGATAAGAAAATGTAATTTATCTTCTTTCTTTTTTTAAGTGGGAGGGCACCTTGGTGGGCACCAAGAAAATTGCTCAGGGGCACATTGGTGTCCATGGGCACCATGTTGCTTACACCTGCCCTAGTCAGTATTGAAAAGTCTATACCCTCAATCTTCCCTGTCACTTGCAGCTGCTCTGATGCTCATGCCTTCCGCTGCACGGTGCATGGTAACATCCCATTTGGAATGGTGACATGATCACCTGGCCATTGCAATTCATGGTAGTTCAAAAAAGGGCCACCATGATTTCACAAATCACGATGACAGCAGATAGTATGAATAGCCTTGACACCGAAAAAAATGGTTCTCACAAACTGTCTACAACTGTGAACTCAGTTGTGAATGGGTGCACCCCTTGAACTCATGTGGAGGCCATCATTTCATCTGAACAGGGCCTCATTCACTGGATTGACAGTAATGCTGTAATATCCAAAGCCATGCTCAATTTTCAATCTGAGTATAACACATATGAATGAACTTGCAGAAGGTGGGGTGTGGGGCAAGAGTCCTTAATGCATTTCATACACTTGCTGATCTTCTTGCGGGAAAGACTACCTGTCCAAAGAAATCATTTAACCTTCCCAACTTTTGTAACCTTTTGCTACCAGCAACCCCTGCAAGCTAATTGTGTGACATTGACTTTCTTGAGTTCCTCTATTTGTCAAAATCTATGAAATATATATGAAAGCATGGAGCAAGCTGCAGATAATAACCTTGCCCTCTGGACCTCCGCTTGCAGAGATAATGATTTGGGGTTTGCTAAATAGTTTGCCTACATACCGTACTTCAAGCTCAACAAGCAAATTGTTTTCCTTCTTAGCAGGAACACGGCAGCCTTCACTAATGCCTTAGCAGCTCATTATTGTTAAGGAGGATAGTCAGTCTGCCACTGACTACCTACTGATCTAAAGGTATTTTGTAACAGAGTAAGGATGAGGAAACAAGTTGACTGGTCAATAATAATAAATCCAGAGTTTCCAAACAAATAGAAACCCTAGGGCTTATTCTTCAGAAATGAATGTGCTTCCTGGATTCGAATGCTGATGCCCTCAAGCATGTAACAATAAAAAGTCGTGGTTCCCTGTCTTCTTGATGGCTTACGCTGTCAATTAGACAAAAGGAGGGAGAATCTAGGAATCACACGGGAGGGGGGGAGAGAATATTTTTGTGCAAATACGTTATTCTTTCTGCTTCCATTCACCTCTCCCCCTGCCCATCTGTAAACACAACCAAAGTGCAACCTCATTGTTTTGGGCTGGTGGAGGTGCTTTATCCCGAGGGCTATGGGTATCTTACGCAAAGATTTTAAACTTGACATTTCACGAAGGAAAGAGAACAACTAATAAAGAAATAACGATGATGATGATGATGATGATGATGATGATGATGATGATGATGCATTCCAGAAATCACCCACCAATCAGTTGGCAGTTGTGAAGAAGGCTCACAAGGAAGTGCAACTTTTTATTGGAGGATGATGCCTTGGCTGGATACTGCTCCTGGGTGGGTGAGGCCAAAGTGGCATCACACTCATTTTTCTAGCCTGCCATGAGTAGTGATGAGCCATTTGCTGGAATAGGCAATGATGCAGGAGTCCCAGGTTACAGTTCTGGGGCCTGTATCTCGATGTGCACTGTATCTCTCTGAACAAATCTATCCAGAATGGCTAACGATGAGACTAATATCATATGCCTGGCTAAAACACACTTGCACTTTGGTTGTGTTTACAGATGGGCAGGGGGAGGTAAATCAAAATGAATTCTGAAGTGCCCGGAGAATGTCAGAAAAAAGGAAGCCTCCTTCATGGGGGAAGAAAACTTTTCAGAAATTAGAGAACAGATTTTGGAACAGTGTTAGTTCCACCTGTTCCCTGGAGCTGGACACAACTCTGCTCCCCTACACGCATACACCTGCTACAGGGCTTTCAGGGAAGGCATTGTATTATAATAATCTGTATTAAAGACACTTTTCCTAGAACATTTCTTTCTAAGATTTTTCTTTTCTTGACTCCCCCTAGAAATAGAAGGCCACTTTAAAAAAAATTATCCAAACATTCTCCACCATTTTTGTTTTGTGCCCCACCACCACCACGACCAGTGCCCCAGTGGGGGCATTATTATGGAGGATGCAAAATGGGGATGTGGCTGACAACACAGTTGTTTCTGTTGCCTCTTGTGGTGGCAGCACTAAAGGCAGCACCTGAATCTACCTGGACACTCCGATCAACATCTCATGCCTTCCTCCAAGTGCCACCTCTGAGGGAGACTCAGAGGCTGGCAACAAGAGAGAGGGCCTTCTCTGTGGCAGCCCCCTGGCTTTAGAATAATCTTCCCACTGAGGCCCGCCTGGTGCCAACTCTGCCATCTTTGCGGTACCAAGTTAACCCTGCCCTCTTCTCCCAGGCATTTAATGTCATTTAACAGGTCTAGTTTTGTATTAAACATTGTTTTAATTGTTCAATTGTTTTTAAATTTTGTATATTTATTGGGGAAATGTATGTCATTGTATTGTATTGTATTGTATTGTATTGTATTGTGGTTTGTGTTTTTGTTGAACTGTTGTGAACCGCTTCAGCTATTGGGTGGTATAGAAATGAAATAAATCATCGTTGTCATCATCACAACAAAAAAAACATTTAAACCATTAGGGGGAAAAGAAAGAACTGTGCTACAACCACTGCAAGTGGGGACCCGACCTCTGAGAAACTGTTGGTGAAATGGTCCCCTCCAGCACCATTTAATATTGTGCAAAATTTCAAGATGCCATTTGCACAGAGTTCTATTCAGATGAAGGCAACTGAAGCCTTCAACTGAAAGGTGATACCCTTAAAGGCAGCCTAAAAATCATTTTAAATAAAATCAAGCCACACACTTTGTTCCTGCTTCTGACAGAAGTCACAGAAGGCTGGGATGATTTGGGATTTGGCAGCAGTTCGGAGGAGTCCTTGCTGAGAGTCTTCAAATGTTTGCAACATCCTTCATTAGATACATGTGCAGAGAAGTCATTCAAGGAGTCAGTGAGAAGAAACAAGTTACGATAATGAGTCATTAGAAAGGGGAAATTTTAAAAAAATACAATAAACACAGAAACTAAAATCTTGGCAACAATGCTGCAGATGATCCAGTACCAGAAATCAAGGCAAGAAATGTAATAAGAAGACAACTTTACCAGAAGATGATAAATACAAGCTTGGGAGAATATAGTTAATTGGGACCGAATGCTGAAAATAAGACATTATGGTCGAAAATGGATAATGTAAATGGAATAAGAATTGGAAATAAGATTAATTTACCAAAACAAAACAAAACCCTACATCAAATCCAAGTTGCTGCAGCAACATTATATTATAGAGAAATTGCAAGTTAACTTTCCATAAAATTAGAAAATTAAATGCCTGGGAGAAGAGGGTAGTGTTAACCTGGTACCGAAAAGATGGCAGAGTTGGCACCAGGCAGGCCTCGGTACAAAGATCATTCTAAAGCCAGGTGCAGAAATTGAAAAGTAACCCCAAAATTACTTTGGGATCAGCAACAAAAATCAGAACCTAATATCCACAAGAACAGCAACAAGAAGAAGAGTCTTAAGTCTTGCCCAGGCATCATGTTGTTTCAGTAGTGTCTTTGGTCCACCGGCTACAACTTATTTTTCTTTGTTGTCATTGTCCTCTGCCTAATTTGTACTTAGTGCCATTAATCCAATTGGCTGTTGCAGCCCATGTGATTTTTGTTTATAGTATCCATTAGGGATATCAGAGAAATTCACAACAGAAGTGAGCTCAGATTTCTCTGAATCCAACCTGTGGATTCTGCAGTTGACTGGCTTTTTCTGAGTCACGCAAATTTTGTGGACTTGAAGCCCTGTAGAAGTGAAATTGGCAAAGGTTTTCCTCTCTACAGCAAAAGAGAACTGCAAATTGTGGCACAGGCAATGGGCAATATTATATATGCATGTGCATATGTAAAAATACCAACTCATGCACTGGTCCTCGGCTGTACCATACATCTGCTTGCACAACTGCTCTTTCAGGACTTAAAATACATTCCATGAACAGTTGTTCAGAAAAGAAAAGAAAGATTATCCAAGATTCTCTGCAGGCTTTCCAGAGATTTCCAAGAACACAGAGCAGATAGGTAGAGAACTATGGGAATGCAGGGGCTGTTTTTGAATAACCCTACTGTAAATACACACAAAACATAAAGCCACAGCAGTACAAATAATTAAAGTCAAAAGAAAGGTCCCCCACAAGAAAACAACAAGTACAATTACTCAAAGCCTCAGTGTCAATGTTGACAGCAGGAATGGTGATTAGTGTGACCTGATCATACAAGATGAGAAGTAAATGCAGAGAGAGAGAGAGAGAAAATATTCTACACCCAAGTCCTTTGATATTACATCATTTAAACCAATTAGCTCAAATTAAAGAGATGTAACTGAATAAAAAATAGCAGGAGCTGTGACTCTGGAGCCCTATACATGTTCCTTAGGCATGTGGCAGCTGCTTTCTTCTCATGTGGCTCGGGGCTGGGACAACATTTAAATGGCCCATCCGGGGGGTGGGGTGATTATGTGGTTTTCCCATGGTATTAGCAATCTTCCTTCTTCTGAGGTGCTAATTCCATAGTTGGCACCCATTTAATTGCCCCCACCCATTTAGTGGGGGTTGGGTGTTTAATTGGTTCCTGAGTTTGCTTGTTTTCCACTTCCCTACGTACCCTTTCTCTTTCCCCCCCCCCTTTTACATCTGTCATGATCCTAAGACCGTCTACTGAGCAGCAGAGGATTCTGATGAAGACAAGGCACAGGCCACTCCCTTGGGGGTAGGACAGTCTGTGCCTTATTCATGGCCCTTCCATCCAGAGGACACAGCCCTGCCATCATTCTCTGGCTCAGAGGATGAGTCCCCAGCAGAATCTCCATCTCCCCAGCCTCGCGGAAGTGTCAGGTTACAAAATCAGGCAAGGGCCCTTTAACAGTCCAATCAGCTCCTCCAGGATGAGCAGAACTGAGCACACTACAAGTCTTGTCAGCCTATGCATCCTTCAGTTGTGTTTTGTTCCCTGCTGAGACAACAACTTCCTATTTTTGTTGTATTAAGAGAGATAATACAACAGGGTCTGCTGACCTTCTGTGTAGCAGTTTTGGAGGGCTGCGTGGCCTGCCTTGAGGAAGAGGTGGCACTGCAGTGGAGGCTGGTGATTCCTGTGTCAGTGGGGCTCCTTGTGCATTGCATCTATTTGTTTGCGCTTCATAAGAGCTCTGCAGGGTGCTCCATGGTGGTGAACCTATTTTGGGGGTGGAGTTCAGCACCATGGATAGCTCCTATAAAACTCAAACTAAAAGATGTAACGGATACGGAGCCCCACTGACATGGAGTCACCAGCCTCCACTTCCAGCCAGCAGGACCCACTTGGAGCTATCCAAGGTCCTACTTTCTTGTTGCCTTTTCCTGACTGCCATCAGATGCTACCCCTGCTAGCCTCGAAAGATCACAGAACAGGACAGCATCATGACTTTAAGATGGCAAGCCTGTGGGTAGGGATTGCCTTGTTTTTACTGATGGTACTGAATGTATATGATTGTACTTACCCCTCCCTTTTTGGCTGAAGAGTGGGGTAAAATGCATTAAATAAATACATAAATAAACAATACATTGCTCTAGCCTCATGGAAACTGATTAAAGATAAGCATCACCCATGCAGCTAGGGCAGGGATAGATGCTTGGTTATGTGTGCAGAACCCTCACATGAGAAGCAGAAAGGTTAGCTGGAATGAAAGTGTCCCCCATCAACCTGACAGACAACTAAGATGTGGGTAGCTAGGGGGTGAGACTGGTTGGTGTGGGTATGGTGGTTGGGCCACTCACTAGTGTTTTCCCTTGGCCTTGAGCAAACATGGATTTGGACTGAATGGATTGGGAGTCTAGCTTCATAATCTGATGGTGGAGGTGTGTGTGTTTGAACATCTTTTTTTATGGTTTGTGTTGCTTTAAAAAAAATGGATTGGGTCCAGATATAGGCATGTGGAAGTGGAGGCTGGTGACTCCATGTCAGTGGGGCTCCATATCCAGTTACATCTTTTAGTTTGAGCTTTATAGGAGCTATCCATGGTGCTGAACTCCATCCCCAAAATAGGTTCACCACCATGGAGCACCATGGATAGCTCCTATGAAGCTCAAACAAATAGATGCAATGCACAAGGAGCCCCACTGACACAGGAATCACCAGCCTCCACTGCAGTGCCACCTCTTCCTCAAGGCAGGCCACGCAGCCCTCCAAAACTGCTACACAGGAGGTCAGCAGACCCTGTTGAATCAAGTAGTATGTGATGTCTGTGTGTGGTAGAGGGGATCCCTGAAAACTGGGTGGAGGCACCTTCCATGAGCTGAGTTCCACTCATGGAAGGTGGCTCCACCCAATTTTCTCTGTCTGCACCACAGCCTACCCCATTCAGCAGAGTATAGCATTTGGAGGGAAGGTTGGAAGAACTGCAGTGGGAAGAAGGGAGCAGGGAATTCTGCCCCCTCCATTTACATGGACTAAAATTTAGCTCCAACTCATTCTCACCTACTATGAGCCACTGAAAAGGTTAGCATGAAATATGATTATGAAACTCTGCCTCCACTTCCCAAGCTGTGTACTAGCAGCAAAGTAAACCCTTGCTCTGCACTTTAAAAGAGATGATGTCCTTTCTTTTTTTTTCCTGCCTCCATGAAGATTATCTCCTATGTGATGCGTCCCCCCATAACCCAAATTTCAATTTAACATGCCAAGTGTGCAGAATTGCAAAGGGGCGAAAGACTTGATTATGACCTACCTTGGGACTTGAGCCATAGCTTGCACAGATTAAACTCCACACCTTGATTTGCGTTCATAATCAAACCAGAAGCCAGCCAGCTGGAGCATCGGAATGATCTTCTAGCCCCACAAAGAACTTATTATGGTAGTCCAATAAAGTATCTATAAACAGCCACATACTCAGTTAGCCTAGCTGGTGCAGCTCTCTTAATTTCAATAGAATCTGGGTGATTTATCCCAGCTAAGCAGCAGCTGTCCCCCAGAATGGCAGTAAATGTCAGAACATGATTGTGGATTATAGAGAGGAACATAAAACTTTTGAAACTATTTGAGATGATGCTTAACAGAACCTGCTAATGATCATATGTAACACTTCTATAGGGCTTTCTTTCTTCAAATTACATGGGAGGGGGAACCATTAACTAATTAATGCTTACAACAACCCTGTAAGGCAAGCAATTAAGCATTAATGCTCCCATTTTACAGATGGCAAATTGCATCCACCACCACCCACTTGCTGATCACTCTCACGCTTTGTTTGACTAGTAAGCGATGGCATCTCCAAATCGTTCTGTGAGGAGGTGGGGGGTGGTTCCCAGTTGCTTTTTGGTGTAATCATTGAGCACTCTACCCTGGTCTGCTGTTCCTTCTGCATAGACCCTCACTACTGGTTGGCCATGCCTTTTTGAAAGCCTTGCAAACTGAACTCAATCCTACCCTATTGCATGTGGGCTGTAAATGTTTTTTTTTTTTTACATGTCTGTCATCCGGTAGGGATGGATGAATCTGTCCATTTTGGTTTCTCTCAGTTTCTCATTTTTCCAGTCTTAATTTTGGTTTGTCTCAAACTCTGAGAATTTTTTAAAAGGTTTGCAAGAAAATTCATATGCTTTCTGTGCCCATTTCTCCTAACACAATATTGTTATTGTTAATATTTCTTTGAATTTCTTAGGGCACAATCCAGTGGGGATACCCGTAACCCTCCAAACTTGGAGGATTATGCGCAACCTATGCAGGGCGGGAGGCATGTGGAGGTGAAGTTCACCTCCGCATTCCTCCCGCTCTGCAAAGCAACTAGACAGACAATTTCAGCCATCTTAACTGCGGCGCTTCAGAGTGGGAGGGAAGGAGGCTGAAGCATCACCAGGATATATCTTATTTTGGCTGTACCTGTCTCCTCCTCTCCTTGCCCCCCCCCCGAATACCCGCTAAACCCCTTCTCTGAGGTCACTTTTCCAACCTCAGAGAAGCAGCCAGTGCGGTTGTTTCCATGCTGGCTGCTAGTGGGGGAAGGGGGTTCGAGTGCAGATCCCCAGATCTGAGGTTGGAGCTCTTTTCCGACCTTGGTTCTAGGAATCCGAAAAATCCCAAAGTCCTCTTGATGCTGTCTAGGGGGCATAGGATTGCTCTGTGCCCATTGCCTTTCTCTTAAAGATCCAAGTCAACTTACAACAAATTTATTAAAACGTACAAAATATAAATATAAAATTGTTTAAAGCAATTTCCATTAAAAATACCAAAATATAATAATACAAGCATTTTTGTATGCAATTTTGCCGAATATACATATTTTACAAGCTATTTTCCTAATATAATGCATTTCAAATGTTATTTTCACTAATGCATGGATGTTGTGTGTGTACTTTCCCCTACAATTGTTGTGAACCACCCAGAGAGCTTCGGCTATGGGGCTGTATGGAAATAAATAAATAAATACAGTACAATACAATACAATACAATACACATTTCTGTATGCATTTTTTGATTGGAGAACGCCATTGCAAGATTCGGAGAAGTGTGCATTTTGAAGGATAACTGAGTCTTGGTTTGCTTATTGGTTTGAAAGGGTGAAATTAGGTAACTTCTTATTAAAGCGCAAACTGGGGAAAAATTCTCTACCACTCCTATCAATCAGTTTCAATTTTGTTCCTACCTCTTCCTTTTGACAAGTCTGAGAGATGGCTACACCCTGTAGCATAATTTAGAAATGCCACCGCATTTTTAGAACATCAAGGGTGTAGCCATCCGGGATCAAAGATAGGCTGATTTGTATTCAGCAGCACAACCCAAATTTTGAAATATGTACACGTGTGGTCCATCTATTTATGCCTGCCTTCACCTTTATGTCTGTGCTGGTAAGACACATCATTTTTCAGACCTGTAGCAATGATAATTCATCTAGAATCAATAGAACCTTTCAGTCACATAGATCTTGCAGTCTGGTAGGAGAGCAAGCGCAGATGCAGTGGAGCTGTGTCATGTTTCTAGTGATGGGTGAACTTACCCTGAGTGAGTTCGTTATTTACTCGGAAAATAACAAACTCACCCATGTCGGCTCAGATGAGAGTTCCCTCTCAAAGAGAAGTCACGTTTTGTGTAAACAAACTTTTGAGCACACGCAATACCAAAGTGCAGTTTGGGAGCTGTAGTTTGGAATCACATAGTGCTTCGTCAGAGTTGGAGCTGCAGTGGAAGCGATGGCAAAGGAAGCCACTGAGGAGACAGTAGGATGACTAAAAATTTAGGGCGGGTACTGCTGAGTCCTCCTTCTCACAGGGTCCGAGCAGTGGTGGCGCAATAGGATAACTAAAAATGGCAGGGGGGTTGCCTCTTCTTCCCCATTCTCACAAACAAAGCCAGAGAGGCAGCGGCGGCAAGGAGGGAAGCAGTGCTGGATTAGTCAAGGAAAGGGTTAATCCAACCAATGCAGTGCATGCATAGATGTGGCATTGTTTTGATACAGACTGCTCAGGCTCAGAAGCAAGCGATCAGTTCCAAACTTAATAGCAAATTCATAAACTGCCGCTCCAGGTTTGTTAAAAAGGTGAACGCTACAAAGGCTCCAGTGCATCACAATGCATTACAATTACAAAAGACTCTAAATGCAGACTCCGTGGCTTGATTATCAGGCACATTTTTTCTCCAGCCACCCAGCCACTTTTGCTTTGATTCCCATCTTGCCTGATGAAGAATCCTGGAGAATACAAAGCTTGCACAGTATTTGGTGATGCTCAGTTGGCTAAGAAAGTTAGTTCCCAGTGGTGCAACTAAGTCTGGACCTTGGGCCTAAAGTCCAGGGCCGTGCAGCTGAGGGGGCCCAGGTGACCCACCAGAGGTCCACAGAAGCAGACTCCCTTGTGTTCCTGTAGTCATGATGGTGCTATGATAGAAGTGAACTTAAAATGCAAAACTCCACATGCTCAGAGTTGTTTTTTTAAAAATCAGGGTCGGACTCGGATGTACGAGAATTTTGCTCCCGTTCTCAAATCATGCAAACACGTCCTGTTCACAACCCCAAACACAAATGCAAGCAGGATGAACACAATTCTCGGGAAGTTTTCACAATTTCCCAAACATGCACTTGCATCTGAAAGTGCGCACTTGTGAAAATGCATATTTGCGCATATGCGGCACTTGCACATGTGCATGTTTTCACACAATAGCACATTTGGACAAATCTCTCACAAATCAGCATTTTCATGCTTTAATCAATGGGAGAAAATGCGCATTGTCAATCGGGGAAAAATTGTATTTAAAAAATTGCACATTTTCCTCATACCTCTGCTTGAGGAGTCCTCGTCTGAGGAAGAGCTTGACTCACCTGGCTGCAGGGATACCCTGGCTCCTGAGGATGAGGCAGAAACAGGAACCCAGGAGAGAGACACACTGGCAGTGGTTGAAGAGACAGGGCCCTTGAGGGTGAATGAGGGGAGTCTTCTCCCTCCCCAGGAAGATTTGGAATCTAAGCCAGAGATGGGAAGACCACCCAGCTGGGAGCGTGGGCATATCCAGCCAGCTCCTGGATAAAAGGCACACCAACAAAGTTGCTGGAAACAACGTCTGACCTTGCTCTTCACCCCTTACCTTCGCTGCTCTGCCTGGACTTCCGTGTATGACCTTGGACTGAACCCTGACACCGAACCTCTTGTAATTATTGGACTGTCTTGCTGGCTTACTTCGACTCTGGAATTGACTCTGAACATCCTGCTCCTTTTCCCTGGAAAACGTCACACCAGTAATACAAGATGGCCTTGACTGACTGACTGTTTTACTGCAAGCTTATCTATAGTTGTTGTGAGATAGTTGGCTGAGTTCCCGGCATGGACTGCCGTCTGACAGCGGAAGCCGGATGTAAAACAGGATATTTTTTTCCCAATTGAAAAAAAAGAAAAGAAAAGAAAAGATGCTCATGTTTGGGATGCATACAAGGTGAAACGAGCTTCAGGGAAGAATCCAGAGCACCTCACCACACTCAGACATCGCAGGTTCACTCACCCCTACATATCAGGAATGTAGATGCAGTTGAAAAGTATAGAATGGGGGCAGGGGGGGAAGAAAAGTTAGTTATGTGCATCACAACTGAAGCAATACACAAGGCCATCTAAAGGGAGCTCCCTTACAGCCATTACATCCAGGGTCTAAATTTACCTAGCTGCACCACTGTAATTCCCTGATACAGATTTTGCAACTATTGACTAGTGTGTGTACAATCTAAAGGCAGAGGGGGCAGCATAATATCAGCAGTGGTTTTAAACAGGGATTTGACTGGTGTTGAACAGCCTGCTGCCAAAGTCTCTGCTGAAACATTTCTAAGAACATAGTTACTGATAGGGCAGCGTGTTAATATATGACAGCTTCGAAGATAACTGTGTACTTTTAAACATGAAAGTATACTGGCTGACTTTGAATGTTGTGCCTGAGAAAAGGAGAAAGCAGGCTCACGTGAATAATACTGACCTTGGAATTGGACTTAAGCAATGCCCTGACAAGCATAATCTTATTTCTTCCAAATGTGATCTATTTCTTTCGTCAATTGAATGAGGCCAGCCCTTCTAATTGGAGTACTATACATCATTTGAGGGTCAGCAAGATTACTTTGCTAGGGGCTGCGTTCAATGACAAATTTCTCTCATGGGATTCAGAGCGCCTTTTGGGAGGGGGCATGGCTTGTTCTTCACACAGGTAGCACTTTCGTGGCCCTCAAATATTATTGTGTATAAAATGTTGGGAGGGAGCCACTGAGTTTAATTCACCGTGCAGAGGAAGGGTCCACCGTACTCCATTTTCCATTATAAGATTAACTCACTTTGGACGACAACAAAGAGCCTGGTGAAGCTTATGCAAGAACTAACAAATTTGTTCTTGCATAAGCTTCATCAGATGCATGAAGTATCATGGAGAGTTTCAGGGTTATACAGTATACAGTGCATGTGAGTGGTTGCAGTTGGGGGAAGAATCATAAATAGTGAGGTCAGGAGGAAATAAACTCAGGATGTACTCACAGTGACAAGCACAAAGTGGTTATTCACAGTGCAGTTGTTGCTGATAGCACAAGCAGCCTGGCACTAGGTAATCCAATTAACACATGATGTCTGGGTTCACACAACACGATACTGTTGAGGTGGTTTGTGAGCCAGGCCATGGTGGTTTGTGAGCCAGGCTTGTTTCAGAGTGGCTTGTCGTGTTGCCTGAACCCAGCAGCATGTTTTGTTAACCATGCACAAGCTACTCTGGCCAGGCTCAGACAACACGAAAAGCCTCTCTGAAACAAACATGGCTTATGTTCACACAAACAGTGCTTGTGTGAACCCACTCATAGCGTGATAAATAATGAAAATAATAATGATAATAATGAGGATGATTATTATAATACACTGGAAATTGTCACATTGAACAGATGTAGAAGAGAAAAGGAAAATCTCCTACATATTTGTTTAGTGTGTGTGTGGATAGGTGGATAGATAGATGATAGATAGATAGATAGATAGATAGAGATATGTTACTGTCTTGTTATTTAGAGAAGGAGAAACACAAATCAGGAATCAAAGACTGTGATCTTAGGCCAGTGATGGAGTAGTTGTGAATGAACAAAAGATGCTTAATCCAGATACAATGGAAGAACTGTTGGCTGGGTTGAACGAACAGCCTGTTTTGGATTGCACTGTCCCTTAAGACTTGGTGGTTTGGTGATGCTCCTGGATCTCATGCTGTTCCTGGATGTTCACATCATGGTGGTGGCCAGGGGAGTTTATTATGAGCTTGTTGATATGCCGGCCACAAATTTTCCAGGAAAAACAAACCTAGACACTACTATTCATGTCTCAGTAACATCCAGATAAGACTGCCACAACATGCTCTATCTGGGACTGCCTTGTTCAGAAACTTCAACTGGCTCAAAAGGCACGCAGCCGCAGCTACCCGAATATTAATGGATGTTTGCTGCACAGAATGGACAACTCCAGTATTGCTCCAGCTTCATTGGTTTGGGTCTTTAAGCTGTAAATGTTCTGGTTTGGGTCTTTAAAGCCCTAAAAGAGGGCCCAAAATGTCTGAGGATTACCCTCAACATCAGAGACCCTGCTCTGTGTCCCTCCCTGTCTCACTGTGTCCCCCTCCCACTGCCAGAGGTATGGCCGGTGAGCACATGAGACAAGGCCTTTCTGTGTGCCACATAGATTATAGAATGCTTCTTCTAAGGGAGGCCCTCTTAACTTTGCCCTTTTAACCTGCTCAACTTTGATAGAAGTCTGTAGTGTAGATTTACTATCAGTCTAGCATATCTCTCAGGGTGCAACTGTGCAAAGCTTTGAACTGCTTAGGGTTTTGTTATATTAAGCGGTACAAAAGCACCTGTGAGGTAGATGAGACTGAGTAATAGTGAGTGGGGCAGGGACACCCAGACAGATCTTCATGGCTGTGGGTGGATTTGAACCTAAGTCTTCCTGGTTCTCGACTGATGCTCTGCTGACTTTTGAAAGCAAGCAGCATATTCAGATGACCGAGGTGTTTATGTGGTTTCCATTCCTCCAATCCCCATCACCTACAGCAGGGGTAATGGAACCTCTTTCAGTTTGAGGGTGGAGAAGATCAGAGAGCATTTCAGAGGTGCATTTCAGCGGTGGGTGGGGCAAAAGGGGTGGGGGTCAAAGTTCTACACACACACCCCAATATATTTTAGCTTAAAGCTCTTTTTGCCAATAACTGAGCTTTGGGAGAGGTATTTCAAACTTTTAGAATGGGGGCAAAAAAATATGCAAAAGCTGAGAAACCAACAAACCATCAGTAATCAGGGGAAAGAGGAGGCAGAGGAAGGGGGTGTTTGCATTTGGGGACCCCAGGCAGGGCCCTGGGCCTGAGGTTCTCCACCTCTGACCAGAAGCGTAGATGTGTGGCTCTCCAAACGTCGTTTGACCACAACTCCCATCAGCCCCTAACCAGCAAAGCCAATGGTGAGGAATGACTGGAACTACAATCCAACAACATCTGGAAGGCCACATGTTCCCCTGGCGGGTCAGGCTATAGATATATTATTTCTCAGAGAACTGGCAAGAGCCTACACGTCTGACTTCCCTTCACTCTCCTTCTCTCACTAGTAGTTAACAAGATTGCTTTTTTCCACTGCTAAGGAAAATGTTGAGAACCGTGCCCTGGAGGCCTGCCATATTTTGCATCCACCTGTGTGCTTGAATATTTCCAGCTGGTTTTCTTTAGGGTCTCTCTTCTCTCCCCCAATATCCCAGGGCAACCTCATTTGCTGATGACAGAAGAGTGGCATTTCTCCTAGCAGCACCCTCGGTCGTTCTCCTCATCTGCTACGGAATGTACAGCACTGACCTTCATGCCTGGAACGATCTTTTGTTCTGCGCTGTTCTCGCCTCAGTGAAGCCAAACACCCCATTTTCTGTATCTCTTTCAGATGATTAATGCCCTTCAGTTTCAATATTTTGTTCTTTGCTTACTTCATTCAGGGGTGTGTGTGTGTGTGTGTGTGTGTGTATGTGTGATAAAATATAATAAAATTCACAGTGGGCCCAATGCTGTATGCAGCAGCTGCTTCAGCTCTTCATAGAATTAAACCCTTTATCTGAGTTTGCTTTTGGAAGCAATTTGAATGAAGAGGTGTGGTTTTTTTTAACTGAAAGTCCCTTTTTTAAAGCTTTCAGGTGTACGGCTCCACATTCCATCGCCGTCAATAAGAAATAGATGTGCCTCTGTCACCTTAGTGAGGTAGCCTTCACATATAATATCATTGCAGCTGGAAAAATAAGGTAAACTGGAGCTCTTGGTGACCTGCATCTTGCAAAGTAAGTACTGTACTATCTGTTACTCTACATTCATTCAAGCACTGGGCAAAGCAGGAAGAAAAAAAGATGAATCACATAAGGGAGATAGCAGTAAACAAGACACCTGGTACACAGAGAGAGAAATAGTGTACCTTTTGAAATAGCCATGTGGCAAACAACTTTTTTTTTTTTTTTTTTTTTGTTTTTGGTAATTTAATGATCCTGAGAAACAATTTCATGGACCAAAGTCTAAGAAAACTCCCCAAAATATTAATCTCTTGTGATTATATATATATATATATATATATATATATATGAGAACAACAAAACCCACCCATTGGGGGGGGGACACCATTAAAACAGGGAAACAGGGAAACATTAAAACAGCTCAGATTGCTATCATCCAAACTATAATTTATTGGGTTGGATCCAGATTTGGGTGTGTGCAACTGGACTGGTGGAAGTGGACTTCCTCACCCCTTCCTCCCCACAGTGGCCCCTCTTGGCCCCTGAAAATGCTACACAGAGGGACCCTGTCAGGGGACCCTGTCAAATGGGGAGAGCTGAGCTGTGGGGGGGGGTGTCAGAGGGGCTACAAAGTGCCATCCTCTTTTTGCGGAATGCATTTCCTCTTTTTTGGCAAATCATAATTGGCCACCAGTAGTAGGCATGAGAGTGAAGGACAAGTAATAATGTGATCTCTTGCTTTTAGAAAAAGGGCACTGTACAGACTTGTTAGGGTCGAATAAGAAAAGGCTAAGTACTAAAAGCAGATTGATAAACAATCATATCACTGGATGAAGCCATAATTAACACCAGAAAACATCAAATTGATTTTTCCTTAATATATAAATCTGAAACATGCCTGTTGGTGGTCAAATTACTAACAATCATTTTAAAAAGGATTAATACAGAAAATGGTCTAATGATGACATGCTGTTGCGGAATTTTTAGCCTTGACTTTCAGAACTGCTGATTAACACCCACACACTTTAATGGGAATGGATAGATCTTCTGTCTGTTTAAAAAATTACACTGTGCATTTCGGAGACTAACTCTTGCCTAAAGTTTATCCTCTTGTGTCCCAGATCCTGGCTCTGTTGCAATGCAAAGAAGAAGAAGAATGCCATTTTTTTTTTTTAAACTGGCCAAGACCTTGCCTGCTAAATTTCCGGAGTGTCGGGCTCCTGATAAAGCCACAAGAGCAGGGCTGGGGGGGGGGGGGGAATGTCAACCCAAGTTGTTCTTAGAGGCCTTTTTTGTGTGGACTCAAAGCAAAAGGTTAAATGTGAATGGGTTTCCACTATCATAAATTCCAGTGCTACTAAGTGTCTGAGGAATGCAACCTTAAGAACTTCAATGCCATTGGAAACTGCTGACCTCCCTCTTAACTCACAGTTCATCACAACCGTCTCTAAGCATGTGCAGAGTGACTTTTTCTGAAGGAGGAGTAACCCAGATAATTCCACATTTGATGTATTATGTAGGAGGGCTTCTAAGACAGAGCATCTGACATACAAGGAGGTTCGAGCCCTAGCACCTTCATTTTAGAAACTAACCACAGCCAGCAATTTACGTTTGATGTTTCACAATGCTCCATCCGGCAACCTGTCCTCAGCGGTGGCAGCAGAAAATAGCAGCATGTTCAGGTCCTTGGGAATTCATCATGACTGAAGAAAATAAGCAACCCATTGAATTTTTATGCACCAAACATATTTACCACAACCATAAAACAACCATGGGCCTGCCCATCCCACGGTACAGGACAGCTCGCATCAGGTCAGATCTGCACAACGTAACCATGTGCAAATGATGTGTGTACAAGCAACATATGATGGGGCAGGGTGGTTGACACCATGCCTACTGCTTCAACTTCGAACCTCCGTGCATCAATGTGAACCTCGACCTATGCATGTACAAGTTGTAAGCACGGTGGTGCAGCTAGTGATGGACCTCAGGGCCAAAGTTCAGGGTCCCTGCAGCCCAGGGCGTGTCAAATTATTTATTTTTATATATTTACTTAAAATATTACTTGGCCACCTTTCAGGTCAGAAGCCCTCCCAAGGCAGCGTACAGCAATAAAACACATAAAACCGGTATGATATTAAGAGTGATAAAGACAACAAAAATAGTAAGAACACTATAAAAAAACAGCAATGAAAACCAACAAAAACAGCAATAGAAACAGTGACTAAAGCAATCATATTAGGAGAAAGTCAGAGTAAACAGCCTTCTTAAAAGCCTGAAATGATGCAGCAGGGCGGACCCCCGATGGCAACTTGTTCCAGAGGTATGGGGCCACCGCAGAGAAGGACCTCTCTTGTGTGGTCTCCCACCTAACTGCTCTCACAGGTGGGCAAATGAGGAGGGCCTCTCTTCCTGATCTTAAAATATGGGTAGGCTAATATGGATGAAGGTGGTCCTTCAAGTAATTTGGTCCCAAACCATTTAAAACTTTAAAGGTCAAAACCAGCACTTTAAGTTGGGCTGGGAAACACACTAGTAACCAATGCAGCTGGTGCAGTATAGGCACTAATGTGATCTAATCGCCTCACCCCCACCAACACTCGGGCAGCTGCATTCCCAGTTTGCAGAACACGGAATAATGGGCTCAAGTTACAGGAACCTAGATTCCACCTAAACATCAGGAAAAATTTCCTGACTGTCAGAGCAATAAGACAATGGAATCAACTACCTAGGGAGGTGGTGGGCTCTCCCAGTCTGGAGGCATTCAAGGTGCGGCTGGACAGACATCTGTCAGAGATGCTTTGACCTGGATTCCTGCATTGAGCAGGGGGTTGGACTCGATGGCCTTGTAGGCCCCTTCCAACTCTACTTTTCTATGATTCTATGATTCTGCTTGGACGTCACTAGTGCATGGATAACTGAGGCAAGGTCCATCTTCTCCAGATAGGGCCGCAGCTGGTGTACCAGCCTAAGCTAGTAAAATGCACTCCTAGGGCGAATCTACATTAGAGTCCCTGCCGTTAATCAGGGAGCTCTGTTGCAGTATTTATGCAAGGCACATTTACTGTGGTTGGGGCACATGCCAATGAATGCAGCATGTTGAAATCGTGATCTTGTGTCACACACAAATGCAATTGCGGGAGAAGTAGGAGGAGTTCGAAAGGTGATGTGTGCAGGGGAAATGGCCCTTTAAAAAATGTTGGATTTTTGTTGTTGTTGTTGTTGTTGTTGTTGTTCATTTTTGCACAGGTGCAAAGGAGCAGAGATATTTTCTGAAAAAGAAAAAAAAATTGACAACTCCTCCTGCCCCCTCACAAAAAAAAAAAAAAATCATGGAGAAGGAGACGTGCATGGGAAGAGCCAAGGGAGAGGCTGTGCTGCTGCTGCCGTCCTCCCACCTCCCATGGGGTGAAGCCAGCAGGATCAGTTATTAGTTAGTAGGCGATCACTCGTGACTGAGTAAGGTTGTCTTCCAGGATAAAATTACAAAAAGAAAATTATAAAAGGAGGAAATTCGTTTAAAAAAATGTATAGACTCTAGCGATGAGTCCGTAAGTGACTGTGGAGTACCCCTATTCCCATCCACTCAAAAGCAATGCCCCCCCAAAGTGCAGCCCCTCTCCCATGCTGACTTTCCCAAGAGTAAGCACCATTGAAATCAATGTGATTTACTTCTGAGTAAGGCCATTGAAGATTATGTGATTTACTTCTGGGTAGACATGAATTTCAGCTCATTTTCAGCTAGTTGTTCCTTGAGGCAAGGGAACATTCCCAAACTTTATTTTTTTCAAAGGGGAGCGGAGGGCCAAAGGAGCACTGCATTTAATCTCCAGTTCACTGGGCAAGTTAGAGGGGAGAGAGAGAAAGAGAGAGAAGGAGAGAGAGAGAGAGAGAGAGAGAGAAGCCATGGGGGAGCAGGGAGGCGGGAAAGTAACTGAAGGATATCCTCAGAAATCTGCCACTGTTTTGTCAAAACCTGATAGGACACTTCCTCTCCCCCACCAGTGCACTGAAGCCACTTCTCCTGGCCCATAGAACAGTTCCGCAAGTGTAGCACACACCGATATATATATATACTGGGGGGGAAATGGCAACAAGTTGTGATGTAACAGGTCTGACGAAATCCAGGATATAATGGAAGAAATAGCACAAGAAGGACCGTTTGGGGTGAGCGTCATGTGACACGCCAGTGAGACAGGCATTACAATGCTGGTAAAAATACATCAGTGTAGATCCAGCCCTGGACACCACAGCCAGTAATGGGTCAAGGTACCTTCCAGGGTATGGCAGGGGTGGTGGCTGTAGCAAACAGGTCCAGCATCAGCACTTGAGCCAGCATGGGCATGAGCACGGGCATGGGCATGGGCATGCTGGGGCACACCATGGCTTCTTTAAATAAAATAAAAAAAGGTGTCCACCCCTGCTCTTGTTCAAGGGTGGTCAGAAGGTAGATCTCCAGAAGTTTGGGACTTCTGGCTTCTCTACACAAGGCATTTTCTGTGAGTTCATTATTCTTTACTTGCGGTAGTTTGCAGAGGCTTTACGTGATGTCATCATCCTCCAGGTCCTCCATACTTTCCAAGGATTTCCCCGCTGTTTTTTAGAAGGAGGATAATGAGATATTTAGCTATTGCACTAAAACAAGCACGTGTATTTCTGCAATTGCTCTAAACTGCAGCAGCACCTTGTGGTTGTGTAATAGAACATGTAGGAAGGCAGAGAAAGAAAGAAGAAAAAAAACCAACATGTGTAAAGGACACTCTCTTACTCCCACAAAGAAAATGGAATAAGAAGCTGGGTTAAATGCCTCATGTAGAGAAGCCCTTCAACTCCCAGAAGCCCCTGCCAGCATGGCCAATGGTCAGGAATGCTGGGAGTTGAAGTCCGAATCACCTGGAAATCTACTTTCTGCCCATCCCTTAATAGAGGGTATTAATTTCAAGGAACCACAACTGGAACACAACATCCTGGCATGTTTTTGAGCTTCAGTAATATACAGTGTGTGTGTGTGTGTGTGTGTGTGTGTGTGTGTTGAGCTTTTTTCTCACCCGTTCTGTCATGGAAACCATGCCTTCAATTGGGAACCTTGCCCTTGCATTGAATCCTTTTGCTCTCACTGCAAGGAAGGATGTGACTCCTCTGTCCTCTACCCAGAAGGGTTCATAGCCTGGCTACAATGTGTGTTAATTTGATTTCAGTTACCTGTGAAACTTCAAACCAAGCAATAGAAACAGGGGCAGGCCAAGGAGTGTTTTCATCCTCCCACCCCAAAGCAATGCCATTTAAAATGAGGGGAAGTTTTAGAATGCACCCATTGTGTGAGCCTACCCAGGGCATTAAGGTGCCTGGGCAGTCCAGTCCCCCCTGTAAGCTGTTCTTCTTTATACTTCGGATCCTTTGCAGTGAAATACAAGATTTGATAGCACCTTTCAACACTTTTAAACCTTTCTTTGACTGCAGGATCAAAGGGGATGAAAGTTCTATCCTGTAGCACAGCATGCTCTGGCTGTTACAACCTTCGGCATGCCCGGCAATCTCTCACAGCCCTATCCTGGATGATGCTGAGTATCCGCACTTCCCATTAACTTCAAAGGAAGTTGGACAGTAGCCTTCAAAGCAGTCAGATCAGGGAGGCTAGCAGGAGATCATTCTTATTCTTTTGTGTAAACGTAAGGCTCTTATCTCCATCAGCTCAGCTTACATTTTGAACGCCTTTCAGTAGCAGATTCACACAGAACCAAACTGACCAGTCCAAACAAAGGCTGCTTCATACATAGCCTTGTGGTTTGAAAACCACAGTGATGCTTCATAGCCCCCTGTCCCCCCTCCCAAAGCAGACTCTCTGTAGCAAACTTTTGATAGAAGAGATAAACACTTTATTTTTATTTTATTTTATTTTTTCATTCAAAATACAGGCACACTTCACTCATACACCAGAAAGTGAGTCCACACCATCTCAACCATATGGGAACCAAGGATTGTAAGGAGGGAGCATAGCTCAGTCAGGAGGGAGCATAGCTCTGCTGCAGAGAACCTGCTTTGCATGCAGAAGGTCCCTGGTTCAATCCCCAGCATCCCCAGTTAAAGGACCTGGTAGCAGATGAGTGGAAAGACCTCTCCCTGAAACCCTGGAGAGCCACTGTGAGTCAGAGTAGTAGTAGTAGTAGACGATCACTCGTGACCGAGTAAGATTGTCTTCCAGGATAAAATTACAAAAAGAAAATTATAAAAAGAGGAAATTGTAAAAAAAAAATGAGTAGACTCTAGAGATGGGTCCGTAAGTGACTGTGGAGGCCAATTCTAGATCCACACAGCTTCCCACAGTGAAGACACAGGTTACCAGATGGAAGATGGTGCTGTAAAGGATTCGTTTGATGTGCTTTTCGCTTAGCACGTTTCTCCCTTTCACCTTGCACTCAGGCTTCTTCAAAGTCCATGGAACCTTTGTGAAAGGCCAACCTCCAGTTAAAGCGTTCATGGGCCAGAGCTCCCCAGTTCTCGATGTTTATATTGCATTTTTTTAGATTAGCCTTATAAGAGAAGAGATCATCCCAGAAGACTTCAGGGATGCCATAATTATCACCCTCTTTAAGAAGGGTGACAGAACAGACTGTGGAAACTATCGGGGCATTTCTTTCTTAGCTACTGCAGGTAAAATATTTGCTAGGATTCTCAGCAAACAGTCTTCTATCTATTTCAGAAGAGATCCTCCCTGAATCTCAATATGGTTTCCGCCCCTCTAGAAGGCCAGTGGACATGATTTTTACTGCACGTCAGCTCCAAGAAAAATGCCGGTAGCAAAAACAACCCCTTCACATGGCATTTATTGATTTGGCTAAGGCCTTTGACACTGTAGACCAAACGGCTCTCTGGACCATCCTTATGAAAATTGGATGCCCCAATAAATTTGTGAGTCAGAGTAGACAATACTCGATTAGATGGGCATCTAGTCTGACTTGATGTAAGACAGTTTCCTATTTTCCATAAGCTCCCATCACATGATGTGTTGTGAGAGATGGGGGTGGACCATATAGCTCAGTGGTACTAGAGCTATGGATGTGCAGATTTCATTAAATCCGTCCCTCCCCCCCCCCCCCAGATCGTCCTGCATCTTTCATTCCATTGTCTGCTCATTGACATCATCGGATTTATTTATTTTTTAGGAATGCACAAGAATTTTGTTCCATGTGCACTAATGCACATTAGTACTAATTCATACTCATGCTAATGGTCATTAGCACAAGTGCTTAGCATGAGTGCAAGTTTGTGCAAAACTCCCCACCCACCCCACAAAAAAGTAAAAAAAAAAATGGTCCACAAATCTGTGGAATCCGCACGACTTGGAAAAAGCCGGTGTGCTGTGGAATCCACAGTTCAGGTTAATAGAAATCTGAACTCATTTGAATGCATTGTGGAATTCTTTCACATCCCTAAGTCTGGAGAAGGTCCCAGGTTTGATCCCTGGAATCTCCCATTAAAAGAGAGTCAGATAGCAAATAATGTGAAAAACCCCTCAGAACCTGATGGAAACCTTCGGCCAGTCAGGCTAGACAATCCTGGGCTAGGTGGACACATAGAGGCTGGGTTCAGCCAACAAAATAACCCACACTCAAGGGTTGAGTATGGGTTGAGTGTGGGTTGTTGTTGAAATGTGGATTATTATGTTGGCTGAACCCAGTCACATTTACAAACCATTGTTTGTTACTCACGAACAACCCATGAAGAGAACCCATGGTTTGTTGTTCGGTTGTGAGCTGTGGGTTGTTCATGGTTAACAAACCATGGTTTGTTAGCATAGCTGGGTTCATACAGCATGATAACCCATGTTTCAACAACAACCCACATTTCAACAACAACCCACACTCAACCCTTGAGTGTGGTGGGTTATCATGTTGTCTGTACCCAGCGGTGTTCACATACCTGTGTGGGGGCTCACCACTCCGCTGCCACGATCCTCCACGCGGCTCGAGCTGCCACCGACTGGCGCGCTGGTCCCGTTGCGTCACTTCTGACGCAGCGGAAGTGACGTGATGGGACCCTGCTCCGGCACGCTGGACCCCCACGCTATGTTTTTGGCGAGGGAAACCAGGGCAACAGGGCTGTTTATAGGTGGTTTCCTATATTGCTATGAGGCAAGCTTGGGCAACGATGTATGCAGAGTGCAACAAGCAGCTTCCTGGGTAATGCTGCTGCATCTCTCTCTGTTTTGGGATTGGGTGAAGGCCTCCATTTCAGAAGGATTCAAATGACAGGTTACAGAAGATACTGGCTTGAAGGAGGCCGAGGCAAGTCCAGGGCACTGAATCATGCAGAGCCATAGGGAAGGCTCCCGTGAGCCCAATGCATCAATCCACAGAGGATTGATCATTGGTCTCACAGGGGCCTTTCTTTTTCCTGCAGAATACTTAGCAGTTCACACAGGGCACACGGTTTGGGAATCCTTGCCCTGTGGCGCTGCAAAAATTAATGACACTTCCCCTAAGAGCTGTGATTTGCTGAGGTGTCCTTAGCCAAATTGATGTGGTCCTTCAACAATCGATAGTCTGGACGACCTTCGTGTCCCTTGGATCAGTGCATTTCACTAATAAATCATCTTAACAGTAGGCTACTTATTGGATAGCCTACGTTATCTATCTCTCCTTGGTAAATAAAAATATACCGAAGAAATAGACTCTCTAACAACCTGGACAAGTTGCTGAAGAGAGGATTTGTAGGATTCATATTGGCTTATTCAACTGCTACCAGGCTTGCCACTGGTGCTAGTGGAAGGAGTGGTGACCCTTGTCCATGAGTCATTCTTTTGCCCAGGACTTTCAGAGGCATCTGGCTGGCCATTGTTGGGAGCAGGATGTTGGACAAGAGAGACCTTTGGCAATTCTTTCAGATTAGACATTTTATAAACTTAATTTAAAGCAGACTATAGGCATAATGCTCCTGTTACCTATGCATCAGAGAGAGAAAGAAGGAAGTCACTATGCTGGATCACCTTTCTTGTCCAATACTGCTACAGTTGCACTCTGGCTGGCATAGAAAAGGTATCCTTTGCTTAATTCATCTGATATGGAGGTTGTTTAGAGGCATGGGGGGGGAATTACCATTTAGTTGGTAACTTGGCCACCACAATTTAGAACAGATCCCTTACTGATCCCTAACTGATCTTGCTCTCCTAGTTGCTCTCCTAGTAGAAGTGTAGTAGGTATCCAGAAGTTGTTCCAGGACATTTCCACCAAGGACAGCATTTCAGGGCAGGTTCACATACTCTCATGATAACCAATGATAACCAACCATGACAACCAAGTTGATAGCTGTTCCACCTTAGAGCTGATATTTTCTATCAATGTGGTGAAGAATGTGAAGAGGCCATTATGGTCATAGCTGTACATCCTGTTGACATGTGTCTCCCACTGGGATTTCAAATTCAAAGACAAAAATAAACATGGGTCGTAGTAGCTGATCTTTTAAAAATAATTAAGGTACTTTGGAATAGCAAGTTGGCCTTGGTTATCAAAGGATTGTTCCTAGGTTACCTCTGCTACTGTGTCATCAGTACAGATCTTTTTAGTTTACATCAGGAGTGGCAAACCTTTTTCAGCCCAAGGGGTGAATTTCAATCTTGGAAAAGCTATGGGGCTCATATTCCATTTGTGGGTGGGACCAAAGGCAGAGCGGGTGTGGCCAAAATGTGATTGTTAATGGTTTTATGCCTATTTATAAGTAAGCAGGATGACTTTTCTGTGGGTCTACTCAGAAGTAAGCAGGACTGAATCTCTCAGCAGCACTTTCAAATAGCATGCCAAGTACAAAGCCTCTGCATGCCTACTCACAGGCAGGACAAGCCTCTACATGTCTAATCAGAAGTAAGCAGGGCTGAATCACTCAGCAGCATCCTCCCCAAGCCCCACTCTCTTTCACCAGCAGAGAAAAGCTCTTATCTCCAATCAGCAGTGTTTCCCTGCTGAACTAAGAGCCCTTTTTAGTAGGAAAACCCCGCTCTTATCTCCACTCAGCTGTTGACTGGAGATAAGAGCTTTTCCCTGCCAGGAGATGGGCCTGGGCCTGGAGAAGAAGCTGATGGGCTAGATGAGGAACCCCCACAGGCCATATTTGGCCCACAGACCAGAGTACCTGAGGCAGCTGATGGAAACCTTCTACATCAGCTTCATTTTGTAGGCCTTCTGCTAGAGTCATGCAAGGATCCTCAGGTGCAATGGGCTTTCTCTTCAGGTGAGCATATATTTTTCATTACTTTCTTATAATTGTGTTGATAACTTTTCACTATCAATGTTGAACAACCCTCTTTATGTAACTGCTGGCAGTCATTTCTCTCCACATATAACAATTTTTGCTCACTCGTCTTGACCCTTCACAGATTGAAATCAGAAACATTCCAGTGGGAGCCCCTGCATAGATTTCAGGAAGCCTTTCTCGCAAATAATATTGCAAAAGGAAGTTATTATGGTTTTCAAATTACAAACTTTTCCCTCCAGTAGGTAAAATGAGCATTTCTGTTAGTGCACACAAGTGGGAATGTGAACATAGGAAGGAAATAATTGAAATAGAGGCAAGGAATCTATTTTTAATGCATCAAGATTTCCTTCGAGCTCCCCTGAAGTTGTTCCTTCTTTTAATTGTTGCTCTTAGTTTCACCTTAGCTGGATAAATGTAGCAGAGAAATTTGGGTCATATTACTAATAGCTGGAGGATTTTACAGTCTATTTGATGGAGATGGTATTTATTGGTGCAGGATGGTAGTATGACCTCTAGAATAAGGGTCAAATCACATTTTAATGTTAAATATGTAGCACACAGCTCTTTTGCTATTTTTGTTTTAGTCAAAAGTAAGCATGCATGGGTGGGGGGAGGTTTAATCCTTCCCTCCCCAGCCACAACTTCCCCAAAAATCCCCTCCCCTCAGCAATTACCAATAGTAGAAATTTCAGTTGGTTCCAATGGGGGCTGTTTTACAAGGCAATTGGGTGGGGGCATGGATGGGGTGGAAAGGACTAAACCTCCCCTCACCACAAACTGTTCTTAGTCTGGATCGGGATCCCACACATACTTTTGAAGGAGAAAAAAACAAAGTATGAGTTGGATGCTATATATTTAACATAACATGTAGCTTGTAGATCCTAATCATCACGGACGGTGTAGCAGTTATGGGTAAAGTGTGTGAGAGAAAGAGAGAAGGGTGAGAGAAAGAGAGAAATTCGATCCCCTGAAATTGAGGGTGATTTCAGTGGAGGTCTTAAATTCTTTGAAGAATTGGGTGTGATTACCATTGGTGGCACAGCGGTCTATTTTTTCCTTTATTTTATATTTGTATGTATGTTACTTCCACTGCCTGTGACAGTGCCATAAAGCTTCTCTTGGCCTCCACGACAGCTGCCATTTTTTGTTTTTTCCACCATTCCTCCCTCACCAGAATCCTCTAGACTGAAGCTCCATCTGGGGCATTCTGGGGGAAAATGACAGCCAGCAGCCAAGAGCAGCTCTGCTGCCACCACACTGAGTGTGATTTCCAAGACAGAGATGCAGCAGTGGCAGGTGTGAAAAAGCTTAACCCTTCCTCCTCAGTTCCATTGACAAGTGATAGCAGTGGCAGGTGAACATAAGAACAGCCATGCTGGATGAGACCATCTAGTCCATTCCATCTAGTCCCGCATTCTGTTGACACAGTGGCCAACCAGCTGCCCACAGGAAACCCACAAGCAGGACATAGAATCATAGAAAAGTAGAGTTGGAAGGGGCCTACAAGGCCATCGAGTCCAACCCCCTGCGCAATGCAGGAATCCAGGTCAAAGCGTCCCTGACAGATGGCTGTCCACCAGCTGCACCTTGAATACCTCCAGAGTGGGAGAGCCCACCACCTCCCTTTAAGTACTGGAAGAATGCTGTCATATCTCCCCTCAGTCTCCTCTTCTGAAGGCTAAACATGCCCAGTTCTTTCAGTCTCTCCTCATAGGGCCTTGTTTCCAGTCCCTTTATCATCCTTGTTGCCCTCCTCTCAACCCTCTCCAGTTTGTCTACATCCTTCTTAAAGTGTGGTGCCCAGAACTGGATGCAGTACTCAAGATGAGGCCTAACCAGTGCTGAGTAAAGGGGAATTATCACTTCACACGATTTGGATGCTATACTTCTATTAATGCAGCCCAAAATAGCATTTGCCTTTTTTGCAGCCACATCACATT
Source organism: Shinisaurus crocodilurus (assembly GCA_021292165.1). Taxonomy (NCBI): domain Eukaryota; kingdom Metazoa; phylum Chordata; class Lepidosauria; order Squamata; family Shinisauridae; genus Shinisaurus; species Shinisaurus crocodilurus. Next base: position 29,541,728 of record CM037876.1, read on the forward strand.
GCTGGCTCATATTCAGTTTGTAATCTACCACAATTCCAAGATCCTTCTCACTTGTAGTATTGTTGAGCCAAGTGTCCCCCATTCTGTAACCGTGCATTTGGTTTCCTCTCCCTAGGTGCAGCACTTGGCATTTATCCCTATGAAATTTCATTCTGTTGTTTTTCAGCACTCCAGCCTATCAAGATGGCTTTGAATTTTGTTTCTGTCTTCCAGGGTATTCACTGTTCCACCCAACTTTGTGTCATCTACAAATTTGATAAGCATTCCCTGCACCTCCTCATCCAAGTCATTAATAAAAATGTTGAAGAGCACTGGGCCCAGGACCGAGCCCTGCGGTACGCCGCTCGTTACCTCTCCCCAGTTTGAGAAGGTACCATTGATAAGCACTCTTTGAGTCCGATTCTGTAGCCAACTGTGGATCCACCTGATAGTTGTTCCATCTAGCCCACTTTTGGCTAGCTTGCTAATCAGGATATCATGAGGCACTTTGTCGAAAGCTTTGCTGAAGTCCAGATATATGATGTCCACAGCATTCCCACAGTCCACAAGGGAGGTTACCCGATCAAAAAATGAGATCAGATTAGTCTGGCAGGATTTGTTCTTGACAAATCCATGCTGGCTTCTAGTAATCACTGCATTGTTTTCAAGGTGCTTGCAGAGTGACTTCTTTATAATCTGCTCCAAAATTTTCCCAAGGATTGATGTCAGACTGACTGGTCTATAGTTCCCAGGTTCCTCCTTCTTGCCCTTTTTGAAGATGGGAACAACATTTGCCCTCCTCCAGTCATCTGGCACTTCACCTGTCCTCCATCGAACTCGCCAGGCTTGACCCCCCCCCCCGAGCTCCGCTCGCCCTACCTTTTCCCCGGCTCGACTCATGTTTTTGCAAGCCGAGCCGGGGAAAGCAACTACAGGGTTCTGGCACTAGGCTGTTTATGTAGAAAACGGCCTCATTTGCGCAAATTAGGCCATTTTCTACGTAAACATAGAGCCAGGGACCCGGAAGTCCGGCAAGCGCCACAGCTGGCACTCGCATTCGGCGCGGCTCGCATGGCAGGAGCGCTCAGCTCATGCGTCGTGAGTCGAGTGCCGGACAGGTCGCCCATCCCTACCTTAGATGTCAGATCGTAGATCTTTTCTTCTTAGATGTGGGTCCCTTCTGTCAAGTTGTGAAGTTCAGTTTGGGGTGAGGGAGAGATGGCAGAGAAAAAGTGGCAGAAGGGGGAGGGGTTAAGCACTGAGTGGTGGTGATGAGCAAGAGGCAATGGCCCTAATTATCATGCTCTGCAGTTAAAACTCTCTGAAACATCTCTCTAGATATGAATGGTAGGCAGAATACTGATCTCAATTAGGTGGACCACTGTCTGATTCAACATGACCATTTCCATATTCTTATTTATTTGGCATTAATTAAACAAAGACCATTTGTTTAGCGATAGCTGCATCCTATTTGTTTTTTACTTGCACCATGTGATTCCACTGTCAAATTAGATGTGATGGCCCAGAAAAAAACTGGGAAATGGGGGTGGGGGACACCTGCTTCCCTCCCAGGACCAAAGAAGTCCCTGAGAGAAAAAATAAAATGTGTTTCTGTTCTAAATGTTTCTGTTCTCTGTGTTTTGTTTTTCTAGTCCAGATGCACAAAGCTGCAGATGGACTTGGTGGGTGATTTTCTCCTAGCAACAAGTGCAATGTTTTGTCATTGTATTGGCCATACAAGTGAGCTCTTAACATTCACGGAGGCTCATACATATATGGTATGGGTTAAATTCTTTGCTCCAAGACTGAATGCATATTTTAAGTGATGAAACAGGAATACATATCTTTGCCCACAATTCTGTGTAGCAGTTTCATCTTCTTTCAAAGAGTCTCAAAATCATGCTGTCAGCTGATATGCTATAATTCGGCCTGGATTTATGAAGTTAACCTATGCTGATTTCACTTAATCCCTCTAACAGAGAGAAAATAAAAATGAAATGCAGATCTCAGGGGTGGGGGAGAGTGATACATGCCTATATAGACAATTATCAGCTAAAAGCATTCTTCCAGCACTTATGAAAAGCCTTCACAAATAGACATTATCTCCTGCGATGGCTGATTTGTTTTGGTTGAGTCATATTATGCATATATGCTGAAGGCTGTACCATGCTGAGACCTCCTGAGGGAGTTTCAAAAACACCACAATTGGCCCTTTGTCCCTTCCATTAGCTGTTGTTCTATTTTACCGTAATTTTAATTCAGTCTCTCTGAATAATGGAAAGCCTCAGATGAGCTTCCAAAATAGACACTTCACATGGGGCTTGCCTCTAGAAGATTAGCAAAAAGTATGGGAAATCTTTGATTTCTTCCTTTACATTCCTCCCAGACCTAAAGCTGTGACATTGATACTGGCCATCATGCACTAAAGCAGGGATCTTCAAACTACAGCCCGCGGGCCGGATCCGGCCCAGCGTGCTCTTCCATCCAGCCCGGCTCCGTAGGCCCGAACTGGGCCTGCCCAGGCTCTCAGCCGCCCGAACGGGCTTGCCATTTTCTTTGCTCTCCCCAGAGAGCCAGCTGCGCAGGCTGCGCCGCCCGCGCTGGTCCCGGCGCGTAATTTCCGGCGCGGCGGAAGTGACGCGCAGGACCCTGCTCCGTCGCGCTGGACCCCCGCGCTCTGTTTTTGAACAGAGCGCGGGAGTCCAGCACAACGGAGCGCAGCAGAATGCCGTGGCTCCGGCAGTGGTGGTGGCAGTGGGGCAGGGGCGGCAGCAGCGGCAGCGACGACGGTGGCGGGACTTTGGTGGCGGGGGCGGGGCTTCGGCGGCAGCAACAGCGGTGATGGGGCTTCGGCGGGGATGGCGGGGACGGGGCTTCGGCAGCGACGGCGGCGACGGGGCTTCAGCAGCGGCGCTGGGTGCAGGTACGGCAGAGGGGGTGGCGGGGTGGGTCTGGCGGTGGCAGCGGGGGTCCTGGGGGGGCTTTGGTGGCAGGGGGGCGATGGCGTGGCGGGGCTTTGGCAGCGGCGGGTGCAGGTACAGCGGGGTGTGGCGGGGGGTGGCGGGGGGGTCTGGCGGTGACGGGGGATCCTGGGGGGGCAGGGGGGCTTTGGTGGCAGGGGGGCTATAGTCCGGCCCCCCAACAGTCTGAGGGACAATGAACCGGCCCCCTGTTAAAAAAGTTTGAAGACCCCTGCGCTAAGGAGTACGGTACACTTTGAATGATGAAGGCAATTTATTTTTTTGCTTTCAAAACTCTATATTCTCACGTATTAAGTTTTTTAAATTTATTGTTCTTAAATATGTGTTATGTATAACCAAAGTATGGACTACTACTTTAGATTATATTTCTTTATATCTGTGGGTAAGTCTGGGAATATCCACAGGGCTGGGAATATCCACAGGGCTGGTATCAAGGGTTGGCATAGTTGGGAACCTGCTGAGGGCATGCAACCCAGCAAGGGCTCCCTGACCTGCTTCTCCTCTCTGCCACTGCAACCTCTCACTCTAGCCCAGACAACAGTGGTGATGAGAAGGAGGAGCAGTTGATGCCACTGCCTTCTTGCTTACTGGCTCTCTGCCTGTCAAGCAAGCAAGTCATAGCAAGGAGGAGGAGGAGGAGGAGGAGGAGGAGGAGGAGGAACATACCTTGGGGGTACATTTAGGTCTAGCATTGTCACTTCAGACTCAGGTGGCCTTAGTGATGTGGAGTGCCTTTAACCAACTTCAACTGGTTCACCAATTATGGTCATTGCTAGACAGGATTAGTCTGGCTACTATGGTGACCTGGTAAGCTGCCAATTTGATTACTGTAAATGGGCTGCCCTTGAAGTAGACTCAGAAGCTTCAAATAGCACAGAATGTGACTGCCAGAATTTTAACAGGTACAGCCAGATGGGAGCATATAGCACCAATTCTTAAGAAGTTACATTGGCTGCCTATTTGCTTCCATTCACAACTCAAAGGTGCTGATGCTTACCTTGAAAGCCCTAACCAAACAGCTTAGGACCCAAGTACCTGAAAGAGTATGTCTCTGTATACCAACCTTTCCATGTCTTAAGATCATCAGGGGAGGCTTTTCTCTGGGTTCCTTTGCCAGGAGGAGCTGTCTGTATGAGAACCCCATTTCTGGAATGCCCTCTCAACTGAATATCATCTGGTGCTGACACTACAATCATTTCAGTGCCAGACTCAAATGTACTTATTTGTAAGAACATAAGAAGAGCCATGCTGGATGAGACCAAGGGTCCATCTAGTCCAGCATTCTGTTCACACAGTGGCCAACCGTTTTACTCATGTCCTGCTTGTGAGTTTCCTGTGGCCAACCGAATGCCCACAGGAAACTCACAAGCAGGACATGAGTGAAACAACACCCTCCCCTCCACCATGTTCCCCAGCAACTGCTGTACATAGGCATACTGCCTCTGATACTGGAGGTAGCATGTACCCATCACAACTGGTAGCCATTGATAGCCTTCTCCTCCATGAATTTATCCAATCCCCAGGAGGCTGTTCCAAGTGGTCCAGAGTCTGGTCGGTCCAGCCGCTCCGGACCCATTGGAACAGTCAAAAGCCTCCTGTGAGGCTTTAGCGAAGCACTTCGCAAATAAAATTGATCGGATTAGGAGTGGGATATTGTGCGTCATGGACACAGGGAGTGAGTGGGAGGAGGCCAATGGCAGACCGGTTTTGTGGGATCAGTTCCAGCTTCTTCCTTCTGATGAAGTGGACAAGGTGCTTTCATCTGTGAGGCCGACCACCTGCTTGCTTGATCCTTGCCCGTCCTGGCTCATCATGAGCTGTAGGAAGAGACTGGGTGAGAGGGGATCAAGGCGGTGGTGAATGCCTCCCTCGAGGGAGGGAGTGATGCCATCAGCCCTTAAGGAGGCAGTAATAAGACCGCTTCTAAAGAAGCCCTCCTTGGATCCCCAGGATCTGAACAACTTCCGCCCAGTCTCCAATTTACCATTTCTGGGCAAGGTGATCAAGCGGGTGTTGGGTGCTCAGTTGAAGGCACACTTGGATGAAGCCGATTATTTAGATCCGTGCCAGTCGGGCTTCAGGCCTGGACATGGGACGGAGAGGCCTTGGTCGCCTTGGTGGATGATATGAGGAGGGCTTTGGATAGGGGCGAATGCTCCTTTCTAGTCCTCCTCGATCTCTCAGCGGCTTTTAATACCGTTGACCACGGTATCCTCCTGGACCGCCTGGAGGGGTTGGGCATGGGAGGAACTGTATTGCAATGGTTCCGGTCCTTCCTCTCTGGAAGGTACCAGAGGATAGTTCTTGGGGAGGAGGCTTCGGACCCTCAGCCACTCACTTGTGGGGTGCCGCAGGGTTCCATCCTCTCCCCAATGTTATTCAACATCTACCTAAAGCCGCTGGGGGCTATCATCAGGAGGTTTGGGGTGCGGTGTCATCAGTATGCGGATGACACGCAGCTCTACCTCTCTTTCAAGTCCTCACCAAGGTTGGCCATTGAGACCCTGTCCAAGTGCCTGGAGTCAGTGGGTGGCTGGATGGGAAGGAACATGATGAAGCTGAACCCCGACAAGACTGAGGTACTTCTGGTGGGGGACAAGGGAAGGCTAGGGGATGTTGACCTGGTGCTGAATGTGTACATCTACCACTGAAGGACCAGGTCCGCAGCTTGGGGGTCATTCTAGACTCCCAGCTGTCCTTGGAGGCTCAGGTGTCAGCTGTGAGCCAAGAGACACTGTATCAACTCCATCTGATACGGCAGCTGTGCCCCTACCTTCCTAATCATCTGCTCCCATCAGTGGTTCATGCTTGGTCTCCTCTCGCCTAGACTACTGTAATGCGCTCTACCCTTGAAGATGGTTCGGAAGCTACAGCTGGTACAGAACGTGGCGGCTCGACTGGTTAAAGGCATCCACCGGTGGGATCACATCACTCCAGTGCTCAAGGAGCTGCACTGGCTACCAGTTGCTTGCCGAGCCGAATTCAAGGTGTTGGTTTTTACCTTTAAAACCCTATACGGCTCCGGTCCAGTCTATCTCAAGGAGCGTCTCCAACAACACCAAGTAGGCTGCTCAACAAGATCTGCCACAGATGGCCTTCTCCTGGTCCCTTCAGCCAGAGCAGCTAGACTGGTGAGGACTAGGAAGAGGGCCTTTTCTGTGGTGGCCCCCGTACTGTGGAACTCTCTCCCGAGTGACCTCTGCCATGTCCCCTCTCTGCTGAGCTTCCACCACTCATTAAAAACTTGGCTGTTCAGGCGGGAATATGGGGTGGGCTAAGATTTTAAAATTTTATACTGTTTTAAATGTATTTTATCCTGTTTTTATCTTATGTACATCGCCCAGGGTGGCCAGTTTGCTGGTCAGATAGGCGATAAATAAATGTAAATAATCAATAAAATCCCCTTTTAAAGCTGTCCAAATTGGTGGCCATCACTACATCTTGTGGAAGTGAATTCCGTAGTTTAACTATGCACTGTGTGAAGAAGTATTTCCTTTTATCTGTCCTGAATTTCCCACCAATCAGTTTCATGGGATGTCTCCTTATCCACTTTCTCCACACAATGCATAATTTTGTACACTTATAGTTTGTAAAAACTTATTTGTAAAGCATTATGCTGGTTTGTTTAGTTTACTCTGCTGTTTTTATGTTTCTGATTTGTTTTCATTGTGATGTTTTATGGTTTTATTGTATTATATTTTGGATTTTATACCTCTTATATACTACCTTGATATCCTAAGATGAAGGGTGGGTTAAAAATACTTTGAATAAATGAATAAATTTGTATTTTCTTAGGGGGCGGATCTTACCCTAAGCAATTTCACACGGTTAATTCCAACTATGGGTAACACTCTGCCCATAACGTTTACCTGCTCCATGAACATGGTGAGAAGACCCAGCCTTGACCACAGGACAGAGAAAGGACTTACATGCACCAGTGCTAAGAGGATGGTGTCAATTGTACTGTTCCACTACCAGATTGTTGAATCCCTGCAAGGACTGTAATTCTTGCATTGAGCAGGGGGTTGGACTTGATGGCCTTATAGGACCCTTCCAACTCTACTATTCTATGATTCTATGGACAGATAAAGGAAGCATGCAAGTAATGTGGTGAGTGTTTTTCATAAGGTGTAGCTTCACCCTGACTGGTGTATAAACTGTCAGAAAAGTATGAAATTATACCTTCCTTTTCCTGAATAAGCATTTATCATGAACTTGGGAAAAAATCAGCTCTGGTTTTCTCTTGCAGGGGAAGCTGTTGGGATCACAAACGGTTCCTGGGTTGTGATTTGGCCCATCGTTAACCTAATTATTTCCTTCCTAGTCACACAAAAGTACATCTAGAATTGCGCTGCCAGGACTGCTGGGATTTATGTCTCCTCTGCTACTTTTGCTAGGTGATCAGACATTTACAACCATCACAAGAGCCATGAAAAATAGTCCAAAGTTTTAAAACCTGGGATTTTGTTGGTCAAAACAGCTCGTTCTTTAGGCCCATTTGATTAAGCCCCTCAAGTGAATAGGGTTACACCAGGGGTGAACTGGAGCCTCCCCCCCCCCGTCTGCTTTCATCTTTGCATCCATAACAACCTTCTTGATTTAAATAAAAAGAAGGCAAATGAGTGACATGAGCTAGCATGCCAGAATTGCAAGCGACTGGCTGAATGCCAATGGCCCAGAACCCTGCTGAGCTAACCCTGCAAAGATCCTGTTTCCAAGTAGCGCTTGTTGCGGATGCTTGCTGTGGCCCATCCATCCATTGGATGAACATGTCTGGAATAAAAACATGTCGGATGGGATGGGAGATGCAATTTTACCCCCTATCAACTAAAAATCTGATATGGAACTCAGAGCAGCCATATTTTTCCTAGCATGCCGCATATCCTTGAAAGTGTCTCACTGTGTGTGCAGTCTCAATTGTACAGAACAGTTTACAGCAACAAATGTATTTCATTTATACCCTGCCTTTCCTCCAAGGAGCTCAAGCCAGTGTACATAGCTTCCCCCCCTTATATCTTTGCAACAAGATTGGTTAGTCTGGGAGATAGTGAGTGACTGGCCAAGGTCAACCCAGTAAGCATGCTGGCAGAGTGGGGATTTGAACCTGGGTCTCCCCAGTCCTACGATGATACACCAAACTACTAGCTGGCTTTCCAATGTTACCATGCTGGCACAAAATGATTCTACTTGTTTTGGGAGTAGTCTCATTCTACAGCTAGAACTTGCTCAAGTGGAGTCAAGCAGGTGTGGGCAAAGGGTAGACCTGGATCTACTGGATGATTTGCAGTAAATCAGCAAAGATTTCCCACTCACGCCTGTTTAACAATAGCAGCAACAAAATGACTCCCCCATCCACCCTAAATGATAGAGCTGAAAATGAAGCAAGCTTGCAGTAACCAGGAGTTTTGTGTGAAAGGACTCTGAGCTCCATTCAGTTCTGGTACTCCCTGGGCTTGGAATTCTTTAATTCTAAGTGTTTAACTTTTGCACCAAGCTCTAGTTGATGGATTCAAGTGAGAGAGAGAGAGAGAGAGAGAGAGAGAGAGAGAGAGAGAGAGAGAGAGAGAAGACCCTGCAAGCCTGAGATCCACCTACCTCTGGAGTAGAGTACCAAAGAATCACATACACACACTAAAGGAAGGGAGGGAGGGAGGGAGGGCCATGTGTCCTACTTTGCAGACGACAGTCCTATATCTGAAGGCATCGTATATTTGAAGAGCTGCCCAGTTTACGTCTGGTTTAATGATAAAGAGCCATAAGATGGGAGAGCAAGGGCCTTGGCATTGCCCATCAACAGTTAGGCACATAGTCAGCACAGACTGAGCAAGCATGTTGGTCAGAATTTGCCACACTATGGTGAGATATATTTTTATGTAATTTAGAGTAATTATTTCCCAATGTGCATTTATACATATAAATTTACATGCACAAATTTTATGCAAGTCTGTCTTTCTCTTTTATCCTCTTTTTTGGTAAATACACATACATGCATACATGCATACACACACACACACACACACAGAGAGAGAGAGAGAGAGAGAGAGAGAGAGAGAGAGAGAGAGAGAGAAGGCAGATTTTTTAAAATAGCAACTTGCTATGATACATTTAATGCTCCAAAATGAAGGAACACTGTGCCAAAAGGAACACTAATGAGGTCCACTTCTATTTACAACTGAGCTATTAATGATATGAAAAAATTGATGTGAGAGCAAAATAATCAGGCACTTACACAAGATGCCGACTCCCGGTGTTGCTTATTGAAGTGGCCCTGATTGACAGGCTGGCACGGTCTGGCAACCTTAGTGCTCCAAGTCTTCTTTCAAACATTGAGAAGCAGCAGCCTGGTCCTCATCTTTTTTTTTCTTTTCTTTTTCACTGCCATTAGGTTGATAGATAAGACCTGAAGGAAAACAAGCAAATGGCTTTGCAAAATGTTTATTCTTTTTTTTCTTTTTTTTCCCCTGAGAGGAAAAGTGAGCGGGGAAGGGGAGAAGAGCAGCTCGCGTTAGTTGCCAGAGCGGGGCTGAAGAGACACAGCGCAATTTCATTTTTAGTACACAGTTACCTTAATATCATTTGGATAAGAAATTGACCTAACTCAATTACCCTTAATGTGCTCCTGGTGACTCAAAGTCAGAGTAACAAGGGAAAATATTAAGTGGTGCTAGATAGGATTTAATTATTTCTCCCTTCCAGCTGCTGCATTATCATCTCCTCTCCCAACTTGCCATCACTGTCCAAGGCAGCTGCACTGCAGGGAGCAATGAGTGGGATACGGAGACTCAGCAGGTCAGAATCTGCCACGGACTAGCTTTGGGGCCATGGGGAAAGTCATGTATGCTTTCTCTGACCATTCTAGAGTGTTTTGGCTCATCGTGAAACCAGTTCATTCATTGAGCAGCTATTTTTGACTGTTTTGAGAATTTCAGAAAGGGTGCTGCACTGCTCTTATAATTTCACAAAGTGGTTGGTCTTCCCCTGTCTTCCTTTGCATGAGCTTCAGTTTAGGGGACAGAGAGGGAGGGAGGGAGAGAGAGAGAGAGAGACAGAGACTATTTATTTATTTATTTATTTACATTCTAGATTTAAACCAATGCAAGATCATTGCACTAAGCATCCCTGGTAATCTGGAGAAGGGGAAATGGCTTATTATTATTATTATTATTATTATTATTATTATTCTGACTGACAGAGGCTCTCCAGGGTTTCAGGTGGAATTTTTCCTGCCCTACCTGGAGCAGAAAGTGGAGCAGTCTTGCTAAGGCCAGGGCTAGGCATTTCAGAAGACACAGGGTTGCTGCCCCAAATGGCGTGCCTCTGTCTCAGTCCCAGTAAATGTCTTGTAAAAATGAATATGTAGTAGCATCATCTCATTCAGAGTTTCCCTGCCTTCATTTCCATCATTCCTGTTGATGGAGAAGTCCACCCACTACATATTACAGTGTGAGGTGAGGAACTAGGCAGAGGGACTGCCATTTTCAGCAGGAGCCCTGAGTATCCTGTAACATCTGGTGGTTGCCTATAGAAGATGTTGCTTGTACTCTCGTGGCACAAGTCACTGCTATAACTCAAATGGATACATATGATACAGCTGTTCAGCATTGAAAGACTATCTTCTTCTCCTGGTCACAAATCTGCCTTGGGTAAGAGCCACCGCCTTCATTTGAGGAGAACAAAGAGAACATTTCCATTTTTTCTGCCTCATTAAGAACAGGTTTCAATTATTCCACAGAGCAGAAGAGCAATTTGATATGTACTCTATTCACAGGAAAACACAGAAGCTGCTCTCTTACTCCAGCTGCCTTGGAAACCGTTGTCTGCCTCTTCTGAAACCCAAGGTATATCAGGAGCGCATTGTCCCCTTAAATTGCCTACACAAGTGTAACTAACATCAGTGAAAAATAAAAGCAAATGTGTATACAAGGAAGAGTTATGCAGACAGAAGGGGGGGGCAACTCATTTTAACACTCAATTTCTCCCTCATCTACACAGTTAGTTTATACTAGCTTTAGAAACCAGAGAACAAAGGACATTTTAATAGCTTTCTGTTTCTTTCAAGTTGATGGATAAAGAGTGCTGAGATAAAGATTCGTTTTCTTAACAAATTTAAGATTGATTCTTCTTAACAAATTTAGGTGTAATTGTATGGGTCTTTCTCAGAATTCATGTGCATCCCACTTCTTCCTTCCTTTCTTTTTATTCTACAAAGAAACACACACTTATTTGGTGTCCCTGGTTCCCTTCCTCCTCACAGGGAGAGGAGAAAAAAATCTGAAATGCTTGATTTACTGTATAGATTTTACAGGGCAACATATCAAAACTACTTTACTTTAGGGTTTATTTTACTATTTGAATTCCTCCTGACAGATTTTCCCTAAGTAGATTTCTGGTTCCAGCTAATTATAGCAGACGTTGGAGCTTTTACTGCTGTCGAGAGCTGAAAGGGGTTCACTATGAACTTCTGTGTCCCTTGCATTGGGGCGAAAAATGGATGACAACAGTTTGAGGGATTAATTCAATATCATATTGTGATTCAACTGTTGACTTTCAGTCGCCCTGTTCAAGGAACGAGGTAGTTGAGCAGCTCGGCAGCTGTATCCATGACTGAGCAGCCCTATTTAGGATCCACTCTGCTCACCCTGTATGGGGAGGGGGCTAGAAAAGGTGCCCTAAACATAGTCTGCCTCCACAGTCACTTACGGACCCATCGCTAGAGTCTACACAATTTTTTTTAGAATTTCTTCCTTTTATAATTTTCTTTTTGTAATTTTTTCCTGGAAGACAATCTTACTCGGTCATGAGTGATCGCCTACTACAACTACAACTGTTGACTGTTCACTTCCAAAGGTGGGACATGAATCAAACTCAATCCTTTAAAGTGTATTGGTTGTACCAAGGTTATATGTGATGCCTAAGTGAATATAAATTGAAACAATTAAAACTCAGGATGAGTTGGTTTGGAGAGAGTGGAGAAGGAGGTTTCTCTCGCCCTCTCAGAGTGCCAGAACTTGCAGTTGTCCAATGAAACTTATTTGGCAGGACATTCAGGACAGACAAAAGCAAATACTTCTTCACACAGTGCATAACTAAATTTTGGAATTTGCTGCCATGAGATGTGTGATGCCCACTAAATGGCTTTAATAGGGATTACACAAATTCATGGAGGATAAAGCTATCAATAACTACTAGCCCCTGAATACCAGTCACTGGTATTGCCCTCTTGTTCTGCTAGTGGGCTTCCCATAGAAATCTATGAGAAGGAAGAGGGCCTTTTTGATAGCGGCCCTGCACCTCTGGAATGAGCTCTGTTCTATCAGGCCCTTCTTTGTAGGTCTTCTAGAAACCTCTGAAGACCCACTTGTTCTAATTGGCCTTTCATTAATTGTATGTAATTGCTGTTTTTATGGATTGTTACTGTTTTGTATTGTTTCTTTTAATGTGTACAGCATCTTGGGAGGTTTCCACCCTTCAAGGTGACCTAAAAACAATTTTAAATCAATAAATAACATCTGGTTGGCCACTGCAGGAAATAGAATGCTAGAGTATGTGGACCTTTACTCTGATCCAGCAGGGTTCTTCTTATATAGTCTTATGTAACAGCAAAACAATTTGTGTCCAGAGAAAATGGGTGCTTTGCACCTAGAGCATGGTTCTGGAAGAAAGGTGCCAATGAACAATATAATGAGCCTGGGATGCCCAACTTCTCTGTTGTTGAGAGTGGCTCTCTTCTCCAGGCAGTGGTTTGGGGGCTGGAAGTATATTTGCACACACACCCTCCCCGTTAATGGTCAGATTCCATGATACTGCCATCAAGTACTAAGGGTTTTGATGAAGTTACCTACATGCAAATATTTACATTTATATATTCCATATAAAATCTATAAGAGAGATGCAGCATTAAAGTGTCAAATATCATTGCCTCCTACAACTTGAAAACATTCATCCCACATGGCTTGGGACTAGCAAAGTGTGAATCAGCGAAACTCAAGCTCCATAAGGTTCTCTGATTTACACCTTGAAGCGTGTTCCAACTTCTGTCCGTATCAGATTACGAGCTTTTTTTGAAACTTTGGTTGTATTTTTGTGTGCATTTTGGAAATATATGCACTTTTCTCCCATTGATTAAAGCTTGTTTGTGCACATTTTTCAAATGTACCCATTTTTTCATGCACACTTTTCAGACACATTTTTGTTGTTGCACAAATCATATCTCAGGCTCAGAAATCTCAGACTTCAACCGCAGATTGCGTTCGGGTCCACATTCAGTTCTGGGAGATGCAAACTGGTTGAATTTTGGACAAAACCAAACTGAGATGAATCTTCCATACATCCCCGCCTGGGACGTCTGACGTTTCTTTGACGGCACAGGAAGGATCCGTACCACTAGCATTAAGATGACATGTAAAACGGGCCCGAGCTCCATCAAAGTACTTTAATTTAAGCAGGCTCACTCCCACTGAATAACTGCAGTTAATTTCTATTGGCTCTGCAGACAGAAAACCTTTGATCTTCTTTAAAAAGATATGGAAGTATGCTGCTTAGCAGATGCCCATTCCCTATAATAACAACAACAAGAAGAAGACGGTGTTACAAGCACAGTTGTGTCTCTGCATGATCATGGCACCAGAGGTCTAATAAAACTGTTAAAATCCGTTGCCTGGCCACCAAGAACATTAATGGGCTTTGGATTAGGCCAGCCCTGCTGAGATTGGCAAGGACCTTGATTGTAGTGAGAAATCTCCATTGTATGTCTGCGTTTGTCTCCAAGTCTTTAAAAAGCTTTAGTATCCAAGTCTAATTAGATCAGTGGCAACTAGAGAAGAGAAAAGTTCAAATTGAAGTTCAGCCAAACCACAAAGCCAGCCAAGTAGAAAACTCTATTTAGACAGTATGACTTAGATACCCTTCAGCCAACACCATTGATCTGTATGATCAATGAAGGCAAGGCAAGGCAAAGCAAGCCAAGAACAGACTTCTGCTTGTGAGGTCCTGCAGGGCAAAACACAGGCTGCTTTGAATATTGCACTTCTGTCCCTATTAATGCCAAGCTTGTCTATATTGGGGTTTGATTTATGGGTGTGTTTTTATGGTGGGGGGACGACGATGACGACTTGGCATATATTTAGCTACCAGTTACTAGTTAAATGTAAAAAGTATTGGGAAATAAAGCATAAAAGCAATCTCAGTGCCAATTCACACAACCATTAGGTGTATGGCGGGTGCAGAAAAGCTGCTTTTGAACGTCATGACACAAGATACCAGAATTATATACTCTTTGGATTCAGCATTCACATTTCTTTAAAAAAATATATCCAGAAGTTTGAGCCTAGGGATGAGGAACTAGAATTTGGGAAGGGGCAGATGACCCCCCCCCATCTGGCCCTCCATAGGCCTAATGACACCCCTGATATCATTCAGTCCCCAGCTGAAGCATCCTGGGGAAGAGATAGGGTGGGTGAAACCACTGTGACCAAGAGACCAGATGGAGGACCTTTCCTAGACATAGTGTCTCAGTGTGTGTGTGTGTGTGGGGGGGTGTCATGACTTCACTTTTCACATGAAAATCCGTACATATTTTCATGCACATTTTCCAAAATGTATGCATCAGTTATGTGCATCTTTGAAATGTACGCATTCTTCTCCCATTTGTGCGCATTTTTCAAAAGTAAGCATTTTCCATGCACATTTTTTTCAAATGTGCACATGCTGTCAATACACATTTTTGGGGTGAATCACATCACAAGCTTGGAAATGTATGGACTTCGACCACAGATTGCAACAGAGTCTGTGTTCAGTCCAGATAGGTGCAAACTAGGTAAACCCTGAGAGGGGGGGAAACAAACTGAAACAAATTTCTCATACATCCCTATAAGTTGTCCCCAATGAAAGATGGCAAGGGAAGTTGCCCCAGCCAATGTGCCAGGTGGAGGAATGCTCCTCCACCTGGTTCCTCAGCTGGGGTGGTTTCACCTGCACCGTGCTGTCCCCCATTGGGGAGGTTTCAGGGGCAAACAAAGCTCTTAACACACCATCCCCAGTTGGAATGAGAAGAGCATAAAAAGAGCCCTGCTGCATCAGACCAAGGGGCCATCTAGTCCAGCATTCTGTGCACACAGTGGTCAATCTGCTGCCTGTGGGAAACCCTGAAGTAGGACATGAGTGCAGCAATAGCACCCCCCTGCTCCTGTTCTCCAGCAACTGGTGTGCATAGGCATACTGCCTCTGATACTAGAGGAAGCATGTAGCCACCAGGGCTGGTAGCCACTGATAGCCTTCTCCTCTTATCATTGATTGGAGGTAACAGTGGGGATTCCCCTTAATGCACTTCCCACCTTCCTAATTTGGCAGGGGGAGCAGTGCTTAATGACTGGAGATAACATCAGGGATTCTTCTCCCCATTTGCCCTTCTTGGGGAAGGTGCTAGAGCTTGAGGAGTGGGGACCAGATTCACATAAGCACTTCCAGGGCTCATTTTCCTTTCTGGGCTCATTTGTTTTTCCTTGGTCTAGATCAGGGCTCTCCAACCTTGGGTCCCCAGATGTTGCTGGCCTACTAGCTCCCAACATACCCAGCCAGCATGGCTAATGGCAAGGGATTCTGGGAGCTGTAGTCCAGACTCCAGCAACATCTGGGAACCCAAGGTTGGAGAGCCCTGGTGTAGATGGAGCATGCAAGACTTTGGACTAGCATGCTATCATGGGTTTCTGGGCCCATGATAAAGCACTCAGTCACTTCAAAATAAATTTGGCTTGCAAAAAAAAGTACCAGGAATAAAATATGAGTCCAAAATACTGCATTAACTAAAGAATGGTGTCCCTGCCATCACAAGAAGTAATAGTTCCACTCTATTCTGTGATGGTCAAGTACTGTGTTCAGTCCTGGGTGCCACATTTTAAGAAGGATTTAGACAAACTGGACCATGTCCAGAGGAGGGCAACCAGGTGAAGGATCTGGAAACAACGTCCAGTGAGGAACACTTGAAAGAACTGGTTATGTTTATCCTGGAGACTAAAAAGTTTAAGATAAGGAATGATAGTTGTCTTCAAATACCTTGAGGGTTATCATGCAGAAGGTGGAGCAAACTTGTTCTCTGTTGCTCTAGATGGTAGGACCAGAATCGAAAATTTCAGGGAAGGAGATTTTGGCTAAACATTGGGAGAAACATCCTAATGGAAAGAGCTGTTTGACAGTGGAACAAACTGTGTAAGAAGGTTGTGGGCTCTCTTTGCAGAAGGTATTTAAGTAGAGGCTGAATGGCCACCTCTGTAGTTGATGTCCTGCATTGAGCAAGGGTTTGGCTAGATGACCTCCAAGGTACCTTCTGAGTCTAAAATCCTGTGATTCTCTCTACTGACTCCAAAAAACATTGTTTTCCTTCACATGTTTAAAGTGAGCCATTTTCTTCCAAAAGTTCTTAAGGCATCTTTCTGCACAAGAGAAAATGTACTGTAAAAAGGCAAGCAATTTGGTGCAATTAATACCAGAGCTGTCAGAAGAGCATAGATCGCAATAATGTGAACAGACAGCAATGTTTAAGGGCTAAATGTAAAGCATCAACTGTAAGCGATGAAATGACATTTACACCAAGTGTAATTTACATCTGACTGACAATCTTCCTTTATGAAAGATGAATTTATTTGGTGCTTTTTTTTTTCCCAGGCAAGCGAGCTGAAACTACGGAAGAAGCTGATCTCTAACTTTATAATGCTCAGTGAAGAAAACATCAGGGAAATCGGAAAGCTGATAACAAACAAGGACCAGCTGCTTTTGACGCTAGCCTTGGTTTATTAATACATGCAGGCATATTAACCTGCCTTATTAATTCATCTGGTGGTAATATCATACCGGCAGAAAACAGGTTGGCCCTGGGGATTCCTAATGGGATAAAAACATCACCATTCATATTCTATTCGTGGGGAAGTAGCCACCAGATGTTTGAAGCATGTTCCCATCTGATAGCAATTTTATAGTCTCCATAGAATGGGGTTTGGGGGCTGAGATGGCAAGTCGCATAAAAAAAATAAATTATCCCATTGCATTTTCAAATGTCTAACACTCTCATACTGTAGATTTGCATAGCTATGACTGTGTGGAGAGTAGCCACCTTTGATGGCTAGATAATATTTCATAGGGGTGTGGGCCAAGAAGGAACTGAGGACCTGCAATGGGTTGACAACTAATCTCAACAACCAGCCTTCACTGCTCCTCTGTATTTAGCAGCAGCTCAAGCTGCAGAAATCAGCAAGCAAACCTTTCACAGCCTGGAGATAGCATAATTACTATAAACCTCTGCCTATCATGCTGCCACTAAAGATATTGCCCCAGGGTTCAAACATCTATCTATCTATCTATCTATCTATCTGTCAGTCAGTCAATCTATATTTATACAGTGCCTTTCAACAAAAGGCTGTTCATACAGCAGTTCACAAAATTAGCCTGAAAATACATCCAACAGACAAAAATTGCTTGCATGTTTTAGAACCATAAAACAAACCATTAATGTCTTGGGTGGACTACACAATATTTTGGAGAACCGCCTCCCATATGGACCTCTGGGTGTAGTAGTAAGGTCAGAAGAGGAGGCTGTGGAAAAAGACCTGAGAATACAATGCCCGTCTCTTTAAAAATCCAGTGTATCTGGCACAATAGCCTAGCGACCCCATTCATAGAAATGTACCTGTCAAGATTCAAGCATCTTCCATGCACACAGGCTGGAATCCTACACACACACACACACACACACACACACACACACACACAGAGTTCTGTCTACCAGGAGGAAGTTGGAAATATCTCCCAGTTCTCACCTTTTACTTCCACCTACCTGGGTTGTTGAAAGGTATCAGTGGCCTACCTCTCTGTGTGTACTTGTTGGATATTATCCTGTGTCCCAAATGTCAAAACTCTATCTCTAAAGGCATGCTCAAGTTCATATGGTCATACCTGATTGGAGTACTCACATCTGCCATCAACCCACACCCCTGATTCAATAAGTTAAAAATGGGGATTATTCCTATGAAGTTTGGTCATCCAATGGGCATCATTGGTGATCCTTACTCCTTGCAAATAAGTTTGAGATTCCTCTTTAAGGTTGTCTGATCAAGAAGAAATTGAAACAAGTTTCTCATACATCCCTAGTTAGGTTACTAACAGTGCAATCCTTTGCATGTCTACTCAGAAGTAAGCCCATTGATTTAAATGCCGCTTACTCCTAAGGTAACTGGGTATAGGATTGTTACAGTAGAGAGTAAACTGTTTCATTTAGTGTGTGTGTGTTGCCTATTGTTTCTCCTTTATAGTTCCATCCCTAATTGGGATAAAGCTTCTTAGGGTGGAATTCTATGGCCAATAGGTGTTGTCTAGATGGCCATAGGAAAGGTCAGAGTTCCAGCTCCAACCTCGGAAATGCATTCCAAGGTCAGAGGTGGAACTCCGACTTTGGAGCACCCTCCCTCTGCCCTCGCAGCCAGCACAGTTCTTTCCATGCTGGCCTGGCTGTGGCTCCGAAGTCACAAGACCAACCTCAGAGCTGACATTGGGGGGTGGGGGGGGAGGAATGAGGCTCTGCAGGGATACAATATATCCTGGTGGTGACTCAGCCCCTCCTCCTCCTCATGAGCAGGAGGGGCAAAACACTTAGATGGCTGAAATCGGCCATCTTAAGAGTTTTGCGGGGTGGGAGAAGTGTGGAGGTGACCTTCACCTCCACACTCCTTCCATCCTTGATTGGATGTCCATAATCCTCTGAGTTTGGAGGGGTGGGCAGCCACATTGGTTGGATTGTGCTGCCCATTGGGAATCCAGGGTTTGACTGTATACTCCTGACAACCCAAGAATCTTATCTCCTGTATGCCACTACGTGCTTTTGACCAAGGACACATAAGGGGAAAAACAGGCATAACTCACTCAGTAATTATAGTGCCCCCATCCCAAACTGAAAATTAACCTGCAACTCTTAGAGATAGAGTTAGGGTGAATTGAGTGGAGCTAGCAAACATGAGTTGGGGTGTTGTAGACTGGCCATGGCTGCAGGGCAACTGGACAATCTTCATACAGGCCCTCTTCCAAGGCCGGCTAGGGATGTATGGGAAATCCATTTCAGTTCAGTTTTGCCCAGAACTTACCCAGTGTGCATCTCCCAGAACTGAAAGTGGCAACCTGCAGTCAAAGTCCATTCATTTATGAGCTTGTGATGCAATTTGCGGAACAAAAAAAGAAGTGTTTGAAAAATGCGAACATTTGAAAGAAATGTGCTTGAAAAGTGCGCAACCATGCTTTAATCAATGGTACAAAAGGTGTGCATTTCAAAAACGTGCACAATTGATCTGTACATTTGGGGAAATGTGTGTGAAAATATGCAAAAAAAAATTGTTTGAGAAGAAGAAAATGAGGCTCATGATCTGATATGGACACGAGTTGGAGCAAGCTT
Organism: Shinisaurus crocodilurus; assembly: GCA_021292165.1. Taxonomy (NCBI): domain Eukaryota; kingdom Metazoa; phylum Chordata; class Lepidosauria; order Squamata; family Shinisauridae; genus Shinisaurus; species Shinisaurus crocodilurus. Next base: position 29,561,117 of record CM037876.1, read on the forward strand.
CAGGGTAGAACTTTGAGAACTTGGATGAGCTCAAGTTTTGCTGATTCGCGCATCCCTACCGGCTTCTTTGCTTGAAACTAGATCACCTAGGATGAGGGGCAGGCAGGACTAGCCCAAGTTCAAATGTCACCCACGTGAGGAATGTCTTTGGTGCCCCACTCCATTTCTTCATCTTTTGAATCCCCTATTGTTACTGATTTTGTAGCCCATCTCTCAATTTTCATGCAAACACCTGCATGCATGATTTATCCCCTGTCATATAAGACAACCAATTTGCATGCTTGGATCTGATCGCAATCACATGGACAGTAGGGATGTATGAGAATTTTGTTTTGGCTTGCAAAACATGCCCTGCTTGCAAGCACATGTCCATTGAAAATGCTCGTTAATTCCCAAACATGCGCTCATGGTCGATTTGCATGAATTTCCTAAATTAACACAATTTTCCTAAATATGCACAAATTTTCCTAAATTACAAAAATTACAAAGTTTGGTAATTTGCACAAATTTCCCCCATAGACCAGATCAGCCCCACTTTAGTCTCGGGAGGAAATTTAGGAAATTGAACAGGGGAAAGTTGTGCAAATTTCACATTCCATCATGGCTCGATTTGTGCAATTTTTCCATTTGTGCAAAGCGAGTAGCGATCGAAAATGTGAATGGGAATTGGACAGGAGATGAGAGGTGAGACAGTGTGTGTGTGTGTGTGTATAATCATGTTCATATGTGCATTAGAGTGCACTAGCTGCCCTCAAAACCTGTACTAAGTTTCTGGATGTTTCTGGATGCTTTTGAATTGTAGCTATTGTATAAGAATTGCAACAAGGTCAACTATGAGGGTGGGGAAAAAAACATTTTCCCCCACACTCACACTCACACACACACACACACACACACAAGGTTGTTATGTTAATTTACTCATTACCAACACACTATGCTCTAGAAGCCAGCACAGATCAGGGTGGCAACGTGGCCCTGGATCAGCAGAAATGACCTACAAGTATCAGGATTGCATTATTTTATTACAATTATACTGAATGTTTCTGGAGGAGGAGGAGGAGGAGGAGGAGGACTGGAGGAGGAGGACTGGAGGAGGAGCTATAGGTTGCATTTTGCACCTCTTCAAGAAGAGATTTGGATGGGATCCCTATTGGTTCTGTTGTCAATATGCCCCTCTGACATAACTACAGTGTATGTGTATCCTATATGAGGCAGAAGAACAAAATGCGGTACTAACATTGTTTACATTGTCTCACAAATTGCAGGCCGACCTTCTCTAGCTTGTAATTGTTCTGACTGGTGTGTAAATGAAAACAAATAGGTAGTGATGCAGTTGTCATTATATATGAAGGTTTGAAAGCCCTAGTGGGAGACTTTTTCAAGGGTCTGGCATGAGTAGGGAAGGGATAAGGGAGAAATTTGTTCAGTTTGCATGTTTATACTAACTTACTAAATTTGCATTACCCAAATCCATACATGAACTCAAATGCAGTTAAACGTTGATATCTACACTTTACTAAAGTCTGCAATCACATTTTTAAAAATGCATACAAAAATGCATAATTTGAAAAAGGTGCATATAGTTTGAAAACTGTATACAAAAATGTACACAAAATGTGTACAAAATGCATAAATTTTGAGAAATGTATATTAATTTTTTTGCAGCCTTTCTTTTTTTAAAAAAAAGGGCAAACACTGATGCAGAAATGGGACAGAATGAACTTAAGTTTGGAAAAATGAGAAAATGAGTGAAAAAGAACTTGACACATTTAACCATCCCTAGAGTAAGGAGGTAAGGAAGAAAGGCCATGGGCTTACATGTAGTGTTATACCTACTACGCTGCGACTATAAACTATATTACAACTACATACAAAGACATTCTTCAAAATTGGATAGTTTTTTTGCCTGACATTGAGTTCTATTGTGTGTCTTGAGGGCTGCTGGGGAAATCTGTTTCTGGTGGTCTGGGGAGACATCCATGACACCTAGATATATTTGTCTCCAGTATCTCCTTTTACGATAACGTTTGAAGGTTATTTGTACCCTACAACTCTGTTTGTAATAAATCACTCTATAGCTATGATTGTTATTTTACTACATAGTTTAAAGTCATTCTCCCGCCATCACCCCTGTGAAGTAAGGATGCTTGTTTATTTTGGGCTTCAACTGAAAACAGCCAGAGCTAACCATAACTAAAGATTATAACTTACCTCTCAAGTTATTATGATTCTCGTACTTAGCTATACATATAGGAAAACAAGAAGAACCCTACTGGACCAGACCAGACAGTACACAATGGCAAGAACACCCTCCTTTACTGTTTCTCCCCCGCATCTGGTATCCTGAGGTATACTGCCTCTGAATTCAATAAATTAATTATTTGTCTGTAAATGGTACAAGTGAGCATCATGGGAGCTGGTATGACCTAGACGGGTTTGGAACTTTAGATATAGGAGAATGGCGTGTAATGAACTGATGACCTTCCACACATACTGACATGGGGCAACAGCAGCAAGAAATGGAGAGGAACACTGGCTGTTCATTGGGGAAAGGCTTCATCTGTAACCAGGTACAGCTCAAGAAAATGTGGCAACCCCTCCTTCCACATACAGAAGTCAGAGTTATAGTTGGACCTTACTTTCTGGTGACAGTATTCTCCACCAAACCTGAGGAGAGTAAGATAGCTTAGGCAGGGCCAGTCCTACCATTAGGCAAAATGAGGCAACCACCTTAGGTGGCAAATGCATGAGCTGTGTTGAGCAGCAAGGGGGGCTCTTTAAAGTTGGGAATGCATGTTATAGTGTGTGGTGGAGATCCCTTGTTGATATGTAGTGTTGGATAATTAAAATTGCAGTCAAAACCTATGGCTCATGTTTCACCAGGTAATTGGGTGAAATGGTTAAGATCACTGATACCTTCTAGGGTGGTTTTCCTAGAAGGTACTCATTGAATCATTAACAGCCTGAACAGGAAGTGGGCGTAGCTCCCAGCTTCTTCCTCTTTCTGTTCAGACTCTAGTGAGCGTGGCACCACCAGGTTTTTGTCTCCACGTGGTCCTTGTAGCAGCATGTAGCCAGAGTTGCTGGTCTGAACTCCACAAGTTCAGACCCCAAGTATTTCCAAATGAACGTGTAACCAACTGTAAGAAACGCTTTTAAGCCTGCCTGAATGAAACTGCATAATCTGAGTGAGTAAATGTTACTTTTAACTTTTACAAGACTGTCTCTGATTATTGTTCTGATTGAGAGAAAAAGGGGCAAAACCAGGGAAATCCAGTCTGCCTTAAAGCATCCTGGATTACCAAATGCTAACTAGCTAACACTAGCCAAATCTAAGCTTCTTTTAAGCTGGAAAGGGACTGTACTCTGCTGATCTCACTAACGTGAGATAGGAAGGATATTACTCCACAATATATCCTCTCCTAGTATCTTTTTCAAGTCCCAACATGTAGCAAACCACATTGGAGCACACTGGGCAGGTGCAAATCAAAGTCATAATGTTCTTCCTGCCTGCTTGAAGCCTGTATTCCACAACTATCTTCCATGCACAGAAGATTAAATAATCCTCATTAAATGAATTTCTTCCCACAAATGCAAATATGTTTGTAGGGTAGCCTGAACCCCTTGTGCTTGGGATCTTGCCTTCAGAATAGGGCAGGGAGTTCTAACAGATGGCCTTTGGGCTAAGAGATTCTGTGATGATCCAGTTCATAAGTGCAGTTCATCCATTACTCCTTCTTTTCACTTAAATGCAAGAAACATCATCAACAACAAATAATGTCTGCCCTTTATCACTAGGTTTTTTTAATCAATTAATATAATATTGATGCATCTCCTCCCCTATTAAAAAATATGTTTTTGTTAAAATGCCATGAATTTAATATTATTTTTTAAAACAAGAACAATTTCTCTGATAGATGAGTTTTACACACCTGTTTCCCAGAATCTCTAAAATATTTGTTTCTCTTTCCATCATCCCTCCCACCCCAGCACCAAGAATTCAAGAAGACAGAAGGTGACAGGCTAATGTTTGTAGGCTCTAAGTTGAACCTATCAAACTGAAGAGAAAGCTGACAAGTCACCTTCGTTGCTCTTGAGAAAGAGGGAACAAAACCCAGAACTCAGGGGGAAAGAGGGAAGTTTTCAAATCTGAACCTGTAATGAAAGAGAGAACCTACATGATTGAAATATGGAGCTTTGATTTAGAACTGCAGGTTGGGGAGAGATGTGGGGAAAGGCCATTAGGAAAGGGATAAAAAATAAATAAAACCATCAATATTGCGATGATGCCTCAATACAACATATATCTATGCTGCAACTAGAGTTGGAATACTGCATACAGTTCTGGTTGCTGAATCTCAAGAAGGATAGAGTAGAGCTGGGAAAGGTGCAGCAAGGAGCAACCAAAATGATAGGGGGCTGGAGCAACTCCCCTATAAGGAAAAGTTACAATGTATGGGACTTTTTAGTTTGGTGGGTGGGGAAGCAATTAAGTCACAGTATTTGCTGGGGAAATTAAAGTCCTGATCAAGGAAAGTAGTTAGAGCAAACTTGTTCTCTCTGTCTCAGAACACTAGAACCTAGTCCTGAATCAAACAATCAGTCACCAGACATTTGATGGTTCTAAGATGGTTTGCACGGGTGAAAAGTGTGGTTGGCAAGGGTGGAAAGTGAAGAGTGTAGTGTAGTGGTAAATTATGAAGTGCAGGTGCTCATTATGATAGTCACACCCCTGTATCAAATTAAGGGCTACTGCCATTGTAATCACAAGGTTGTCAGCAGGGCTGCCAAAACAAACTAAGGGCTGTAGTGTGATTTAGCCACAACTCTTTGCTTGCTGTCTTGGGTCACTCGCAGCTCATTGTGTTTGTCTATGGAAATGCGCATTTCACTCACTGTAGGCAACTCTCTCATTACAGGACTACGAAAACAAGTCTGGGGTTGAAGTGAATTACAGGGTTGTTCTCCTAGGATAGCTGATTATGTTAACAGGCCCTCATTATCTCAATATCATAATATTTCTGTGAAACCTCATGTCATGCAACACTGTTGTTCTCCCATTTATCTAAACTTTTGATTAGCTGCATTTTTGTTAATATTACGTGTTATTATTAATAAATAACAGAAACTGGGGAAAATAGCTGTTGCTAATGCAAACGAATGGAACCTAGTGAAAATATTTAAAATAAGCAAGAAAGGCTCTGTGTTCCAAAAAGAAGAAAAAGAAAGGCTTCATGACCAAACTGAGTAAACCACCACCAACAACAACAACAACAACAAAAACAACCCAGCATTTCTGCAGGTGTTCAGTGCATTTTGGATCAATGCTGCTGTTGACAATTATGAAGCAGGTGGCAATTATTTTCACTGATCTTGAAGTAGAAAAGTTAAATAATGCCAGGCGTTATTCTTCAGGAACTGAATCCATGTGAAGGTAGCAGCATCACAGCAAAGGCCTACAAAGAGATGGGTGAGCTCTCCTAGTCAGGGATGTGAGAATCAACGAAACTCAAGCTCGCCTAAGTTCTCGAAATTCCACCTCAAAGCGCATTCCAACTTGAGCCTGTATTAGATTGCAATCTTTGTTTGTTTTTTCTTGCATGAAAATCTGTGCGCATTTTTGCGCGTATTTTATTTCCAAATGTACACATCAATTGTGCGCATCTTTGACACGTAAGTGTTCTTCCCCCATTGATTAAAGTGTATATTTTGTGTGCACTTTTTTCAAAAGTACACATTTCTTTTCATGCACATTTTTCAAATGTGCGCATGCTGTCAAATGCTTCCCCCCCCCGCTTTTTGGAGTCCACAGATCACATTGCAAGTTTGGAAATGTATGGACTTTGGCCATAGACTGCACCTGAATCTGTGTTCAACCTGGAAGGTGTGAACTGGGCAAATCCTCGTTTAAAAAAAAAAAAAAATGAACTGAAAGCAATTTCTCATACATCCCTACCTGGGATTAATTCAGAAACTGCCTTTGTTTTCCTGAAAGAAAACAATGGAAAAGATTTGGATAATTTTTCTCAAGCCAATCTGAGGGGGCTTGGGGGAATGCTTCCACCCATCCCCATCATCTCTCACCATCCCTGTCCGTCATTCTTGCCAGCCTCCCCCAACCCCCAAAATGCACTTTCCTCATTCCCTTCACTGCAGCAGTAGCAGTAGCAGTGGGGGTGAGGGGAGAGGAGAGGAGGGAGGCGTGTCTCTTTCCTCCCTCCTTCTCCATCACCCGGACATGCTGAGTAACAGCATGCAGGGTTACAAAGCCCATGGATCCACGGAAGAGGTAGCCTTCCTGAGCTGCGGCAGCCTGAAGGTTGCAGGATGCGAACTGGACCTTTTTCACTGTCTCAGCCACCTCAGGCCATTTCAGAGAGGGGCAGCAGAGAGTGTCTAATTTGCATCACCGTCCCAGAGGCCTCTACGTTGTGGCTGTGTAGCTGTGGTGTCATCATCAGGTAGGTTGGCCATGTGTCCTTTATTTGTTGTTTTTAAGAGGACAGTCCCTTATTTCAAGGACTGTCACAGGACTGTCCTATAAGATGTCCTCTATTTGAAGGGCTGCCCACTTCAAGTTTGGTTTAAAGAGAATGAACCACAAGAAGGGAGAGCACAGGGGCCTTGAAGGTTAGATTAGATTAGATTAGATTATTTATTTACAGTCATAGACCAAAACCACTTTGTACAAAATCATACATAATCATACACAATCTACATTAGGACATACAAAGGTTCATTATTATACAAATAGTAAAACTTTAAAATTCATCATAAATGTTTAAAAAATAATAATAAAATTTAAAACTAGATGGTATAATAATTTTTTTTACTTCTGCTCATATTTGGTGCGGATGTTAACCACGTAAGCACAAAACTTGGCTACAGGTCTTGTAATGTTCGGATTATCATCCGCTAATAATTTTGTTAAACAGAACTTATCGGGCAGATATGATAGAGTCACTAAAAAAGGGGAAATAAATTTAGCCCTTGTCTCAGTATAAAAAGGACAACGTAAAAACATATGACCCGTGGATTCAACTTCTCCTCCTGAGCCACATGGGCAGAGTCTCTCAGCGTAAGATTTTCAAATATTTTCCTTGCAATGCCTTGAAGGAAATACCTTGAAGGGGCCTTGACGTTGTCCATCAACAGTTAGCACCCGTATAGCAGACTGAGCATGCTCACACAGGTCACCTGCTCACAGTCGTCTCATCTAGAGTGAGATGTATTGCATTTCTATTTAAATAAATTATACTAATAATTAATACAGATACGTTAGCATACGTGAATGTCATGCAAATCTGGGTCCCCTTTTGGTGATGCATTTCCTCTTTCCCCCAGCTTTGAAATCAGCCTCTCTAGCTACACATTTAATAGTAATCTGATCTTCGGCAATCAGCAGCTGCTAACATTGTCACCTGTAAACTGCTGCAGAACAAGTGGATATTACCTAAACTTAGGAGTCACACATCACCACCACACCTGCAACAGGCCACACAAGGCCTTTCTGAAATTGATTTCAGACTGGATCAGTCTCTGCTGAGTAGTCCAAAATCTAATAAAAAATGGATATATATATATATATTTTTTAAAAAAAAATCAGATCTGGGTATCTGCCACTGGAATTTGGGGGTTTCTGGGCTTTGGTAGAAGTTATCATTAAAACCCTGTGCCCTTAGCCTTAGCATAGGCTGTCATTTTGTTCTTCTTTCGTACCTTCCTAAATGATCCTGCTGGGTTCTCTCAATATTTTATTCATTTATTTATTATTCGATTTGTACCCTGCCTTTCTACCAAGAAAAATGGCACTCAAGGGAGCTTGCAATCATAAATGAAAGGTGATTAAAACAATAACAAAACAAATGCATTAAAGCACAGTTAAAAACACAACAATTAAGAATAAAAACAGCATCCAACCCAACAGACCCGCTTGGCTTACATGTCAAAGGCCTGCTTGAATAAAAAAAGTATTTGCATGCCAGCAGAAGGACAGCAGAGAGAAAGAGGACCTAGACTCCCTTGGCAAGGAGTCCCATGGCCTGGCAGCAGCCACCGAAGGCAAAAAGGCCCTCTTTCCCATCACCACCAAACGCACCCCGAAGGCAGTAATCTCAAAATAAGGGCCTCTCCCAAAGATCTTATGACCCAGGCAGGCTCATATGGGAAAAGGCAGTCTTTCAGGTAGCCTGGGTCCCAAGCCGTATAGGGATTTATAGGTCAAAACCAGCACTTTGAATTCTGTCCAGAAACAGACTGGTAGCCACTGCCAGTGAAGCCTGTTGTAACAATGGAGTCAAGTGCTCCCCGTAACCAGCCCAGGTCAACCGTCTGGCCACAGCATTCTGGGCCACCTGAAATGTCTGTATAGTTTTCAAAGGCAGCCCCACGTAGTGTCCAAAAGGGATGTAACTAAAGCATGTGTAACCGTGGCCAGATCAGACATCTGTAGGAATGGGCGCAGTTGACGCACTAGCCTCAGCTGTGCAAATGCACTCCTGACCACCATGGAAACCTGGACATTTCCCCCCCACACACTGTAATTCCACATCCTTCAGTTCCCTAAGTAAGAACTGAAAGCTTCTCCCATCTGTCTCTTTTATATAATATTACCCTGCTGTTTTCTCATCTATCAGCTTGCTTGCTTTGAACCTCGACTTTCCATCGCCCATTCTAAAAGACATCCTCTGCCATCCTTTTGCTCTCCAGGTTGGTGTGACGCATTCAGCTTGGTCTCACTTATCTTCATCATGAGTCTTTGTAAATCTTCCTGGAAATCTTCAGACACAGTCCTCACTACTTTTTTTCTTTCCTTCCCTCCCCTTCACATATGGTACTGTTGCACTCTTCCACGTAGGCAGTTCTAATTCTCAGGGAGAACAAAACAGAGCTCACTTTGCCCACTGTCGTGTGCATTTAAAAAAAAAAAAAACTGGGGGGGGGGAGAATGGCCACAGCTACTTTAAAAGCCAATTAAACATATTGGTGAAGCAGATGTGGCTCCTAGCTGCAGCTTTTCATCCAGGCATGAAATGTTGCATCCTTTGATTTCACTGACATAAATGAGAGCTCCACACTCTGTGCACCTCATGTGCACTTCTCTTACTGGGATAGTAGAAGAAGGTCAGATACTTTAAAGAGCGACTAAAACAATGTACGTTGTACAAAAGTTATGAGGAAAGCTTCAGTTTAAGGTCGTGAAGTGGAAAGAAAAAGAGTGAGGGTGGGGGGGGGGTTTTTCCTCGTTTCCCAAAGGTTTGAAAATACGGAGTTGGGTTTTTGGCTTGATTATCCCTTTAAAGTATCTGCGGACAACAACAACAACAACAACAACTTTATTGTATCACAGCAATTTGCCATTATACACGGTCAGAGCTTAGTTAATAGATCTTCAGAAATTAAATAATAGCCCTTATAACCTTAAGTTTTTACAGTATACATTTGTAAAACATTTACAAGGAATTTGGATGTTCTATAGGATATATACTTGTCAACATTAGACAACAGGAAACATACCTTTGCAAATGATGACCTTCCCTTCAATGGTTTTATCAATGGATAAATATATTTAATTCTAAGATCATTATAACTTGAACACTCTAAGAGTACGTTACCTGCTGACAACAAGTTAACCAAAGACTAACTAATACTAAAGGTTAAATGTGAGACTGCTGAGTGAGAATATTCATAGGTTTTGGCACCTAAAGCAGAAGATCATATTTGCAATTGCTCGTAAGTGTCCCAAACAAGCAGTGGGGTTCACCAATACTTTTCACAGCTCCATTTATGAAGAGGAGGAGGAGCCTGGATTAAAAAAAATAAATGAAACACAATATTGCAACATGACCAAATGATTATCAGACAAAATCAAACCTGGATAAGAGAGCGTGTAATAAATATGGAATGATTTACAAGGTAGATTACAACATCAATGCACAAGCTGTTCCCCCAGTTAAGCCAATTGTGCAACAGTGATTTGGAACTACATTAGGTCAATGCTTTTGAAGAGGTGGGGAAAGTATAGTCACCTGGTGATATCGCTTCTGAATGGGCAATGATGACATGCAATAGGCCAGATGGAACCAGGGGGAGACTTCTTTTATCAGCATGGCCTGCTATATGGCAGCAGGTCTTGAGGTAGCCCAGCGAAATTTGCAGCATTAGTCCTTGTGCAAAGTTAAGAGATGTGAAACTCACAAGCTTTTATGATCATTGCAAGAGTACATTTATGTTATTATTTATTAATTTTAGGAACTTTGTATGCTTCCATTTTAGTATCACTACTCCTCCCATGGCAGCATACATGAGCATATTTATTAAACTATACTGTAGGGGGTGGGGAATCCACTCACTTAACAGATGGGACAACTGCCCAGGATGCTCAGCTGCCAGAGGTACTGAATCACCGCCTATTTATAGCACAAATGATTGCCCCAGGCAATGTTGCCATGGCAATAAAGGCCCAGATAGAAAGCCATTTTACAGGGTCCCCTAAAATAAACAGGCTTCAGTCACCTGGCAACCAGAAGACGCAGTTTCAATTCTAAAGCTATTAGACTAGATAAAGAATACAGGAACTGTATGCTGATATTCTCAGAAATGGGAGTTCTCAGAAAACAATGTTCCTTTTCTAGAACTACGCCAGAGCATTTAGCAAAAATTTTCTGACAGTATTGGAAAATTCCTCTCCTTTATGGTGTTTTTTTTCATCCAATACTCTTTGCAACAAAAAAAAGAAGTTTGCATATTCTTTCACATTGCCTTCAATTGCCCTCACTCACATGCCATCAGTGTCATCACCAGCTCTGATTGGCTATGTGTTGTTGTAATGTTATCACATTTAGTGTGCAATTTCTGATTGGTTGGGATCATCCCTAACTAAGAAGCAGCAACTTTGGGGGAAATGGTGTTGAAGCAGGGGCAGGCTAGGGAAACAATGATCTGGACATTTAAAAGGTAAGTATTTACACATTCTAAGTGTTTTGGAGAAACATTGCTACCATCCAAAATAGTTGATAAAATAGGTGTGTGGGGTTTTTTTTAGTTTCCACTAAAAATCAAAACTGGAAAATAATTAGTGCAGATCTGTTTCTGACCAGGAAACTTGGCATGCACTTTCTATCCATGTACCAAGCTAAATGAGATGTGGGAATGGATGGCTCCTTATTTTTTTCTGTTCTGAGATGTTATATTTCCCCAGTGCTCCTCTGGCACTTCTACAGATTCCCCAGTGCAAGCTGCATTTTTGTATTAGAGGAAAGCATTTCAGTCTGCCTGGATTCTCATTAATGCCTTACTCTGTTTGGATTTTATTTTTATTTTATTTTTGCTTTGTCCTTCTGATCCCAGCTCTCTTTGGCTTGCCCTTCAATTAAGTCTCATCAACATAAAACTTTTTTTTTTTTTTGCATCGCTGTTAGACACCATTGCCCTGCAATAGCTGTCTAACTACAGAATGACCAAATGTATCACACAACAACTTGTACCTGCTCCTGTGTGCAAGGTTAGGCACGATTACTCCCTGCTGGAATCACCTCTCCTACAATCATTTTGCTTTCGGTAAGAAGGGGGCGGAGGGGGGGAGAGATGAAATCAAATTCGAGCTATTTGGGGAGTTCTGGAGATGGTAGCAAAGTTGAACTCTGATTTATTAAAACAATTCTTTTATTCTTCTCCACTGAGACACATCTGGTGAGAGGTATAAGGTTTTCCACGAGCCACTGAAATGTGTCCGAAAGACATTACTGAGGATGAATTGGGGACATTGAAAAGACTTTCTGAGCCTTTTGCTATTGACCACTTTCCTGAAAAGAGGTTTATTCGTGTTCCTAAACTCACAGGCTGTAAGAATGCTACCAAAAAAAATGTTGTTGGTGAAAGAGCTGAAATACTTCAAGCAAGTACTTTGGAAAAGAAAGAAAAAGATATGAGCCAATGCTGAAAGAAAGAGATGAAAAAATGACCTTCATGCAAGCAGCAAATTAGTCAGGAGGAAAACATCACCCCATTCAACATTTCCTTCTAGTCAATAATCTTTTTTTTTTTTTAATTGCAAACTGTTTCCAAGGTGCTTTAGCCACCCACCCATGAAGAGTGGATCATTGAGACCAAAAATGCAGAGCCAATGTTGTCTCTGTTGTGATTGAAATTCCCTCTGTTAAACCGATGGAGGGATGTGTTAGGAACACATACCCTCCAACATTTCACAGATGAAAATAGGGACACACAAATGAACTTGCAAGGGATATGCTTAAGCAACATGAAGATGTGATCAAGAGGATGTGGCCAAGCCACATGAGGGCACGGCCAAGGGTATGGCCAGGCAGCCACAGGGCATGGTCAAGTACAAAAATTATTAGAGGAAATACACAAAACTGCAGCATTTTAAGCACAGAAATCTTTGAATGTATAATAATATAAGTGGTTCACAGGCCCACCCTGCAAGCTCCTATTTTCTCCATTCTGGAAAAAAAAATGTGGGCTCTATTGTACTTTATTAAAAATAAAAAAAAAAATAAAAAAACCCACCAAGAACAACACTGTGATTGAACAATAAAACTAAAATGGAATGATGAAGTTTGTTGCTGCTATGTGAGGTAGTTGGGATTTTTTCTTTCTTTCTCTTTAGGAGGGTGTGTTTTCTGCTAACTCCCTTCTAATGCATTTTTTAAAAAAACAATCCAAAATCCCTGCAGAATAATCCTGACCTAATCATTACTGTAGAGAGCTTCACTTCAGTATGTGTTAGAAAAAGATTTTCACATGGGGTACACAGGTAGAGCCAAGTAAAATTTACCAGTGCTCTGAAAACAGAATAACGGTGCAATCCTATGCATGTGTACTCAGAAATAAGTCCTATTATGTTCAATGGGACTTACCGTACTCACAGGAAAGTGTGTAGAGGATTACATCCTAACGTACAGAAGTCCTTTCCATAAAACTCAAACTGAAACAACACAACACAATCAAAGGAGTTACTGCCACTTAGTTTCAGTGTCACCAGGGAGCCTATTTCACATTTTATACCAAAGGAAAGCACTCTGCAACATTTAGAAACAAAAGTCAAAGTTACATAGTGCATCAGTTGTGGATTTAGAAAGGGCAGGAAAAAGATAGCCTCAAAGCAAACTCAAATTAACTCATACCTTTTATGGCAGGGGTGAGAATTGTGCAGCCCTCCAGATGTTATTGGACTGCAACTCCCAGCTGCCCTCGCCAGCAGAGCCAATGGTGAGGAATGCTGGGAGTTGCAGTCCAACAACATCTAGAAGGCCACACAATTCCCACCCCTGTTTTATGTAAACCAAATATTGACCACATTTGGCACAGAGAAAAGTGCATGGACAAACAGAACTGCTTGCAGGGCAATCTCTTTTTTTTTCCTTTTTGAAATTGTCAGGATTGGCACAAATTCAACCGGTGAAGCTTACCCACCCACCCCAGACCCCCAAACATGGTGCTTTAGAGAGAAGGGGAAGTTTCTTGCATTTCCTTTTGACACTGTAAACTCACCTGTTAGAGGCACAGAGTCAGCTCTGTTAGGAAATAAAATATTTGGCAATATAAAAATAGGAATCATGTGATAAATTCCCTCATTCACCTCTCCCTTGGTCCAGGCCAGCAGGTGCATCCTCCACCACCTCCTTTTCTTTTCACCCAGCTAATCCCTTCCCCACAGCAACGTGCAGCAGAGGCAGCAGGTAGAACGCGTGCGTGCATGCGTGCACACATCCTTGCCTGGCCCTCCCAGCTTAGCAGCGTCTCTTCCCTCCTTGCTTACTGTTCGAGCCTAAGCAGAGGCCCTCCCAGCTTAGTAGCATCTCTGTTCCCTCCCTGTTTGAGCCTAAGCAGAGACCCACTCTTAAAGGGGCCATGGGCAAAATTGCAGCTAAGCTAAAACTGCAAGCTTAGCTGCAATTTTGCCCATGGCCCCTTTAAGAGCACCTTAAAGTAGCTTGCAGTTGCAGGAGGCAGGGGAATTCAGGACTCTGCATGACAAAGCGAGAAGCTGTGATGGCTTAAGGGTTTTTGTGAAGGTCCAGGCATTTCCAGGGCAATTGGAGACTATGGGAACAAGGCCTGACAAAGATATTTTGCTGCCTGTGGCGAAGGATAAAATGATGCCCTTCCATCCCACATACACACATTGACCAGAGTGTTGAATCCTCTACCACACCTGAGGAAAGCAAGCTAGCTTCGGGAGTACAGGGCAGGCTGCACAGCAGCACCCATAACTCTGTCTTCCAACACTTCACTGCTGAGTTCTCTATTTCCATGTCCATTGTTACCCATTATATTTGGCAGGTATTTTGCTAATACAGCATTGATTAGATTGTGTTATACTTATACATGACACAATACATGATTATATTGTGTTTTAGCTTTTAGTTTCACTATCTGTTATTAACTGATCCCTTTGCTGAACATCAGCAGTACTATATTTCAGCCGTTATGATTGGTGGGTTGCATTGTTGCAGTGCCATATCAGGTCAGGGCTATTGGCTGCTAAATATATGGAGGGCTGAAATTGCAGAAAAAAGCAACTACAATTATCAAGGCGCTGGAGCAACTCCCCCATGAAGAAAGGCTACAAGATTTGGGATTGTTTAGCTTAGAAAAGAGGCAAGCAAGGGGAGACATGATAGAGGTGTACAAAATTATGCATGGTGTAGAGAAAGTGGATAGGAAGACATTTTTCTCCCCCTCTCATAATACTAGAACCTGGGGTCATCCCATGAAGCTGATTGGTGGGAGATTCAGGACAGAAAAAAGGAAGTACTTCTTCACACAGTGCAGAGTTAAACTATTGAATTTACTTCCACAAGATGTAGTGATGGCCACAAAATTTAGATGGCTTTAAAAGGAGATTGGGCAAATTCATGGAGGACAAAGCTATCAATGGCTACTAGTCCTGATGCTATATGGTACCTCCAGTACCAGAGGCAGTATGCCTATGTACTCCAGTTGCGGGGGAACATGAAGGGGAGGGAAGGTACTGGTGCACAAAAATCTCCATTTGGACAAAGAAATTTGGATCCATCTAAACCTTGTCAGGGAAGAACTCAAATGGGTCTACCCATTTTTCCTTTTTTTGAGGAGGCTTTGTTGTACTCAGAGCCAGTTTTAGCCAGGGGGCAGTATCCAATAATATTGCTGCACTTCTGCTGATTCCATTTCACCAGCAGGACCCACTGCTAGTAGTGCAAAGCACTAAAGCAAGCGTGGAAATGAGCAGAAATGTTTGTTTCTAAATTGGGAAAGGTCAGCGGAGCTGTCCCATTCTGGAAATGAGTGTCCCTGCTCATTTCCAATTGCTTTAAGTTCCACTAGTTTCCCATTGCACTAGTGATGGATCCTATTCGATACTGCCCAGGGTCCTGATAACGGCAATCTCTTAGCTATGTCATAAAAGGGCCTGGCAGTGGGTGGGTGGGTGGACTTGCACATGCTATAGACTTGTGCATACTTTTCTATCTAAGGGATCTGCCTGCAACTGATAAATTCACATTCTAAAATGCACAGAGTTGTTCTTCCTGGACTTAAGACCCAAGAAGAACTCGCAAAATAGCCTGGCATCACACAAGGCTGAACAATTCTAATATGGCTAACGACACTGATTAAATATTCATTTTTATGAAAGGCATTCATTATGTTCTCCATCTAGTAAGCTGTTCACACTTAGCACTCATTGCAGAATTCCATCACTTACAGCGCATTGGAAGACTCATAAAATATTTAATGGCTGTCATTATATTTTGGCCACCCGCTATTGACAATGTATGTCATGCATCATTTTTCAACAAAAGAGTCCAGTTTCAGCATATGCTATGCTGTAAGCATAGCAGCTATGCAGCAGCATGTTGGAAAGTCTAGAAATGCCTTGACTTCAGTATAAATGGCATGGCTCTCTCACACACACCCTCTTTTTTTGAGACTCACGCCAGCCAATTACATGAAGTTCTAGCCTTAGAAAGCAACGGTGAGACAACCTGCACAGAACGCGGTCATGTAAAACCAGTATAACAATGTCAGAAAATAAGAGCTCTGTACATGATCTTGTTTATTTCCTCTACTTCCCTTTTTTTGTTGTTTCTTTCATCTTTTATTAGTTATCTGTCACAGCTTTTGTTTCAAAAGCTGTCTAATGAACCAATCTTCTCCATGCATTTAATGCCTAGGGTGGGTCTCTCATATATCTGGTCTCTCTCGTGTGTGTGTATGTGTATATGTATACACACATACACACACACACACACACACACACACATATATATATATATATATATATATATGAGAGACCCACCCACCCGTGTGTGTGTGTGTGTGTGTGTGTATATATATATATATATATATATATATATATATATATGAAGCTGTATATATGGAAGCTTGTATTCTGAAAGCATAGATATGCTCCTGGACCTATTCCCCAAATCTCAGTAGCATTCGTCTGTTTCGTCAAGTGTTTTCCCTGAAATGCCCCTGCCAATTTCCCCTTACTGCCCCTTATGCCTGGAATTGCCACTCAGAATGCCTCCATTTGACCACTTCCAGTATTTCCTTCAAGCACCTCCCTTGTATAATAGACGTTGTGCATATTGCAGCCTTAAATTCACTTCCAAAGATATCCCAGTAGGGATGCTTCAGGAATTTGAGCTCTGTGAATTTCCAGTGCAAACTGACCTGATTTGCACCTCCCGGACTAAAGTGTGGACTGGAACACAGTTATCCTCCCACTTTCTCAGTTCTCCAATGTTGCGATTCAGTTCTTGCCTCCCCCCTCCCCAAAAAAGTAGCACACTGATTAGGCATATTTTAAGATGAAAATACATGTAGAAATGTGGATTTTGAGGCAAAATATATTTATGCATGTATTACGTTATGAGAAAATACATGTTTCAGTACATTTAAATATGTCTTTCAATACATGTTTAAAGACAAATATTTATGCAGATCTTTAAAGAAAAAGTATGCTGAATGATGCAGAAATGGGAGGGTACAGACTTAGGAATGACGATATGTGAAAGTGACACAGACGGGAAAGAGACTGTTCTGTCCATCCATACTTTACATTGACATCAAAAGCAAACATGGAAATCTGGCCTAAGAAATAAGGCACGATAAATCCAGCTCTGAGATGCTGTTAAATCTTGGAGAGCCTTACAAAGTTTGTGTGTGTGCTCAAAATTGTATATGTCTGTTTTCCTGAAATCCACTCCTCACCCTGTACAAAATGCCATTTTGGATTTCCGTGTTTGCACAATGTCTGGCTCACTAGAGCCTCAGTCAGTGTAAGGGCCTCCAGATTCAGCTACAGGATATGAACATAAAGTAATATATAATAGCCTGGTCTCCGACTAAATTCTTGTTAGCCCTGACAATAGGAAAGTGTTGCTTAACTCAGTCCAACAGACAGATGAAAGAACAATGCCTTCATTTTTTGTGAGGAATGATCAATGTTTTCTATTTTCTGAGTAAGAATACATTCAACTGTGCAGTAGGCGTGAGAATCCTCTGTGGTTGAATGACTTGCCGAAGTGGAAAATTTTATTTAGCGGCATTTGGGTATAAGTCTCCTGAGTTTCCACTGTGCAATTAAAGCAATACCAAAAAAGAAGAAAAAGAAGAAAAGAATTTGCCTTATCCAAGGGACAAATTTCCGGCTCCCCTCTTGCCCCCAGAGTGCACTTCAGGACTAAATTGTAGCAGCAAAATGAACATTTCCTGATTTGTTCACAGACATGATGACCAGGTGCAGGCATTTTGGTTCAAAGATGTTCCTGGAAATGCTGATCAGCAACTGATTTCCTGGACTTCAGAACTGACTTACATTGGGTTGAAGATCCTATTTCTATGTGAGCAGAAAGTGAGCAGAGGCACAAGCAAGCACCCTGTTCAAAATGGTTGGATTCATAGAAACCCAAAGACATTTGATCCTTTTCAGATTTCTCTGACATCCTGAGACTCAACCCTTTGCATGTGATTATTTCAAACCTCTGGCAAGAGTGATGTATCCCCTCCATGGCAGCCCGCTGGGCAGGATGAAGAGGGAGACGGAGATGTACAAAATGTACGAATGTACGAAATTGCCCGGTTGTATGAAAAGGCACTGACTCATAATCCAGTCGACACCCGGCTCGTACAACACGGAAACCGCAGGGCAGCAGAAGCCTCCCGCAGTTCCCATGTCATGCGAATGCCGGCCGGGGGTGCCCTCGTGGGATGGGCACGTGCGCGAAGCACGCAAAGTGACCCTGGGTGGTAGAGGGGTAAGCCCCTACCGCGTGTGGGCACCCTGCTGTGTGAACAGCAGGCGGCCATCCCGCGGGGGCTGCACAGAGGTGGCAGCCCAGAGAGGCTGGAGCTGTGGCCGCTCCGGCCTGTAGGGGCAAATGGCCCCTCTGGGCATCCTGAGCTGCCGCCCCCTAGCACCGGGAGGCCTGCACTGCAGTGCGGGGACTGCCGGCTCCACCGGGGTCCGCCCACGTGCATGGGGCACAGGTCATCTGCGGCGCCCCACTGGACCCTGCGGACGGCCCCGTGGTGCCTCCCCCACTCGCCGCCTGGGTCGTACGAACCAGCCCGGAGAAAGAAAGGGGTGGCAGAAAGAGAAGGAGAAAAGGGGTGACCCACACACTTTTGGCTCTAGCCCTACCCGCCACGGGCTTCAGCCCTGCACACCCCAGACACGTGGCCCATGAGGGACTGTGGCCCTCGATAGAAAAAAGGTTGCCCACCCCTGCTTTAAGCCTTGAGAAATCCTGCTCCAATCCCACTGAAATCTCTCCCCTCCTTACTGACATCTGAAATGGTGGCCCTAATATAATGGCATCTTTATATGAAACTGAATTCTGTTTTCACTTGGACCATCGTATGGAAACCAGCATGGCTCCTGTTTGCTCAGTGACAGTTTTATCAAATTTCATTTCTTTCAGCTTTCTAGTCTTTTTTATTTTCCTAAACTGTCACACCATCTAGTGCATTATTTCTTGGGAATACTTTCTTTGCAATTTTGGACTCTTGCTGGCAGATCCGCAGGAGCAAGCAATGACAAGCGTTATATTAGGCAATGTAGACCTGAGATCTTCAGATAGGGCAGTGCAGAAGGCCTTCAATTGCTTGTTATTATAGGAAGATGAAAGCCCTCTCTGTTATACATGAACACACAGTGGGGTTACATGCACAAAATAGAGCCAAATTAGAATTTCTTTGAGTTCCTTGTGGATCTGACTGTGCGTAAGTCAATTTGTCAGTCAAAGGAGTCACATAAATATAACTGAGAGAGGAACGGAAGACAGAGGAGAATCAGCTTCGTTAATTAAAAATGTAAAGGTCTCTTTGCAGCATATAATTAACATCTCTTCTAGAGCAACTAGTGCAAAGTGGAGATATGATTTGCAAGACGACTCCGGGGCTAACATTTATTGTATCTGAACAGAGACCCCATGTCTGTTTAAGATATTTATATGGCTCCCACGGTCATGGTTAGTGATAATCTCACAACTGCAAATGAGTTATTCTTACAACAACCCTGTGGAGCAGAGAAATACTATCCTTGTTTTGACAGGTGGGAAACTACCTGACTAGTCAAAGGTCACAGAAGTTGCCAGTGAAACAGAAGGCAAATGACCTCAGATCTTTCTGAAGCAATCCTACATGCAATGCAAAACTATCCTTACTCACAAGAGGCACCCACAAAACTCAGAAAACTGCAGCTCCTACCCTGATCCTTCAGTAATACAGTACATGTTTTCTTTCTTTCTTTTTTTCCTGAAGCCTTTTATAGTCTGGAGGGTACTTCTTTCTCCTGCTGATTTCAGATCAGTTCTACTAGTTGGCGTGTTCAAAGAGAAAAGATTTCCTACTCTGTTCAGTTCTCCTCCTCCCAGCCAGTTAGTTCCTGGTGAGAAGAAGTACCATATCTTATCCACAAACACATGCCCATGCCCTGGAAAGGAGCATATTGTAATACTCCATAAATGTGAGTCCTTCTCCTGACGTTCAAACTAGGATATTAATTTAGCATCCATTGAGGATTTAAACCTCTAGAATGTTCATGATCATTGATTACAAGTGGAACATGAGTCAACATTGAGATGCGGCTGCTAAAAAAGTTAATGCAATCCTAATCTGCATTAACATGAATCATGTCCAGATCATGGGAATTAATAGTTCTGATCTATTCTGCACTGGTCAGGCCCCATTTGGAGTTCTGTGTCCGGTTCTAGGCACCACATTATAAGAAAGCTGGGAAGCCTGCTGGAGTATCAACAACATGTTATGAGTTTTTATTTACAGTACAGATGATGGGCTGTTATCAGGCATTGCTAGGCATTGTTTATGTCTAGGCTTCACAGTGTTCGCCATGTTTTTCCTAGGCTATTCTTGGTAGTTCTCAGGGAGTGTGAGAACCAGCATGTATGTCATATGATCTCTTGCTGGCAGGGCTGGTGCAAGGCAGTTTGGTGCCCTAGGCAAGATCAGATATTTAGCGCCCCCCTCTTCCCACTTGAGCCCTCCCTCCCTCCAGCCCTATGCTCCTGGTGCCCCCTTTAGCCCGGCGCCCTAGGCGGCCGCCTAGTTGGCCTAATGGTAGCACCGGCCCTGCTTGCTGGTGACGTGTGTGTGCTGGTCAGGCAGCAGCCATGTTATAGGTACTGTTCTCTCCGTCTGAAGTTGTTCCTCTTCTTCTCTCTACTGGACTTATCCTCTTTGGGTGTATAAAGCTTGCTGGACTTTTGCTTGCTTTGCTTTTGTACTCTGCACATGGACTGTGTATATGGAATGCATACTCTGTAGTGATTACTTTGAATAAGTAAATACACAGGTAGAATAGACCTGCTTGTGTCTACAGAGTGGTTCCTGAGTCCTGGATTAATCTGCAACTGGGTGAGCTGAACACTGCTGCGTGGTTTGGACACAAACGCTGCTTGCTGTGTGTGGAAGGCCAATGTGCTGCATCTGTATGCAGGCTGGCTAGCACACAGATTACTATTTTTGTTTCAACACCAACAACAAGGCCTTCTCTGCTGTCCAACCACCCCCTTGTTTCCAATGTATTGTTTTTGTTTCTTTTATCTGTTTTTATCTTTTTATTGTACACCGCTCTGGCATCTGCATAGATATGGAGCAGTATACAAATACTGTAAACAAACAAACAAACAACAAGAAAGTGTGAAGAAATACCATGTACATAACTGTTTATGTAGTGTAATGTTCTGTAAATACTCTGTGGCCCCTGAGAAGCTATAGTGCAGTGTTCTCCAACCTTGGGTCCCCAGATGTGTTTGGCCTACATTCCCAGCATGCCCCAGCCAGCGTAGCCGGCTGGGGCATGCTGGGAGTTGTAGGCCAAACACATCTGGGGACCCAAGGTTGGAGAACACTGCTATAATGTATCTTTGTAGGCCAGAAGCCTAGTTTTCTTGCCATGTTGGAGACTTACTTTGGTGGTAGCTACTTGGTGATGTTCTGAAGGGGCAGAGGAAAGAGATGATTGCTTGTAATATTTTTAGATGGTGCCTGGATCAGGTAAATTCAATTTTGATTGGCTGGGAATTCTAACTACCGTAGGTGGAAAAGAGTGACTGGGAAATGACAGTTAAGGAGTTGACAGTTGGGGACGAGCCAGTCTGTGGGTAGTCAAAGGGAGACGGTCTGCTAGTTGATGGGTGGTGTTATAGAAGCTAGGAGAAAGCTGAGGGGAAATTGAATAGCTAAGGCCTGGATATTAAGCTATTCCTTCTCTGTGGGATAACCATATATGGCTGGTGAAGATCAGATATAGGGAGCAAGTAGCTATGTTATGCCAGGAGGCTGCCCTAAGGTCTTGACAGAAGGTTATACAAGCAGGCAGTAAAAACCTAGATAAACTGTCCAAGCAGACAGAAATACACCAGGAAACCCTAAAGTAAATATTAGTATTCACTTATGTACAAAATATCCCTTTAATAAACCAACTTTAATATTTATTTCTTTATTTTATTTCTTTATTATATTTATACCCCACCTTTTTTCCTGCAAGGAACCCAAGGCAGCTGACATAATCTGCCACCTCCTCCTCTCCATTTTATCCTCACAACAACCCTGTGAGGTAGGTTAGGTTAGGTTAATAGTTCATCTCATCTCCAGTGCTGCTATCCATCTGATGCCTAAGCCTCTTATACCAAGCTACTAGGAGCTACTATCATAAAGTATTCTATGATAATTGATGGCAGTGGGAATTGGGGTCAACTTATGGCACTCTGAGCTGTGGCAGAGAGTTCTTTAGGCCCTGAAATATAAGCATTTGCTAAGAAGGAGAAGGAGAAGTCCCATAGCTGGGATTGCCTAGTGAAAGAGCAGTTTCCCCATAGGTGGTGGAAGTGCTTGAGGGAAAGTTTTCCATAGAATGACATTGACAAACTGGAGCACATCCAGAGGAAGGCAACCAGAGGGGTCTGGTAACCAAGTCCTATGAGGAACAGTTGAAAGAGCAGGGTATGTTTAGCCTGGAGAAGAGAAGATTAAGGGGAAATACGGTAGTGGTCTTCAAATATCTGAAGGGCTGTCCTGCAGAAGATGGAGCAGACTCATCCTCTGTTGCTCCCGAGGGCAGGACTAGAACCAAGGGGTGGAAATTTCAGGGACTTTGGTTAAACATTAGGAGAAACATCCTAACAAAGTTTGACTGTGGAACATACTGCCTCAGCAGGTGGTATGCTCTTCTTCACTTGAGGTATTTAAGTAGAGGCTGGAAAGCCATCTGTTATGTATGCTGTAGTTTCATCCTGCATTGCAGATCCTGCAGTGAGCAGGATCTTGGACTAAATCAGCCTTCCTCAACCTGGAGCCCTCCAAATGTTTTGGACTACAACTCCCAGCATTCCTGACCATTGGGCATGCTAGCTTCAGGCAATGGGAGTTGTAGTCAAAAACTTCTGGAGAGCACCAGGTTGGGGAAGGTTGGACTAGATGATCTCCAAGATCCCATCCAACACTATGATTCTTAATTCACACAGGAAAGATGGGGTTTGAAAACAGAACTGACTTTTTCAACAAACCACAAGCCCTCAGTGGTAGTTTTGATTCAACTGCCAGTCCAGTTGCCTTCTGAAGATAGAATGGAGGAGGGGAGAGAGACCCGCCTCGGACCAAGGTCCATCTAGTTTAGCATTCTGTTTTCAGGCAGATGTCTCCAGGAAGCCCTAAGTGCAACATGAATGCAACAGACACCCCCTTCTGTTGTTTCCTCCCCCAGGAACTGGATGCTATTTATTTGTTGATAAAACCATGATAGCCATCCAAGCTATCAGCTTGTGCTGGTGAATTCCACAACTCAAACATTTCTTGCTCCACCTCAAGTGCAGTTGAGAATGTGACCAGGGGAGGGGAGGTTATGCTTTACTCAGAACTTCTCAGAGCTAGGCCGAGGCACAGGGCCGGTGCTACCATTAGGCCAACTAGGCAGCCGCCTAGGGCGCAGGGCTAAAGGGGGCACCAGAAACGCCTTGAAAAAAAATACAGCGCTCTCAAGTGGGAAGGGGGGGCGCTAAATATCTGATCTTGCCTAGGGCATCAAACTGCCTTGCACCGGTCCTGCCGAGGCATTTCACTGCTTAAGGCAAAGCACAAGCTAGCAACCCCTCCTCCATTCTATCTTCAGAAGGCAACTGGACTGGCAGTTGAATCAAAACTACCACTGAGGGCCCTAGGCTAGCTTAGGGTGCGTAGGGCAGGCTGTGTGCCATATATAACTCTGGCCTCCAACACCTCACCTTGTCTTCCCACCCTCTGGCACCTGCTGCCTGAGGTGGCTGCCTCACTTTGCCTAATGGTAGGGAAGGCCCCGGTACTGCTTGGGACTGGAAGAGGCTGAACTCTGCATCATGTTAGACGATTATCCATACTAGCATAATCAATTTTTGCACCTGAAGGAAAAAAGTCAAAATGGTGCCCTCTATCCCGGTCCAGAACAGAAGAGGCAACACACAGATGGTCAGGAGGGCAGACACACAAGAGATCATCTGGAGTCTCCTTAAGCAACAAGCTCCTCAGGCTGGGGTGACGGCAAAGCAGTTTTATAGCACAATGGCATGGCATTGGGTTTCTGGGATCACCCAATTCTTGGGGCTAGGAGGATTCTGGTCTGTGATGTTCACAACTCAGCTTGAACCACCTGCAGTATAGGGATGGGAGACAACCCTTCTGTTCCCCCCAAAAGGGGCTTGTGGTTTGTTGAAAAAGTCAGTCCTGTTACCCCATTTGCCTACCCCCAAGGCCCAAACATAACTTGGATATGCAGGAGGTAGCAGAGGCAACAGCATGAGCTCCCAATCCTGGCTGAGTGTCGTTTCCCACCAGAGACTAGGAACTACAAGTCCTAGAATCCCCATCAGGTAGCTGCCCTCCCCCTTCATGTAGTTTCTGCTGGGGACTTGTAATCCCAGTTCCAGTGGGGAAAGACACTGCTGTGAGTGAGGTTTTGGGGGAAGTGGGAGGTAGTGGGGGAAGGGGGGCAGCAGGCGGTGCCCGTCTCAATCCCGCTTGCCAGAATTTGAACCCATGTTTGGATTTCCACGACCCTCTCCTGCAGTTCGGTCCTCAGCCCTGTGGTCCTTCTGACAGAGGCAGTAGGCACGAGTGCTTGGCCCACAAGGTTCCTCTTTCAAGCCCTGCTGAGCCTGCCCCAGTATTATGTATCAGAGGTAGGGGTGTGCGATCCGTTGGGACCCGACCCACCTCCGGCTCGGTGGACACCGCTGCTGCGCCCGCCAAGTTGTGCCAAAAGCTGGTGCGTGCCGCACCGCTCGCTGGACTTTCAGGTTCCCAGCGGGCCTCTGCTTATGTAGAGAACGCCTTAAGATACATCAAAAGCAGCCACAATTTGTGCAAATTATGCAAATTGTGACTGTTTAGGCGTATCTTAAGGCATTTTCTACATAAACAGCGGCCCAACCAGGAACCCAGAAGTCATCTCCCTGGCTCAACTCAGGAGAACGCGACTCGAGCCGGGGAAGAGGTAAGCGGGATGGAGTTCAGGGGGCCAAGCCCAGCTAGTCCGCTGGATTTCCTCCACCCCCCGAACTAAATCCTTACACATCCTTAAATTCAGAGGTGGAACGAAATGTCCTTGATTGTAGATCAGCTTTGGCTCCAAAATGGCCAGCTTTGTAATAGATTTTACAAAGCTCTGTTTGGCTTCCTAGTATCACTTTCCTAAGAGATGGTGTGCTGCCAAGTCATATGCAGCACCCTTGCCAGAAAGATTGCACATATTCTTGCATGCTTCAGCGCTTAAAAATAAGTCACAAACATTTTATCCTGCTCATTTGGCAGGTAAGTGGTAGCTCTTTATCAGCCGTTCCAAATAAATACCTAGGTCTTAGAAATGATTGTGTTAAAAACAACAACAACAACAACAACAACAACTTAGTGTATTTGCAAATCTTTCACCAAATCACTTTCATTTGCCAATATGTAAATAAGATGTTAATCTGGAAATGTGCAGGGGAAACATATTTTGACACTTTAGCACATTTGGAAGCCAATGTTCAGCACATTGATCATCATGTTAATGTGCGGTCCCTGAGGAAGAGTTGATGGAAGGCATCACAGGGAGCGAGAAGCAAAAAGAAAGTGTCTATTTATCTGCTACCTCTTTCACCTGTCATCTGTGCCTGTTGAAAGCCAGTGTGGTGTAGTGGTTAGAGCAGCCTTCCCCGACTTCATGCCCTCCACAGGTGTTGGACTACAACTCCTATCATTCCCAGCTAGCATGGTCATTGCTGAAATACAAAAAAAAAACCAAAAAAAACCCCCCACACACTTTAGTAAATGATGGCTGGCTGGGTGTAGGTCCCCTCCCCAGCTTCACTAGATCTTTGTCCACCAGCAAAGGTGCAGGGAGAGAATTTCTGCAGTCATATATCGAGGTTGTAACACTTTAGGCTGGGTGGGACAAGAAAAGACAGCCGCACCAAGGTATCATTCCCGATATGTTCCAAGATGTGTCTGTTTATCGAAGGAAATTCTTCACTTGGTTCTAATGCTTCCTAAGGAGCTGACTGCCTCACATCTGGCTCATCAAAGGGGCAACACTGTAGGATGAGAGAGTGTGTGTGGATGCAAGAGAGTTATGGAGACATCTGGCCTTCTTGTAATATGATATGTTTTATTTTATTTATTTATTTAAAATACTTTTAGACCACCTTTCAAAGCAAAATCCCTCTCAAGGCGGATTTACAGATAAAACCATTAATTTTTTTAAAAAATCCAGTTAATTAAAACAGCTGCATGAAACATTCCATTTCAATAGAAGCCCCACCCCACCCCCCAAAAAATAATCTCAGCAACAATTAAAACTACAGCCCATAACATGTGGACCAGCATCATTGTTTAATTAAGAGCTGATGGGAACATCCAAGCCTTTAAGGCCTGTTTAAAAGCGGTCAGAGAAAGAGCCCAGTGCAGTGCTTTCAAGAGGGCAGTCCAGAAAGATGGGGCCACCACAGAAAAGACCCTGTCTCTTGTGAATGGCAAATTGATGGACCTTAAAGGCAGGCCCTTGAGCAAATATATAATTAGACAGGAGGAGGCAAACAGAAGGCACTCATATTTGCTACCCCATATCATATCCCCAGAGAAAGGCCCTGCTCCAAATAGGTGCCTTCATATAGCTCCCTCTCTCTGTCTCCATCTATCTCAAACTGCAAAACTACTCTCTCTCTCTCTGTGTGTGTGTGTGTGTGTGTTTATGTGCACACACACTCACATCTGCCACCCCCTTAGCTAGGGATCTTTCCCAAGCTCTGATGGCTCTTTCAAGAAATTGAAAAGAGTGCTTCCAGTGTTAAGAGACCATGTCCTAATCGTTGCTTTGCTATGGTTGTTCTGTTTTATATGATTTCTGTGTTGCTTATTGACTGGTACTTTACTGTAATTGTGATTTTAATTTGTTTTCATCTGTTCCTCACCCAGAAAACTCTGGTTATTGGGCAACTGATAAATGAAATGTAATAAATACACATGCTAGCAATTAGCTCCCATCACTCTGTCCTATTAACAAGCAATTCCCCTAACAAAGGAATGGTAGCCCAGGAACTCTAACTGCAGCTGCATGGGAGCTACTACCATATGGCAATACCATGATGCCTTGGCAATATTTGGAAGCTGGAGCCACAAGTTTGGAGCCAATCATGCTGGTCCTCCCCACATGCACATTGTCCCCTCCCAGCTGTCTGGGGAATGATCAGGTGGAAGGCAGGAGAGGCTGGTGACTCCTATTTCACTGGCGCTGTTCATAGGATAGCTCCTATGAAGCTCCAAATAAAACCTGCAAAACCTGTAATGGAAATGGAGCCCCACTGAAATAGGAGTCACCAGCCTCCCCTGGTGGAAGGGACTAGTGCAGTGATGGCGAACCTTTTTGAGCCCGAGTGCCCAAACTGCAACACAAAACCAACTTATTTATTTCAAAGTGCCAACACTGCAATTAAACCTGAATACCGAGGTTTTAGTTTTAGAAAAACAACTCATACAGTTGTCCGAACTAATTAACATCTTCTGTCTTTAAAGAAAAACACAATAACAGAGCTTTCACTGATACAAACAGTTTTTTGTTGAAAAAAAATCAACTCAAAAAATTATTATAGTACTACATTGTACACATAGCCTGAAGGGAATTTATACAAACTTTTGAAATAATTAGGCACATGTATTTTTGGATAAGGGATTCTCAACTTATAATATGATTATATGCCAGACTGAAATTGTGTGGGGCAAGCTTTACTCCGGGTCCTTTCCCTGCTTCTACAGCTGTCAGATTAGTAAAAGTAAAAGTCAACCTGTTCTAGGATGAGCAAGATAAACAAGAAAACTAAATGTGGTTAACACATTTTAAACACTTTATGTCTTGGACTGCAAACACTGCATTAGGTAAAAGTTTGCATTGGGCATGCTTTTGCACAATTAATGTGATTTTTGCTATTGCATGCATGCTGATAATTTGTCAAACCTTGGCTCATACTCCGTTAGTTTGAGAGCAACACATGCAGCACTCAGGTCAACTGTTAGGGCTTTACATCCAAGCCATGCTCTGTGCATCATTCTTCAAAATCTTTTAAATGTGATAACAATGTAGAAAAGAATTCTGTAACAGGAATTCTAGAATAAAATCATTCTGTTCCACACTGTGAGAAAGAACAAGATCATTAGTGTTTTGCAGAAGGGGACGGTCTTTTTGCGATCTGGTGACCAATGGCTCGAGTGCCCACAGAGAGGTCCCTGCGTGCCAGCTGTGGCACCCGTGCCATAGGTTCGCCATCACTGTACTAGTGTGACAGTCCCTGCCCATGTGGGCCTGCCATTTGTACGGCCTTTGACGTCCAAATAATGGATTGGACCCAGACTTACTCATAGGGCAGACCCATTGCAATCAATGGGACTTCGGTTAGTTAACTTAAGTCCCATTGATTCAAATGGGTCTACTCTAAGTATGACTAGGGATGGATGAGAAATTCAGGGGGCTTCAATTTCAGGGGGAACTTATCTGATCCACAGCTCCTGGATACAGGTGCAGATTGGGACAAGGTACACCCCAAAATCTGCACTAGCAGACAACCAAGGTGAGGGCTGCCTTCCAAACATTTTCTTTCTTTGACAATTTCTAGCTGCTACATGGGGACAGACATCTTTTTTGTAGTACAATGATCTAGGAAGGGACAGCACATCGTGAAGTATGTCCACATCCTAGAGCATTATTTATTTATGTTTAAGTTAAGCAGGAGGTGCTGTGCTTTCTAGCTGCTCCCAGCAGCTAGAAATGGTTAAAGAAAGAAAAATGAAGGGCAGTCCTTTAGTCACCTTGTGAGTACTTCCATATAGATAGATAGATAGATAGATAGATAGATATAAAAACAACTTTGGATTGTCTCTAAAAAGGACAGGATGCACTTGTTTGGGGGCATCTATGGGCATGGGAAGCGATGAACTCAGCCTGTTCATCCCTCCCTAAGTATGACTTAAGGGCACAATCCTATGCATGTTTAGACAGGAAAAAGGTTTTACAATTCCCTGCATGCCCCAGCCAGCCATGCTGGCTGGAGAATGCTGGGAATCGTAGAACTTTTTTCTGTCTCAACATTTATTTATTATATTTATACCCCACCGTTTTTCCTGTAAGGAACCCAAGGCAGCTGACATAATCCTCATCCTCCTCTCCATTTATCCTCACAACCCTATGAGGTAGGTTAGGCTGAGAGTCAGTGACTGGCCCAAAGTCACCCAGTGAGTTTCATGGCCAAGCGGGGACTAGAACCCGGATCTCCCGAGTCCCAGTCCAGCACTCTAACCACTACGCCAGACTGGCTCTCATAGGATTGAACCCGAAATCTGGATCTAATTGATTGTCTTAAATTATCTAGTTTTCCATTGATTACTTAGATTCCCAGACTATATTATAATCGCTAGAAAGTAAAGCAAATGTTCTTCATAATTTAAAATTAAATTCCACAGAATAAATTTTGTGGAAAGTGAATGAAAAAAGCTCACTGAAATTTTCTCTTGAAAAACTCTGAAACAGATTTTTTTTCCATTCAAAGCCTTTGCCTTCCTTACTGTTCATTTAATGAAAATGAAATTGAAAATGAAAAGCTGAACTAATTTTAAGTCATGAAAATGAAAGTGTTTCTTAGATTTCCACTTCTAAAAAAATATCCAGAACAATGTATAAAGAAAATTAAATTAAAAAGTATTTCTTAAGCAATGCTTTCCCCACTTAATCTTTCTCTGAAATTGTCTGCCAAACATTGTGAAGATGAAAAATGCCACATATTGTTATGTATTTGCAAGGCAATGCATTAATATAATTCCCAGGGAAATAAGCACCATTGAAGCAAGATTGAATGAAATTTGCATAAACTATTATGCAGTTCAGTTTTAAAATAGGAGAACCAACCATTACCTTTTGTATAGTTTCAGCAAAATCCAAATAATGATTTCTTGGTTCCAAAGCATCACCACAGTTGATACTTGGGGTTTTCTACCACCTAGTGAAAGGAAGGAAAAAATGTTAGGCTGCAAACCTATACCCACGAGTAAGTCCCACTGAACACAGTGGGCTTGCTTCTGAGTAGACGTGTCTAGGATTGCATTGTTGGAGAGCTTCCTAGGGATGTGTGAGGAATCCAATGGGGGTTGAAAATCCGACAGATTTTTTCAACTTAGTCCTGTGGATTCCATTCCATCAACCCTGTGCTGGCGTTGACCTGATCTGACACAAGTCAAACCAGCACGTGGACCTCCATTTTTAATTTTAAAATGGGCTGCAATTTGCATTTTGTTTTGTTTTTTAAGCCAGATAAATTTGCACAAAATTTGGGCATCCACTCTGCAAGTTTGCGCAAATTATGGTGGCCCAGATTTTGTACAAATCTGAAATTAACTGTAAGACAATTCTTACAGTTGATGGTGGCCAAGGTGGAGTGTGTGCATATGCAGTGAGAGGAGGACGCTTCCATACTTCTCATGTTAAATGCTTCAACAAGAACAGCAACAAGTACAAGAACGACTCGAATCTAACGAGTCAGCCCCAATTTGAACAAATCACAATTTGTGCAAATTGTGCTAGAGATACGTAGTTCTTGGTTCCAAATTCATGTAAATATTTCAAGCAATTTTGCAGAAACTGAAAAAAAGGAACCCCTGACTTGGCCCACTTTTGGCCATTGGGTTGGAAATGTCTTGAGAGTCCATTGAGCTCAAATGAAATGAGTTTTCCAATCTTGCACATCCCAAGCTTCAGCTATTGGGTGGTATAGAAATGTATAAATAAAATAAAGAAAAGAAGGGGGAAATGAGAAGCAAAATAATTCTTCTCAACTATGTGTGTGTGTTTGCATGTATTAAAACCACTATATAAATCAGATAAGCATTCCCTGCTCTAGCATCGGGAACTGTGAGGCATCTTTAACGTGACTCACTGTCCACCATTGCTGTCCTGGAAATCTACTTGAAAGGCCGTGTGTCACTTCACTCATATTAAATGTAATTAATAGTTTGCTACTGCTGGCACAAAGGACTTGAATGAAAGCCACTGGAGTTTCAGCCTATTCCATTTCAGCAGGAATGCCATATTTCTTTATTTTCACATTACTGCATTTCTCCAGTTTTAATGTATTGCCGTGTAATTGCCTAAGATAGAAAAATAGACTGGAATTTGGTCTCTGAGTCGATCGCAGAGGAGCCTTAACCAGCAGGAGACGTCATGTTTAATCACTTCTCTGAATTCTTATGGCTCCTGTAGGAGATCTACAGGAAGAATTTCCTGAAAGTTAAACTACAGAGACTGCCACAATTGCCCTGGCCTGCCAAGCTATGCGGGGGGGGGGGGATTATAGTGTTTGTCATTGTGTTTACAACAGTGATATTTCCTTACAATTACTGAAAGCTGGCTGTAATAGGATGTGTGTATGTGTGCGCGTGTTTAATCACCAACACCTGGTCACCAATATTTTTCAACTAGGCTCTTTTCACCGGTTGTTTTGCTCAGATCAGTTGTGCGCACAAGTTCTGTGGCAATGCACAACTGTGGCAGAGTCAGGCTAGGCTGGCTGTAGACCTTATGTAGACCTGGGGGACTTGAGCAGAAAGCTGAATGTTTGGAGCTTAGGTATTCATACCAGGCCTGGTCTGGCCAATCCAGAACCTTCATTCTGGTACATCCCTGAGGTTCTAAGTGAAAACCCCCAAATCCCTGACAAACTTGCTTCCAGTAAAGGCCCTGAACGTTTCACTCACACTGCATAATGGGAATCTGCATAAACAGTGAGATGTTCTCACAGATCCAGGTTTTGCTTGCCGCCACACTACATCATGGTTTTCAGTGTTCAAGTCTTTAAACATTTTGTCATTCTCACATGCATACTGTACATGATTTCAAATGGGTCTTTGGGGAAGGTTATTGCAGAACTGTACAAGAATATAGAAGTTGGGCTGTGCAAAGGGATCTCTTGAAGTACTGCAAAACAAACCTACCAAAAGAATACAGCCTGATTGCAGCTTTGGCACTGGAGAACACTACCTGGATGAAAGAAAGTGCTGTGGAGTTGACCTAAACTTGTGGATTTTGGTAAGGTTGCAAGCCCATTTCAAACACGGTTCTGCTTTAACAGAACTTCAAATTTGTGATTGAACATACCTCATTTTCTTGGGCCATTTTTCCAATTTCCTATTTAGGTAGACTCTTTTAAAGAGAAATGGGGGAAACTATTTTAACACACTTTGTATATTACAATGCATACAATGCAATATAAATAGTAATAAATCATATCTCCATGTTAACACAGTTCATTGATTGACACATTATTGGAACAGATGGCTTGAAATTCAATGTACTTTCATTATATACCTGAGAAATGTTTCAATTGCAACCAGTGTTGAATGCTGGTTAATTTAAAGTCAGACCCTATTCACTTTTTCTGGGCCCAGTTCAAGGTGCTGGCTTTTAAAATTTACAGCTCTAAGAGCACAGTCCTATGGGGTTGATGTTCTTTAGGTGGAGGGCTCCAAGATCAGAGCCCTCCACCCATCCAAAGCCCTGCCAGCAAGAGCCAGGCAGTTGGGAGGAACAGTAGTTTTCCTTCCCATTCTTCCTTTTTTGCTTATTTGAGCTGGATGGGTCGCTCAGCCCATCTGGCTTCCTTACCTTGCTGTGGGCAGGAATGTTGACAGAGAGGCTTGTGGATCTATCAGATCCACTTCTTTCCTCTCCCGTCACCTCTCAATCCACCATCATGCTTCCTTTCCTCCCTCCCTGTCCCTCTTCCAAGGTTGCAACAGTGACCTCAGAATAAGAGCCACCACAGACCTTTCTGTGGTGGCTGGAAGTGTGTGTGAGTGGGTGAGTGGGTGGGTGGGTGGAATTCCCACTAACATCCTCCTCTGAGATCATAGCTCTGTCACAGCCAATGAGGGGGTGGGAAATCCCCCTCATATTCTATGATCCCTGGGATGGCCTCCCAGGAACCACAGGATTGTTTTCTAAATGGCTTGGAACCAGGTCACCTCAAGGACCACCTCCTCCAAATCTGCCTGGGAATTAAGATCCTCAGCAGAAGCCCTTCTGTGGGCCCTCTTGCCATCTGAGGTGAGTAATAAGTAATAACCCATGACAGGGTATTTTCTCTTATGGTGCAGCACATTTGGAATTCTCTCCCAAGCAACTCTAGGCACCATCTCTGTTTAGTGTGTTTTATTTGATGGCTTCATTTCACATTTAAATCTTCCTCTCTTTTTTGCTGTTCTGTTCTGTTTTTGCTCTTTCATTGTTCTGCTGTATTTTTTACTAACAATTGTTATTTTGAAAATTTTCTGCAAATTGTTTTGTGAGGTTCACCTGGAAGGTGGTCTAGAGATGCCTAAGTAAATAAATAAATACATAAATTGTTCAGGCATATGTTTCTTAGTGTGCAATGGTGCTTGCTTACTGACAAACAAATGTGGGATGGATTGCACCGTTCAACTCTTAAGGATAATCATAAGAATTTTTTACTCTTCAGTTGTGAGTAGAGTCGTGTTGGGAAACGATTCAAAACTGTCAATAAACATCAATACACACTTCTGTTCATAGTGAGAACTTTTCCGGGTTCTAACCAAAGGGTTTGAATGGATAATCTCTTTGCCCATTCAAATTCTAGCTAGTTCTGTTTTCACTACTCTTCTTCCAAAAATGTAAATGTCTTGCTTCCATGAAAGACCTGGTATGTTTCACTCACAGTCACACTGTATAATAGTCTTTTCAGTATTTAAGGCTGCAATCCTATACACACTTACCGGAACTCAATGGGACTTACTTCTAAGTGGGCATGTATAAGATTGCACTGTAAGTCTGTGTAAATAGAGAAGACTTACAAAACCTGTTCAATTTTGTAAAGCAGAAAAAAATATATAGAAGATAATGGCTATGTTAATACAGAACAGTAATCCATGATTCTGGGGAAGCCTGACCTAACGTGAATGAGCTTTATGTAGATAGCTATGTGTTGACATAACTCATTCACTCCCATTTGGCTCCTGCTGCTAGTACAAATAGCTAAAGAAACGAGAAATGGTTTGCTTAGCATGCTGTCTGAACATGAGGTGCTGGCTTGTTGTGGTCTTTACAAAATACAAACCAAGATTGTAAACCAAGGTTTGTTCTTGGCTTACAAATTCGGGTTTGTTTGGGATCAACAAGCCAGGATTCTGGGTTTGAATGATATGTGAAACAAACTATTTTTGCTTTGCTCAGCCACTCGTGTTAGTGGGCGGAGCCAAGCAGGAGCAAACAGGCTGCCTGCACCAATACACAGCTTGTTCATGGTACGCCAGGATTCCCCAGGTTCCTGGCTTACCATTCTGTGCAAACGTGGCCAATGGCACCACTAGGAGACTCAAGGAAATTGAGACAGATTTTCTCACATTTCAAGGCACAATTTAGGGGAATATGAGACTAAATAAAGATATCTTTTTATTCGCATGCACTGTAATAACCACAAGCCTGCCCATAGCAGATGGATGATGGCCATAAAAGACTCTTTTGGAATTCCCCTGATTCTGCTGACATCTAAATAAATAAGTGTTTCATTCTTTGAGAATTAGGGTAACTGATCTCAGAAATGAGGTGAAAAGCACTGTACATGCTAAATTACATTCTGCTGTTACTCAGTGTTATGCCTTTCCAAGAAATCTCCTGCAGTTTGCATAACTCCTTAGGAATCCCTGGTTTCTTGAATGCCTAGATACACAGTAAGGGAGGCTTTGCTCAGATCTTGTTTGGCTTTGAAATCCCTTTTGTAAACCAGGACTTTTAAGTCTTTCAACCAGTCCCTGCAAAACAGCTGGGGAGCCACAAAGAGGTTTAAGGGCTTTGGACTTAAAACTGGACACTGTGCCCCAGTGGACTTTGGGAACTGCAAAAATGGAGCTTATCCAGCCCTTCAGAGTTTTAATTTGGCACTACCTCTAAAGACCTGAAGCTCTAGGCATTCTCTTATCTCTCCTCCAAGCCTAACAATGTGCCCAGGTTTATTAGTGAAATTGGATCTCTTGCAGTCGGGTGGACTTAAAATGTAATTTCTAGCCCCTTGGACACCCTTTGTAGAACTGATAAGCCTTTCCCAAATTTCAGCACAAAGCTGTGTGCTCCTGCTGTTGCTGGTAACTGAATTGGCAGTAGAAGGGAAGTGTGTGTGTCCATGTTTATTAGCAAATGTGCAAAACACAAAACCTTCCTTTAAAGAACTGTGAAGTTTGAATCCTCTGAAGACTGTGAAAGAAGGTATTAGATTTCAGATAATCCTACTCTATTGTTAAATATGATTTCTTTAACACCAGATAAGAATCGCATGATTGAAATACACTGTCATTTTAAAAAGGCATGGCTTTGGAGGAACTGAACTATTTAGAATGTCTCTAGAATGTCTTGTTTAATTTAAGAAATACATTTGACTCTTTTTAATGGACCATGAGCTCTCTCAGTGAATAGGGACTTTGATTTTGTGTTTTTCCAAACATGACATCATATACTGCTCTGCCAATACTGTACTGTAATGAACAGGCAGACGCTCCCCACCTTCCTTTCAAGGTAGAACAGGCTGGGAGACACACTGCATGTTATTTACCAGCTCCTGCATTTTCCCTTCTGCTCCAAGCAGGAGGGACTTGAGGACTATAGGAATTAAGAAGAAGGCCTTTTCTGTTGTGATGCCCCAGTTGTGGATCTGTTGTGGTGCCCCAGTTGTGGACTGAGCTTCCCAGAGAGGCTCGCCTGGTGCCTACATTGTGCTCTTTTCGGTACCAGCAGGTGAAGACCTTCCTATTTTCCCAGGCACTTGTAGTCTTTCAGTTTCTGTTGTTTTAAAGCTGTTCCTGTATTTTAAATCTTTGCATTGCTGCTAGGTTTTTACTTCTATCTTGATTTTATACTGAATTTTTAAAACTTTTATATTATGTTTTATTGTGTTGTATTTTATGGTTTTAATTGTTATGAACCACCCAGAGAGCTTTGGCTATTGGGTGGTATAGAAATGTAATAAATAGATAAATAGGAATTAATCTGAGAGGAGGGAAGTACTTTTAGAAAGCCCTCTGGGCTGGCTAAGCAAGGACCCAATCCATACCTTTCTTCCAGGGAAGGCTGGTGACTCCTGTGTCAGTGGGGCTCCTTATCCATTGCATCTTTTTGGTCGAGCTTTATAGGAGCTATCGTGGTGCTGAACTCCATCCCCAAAATGGATTCACCACCATGGAGCACCATGAATAGCTCCTATAAAGCTCTAACAAAAAATCTTGAGACTCTTGTGTGCTTCCTTACAATATATTGCATTCTCATGGTTGGGCACTTCAGTGTATCTCAATGTATGTCATCTCATGTTGCCTTGTGAGAGCTATGCCTTGAAAGGCAGCCTATAAATACGTTAAGTAAGTAAGTACATTATTCAGTGGTTACTCATTCACGTACACCTCGTATAATGAAATTAAGATACTATGACCATAATTCAGTCATTGGAAATGAACATGACTTACCGGTATATCTTGATTTCACTATATGGGTAGGGGTACACTAGTCAGAACATAAAACTAAAAAATAATTACAGGAGACTGCCATCTTGAGGGGACATTCCTATCTAAAAATTGTTAATGTAAACCAGGGATGGGCTGAGGTTAGACTGAGATCCACTCATAAATCTCTAGATGATTTGCAGTAGATCTACAAAGGTTTTGGACTCCCAAATATTTATCAATAGTAACAAGAGAAAAGCTTTCTGTCTGTCCCCCACCCTTTCTAGATTGGGCTGCTGAGATGGAAAGCTGGAACCAGGAGTGGATCTTTGTGTGACAGAACCATGAGCAAAGTTCTGGTACCAAAAATGAATTCCTCAGCTGAACATGTGGTCAGAGCACCTTGTCCCTTAATTCTCACCATATGTCCATCCCCTGAGCCACTATTTTGTACCTGACTGCAGCTGGTGAACACTGGAGTGCTAATAAAGGAAAAAACAAACAAAGTAGATCCCTGAAGGCTGATCTGCCTATCTGTGACGCAAACTCACTGTAACCTGACTCCCAGATATGACTTCTTTCCTTAATTCGCAGAAACACATTATTTAGCAATCTGTCCATAAGAAGCAGTTTGTGGGATATGGTCAGCTCAGTAAGGTAAATAGGAAGAAGGGAGGGATGCACATTAAGCTAGATTGCTAATTGTGAACCACCCAGAGAGCTTTGGCTATTCAGCAGTATAGAAATGTTATAAATAAATACATAAATAAAATCGGGAGAAAGAGGAATATGGAACCTAGCAAGATAATTTTTTGAATTGAAGCATAGGCTATGAATCTCCCCAGAAATTAAGGAACCCCATGTTTTCCTCAGTGCACTTAAGTTCAAATACATTTTTTATCTTGTCTATAGGTACCTTCCCTCCACTCTCTGATGCCCACTCCAGTCGGAAAGAACAGCTGGAAGTGCCCCCCATATACCTACTTTCCCTTCCTTGCTCAAAGGAAATGAAGTATATTGGAGTGTAAATGCACAATTGGATTAGCGGTTACAGGAATGATAGTAAATTGAAGGCTAAGCCCTGAACTCCAATCCCAGCTCTTTTCTTTCTCTTTCTACCTTTGAGGAAGCTGAAATGAGGCTACCTCAAGAAGACAAGCCTGCTTTTGCATACTAATGCAAATTCTGTGAGATAAACTACATTCTTATCAAAATCTCAACACTTCAGAAATATCACATCATCCTTATCTGAAACCACTTAATCCAACTCAGACTGGGTTTCTCCACTGGCATCAATGTAACCAAGATTGTGTGTGAGAGAGAGATGGGGGTGAGGGGAGATAGAATGGTGCCCATTGTTAGTAACAGATTGCATAATGCCCTTAAAAACTGGGAGGAAACTAAAACCCACTTACCCTCACAAAATAAACGTTCCCAGCTAATGAAAAGTGTGACAGAGTCATTACCACCACAGGGGGGCTGATTACATTTGTTGACACAAGAATGGTTTTTCTTGGCCTACAGTCAACAGCCATCTCTGCTGAACAGTCCACAAACCATTCAGCTCCTGGGTGAGGGGGACGGTTTTAGAGCCACTGACCTTGGCGGAAATGTTTGGTTTACTTTTTTTCTCTGAACACTCCCAGACATTTTGGTGCCTGCGTAAGCACCAGGCTAGCCAAAGGCAGGCAATGTGAGTCATAAAACACTGTAACTAGAGGACTTGATTTCAGTGGTGACTCTCTCCCAGTTTCAGGGTGGCTGAGTGTGAAGCACTGTACTTAACAGTGTTTATGATTCAGAAGATATTTTCAGCCCCTACAGTAGCTCCAGCTTTTATCTCTTCAGCTTTGATCTCCTCCATATTCTCTTAAATGTAATTAAACCTGTCACATTTTCTCCAGTCAAGTAATTCCCCCTTTTTCTCTCCCATTCTCCTAGAAACTAAATATTCATGCACATATTAGGAAGATTAAACAAAGAAAGTTCCAAGGGAAGATAAGAAATCTATTTGTAGCCACTTGAGCTTCAGTTCAGTCATAGTCCTCTTGTGAACATACAATTCTCCATACAATCAACTTTTCCTCTTCAGTTGTTTCATTTGGGTCTCCTAAGCACAGTGGATGTCAGTTGAATTTCTTTTAATTTCCACTATGACATAAGCCTGGACTTACAGAGTCATGAATAATTTTGGTTTCTAATAATAGGAAAGTCTGTAACAGCAGGCTCCTCTAGAGCAAAATACATGCATGCTACATTAGTTGTGAAGGAGATATGTGTGTGTAAATTGCTGCATTTTCTTTGGAAGTATTTGGAAACAGTCAATAGGAAAGGGTCCCAAAAGCAACGATGTAGGGCTAAGCTAATGATTTAGGGCTAAGCTGAAATGTTCCTTCTCCAATGTAACAACCTTTATTGACCAGCAGTTGGGAAGGGGGTCATATCAGCGATTTGCATGGGGGACCAACTTACTGCTCATGACTATGGTGCTCAACAGTTTAATGCCTAATGCGTTTTGGTTCACACCTTGATTGGTGACCAAAAGTTTATCTCAATATGATACAAAAGAGTTCTTCAACTATCTCATGAGTACTCACAAGATAGCTGAAGAATTATTTTCTATCATATTTGGATAAACTTTTGGCCCCCATCGAAGGTGTAAACCGAAATGCCCTGGGCATTAAACTGTTTTCACTGGCACCTGAGACTTCTTTCTCTTTTGCTTTTGTTTACACATTGGTGCCTTCCCTTCTTGTTCTTCTATGGTGCTCAGCAGCATCTTGGCAGCTGGTAGCTGCCATTTTTTCTCATCAGGCAGAGCATCAGGTAGAGTGAGGACAGTATGGCCTCTACTCTGCCTAGCTTCAGGATGATGCGGTGCAGGGATAGGCACTGTGGAAACCATTTTTGGTGCCCATCGAGATGCCCTACTGATCCCACTTCTAAGTTTATTTTTTTAAAATAATGAAGTTTCTTACTGGAAGCTGGATTGCTTCAAAGCAAAGTGAGGGCCTCTAGCTGCTCCCGTGACCCCGTCTTCTTTTCCCATGAATGCCTCTGGGAGGCGTTCTTAGGAAATGAAGGGACATTCTTCATAATGTAAGAGACATTCTTAGGAAATGAAGATGGCAAATGGTTGCAGGCCAGTGCGTTCATCTGCAGCACACACATTTTGTGATGCCCAGGACAGTTTCTCAAATTGCCAAATGTGCCCACAGGCCCAAAAAGGCTGCCTACCCCTGACGTAGTGTCATAACAACATTAAGAACATAAGAAGATTTGTGCTGGACCAGCCCAAAGGTCTATCTAATCCAGCATTCTGTTCCCACACTTAGTGATGCATCCAAAGCCGGGTCACACCCCCAACCCGATTCTCCGCAGGACTTCTCCAGCCCTGTCCGTCACTTCTGAGACTGGAACTGACACAACGGAACCCTGCGCAGGCGCAGAACGTGCCACAGGGGTACAGCGCGCCTGCGCAGGGTTCCATTGCACCATTTCCTGTCCCGGAAGTGATGCAACGGGATGGAACGGGCCACCCCGAAGACAAGGTAAGGCCTCACGTGGGCGTGAGCGGGGCCGATCTCAGCCCCGTTCTGCCCGCGCGAGGCTCGATGTTACAAGCCTACCCACACTGGCCAACCAGATGCTTATGGGAAGCCCACAAGCATGATATGACCACAACAGCACCATCCTGAAATCATGTTCTATGGCTTCTAGCTGTAAAGTGACTTCATTGCTCCTCTACAAATGAATTGAACATTTCACATCAACCAATTAATGAGGCCAGTGTGAACTGTGACATGTGTATGAGTATGCATGAGCTCACACATTAAGATCAGTTTAGACTAGAGTACAGTTCTATGCACACATCTCTATGCCCTTGCTGAAGTGGGTGATATTCTTGTGGGTGGAAGAGTTCAATATCAGAGCCCTGAGCTGACAGGAAATTGTTCAACTGCAATATGTGGCACTAGTTGTGACAACTCATGATATCACAAGGGAAACAAAAATGAAAGAAATCAGGTAGCAACATCTCCTTTCTATTACCAGTAGACACCAAGTGAGCTTCTGGGGAGAGGGGAGATCACAAAGAATCCTTCATACATCAATCCAACTATGACCTGAACCCAGCAAAGTTATTTGCTCCATAAACAGTCCAAGGTTTTCAGATTTCCATCATAAACTATTAAAGACCAGTTTTCACCCATTCATTCTTTTATCCCCAGTCTCCCTTAATCTAAATATGATCACCTACTTTACTGGTAGCCCCTTAAATTTATTTATGGAGTGGAATAATGTCACTTCTCACATTCATTGTTTTGCACTAAACATGTCAATCAAAGCTTCTGTCAACACATTAGCAGCCTGAGCTATTTTTAAGATACAAACCCAAGACTAATGGGTGGATTTGTCAGAAAACCTTCAGAAAGAAATTTTTGGCATATAATAGCTACGTCCCCTTGGCATGCATTGGATTAGGCTGACTTCTGTCACACTGTAGTGCGGTAATGGTTTAAGACAATGCACTGGTAGCTCATCTCAAATATGACAACGTAACTGGGCAAGTCAAATTTGTGTAGCATGTGGATGTGTAAGGTGCAGCTTGTTTTGAAACATGCCTTTTTAAAACAAATGTCAAGTTCACGGTTCACAGTAGCTCGTTATAAGTAGGCTAGGTCACCCAAAACGGCAAATATTTGTACTGCACCAATAAGAAAATGTGACAGAGCCTGCCATAAACATCTTTAAATACATCCATCTTGCAAAGTAGCAATTTAGGATATTGTTCATAGCATCACATTATTTCAGTTGCATAAAAAGGGGATAGATTCTCAGCAAGATATAACTGTACACCAGCTGCTTGGTGCTTTCTACTTAACTACCTATGTGTGTGTTTAGAAAGAAAAGAATGCTACTACAATTCCCAGCATGCCCCAGGGGCATGCTAGGAGTTGTAGACCTTTTTTCTGCCTAATCATGCATGGGATTGCACCTTAAGGGAGCAATCCTGTGGCTCCTAGACAGCAACTGAGTGGCCATAGGATATTTCAGATTCCCAGATCTGAGTTTGGAGACAGCGCTCCAACCTCAGAGCTGGGAACTGGAGCTCTGACCCCCCCCCCCTCACAGCCAGCACCGAAAGAGCTGCACCAGCTGCTCTCTGAGGTCAGGAAAGTGACCATAGAAAGGGTGAAAAGGGGGCATTTTGGTGGGTGCGGAGGACACTAGAGAGGCTAGGATACGAGTTATCCTGGGGCTTCTCCAGCTTCCTTCCCTCTCCTTCTGAAATGCTGTCACTAGTTGGGCAAAAAAGCCTGTCTAATGAAAATGCAGGGCTGGAGAATAGGGAGGTGAAGATCACCCCCACTGCTTCTACTGCCCTGCACAGGATGAGGGTAAGCCTCTGAGTAAGCCCATCATCTCAATTATGTAAGCCGCCTTGGGTTCCTTTCAGGAAAAAAGGCGGGGTATAAATATAATAAATAAATAGGATTGTGCTCTAAAAGACACAATTATTTTAAAAATGTCATTGGATTTTATTGTTCTGCTTGAGTGTTGTAAGCTGCCCTGAAGTCCAGGGAATGGAAAGGTAATTTACAAGTGTATAATATAAATAAACAAACAAATATTATTCAAGTGAATTAAAAAGAAAAGAAAGAAAGAGAGGAGATACACAGGCAAGGGAAGAGAAGTGAAATCATTTGCATGAATGATCTAATTTACATAGAGTGAGAATCACTTTAAAACACCTACAATAAAAACACTAACAAATTTCAAGCACAGCGAGAGAAACTATAAAAGTTTGCTCACCCTTGGGACTTGTAGTGAAGAAACTCTTTAGTGGGTCCCAAAGGAACAGTGGTTGGAACAAAGAGCAACCAGACCGTATACTTATTATTTCTTTTATTAAACAAGTCACCCACTGAGATATAATGTGCCAGAAAGAACAGGCCCACCTTCACATTGTTGCTTTTATGGTTCATCAGGCTACAGATAATCAGTAGGCCCTGATCAAACAGCACTGGGGTGTGTAAGGCTCCAGATTTTAAGTCAATGCCGTGCTGCCTATCCCAAGAAGCTGACCGGTGGGAGATCCAGGGGGACAGATAAAAGGAAGCATTTCTTCACACAGTGCATCGCTAAACTATGGAATTCTCTACCACAAGATGGCTAGCAATTTGGATGGCTTTAAAAGGGGATTGGACAAATTAATGGAGGATAAGGCTATCAATGGCTACCAGTTCTGATGGCTATATGCTACCTCCAGTATCAGAGGCAGTATGCTTAAATGCTGGGGAACATGAGCAGGAGGGTACTAATTTGCACTCATCTCCTACATGTTGGCCACTGTGTGAACAGAATGCTGGACTAGATGGACCTTTGATCTGATCCAGCAGGGCTCTTCTTATATTCTCTATACATAGGCAATAAATGGTCACTGCTGTTTTCCTGAATCTGTGTGATAGCAAATAAGTGAATCCACCTCCACAGCAGCAAGGCAAGTACAATTCAGTAAATAATTTAGCTTTATTTGTTCATTTATTTTACAACCATTATATTTGGTTTTTCTTCAAAGAAATCAAAGCAACTAACCATAACAAACAAACAAAAATGTCAGGAAGGGAAACAACTGAAGTTTCAGGATGCTGTTCAAGGGCAGCCCTCTGTAAGAGAACATGAAAGTAATCCACTATAGAGGTTACAAAAGCATGAATGACCATGGCCAGGTGTTTCTTCTCCAGGAAAGGGCACAACTGGTATACAAGCTAAAACTAGTTAAAAAGTGCTGCTAGTCACTGCTGCCACCTGGGCATCTAGAAGTAGCACTAGCAAGGAGAACACCCAAGCTGTGAACCTGCATCTTAAATGGGTGTACGAACATGTGCAAAGCAGGTTGTAGAGCTATCCCTACTCTGACCAACAGAACTTCCATGTTATTTCTTCCTTAAAGGGTCTGAGCCAGGATTCCTTCAGTGCAGCCCAATGCTTGAAGCTTAGTTGTCCTCAACTACCATGGGAGCCAATGAGAAAGGAACCTGGACTGGAGAATTCAGCCAATGTGTGTAGAACATTTCATATAAGCAACAATATAGACACTGTATTGCAGTGGTTCCGGTCCTTCGTCTCTGGAAGGTACCAGAGGGTAGTTCTTGGGGAGGAGGCTTCAGACCCTCGGCCACTCACTTATGGAGTGCTGCAGGGTTCCATCCTCTCCCCGATGTTATTCAACATCTACCTGAAGCCGCTGGGAGCTATCATCAGGAGGTTTGGGGTGTGGTGTCATCAGTATGCAGATGACATGCAGCTCTACCTCTGTTTCAAGTCCTCACCGAGGTTGGCCATTGAGACCCTGTCCAAGTGCCTGGAGTTAGTGGGTGGCTTGATGGGAAGGAACATGCTGAAGCTGAACCCTGACAAGACCGAGGTACTTCTGGTGGGGGACAAGGGGAGATTAGGGGATGTTGACCTGGTGCTGAATGGGGTACATCTACCCCTGAAGGTCCGCAGCTTGGGGGTCATTCTAGACTCCCAGCTGTCCATGGAGGCTCAGGTGTCAGCTGTGAGCCAGGCGGCGCTGTATCAACTCCATCTGATACGGCAGCGGCGCCCCTACCTTCCTAATCACCTGCTGCCATCAGTGGTTCATGCCTTGGTCTCCTCTCGCCTAGACTACTGTAATGCACTCTACGTGGGGTTACCCTTGAAGACGGTTCAGAAGCTACAGCTGGTACAGAACGCGGCGGCTCGACTGGTTAAAGGCAGCTGCTGGCGGGATCACATCACGCCAGTGCTCAAGGAGCTGCACTGGCTACCAGTTGCTTGCCGAGCCGAATTCAAGGTGTTGGTTTTGACCTTTAAAACCCTATACGGCTCTGGTCCAGTCTATCTCAAGGAGCATCTCTCCAGCAACACCAAGGAGGCTGCTCAACAAGATCTGCCACAGACGGCCTTCTCCTGGT
Organism: Shinisaurus crocodilurus; assembly: GCA_021292165.1. Classification (NCBI taxonomy): domain Eukaryota; kingdom Metazoa; phylum Chordata; class Lepidosauria; order Squamata; family Shinisauridae; genus Shinisaurus; species Shinisaurus crocodilurus. The sequence continues at coordinate 29,605,600 of CM037876.1, forward strand.
CCCTTCAGCCAGAGCAGCTAGACTGGTGGGGACTAGGAAGAGGGTCTTTTCTGTGGCAGCCCCTGTACTCTCTCCCAAGTGACCTCCACCATGCCCCCTCTCTGCTGAGCTTCCGCTGCTTACTAAAAACTTGGTTGTTCAGGCGGGAATATGGGGTGGGCTAAGATTTTAACATTTTATACTCTTTTAAATGTATGTTATTCTGTTTTTATTTGATGTACATCGCCCAGGGTGGCCGGTTGCCGGCCAGATGGGCGATAAATAAATGTTGATAATAATAATAATAAAAATAATAATAATAATAATAATAATAACAACAACAACAACAACAACAACAAGAAGTGGCTAAGAGAGGACACAAGATGGACAGATCTATGAACAGGGCATACTCATATAGACATTTACATGTAGTTCTTCATAGTAGAAGTTCTATGTACCATAGGAGACACTGCACATGGTCAAGAGTCAAGGCTCATTCCGACATGCCACTGTATGTATTATTTATTTATTTATTATATTTATACCCCGCCTTTCTTCCTGCAAGGAACCCAAGGCGGCTTACATAATCCTCCTCCTCCTCTCCATTTTATCCTCACAACAACCCTGTGAGGTAGGTTAGACAGAGTCAGTGACTGGCCCAAAGTCACCCAGTGAGTTTCATGTAGAACCTATATGCTGGGTCCCATATGAATGAGACCTACAGTATGTGTGCAGAAGGAGTCTAGATGGAAGCGAGTACTAGCAGGAAGACCACGGAAGAATGTGAGAAATTATCAGGGTTGTGAGATGTTGGCTGACTATTAAAATCTACAAGCATATTACTTCTAAGACTGCAATTCTAAGCAAACTTACTTGAAAGTAAGTTCCATTGAAAACAATAGAACATCCAGGTAGACATGGCTAGGACTGGGCTGTAAATCCTAGGGAAATGTAGTGAATTAAGAGTCAAGTATTAATTTAAGACCAAAAAATCCAGAGCTTGTAGAACTGATCATTCATATGGCTTGTTCACTGCCGTACTTTGAAGTCCTAATTTGATTACTACAAAACAGGCACTTCTATTTCCCTTTGTCAAGTACTGGATAGAGGTTCTGCTCTGTGGTTAATCACAGCAACTGATACCTAGTATATTAACAGTCAGAGAAAGTCCTAGCGGTGATTAGACCCATTGTCCTTCTTTTTCTGAGATGATCATTCTACCTGACAAAGAATTGAAATAGTTCTGCCAGCTCCTTAATTACATCCAGTTGCTTTTCTTGAAGGGACTTTAGAAACAACAAGAGAGCATCTTGTTCTTCTACAAAAGCCCTTAGTTGTTAGAAAGTCAGTTCTATGTTTTTTGACAAGATAGTTCTTGTCCAGGGAAGACTGTGGTGCTTCCACACTGGGAAGAGAGGCAGGGGAGAGACAAGATGATGTGTGGTAGTCATTCCAGATTTCCCTTTGGGAGCTCTCCATTGCATTGTCAGGAAATGAAAGAACTGTCCTTGGGAACAGCCCAACAGCTCTAAAAGCCGCTGTTCACTGTTCCCTAAATCAACATAAAGAGATTATTGGGAAGTGCAAAGCATTAACATTCATTGCCATTCATTTGCGGAGTAACATCCACAGATGCTAGAGAGTCTAACTGATGAGGCTAGGGTGGCCAAATGACCAGAAACAAAGTGCTGAGCTTGCTCCTGCGACTTTAATAGCAGTCTGATCTGCAGGAATCAGCAGCTGAGTTTTTCACAGCAGAGGGATAAGCCCGATCACACACTAACATCTGCAGACCAAGCTGCCAACAAAGAACACAGGAAAGATGGCAACTGTAGTGGAAGCACAGAGATATTTCAGAATATGTGGACAGCTACCACCAGTCAGCCTTTGATTCATCTGGGAATGTTGCACATTATGGAGCTGTTTTAACACATTATTTCTGGAAGATGTGAGAACTGTACTATATCTTTCAATGTGCCTACCAACAGTGACAGTGGAGGTTTTCATAGATAGATAGATAGATAGATAGATAGAGCCAGTGTGGCGTAGTGGTGAGAGTGTTGGACTGGGACTCGGGAGATAGGGGTTCTAGTCCCCGCTTGGCCATGAAACCCACTGGGTGACTTTGGGCAAGTCACTGCCTCTCAGCCTAACCTACCTCACAGGGTTGTTGTGAGGATAAAATGGAGAGCAGGAGGAGGAGGATTATGTAAGCCCCCTTGAGTTCCTTGCAGGAAAAAAGGCAGGGTATAAATATAATAAATAAACAAATAAATAGAGGCAGGCAGGTTTGTACTTTTTTTTCTTCATAATTGTAACCATTTCATAATTGTAGCCAGGTTCTTCCTAGCGGTGTCGCAATCAATAAATGGCAGGCAGTGGCTTCTAAAGTTTGCTGTACATAATTACATTTAAAATACCCATTATCCTATTGTGGTGGGCAGGGGCAAGATGCATCAATCTTCTCAGGAAGCAAAGTGAACATACAAAATATCAAAGAGCAAAGTCACTCACTAAATTATATGCATTTTTAAAAAATGACACATTGGGCAGCCGAGACAAGCGCGATCGATGGGCTTGATCAGAATGGAAGACCCGCTCTGGCTGACGTGCATCAGTTTCAGGCAGCACATGTTGTGGAAAAATGAACCACTGCGTTGTGTTTTGAAGAGGTTCTTAGAGAGGAAAGTTTATTAGTGAATTCACGGATGGCATCTGAGCGCAGTCAGGAATGCCAACAACAATGCAAGGGAGACACTTCCATTTATACTAAATAGCATCATGTAGAGGTCAGGTGACAATTGAGTCAGTACAGGAAACAGAGACAATTCAAAAGGAGACATTTAAACAAAAAAACAAAAGATCAGGTATTGCCCATCTTCCAGCCATCATGCTAATCAGTGGTCTTTCCCAAGGTGATAATCCCAAGGTGATGCTGGCTCACTGTACTTTTAGCATAAGCAGGAAGGAGGTTTAGGCAAATCAACAGATGGGTGATTTGCCCTCAGGGTTGTTCTGTGAAAGGTCAAGGAAAGGGTCTGACTTGTCAGGACATGTTCCTGGAAGGAACAAGAGGAATGGTCTGACTTTTCTGTTTAAACAGAAGTCTGGACAAATTTTACTTCTACATTCCCCCGTTTTGTGCTTTTATAGCACAACTAACATTTGTAACTTATTCTATGCAAATATTCTGTAAGCGGTTCCATTCAGCATCTAATGCTTCCTTTTCCTTTTCTCTCCCTTGATCAATCCTTTCAAGCATCATTATTTTTTCTTTTGAGTCAATACAGAGCTTTTGCTTTTGCTGCATGTAGTAAAACAACACTTACTTAACAATAATAATATATAAAACCCAACAAATACAAGCAATAGGGTTATTAATCCATGAACAATTGCTCTACTCCAACTTCCTAGGTCTGGTATCCAGCCTGTTAGCCAAGACCACATTTCTAGGCTTTTGTCAGGGGCAACAAAAGCAATTTCACGTATTTTTTCTGCATGATTAAAAGAGATATTGTAATTATCAGGAATGAACACACAACACTCTTGACCAATCAAGGCACATACTCCACCTTTTGAGGCAAACACCATGTCTAATGCCATGCGGTTTTGCAAGGTCATTTGACGAATAGCTTTTTGTTCTATGGCAAGTTCTTCAATAGCCTCAGCTGTTTCATTTGCTAAAATTTCTACCACTGCTTGGAGCCTTACTACTGCACCTCCTACCCGAACCACTCCTCCTGGTGGGAAGAAAGACCAGCCTATGGCTTCTCCATAGGTAAAAGGGCTTGTAATTTCTACTTCTTTTCTAGCTGACTCTAGATCTCGTCTGTTTCGCAGGCGTCCTTTGGGAAGGGTAGTACTGAGGCTCATAGCAGGGGTCAGATAGGCTATAAAACAGGTTCCTTCCCAATATTGGGGTAGGATTTTATGGGCTCTATCACCACATATCCAATAATGACCTGCTAGTGTTTCCCAGGATCTTGAGCAAGGTTCTGTGGGTGAGATGGTGTTTATGTACCTAGCATAGTAGCCTCTTAAGAGGCTCGTCCCATCTTTGGCAGTACTATTTCGCATTGTGCCATTGCGAAAACACTGCCCTTTCCCTGTAAGGGTACAGTCCCACAGTTTATCATTAAAACTCTTCCAGGTACTACATTTAAGAGATTTGCCCATAGTTTGATTACTTCGGGAGAAGTAATTTCCATAATTGGTGCAGAATATGGGTTTGGCAGTATGGTTATTTCTCCAATCTCCATGAGGGGTGAAATAATGCTTACATTGACTTTGTCCTACAAATGTGGAGGGCTGATTTTGTGTTTTGTTGCATGTAAAACACCATTCCCCCAATGTAGGAACAACTTGCAGGTAACCTGGACCCTTTAGAGTACTCTGTTTCCAGGTGGTGTTTTCACTAAGGTACAAGGGTCTGTTGGTGAAGGTCAAGTTTACTAGTGTAATGGGCACTGGCCACATGGGAACTCCTCCCTGGGAATGTACTGGCATGTGGCTACATACCCAGCAGTTGGTAGCATTAAATCTTTGTGCAAACTTTAAAGAAAGCTGAATGTAAGTATTTTCCCGGAAGGCAGATTGGATAGGTATTATGAGTCCTAAGAATATAACCATATTCCATTTGGCCATATTGTTTCAGATATCAATATATTTATATATCAATTAGGACAAAAGAACCACCAGTCACTAACAAGAGCACAACTACAGGTGTTTCCTCTTGTTCTGACTTTGATGTACCTGAGGGCTGATAAGTAAGGCTCGTGGCTCAGGCTGAGGTGGTGTTCTTCTAAATTGATGACATCAGTTCTTCTCGTCCGATCCTCTGGGTGTGGTCTTTGATGGTCGTCCCGTCCGAGGTCTGAGATGATATTGATGTCCTGGCACAAATTCTTCAGCTTCAGGGGAGAGGTTAAAACTAGCACATTCACCCTGAATCGGTGGAGGCGTTATTATGTCCTCATTCTCATCAGGGGGCGGAGAGGTCTTCTTGCATTGGGAGGCATGGATCCACGTCTGGAGTCCCTGGCACTTCACTGCAGTGTTAGTCTTTAAAAGTACCTGGTATGGACCTTTCCATCTCGGATCCAGCGATGACTTCCTTTGATGTACTTTAATATGAATCCAGTCACCTGGTTCGATAGAGTGTCCTTCAGTGCTGGGTTGGGGCTGGGCCGCCTTTACCTGTGAATGAAAAGTCTTCACACATCTCATTAGAGCCTTGCAATAATTCTGAATTGTATCATCAAGCAGGTGTATATGTCTGGCTAGACCTAGATTGGGCGGAGAGCTGGGTGTTTGCATTGGGCGTCCCATTAATATCTCATGAGGGCTCAATCCTGTTACACGATTTGGTGTGGATCTCATACTCATGAGGGCTATGGGCAGTGCATCTGGCCATTTTAGTCCTGTCTCTGCGCATATTTTGGCCAGTTTGCTTTTCAGTATTCCATTATGTCTTTCTATAGCTCCCGCAGATTGTGGATGATACGGGCAATGGAAATGTTGCCGGACTTGTAATGCCTTGCACACTTCTTTTACTATTTGTCCAGTAAAATGTGATCCTCTATCACTATTTATGGAGCAAGGTATTCCAAATCTAGGGATTAATTCTTTTAGCAATTTCTTGCTTACTGTTGTTGTGTCAGCCCTCACACAAGGGTATGCTTCAACCCATTTAGAATACATACAAATAACTACAAGAACATATTGATAGGAACAACACTTAGGCATTTCAATAAAGTCAATCTGTATATTTACAAAAGGCCCCCAGGGTGGGGGGTGCGTGCTCATTTTGGTTTTTACAGGCTTACCACTGTTATGAGCCTGGCATACCGCACATTGGGCACAGAACTGAGTTGCTGCAGATGTAAAATTTAATCCAAACCAATCTTTGTTAAACAAATCAATAATCCCCCCTTTGCTCACATGTGACAGTCCATGGAGCATGCGAGCAATGTAGGGAAAAAGAACTCTGGGCGCCACTAGGCGGCCGTCCGAATGGCGCCATACAGAGTCTTGAGAAGGAAAGCAACCTGCTAATTTCCATTTTTGTTTTTCATCTTCTGGGGCCAGATTCTGAATAGCAGCAAGATTTTGCAAATCAGGTATATCAGCAGGTGCTTTTGACATTGCTATAAAGATAGCCTGAGGTGTGGAAAGGGCCGCTGCCTTTGCAGCTTGGTCAGCTAAGGCATTTCCACGAGTAACATCATCATGTGGGGATTGATGTGCTATACATTTAAGAACAGCAATCTTAGCAGGAAGTTGAAGAGCATTTAATAGGTCATTTACATAAGATCCATTCTGAATTGGGGAACCACTGGAAGTAAGAAAACCTCTTTGTTTCCATAATTGACCATAGTCATGGACTGCACCAAAAGCATACCTGGAATCTGTGTATATGTTGACTGACATATTTTCAGCTAGATAACACGCTTTTGTGAGAGCAACAAGTTCTGCAACTTGTGCTGACTTAACTGCTGGCAAACAATCACTTTTAACTACTTCATGTTGTGAGCAGACTGCATAGCCTGCTACAATTTGACCTTGTGGGTTTCTGAGACAGGAGCCATCTACATAAAATATTAAGTCAGGATTTAATAAAGGGATGTCTTGGAGATCAATGCGTGGTGAGGTGAGCTCTGCAGTTAGTGCTAAACAATTATGGGGTTCTCCATCAGAGGGAGTAGGGAGAAGTGAAGCAGGATTGAGAACTGGGCATCTGTTTAGATTAATATTTTCTGCAAAAAGAACAAGTTCATAGCGAGTAGCTCTGGCTTGTGACAAATGCTGTGTTTTTGTTTTTAACAACATGGCAGTTACTGCATGAGGAACAGCAACAGTAAGTGGATTTCCTAAGACCAGAGTTGCTGAATTTTCAACTATATGAGCTGCTGCTGCAACCGCACGGATGCAGGGAGGCAATCCTTGGGCAACAGGGTCTAAGGGAAGGCTATAATAAGCAATTGGGCGCTGTTTGTCTCCATGGCATTGAGTCAGAACCCCTGAAGCAACTCCATTTCTTTCATGACAGTATAACACAAAAGGCTTAGCATAATCTGGCAACCCCAATGCGGGGGCTTTGGATAAAGCTTGCTTGAGGTCCACAAAGGCTTTTTCAGCGGTAGGGGACCATAAAAAAGGTTCAGGGGTATCTGAATGAGTCATGTGTTGGAGAGGTTTGACAATTTCTGCATAACCTAAAATCCATTGTCTGCAATAGCCAGCCATGCCCAAAAAGGTCCTCATTTGAGATATAGTAGTAGGCTTTGGGATTTTTAAAATGGCTTCAATCCTAGTAGATGACAATTTTCTGGTTCCACAGGAAATGATATGCCCTAAGTATTTTACCTCAGTGAGGCAAAACTGTAATTTGTCTTTTGATGCTTTATGTCCTTTGTGGGCCAAAGCATTCAGAAGAATTACAGAATCGTGTTCACAGCCTTCCAATGAAAGGGAAGCCAAAAGCAGGTCATCTACATATTGAACCAACACTGATTTTTTTTCAAATATAATATCCTCCAGATCTCTCTTCAAAATTTGGGAAAACAATGATGGGCTTTCGCAGTACCCTTGGGGAATCCTTGTCCAACAATATTGTCTCCCCAGATAAGAGAAGGCAAACAAATATTGGCTCTCTGGGTGAATAGGGATGGAAAAGAAGGCAGAACATAGATCTATTACAGTAAAATGTGTGGCATCTGGAGGGATGCAAGACAAAATGGTAGCTGGATTTGGAACTACAGGAAAAGATGGAAGAACTACTGCATTAACGGCCCTGAGGTCTTGCACAAAGCGGTAAGTATTTCTTCCTGGTTTCTTGATGGGCAAAATTGGTGTATTGCAGGGACTTACAGTGGGAATTAATATTCCTTGTTCTAGGAGTGACATGACAACAGGACGTATACCCTCCTCTGCCTCTGGGCGTAGAGGATACTGTGCAACTCTGGGTAAAGGCTTCTTTGGATTTAGGGTGATTTTGACTGGCTGTGCAGAGAGAATTAATCCAACTTCATTTGCATGCTGAGACCAGAGAATGTCTGGGACTTGAGACAACAAAGGATGCAGATTGCTTTGCCCTGACTTTGGGTCTGTATGAGTCAGTAAAGCCATGACTTCGGGTTGAGACTCTACAGGGATGTCAAGATAAATTCCATCAGGACTACAAAAAATAGTACATCGCAATTTGCAAAGCAAGTCCCGTCCAAACAAATTTTCAGGAGTTGATGGGCTTAGCAAAAATGAATGCTGCTCAGAAATAGGGCCCAATACAACATTTACTGGTTCTGAAACTGAATGATCTATGGTTTGGTTAGCAATGCCTATTGCTCTTACAATTTCCCCAGTATCTTTGATTTTTGTAAATTCACTTTTCTTTAAAGCTGATCTACTAGCTCCTGTATCAATCAAACATTTAGTTTGTTGACCATTTATGCTGCAGGTTACAAAGGGTCCTTGGGAATCTGTAGGGATTAATGGGAGATTGATGATGTTACTATCCTCATGGCTATCCTAACGTTGTTCTTGGCAGGTTTGTTGAACATGAAGAGGAAACTGTGCTGGCCCTGGGCCTTGAAGTGGTGGCTGATATGAATTGCTGGGACATTCTCTTTTCCAGTGTCCAGTTTGACCACAGGAAAAACAAGCACCAATTTTCTCTCCACTTTCTGAAATATATATTCCTCTATTTCCTCTTCCTCTTCCTCTTGAGCTACGTCCTCTTCCCCTTCCTCCTTTGCCCCTTTTCGGATCCAATTGTTGGATCTGCAAACTCATCAATTTACATTCCTTCTCTTCTTTCTTCTTATCTAGGATGGCCATGCAGTGGTTGGCATAATTGGTTAAATCTGCCAGGCTTGCAGTTTGCCATCCTACACATACTGTCTTCAACTGCTCTCCTACTTTAGGTAACAGTCCTGCAACAAATGCTCCCCCGATAGCATGAGGGGCATCCTTCTCAGGATCTCCTATTCCAGAAAACCTCAAAAATATTTCTTTTAATCTGTCCATATAGTCAGCTGGCAACTCCCCTTTATTCTGTTTACAGTTATTAATCTTGGTCCAGTCAGTTTTAGGTTTCACTACTGTAGTAAGGGCTTCAAGTAATTTCATACGCATCTCTCTTAGTTTTTCTGGCTCATCAAACCCTGGGTCTGTCACTGGCCATTCACTTTTTTCTTTAATCTTTCTCAAGACCTCTGTTGGCAGAACAAGTCTAAGTAATTGATTTAAGTCTGCCCAGGTAGGGTTATAGCAAGTAATTACAGTTTCTAATTCTTCCTTGAATTTGACTGGTTCCTCTCGCACATTAGGAAATTCTTTCACCATATTCCTTAAATCTCCTGGAGTCCATGGGGCATGGACATCCACCAGGGTCCCATCTCCTGCAGGTACCTGTCTTAGTGGAGCCAGGGTGACTGACCCATAATTTGGGGTGGCTAAAAGTCCTTGAGAAGGAACAGATCCAGGCGAGGGGGTTGCCTCTGAGTTCCTAATTTGTCTGAATCGCAGAGTAGTAGGGCCAGTGGGAGTTGAAACATATGCTGGAGGTGATGGGTATTTAGTTCCCTCCATTAACTGCTCTTTCCGACTAAGCAGAGGTGGGTTGGGTGAAGGAGTGGCCACTGGGGTAGTTTCAATATTACTATGCAAAAACCCTCCACTTTCATCCTCATTTTGGGGTCTTCTTAAGTAGGGGGGTGGGTAAGGGTAATCATCTACAGGATCTTGCTCTTCCTCCAGACATTCATCTTTCTTCGCTAGCAATGGATATAAAGGAGCCGATGGTGGTGGTTGGCTGCAGGCCTGCTTAAATTTTAGTTGATCTTTTAATTTTTGATTTGAATCTTTCAAGCCTCTAAGCTTGGATTCATGCATGCGTTTTGAAGTCTCTTCATACCAGTTAAAATATACTTCCCATTGAGTCTGAGGTACCTTACTTCCTCGTGACTCGAGAGCTCTCCTTAAATACACTATCCTGTCCCAATCAAACGTTCCTCCCAGTGGGAACTGTTTACTAGGATCATCCTTTGTCATGACATTCCATTTCTCAAGAAATGTACATGACTTATGGCCATAATGTGTGTACATATAATATGCAGGTATACCCTTAGGGGGGGCTAAAATCTCCTTTGATCCTGCACTCCCCATTCCTCACACTCATGCAGGGCACTCGTTCAGGGAAAACTTATTGAGGGATGTTCCTCATTTGAGTCTCAGACAGCGGCTCAACACTTTGATCGGCTCACTCAGTCTTTCAACTGCGGCACAATCCCTTTTTGTCGGCTCAGTCAGTCTTATGACTTCAAATGGGACTCATGAGTCTTGGAAACGGGAAAGGGATGTAGTTGCTCCACTGGGACACAGGGTTCCACCACACACTGGTTTAGTATATGGTTTAAGTCCTGGTCCTGATCAGCAGATTCATGAACAGTCACACGTCACTGGGTCACGAGGTTCCACTGAGCCCACTTGCTTTTGAAACACTGCCGATCATTGGGTTTCCCCTCACGAACAGGTTCAGGGCGTCTTGACTCAGTTTAAGTCCCAGACCTGGTCAGCAACTTATACACACTCATCCGTGAGAATTTTAGGAAGATGTGCCTTTTCCACACAGTAAAACCATGGGTACTGGGCAAATTGGGAAAAGGGAAAAGGGAAAAGGGTCTGTCTGTTGGGGCACGAGGTTCAGCTTTCGCCTAGTCCCAGCCCTGGTCAACAGCTCATAAATCTAACAATCATACTTTCACAAACATGCATACAATCCTACAGGAAATTTCTTTGTCTCTAAAACCTCATGGACTCAAAGTTCAGATCGCGTTGGAGGGAAAAGATAGTCTGCTAGAAACAGAAGGACACACACCAAAAACCCAATAGAGATTTCAAAAGGTCTCTTACCTGGGTTTGGCGCCTGGGAGTTCAGTGGTGTTTCCCCGTTTCAGGCAGGTCCAGTCCCTTGAAGCGATCCGGGTCACGGCACCAAGATTGTTGTGGAAAAATGAACCACTGCGTTGTGTTTTGAAGAGGTTCTTAGAGAGGAAAGTTTATTAGTGAATTCACGGATGGCATCTGAGCGCAGTCAGGAATGCCAACAACAATGCAAGGGAGACACTTCCATTTATACTAAATAGCATCATGTAGAGGTCAGGTGACAATTGAGTCAGTACAGGAAACAGAGACAATTCAAAAGGAGACATTTAAACAAAAAAACAAAAGATCAGGTATTGCCCATCTTCCAGCCATCATGCTAATCAGTGGTCTTTCCCAAGGTGATAATCCCAAGGTGATGCTGGCTCACTGTACTTTTAGCATAAGCAGGAAGGAGGTTTAGGCAAATCAACAGATGGGTGATTTGCCCTCAGGGTTGTTCTGTGAAAGGTCAAGGAAAGGGTCTGACTTGTCAGGACATGTTCCTGGAAGGAACAAGAGGAATGGTCTGACTTTTCTGTTTAAACAGAAGTCTGGACAAATTTTACTTCTACACACAGAGGATAAACTCGCCACTTAAAGCAAGCAGTGATTCCTGAACCATATGCGGAGATGTGCTAGGGGTTATCCTTGCACTAATTTGTTTATTTTATTATACACATTTAATAAAATAAAGAGAGCCAGTGTGGCGTAGTGGTGAGAGTGCTGGATTGGGACTCAGGAGATTTGGGTTCTAGTCCCTGCTCGACCATGAAGCTCACTGGGTGACTTTGGGCCAGTCACTGACTCTCACCCTGACCTACCTCACAGGGATGTTGTGAGGATAAAATGGAGAGGAGGAGGAGAAGGAGGACTGCCTTGGGTTCCTTGCAGGAAAAAAGGCAATAAATAAATAAATATTATATCCCACTTTATAAATGGATTTAGAGAAGGGGTAGGCAACCTTTTTGGCCCTATGGGCACATTTGTCCTTTGGGGTGGGGGTGGGGGCAAGGACACATTTGTCCCATGGTTATTTGGGCCCGCAGGCATTCCTTTTGGGGATTCTCTCTTTTCTTCTTCCCTCCTTTGCTGGATTCTCTCTTTTCTTGCCGCCCCACATTTGTGGAATTCTCTCTTTTATTACCACCCTTGCTTGCATTCTTTCTTTTCTTTTCCCCTGTTCTCCTCCTCCTCCTCCTCCTCCTCCTCCTCCTCCTCCTCCTCCTCCTCCTCCAGAAATCCTTTTACACTCACCTCCTCCTCCCCCTTCTTCCTCTGCCTGAAATATCTTCCCTGCCACTGCCAGGACCCTTTCCCCCAGCTGCTGCCACGTGCCCTTCCTCCTCCTTCCTCCCCTGCCTGAGCTGGCCTTCTACCTGCTGCTGTAGTTTCCCCCCCCCAGCCGCTGCTGCCACTGCATGCACCTCCACCTGCTCACCCACCCAAACTGACCTTCCTGTGCTCCTCTCCTCCTCTTCACACCCTAAATTTCCTTTTCCCACCACTGTTGCTGCTGCCGTGGAGGAGAGAGGAGGTGAGAGAAAGGGGTCACGAGGGATCTGGACTGGAGGGTGCAATGGGGGGACATAGTGGGTGCAGGTCTGTGCACAGGCACCACATTGCTGACCCCTTTCCTAGAGTCTCCTTGTAAAATTTTCATAATAAAATAAATAAGCAAATTCCATCAGAGGGGCTAAAGTGTGAAGGGAAAATAGCAGGGGGAGGCTGGTGACTCCTATTTCAGTGGGGCTCCTAATCCATTACAGGCTCTATTTAGAGCTGTATAGGAGCTATCCATGGTGCTGAACTCCACCCCCACCCACCCATAGGTTCACCACCATGGAGCACCATGGAGAGCTCCTAGAAAGCAGCAAAGAAAAGCTGCAATGGATAAGAAGCCCCACTGACATAGGAGTCACCAGCCTCCACTGGAAACTAAGCCATCATGTTGGATTCATCCACTGACCACTCTCTGCCTATTAGAGTGGGGAAGACCACGCAGCAGACATATATCTTCTGCCCAGGAACATCACCCTACAGGAGGAAGTCAGCCTGTACTACAGTGGTCAGGGGTGGGAGAAACCTATGAAGTATTGCTATTGGCCCAAAAGCATGGCCTCATCCCTGAGACTTGAATAAACAAAGGTGAGAGCAGGTTGCCAGGACACAATATTAATTGAGCTGTGAGCTGTCCCATGTTTGAAAGGATGATGCGCCATGACCAAGTTAGTGGCCATCATCACATCTTGTTGTAGTGACTTCCTTGTTTGTCTGAAATTTATACCCTGTCTTTCTATGATAAAATTACACTTGAGGGGTTGGATCCAGGATCTTTCTTCCATTGACAGAAGTGTTCCACTCATGGAAGGTGCCTCTGCCTAATTTGTTGGGGGGGGTATTCTGATGTGTGTGTGGGATCCCACCTTCCTTCTCCCTCACACACCACATATTATATTGTTAATTATTAAAATTGTTTATATGTGTGTGTGCGTGTGTGTTGTCTGTTTATATGTTTGTATGTAAATGGTTTTTATATTATGTACAATAATGTATTTTTAAGGTTTTTAATCTTTGTAAACTGCCCAGAGAGCTTTGGCTATTGGGTGATATAGAAATCGAAATGCAAATGGAAATGAAAATGAAATGAAATTAAATTGTGCCACAATTTCTCTGATTCCCTTCCATTTTCATGGGCTTCATAGCTTATAACCATGCAAGGAGTCAGCCTAGCCCAGTAAAAGCATGGTTCAGCATCAATAAACACTGTGGACAAGAAAGAAAGAAAAAACAGAGACATGCACCATTCAATACTAGCAGCCAGCAGTGTTTTTACACAACACCATCTGAGCAAGAGAAGGGTATCTGTGTGGGAAAAGAACTTGGGATTTCAACAAGACTACCTTTAAAAGTTCACAGTGATTCATAATTTGCCCTCATAGGCAGTTCACCCAGCCCTAAGGTGAAGTGAAAGCCTACCCTAGGGCAGTGATGGCGAACCTTTTTGGACCCGAGTGCCCAAACTGCAACACAAAACCAACTTATTTATTTCAAAGTGCCAACACTGCAATTAAGCCTGAATACCGAGGTTTTAGTTTTAGAAAAACAACTCATACAGTTGTCCGAACTAATTAACATATTTTGTCTTTAAAGAAAAACACAATAACAGAGCTTTCAATGATACAAACAGTTTTTTGTTGGGGGAAAAATCAACTCAAAAAATTATTATAGTACTACATTGTACACATAGCCTGAAGGGAATTTATACAAACTTTTTAAAGAATTAGGCACATGTATTTTTGGATAAGGGATTCTCAACTTGTAATATGATTATATGCCAGACTGAAATTGTATGGGGCAAGCTTTACCCCGGGTCCTTTCCCTGCTTCTACAGGTGTCGGATTAATAAAAGTAAAAGTCAATCTGTACTAGAATGAGCAAGATAAACAAGAAAACTAGACGTGCTTAACACATTTTAAACACTTTATGTCTTGGACTGCAAACACTGCATTAGGTAAAAGTTTGCATTGGGCATGGTTTTGCACAATTAATGTGATTTTTGCTATTGCATACATGCTGATAATTTGTCAAACCTTGGCTCATACTCCGTTAGTTTGAGAGCAACACATGCAGCACTCGGGTCAACTGTTAGGGCTTTACATCCAAGCCATGCTCTGTGCAACATTCTTCAAATTCTTTTAAATGTGATAACAATGTAGAAAAGAATTCTGTAACAGGAATTCTAGAATAAAATCATTCTGTTCCACACTGTGAGAAAGAACAAGATCATTAGTGTTTTGCAGAAGGGGATGGTCTTTTCATGATCTGGTGGCCAATGGCTTGAGTGCCCACAGAGAGGTCCCTGCGTGCCAGCTGTGGCACCCGTGCCATAGGTTCGCCATCACTGCCCTAGGGCATAGAAAGGATGGTGTTCAGTGCTACAGTAAGCTTTATCATCCCTCTGTGGCTCCCAATCATCTAAACGCACCCACAGAGAGGTACTTACACTGGATTGTGTAATTCTCGCTCCCTGGAGACTGATCAAAGCCCAAACCAGAACATCCCTTTGATGCCATATAAGCCCTTATTATTTAGATTTCAGCTGTAGGGGGTCTGGTATTTTAATGTATCACACAATTGTTTTAATTGTCAAACAGGTCTTAATTGATTTTAATGGGGACAGTGTGTGTGTGTGTGTGTGTGTGTGTGTGTGCATGTGCATGCTATTTATAATGGATCCCACACAAAGGATATCCCCTTTGACTTTAAAATGTAAAATTAAAAGCTGTTCTTGCTCCTTGGGGGGGGGGGTCTGAATTCTAAGCCACCCATCGAAGGTCCTTGATACAGGCTAGACATGGTCTGTGGGCTGATGACCCAGTGTGCTTTTAGCCATGGATATACAGTCATATAAATCTATATGTTCCCCAGTCCTTCTATGTCCTCATTAAAGCCAATTAACCAAACAAGCTTACAAGGTGCAATTTTTTCCTATATTCTTTTGGTAAATGGTATAAGTACAGCTGCATTTTCAGATTTGAGCCATAGAGTGAGAGCTTCTTAGAGCCCGTAAAGGGGGGGGGGAGCTTTTGTTCCTTTTATACATACTTAGTAAAATAAAAAAAAGTATTATTTTTTTTTTAATATTGGGATCAAAGAAAGAATGGACAAGAAAGGTGGGAGGTGGGATTGCCAAGGGGCTAGAGTTGAGGCTATTCTAACAGTGAATCTCAAATGTTGGAGGTTTTTGTATGCTTAAGCTGAACTCTGAATTTCCATGGTGGGTCTCCTTTTTTTAATAGACAATGTGATCTTTAAACTGCCCCCCCCCTTTCCTTTAAGTTCAGGCACAGTTACATGTTCTCTGACTTCATCTCAGCTTGGAAGATACTTGACAGAAATGTGTGTTCAAGTTGCACTGTCCTCTGCTATGTGGACCCACTCAAGAATGCACTGCATGATTCAGACTCCCACACTGAGAAATCTGAATGTGGTAGAGACTAGGTCTGAAAAGGAGAAGCCTAATAGTGACAGGAGGAGGAGGAGGAGGAGGAGGAGGAGGAGGAGGAGGAGGAGGAGGAGGAGGAGGAGGAGGATTGTGTAAGCCACCTTGGGTTCCTTGCAGGAAAAAAGGTGGGGTATAAATATAATAAATAAATATTATTCCAATTCTTTAAGAAAACAGGCCTGTCAATGAAAGCATAAATATTGTTCCAAAACAGAGGTTGACTCACCCCACTACTTCAAGCAGTAGGAAGTTCCAGGAGTGGCATCTTTGTAAATCTCTTTCCTTGTAATGAAAGAGAAGGTCTTTGCACCGCGCTATCTGATTATTTGCAAATAGATACACAGAATTTACAAGGCAGCAAACAGACCCCTAAATCAAGCAGCACAACCACTGATTATACATCAGATTCCAAAGGATACCAAAAGAGGCACAAGTGCAGCTCCCCAAGGCTACGTCCCATGATTTAGCTAACTCCAGTCCAGGCTTTCAGTCTGAATATCTTTCTCTCATAGGGGACAGTACTCTGTATGAGATGTCCTGTATTTGAAGGGCTGTCTAGTCCAGGTTTGCATAAGAAGGGAGAATAGGGGTCTTTATGTTGCCCATCAACAGTTAGCACTAGACTGAGAAGGTACACAGGTCACCTGGTCACAACCTTCCCCATTATGCTGAGATTCTTATATTTCTATCTAAATTATACTAATTGTTTCAAATTTTGCATGTATCCATTTAAATTAGCACATGCTCGTTTTAGGCAAATCTGTGTCCTCTTTTGTCTTCTTTTTGGGGTGATGTGTTTCCTCTTTTCTTTTTATGGCAATGTGCATGTGGCTACCTTATTCTCTGACCAAATCCAATCTGCTGCTTCTTTCTTTTCTGCCATGACCAAATCACAGGAAAAACGTTGCAGGCAGACTGCCCATTTGGGGGAAAAACACATCTTCATTAGCTCCTACTGAAGCATCATCGATTGATTAATCATCCCTGACCACCATCAAGCAATCAGTTTAAGCAAAGATGGTCAACTCTTCCTTGAAAAACAACAAAAAAAGGAAGGGTAGTGCCATAAATAGCCAAAGAGCAAAAAGAGAGGGGCAAACCTCCAGCACGAACCAAATGAATTGACCCACACACTTCAATAAATGTCTTTATTAGGAGCAATAATGAACAGTTTTCCCATATTAAAAGCTGCTTCCTAGGAATTTTAGTTGGCACGGCATGTGCCTCCATATTAAATTGTATTGTGCAATTATTTTGCATTAATTCATTGAATTCTCCTTGAGATCTGCTTGAGATTCACTGCTCATTTTTTCTTCCCCACTCCCAGCTCTGTCTTGACACCAGGATACCATTCTTGTTACACTGTTTTGTCACTCATGAGAGTGGTGAAGCAGAGAATTTTTCAGATCTCCTTGATATTGCCCAGGGGAGGAAGAGCTAAATTAAGCATTAAGAGGAGGAAGAGCTATACTAAGCTTGACAGAGGCAAGGCCATGCTTGTGCTTTCTTTCTTGAACATTACAGAATTCAACCTCAGCATCAGCATATACCGTATGTATCTTCACAGGGGTTGCTTGATATGTTAGACTGCTTTTCTGTGTGCTCAGTTGTCCTTCCACCAGCATTGGTACCTGAGAGAAGGGTTATAGCTCAGTGGCAGAAGACATCCTGAAGGTCCAAAGTTCAATTCCTGCCATTTCCAGTAGGGTGAGGAAAACTCCTGCCTGGAACCCTGGAGAACTGTTGCAAACTAGGGATGGGTGAATGAGTGATTTTCGAGATCACCAGGCTTCTCCAAACATCATCTTCCTGCTTGTCTCATGCCATATTCCCATTTGCGTTTGCGAACCCCGCTCACTCTGTGTGAATGGGAAACTTGCACAAATCAAATCAAGCAGTGATCGAATGGGAGATTTGCGCAAGTTTCCTCCATAGATTAAAGTGGGGCTGATTCAGTCTACCTGGAAAATGTGCGCAAATTAGGAAATTTGCACAAATTGAACTTGGAATCGGGAACAAGATGAATGCAAGCACGTGTTCGACAATTTATGAATACTTTTGGCAGAGACACGCTTGCATTCAGAACTTTGAATGGGCCATGCTTGCATGGTTTGTGAGCACAAACAAAATTCTCATACATCCCTAGCTCAGACTCAGTATAAGGCAGCTTCCTATGTTCCAGCAGAAATCTGGCTTAGGGAGTGAGTGCTGAGCATCGATTGCTGGGCAAAGAAACTAAAATCTCTGGTAGCAGTGCTGTGAGTAGGGGGGTGGGGTGGGATCTTGTATGTACTCTGGAGCTTGGTCTTCCAGCACCACCCTTCTTCCTTTCCCAATCTGATTTAGCACCACCCATCCCACCTCTCTCTGGCCATGTCCCTCCTTCAAAGAAAAAGATATGAACTAATATTATAACAGTTGTCACCTGATTGAAGAAATCTGAGTTGATTAATGCTGTAAGGGCACAGTCCAATGGGGATGAAGTTGCTCTTATGACCTCAGAGAAGCAGCTGTGCTGGCTGCAAGGGAGCAGATCCCCAGCTCTGAAGTTGGAGCTCTTTTCTGACCTCGGAGCTGGGAATCCGAAGCATCCTATGTCCCTCTAGATGCTGCCTAGGGGCCATAGGATTGCTCTGTTAGTCAATTCATTAACTGATGGGATTTGCATACCATTGAGTATAAGATAAAATAGCCCTAAAGAAAAACAAACACATATACATTAGTCTTTAGCGGACGCACACATGAGCTGTAGCTCAGTGGTAGAGGCCATGCTTTGCCAGCGAAAGGTCCAAAGTCCAATCCCCAGAATCCCTAGATAAGCCTCAGAAAAATCCTTGCCCCAAACCCCGAGGAGCCTCTGCCAATCCATAGGCTATAACTGAGCTAGTTGGATCAGTGGTCTGAAATTCTAAGGCATCCTCCTCCGAAGTCTTGCAGGAGATGTCATATTAGGAGCAGCTCCCCCCCCCCTTCTAACAAAATGCCTCTTTTAAGATGACACTTGCCATCTGCAGCTTTGAAAACAGTTTAAATTAAAACTTCTTATGGCTCTACAGATGGAGATGGGAGGGAGAGCAGGGCCAGTCCACCAGCCCTGCTGAAAGGCCTCCCTCATGAAGGTTTTTCCTCCCTCAGCTGTTACAACCAGCAGCTATTCCAATGGGCTGTGCTGTGGGATTTGAGAGGGAGAGCAGGGCCAGACCACCAGCCATGCTAAAACAGATAATTTCCCCCCTCTTCCCTCCCTATTCCTTTCCCCCTGTGTGATGTGTCATTTTAAATTGTAAGCCTGTGAGCAGGGACTGACTACCACTTCAAACAAACCAACAAGCAAACAAACAAACCAGACTGGGATCGGACAGCCCTTCAAATAGACGACTGTGTTCAGTAAAGTAGGATGGATGACCATCCTGCAATTTATATTGCAAAACAGTAAAATCGGCCCCTACAAATTAGTCAGCTAACAACTCAACTGAGCAAAGGGCATACATAGTAGGCAGCCTCATATAAAGTCAAACCACTGGTCCACCTAATTTAGTGTTGTCTACACCAGGTGTTGGAGAAGGTAGATCTCCAGATGTTTGGGACTTCAGCTCCCAGAAGCCCCTGCCAACATGATCAATGGTCAGGAATGCTGGGAGCTGAAATCCAAAACATCTGGAGATCTCCGTTCTGCCCAACCATGGTCTCCACCAAGCATTGGAAACTGGCCCAATACAGCCCTCCATGCCTCCTCGTCATCTGTGGGCCAAATTCACCACACTAGACCTCCCCATCTTTCAGCACATCAGGCCTCACCATATGACCTGCAAAGGCCTCCAGTGAGGCCTTTTCCCCTCCCCAAAGCCCCCTCCCCCTCTGAGAAGGGAGTGGGGTAGAAAAGCAATTCTGACTTAGCCACCATCTTCAGGCGCGCTCATCAAGGGGGCAGCTTAGTTGAGGTAATGTATGTTTGCAATGTATGCGCATGTGTGAACGGGATCTGGGTAAGCATGCTGGCACCGCTTACCAGCAGTGGATGTGGCCCCACTCACTTTGAGCTATGGCCCCACCTGCTCCTGCCGTGCTTGCCTGAAGTCAATTCAGCCCTTGGGCTGATCAAGCTTCCCACCGCTGGTCTACAATGACTGACAGGAGCTTTTGTTGGGGCGGGGGAGCTGCATTGTCCTGGCCACTCTGCTGCCTCACTTTCTCTCTTGCCCCCTCCCTCCCCCCATTTCCAGGTGTCAGCAAGGGAACAAATGGATCCCCTTCTCTTTCTTTTTCCAAAGGGTTTTACAGAGATTGTTCCCTTTGCTGTATGCCTGGCAACAACCCCTAGAAGTTCAGGAAAAAGAAAGAAAAGGGTAAACAGCAAGGGGAGAATGAGCAACCAAGCATAGGTCAGACAAATGGGTAGCTCTTTCCTGCTTTTTCTAAAAACTTTTAGAAATATCTCTAAAAGAAAAAGGGGGAGAACAGAGACTCCTTTGTCCTCTTACTGGCACCGGTGTCCTGGGCCAGTCTCCTCTCCTACATACCAGGTGGTGGTGTGGTGGTGGCAGGCAACAGATCTGCTTTCCCTTTTTTTAAAATGCTTTTAATAGCAGAGCTCCGGACACTGGAGCCCACCATCTGCATTTCCCAGGGTGCCACTGGGCCCACATGGGCTCCACGGATGCTCTGGAAATTGGGAAACGAAGGTAGTGTGTGTAACTGTCTGAAGCTTCACTCTGCAGTGTGTCAGGTTAAAAAAGAAGAAGTAAAGATCAAAAGATGTTGTGCTGTTGTTTGGGGAACCTCCAAGCTGCAGAGATCCACATCTGTGCCCATAGTCCAGCAGTAATGGAGCCACTGACCCTTTCAAAGTAGCTAAAGTTCTGCTAGTCAGCTGTTTGGAAAAGGGGACAGGCTGGATTCTGTTCCTTCTGCTCCTCCTTCCCTGCCCAAGAGGTCACCAGCAGGGTTTTCCCTAGTTGGAATGGGGTCCCTATGTGAACTTCCAGCTACCCTGCGCTTGCTCCCATGGATTGGAGCACAAACCTCTCAATGACTAGGCTGTTTATTAACCCAATTAAGGGTGCAATCCTATGCATGCTTAAACAGGAAAAAAGTGCTACAACTCCCAGCTTGGGATGGGCAACGAGACTGAAGAACTCTGCCCGCTTGTGCTCAGTGGACTTCGGCGCACCTCATCGACTCAAGAGCAAAAAGCAGGCCGAGTCATGGGGGGGGGGGTTGGCTGCTGCTTTTGAAGCAGGGAAATTTCTGTGAAACATGGCTGCAATTTGCACAAAATATGGCCACAATTTGCTGAATTTGGCTGTATTTTATGCAAATTGCGCAAATCGCAGTTGTATTTTGCGCAAATTTCTCTTGTCTTTTTTTTAAAAAACCACGCAAATGTGGCCTGCTTTAAAAGTGGAAGCCCGCATGCTGGCACAACTCACATTGGAGTGAGTTGGAGCCAGAACTGGGTAGACGGGCAGGAATCCGGGGGGCTGAGCTGAGCTGAGCCAATCCGCCAGATTTTGACACACCCCCAAGCAAATTCCTCGCACATCCCCCTACTCCCAGAATGCTGTAAGTTGTAGGACTTTTTTCTGTCTAAACATGCATAGGATTGTAGCCTAAAGCTTACAACCCTAGTCCACTCATCATTCATTGTAAAATAGAATAGGTGATAGCAGAAGTATGCACACATGATGCATAGGACATTACCCCACCTTTATAACTAAATATTAGGTCTAGAATCAATAGGAATCTTCTCCTCACCTCTACGTGCCTGCCCTGGTTTTTCTTCACTCCTGGCCTTTCGATTGAAAAGATCACTCCCCTTGAAATTCTACACATTGAAAGCAGTGGTTGGAGCACAGGATGACAAATGATTGCAGCATTGGCTACCCTCTGTGCGTGCATGTGTGTGGGCGCATGTACTCAGCCGCATTATGTCATTGTACAAAATGACATGTGAAATCAATAGGCTCAGGGAAAATGGTTATAAAGTGACATTTTTTAAAATCAAGGGAGAGCAAATTGCCCATGCTGCTCAGGTAGCTTTGGATTTGTTGCCTGTTTTCCTTAACAGAGATTTTCTTTCCAATAACTTAAAAGTCTCCAGAATTGCAGTTAGTCACCGTACGCCTAAAAGTTGGATGCATTAATCTTTATATATGTTCCCTTCCATTGCATCTTGCTTTATTTATGGAAATCATTTTGCTGGAGCAATACCATAAGCTCTACAACTTGTTTTCATGAGGAATTGGAGTTTTCAAAGAACAGCTTCAAATAAAATAGGTCATGAAATATCTTTCTGAAAAGCACCACATAAAAATTACAAATATTTATTGCTGGCTATAAATATAGTCCTTTACTTTAAGTGACATGTAAATAAAATCACCTCAGGTTCCTCCCTAAATGTCTATTATTATTATTATTATTATTATTATTATTATTATTATTATTATTAAAAAAAATTCCTATACCACCGAATAGCCAACGCTCTCTGGGTGGTTTACAACAATTCATAAAAAATACAAACCACAAATACAATAAAAACAGCATAAAATTCCAATATACAAAATTTAAAATAGAATTTAAAACAATTTGAGCAGCTAAAGCAATTTCCATAGAACCATCTCCTAGGACCATCTCTCCAGTGAAAGAATCCATGGGCCATCCAAGCAGCTAGACCAGTGTTCTCCAACCTTGGGTCCCCAGATGTTTTTGGCCTACAACTCCCAGCATGCCCCAGCCAGCATAGCTGGCTGGGGCATGCTGGGAGTTGTAGGCCAAAAACATCTAGGGACCCAAGGTTGGAGAACACTGAGCTAGACATACTACCAATTTCATAGCAAGGTTGGAGAAATTAGAAGGTAATAGAGTATTCACTTGAGCATACTGTTCTAAGCATATGATTTTAATTTCAAGTGCAAAAAAGTGCTAGACCCAAACTTCACGTGAATGCATGCATCTGTGGGGGATAGAGCTGTCCTTTGTATAATCAGATGGGATAGGGCAGGGGTACAGAACTACATGCCAGTGGGTAGTGAGGTATAAGAATTTTGTTTTCATTCATTAAGCATCAAAGCCCTGAATGTGATAGCAAACACAAGAGCATTTTTTGGACATGTCTCGCATATAGGATCCCATTTTCATGCTTTAGGCCAGGGCTCTCCAACCTTGGGTCCCCAGATGTTGCTGGACTACAGCTCCCAGAATCCCTTTCCATTAGCCATGCTGGCTGGGTATGCTGGGAGCTGTAGGCCAGCAACATCTGGGGACCCAAGGTTGGAGATCCCTGCTTTAGGCAATGGGGGGAAAGTACACATTTGGGTGTGCACTTAAACAAAATGTTCAACCAACAAAAACAACAACAACACACAACTATTTTTTTGTTCTCATCCATACAAAAAATTGTGCGTATATTCGGGAACGGCGGCAAAGCAAGCTTCGAGATGGAACTCGGAAGATCTCAATAAGATTGAGCCTGGCTAGTTTCCCCATCCTTACCAGCATGCCAAATCTGGCCTGCCTGGGGTCTCACTCAGTCTGGCCCTCTGGGGTTCCCTCGATGGCCCTTCCCCTTCCCCTGGCACCACTTCCTGTCTCCTGAGTGCCAATTGTTTGGTGCTTTCCCAGCTTTTGTGCAGTTTTTTCCCCACAGTTCAAGGTTTCAGGCAGAGGTCTTTCCCTTCACCTGCTACCTGGTCCTTTCTAGCTGGTGATGTCAAAAGATTGAATTTAGGACATTCTGAATGCAAAGCATATGTTCTATCATTGAGCCATGGTTCCTTCCCATAATGTACTACTAATGGAATGTGTTCAAGAATGCCAGTGGTTTTTTTAAAAAAAAAATTGTACAAAAGGCCCAGCTTCTTTGAAGATTTGCCTAAGGGCTGTACCTACACATAAGCATATGGTATAGGCACCCTGGGACCAGCTTACTTCTGAATGCAAGTGATTGATTGCATGTTTTGAATGCTCTTCCACCTTAAAATCTAAGTTGAAACAGAATATTTTGATGTATTGGTTTAGCACCTGTGATTGCAAGAGTAGTTAATTGTATGTGATTCCTTCATCATTAGAGATTTACTCATATTCTAATTAAAGTAACCATTTCAGACACCAGTGTGGCAGCATTGTGATCACCAAGACAACACTTGGGTGGATTTTCTGACTCAACGATTCTATGGATATAAAAGAAGAAAGGGGGGAGAAATTAAAAGAGTGTGGACATTATTCAGTGTCCAATCAATACTAGTTATTTAGAAAACTGCCACAGATAGTTCACTAATTCGGATAGGGAATTCGTGGTGTTTAGTTTGCTAGTTCAACTGATTGATGGATTCAACCTTAACTGGCCTCTCCAACCTATTCAGTTCAGCACCAAGGAGTTATGCCTAAATGCAAAGAAATTGGAGTTTACAAAAGAGCCTGTTTAAAAGAAAAGTCTGTGCTATATAAAACCCAACTTTCCAAAGTAAATATTGAATACCTTAAGCAAAATAATAGAAATACTTCTGCCTTAGTGGCTGACAACCAAATCTTTAAAAAAATATATAATGCCTAGTCCCTCCCTTCCTTAGGATCTGTATAGATTGCCATTTTAGAAACAAACATACACACAATCTGGTAAAATCATACAAAATGAAACTGTGTACACAGATACGTCATACACATATTACAGATGGCATACAGATGGCATCAGTCCTGTGGCTGTTATAAATCCAGCCTGACTATTACATGCCAGTCCAATATTTCTGACGCTCAAATAATTTGAGCTTTGGTAATCCAACAGGAGCGGAGAGAACCTACAATTGCAGATCAGCCATTAGGGAACACTTTTCTCCATGATATTGCTTTCTGGACTTAGCACACTGATAATAATGAAATATTCATGATTGATCTAAGAAAATGCAATTCAATATTATTGCCATGCAAATATCATTGCTAGCTTATAATTGTCAGTAGACAGTACTGGATTAGACATATAAGTGGACTTCTGGATGGTTAAAACAGTCTGTTTCACTTCCCATAACATTCATCATTTTTTCCAAGCACAAGTTTGTTCTGATTTCCGCATAGGTTTGTGGGGTATTTGAACAAAACAAAACAAAAAGTCTGCTTGTGCATTTTTGTATGCATTTTCCCCTAATATATACAGTTTTTGCAAACAATTTCCCCTAAAACATGCCCTTTTTTCGATACACTATTTTCTCTAATGTATGCATTTTGGTATGTGTGGGTTGTTGTGCTTTTTATTCAGATAATAACTGCTTTGCAAATTTCAGAGAAATACAAAAACCAAAGGATAATTGCATTCCATTTACATGTATTAGTTCGAGTAGTGCGAATTAGTTCAGTTCATATTACAATGTGAATCACACAAAAATCTCCCCCATCCCTAGCCCTGATGGTATAAGAGTTGCCTTAGAACTGCAGGCAGGGGTGTATCCAGAAAATTTCTCTTGGTGAGTCCCAAGAAATCCTGCTGGGACTGGGGGGCGGGGGGATTGGATAAAATGTGAACATGTGTGTATGCAGTGCTGGTCACCGAATGTGGGAAGAGTCCTGGGTGGTGTGTAAGGGTTCAGGCAGAGGCGGCCCGATATTATGGCCAAGGAAGGCCATAATATCCACCTCTCCCTTGCTTCTCCCAGTCTCCCCGGACTTTAAAACACACTCCTCTCACAGTTCAAACCTGGAACATGGGATGCCTGCTGCTGCCACACTTCCTTCCTTCCTCCTCTTCCCCATCATCACCTCCATTGCTGGCCAGGGGGCTACTGAAGATGTGTGGTGGCCATGCATGCTCAGAACAGTCCCCTAGCTCAGCGGAGCACTTCAGAACAGAAGTCAATGGAGGCGGCAGGGAAGGCAGGGTTTATTAGTAGAGAATGCTCTCCTTGCCTCCCATACGTGGATAGGTTTGGGTCACCTGTGTCTGTGCAGGACCCAGAATTTACTTTGGTGAATTGGGTGTCAGCTAAGACACTTGTAGCCAATCCTATTGGCTACCATGGGCAACTATAAGCCCTCAGCCTACACATAAGTCGCTAAGACATATGACTTTTTCTCCAGACCAGATTTTGCACCTACCAAAGAGATTATGAGTAAGTAGTCTGCATGTCTCTCTATTTACTTTTTGGAAGGCAACAAAGCAATCCTCTGTTTCTCCTGTCCTTGGTCACTTAGGATAACTAATATATCTTGGAAAAATAAAAGGATATTCTAAGACAGCCTTCCCCAATTTGATACCATCCAGATGTCTTGGGGCATGCTGGCTGGGGACAATGGGAGATGTAGTTCATCACATCTGGAGGTCGCTGGGTTGGGTGAGGCTGTTCTAAGACATTTCTGAATGGGCTGTTACTTCTTCTCCTTAAACTGTCAAGAATCTGAATGCCCATACTGTAATGAACATTGCATCTCTATGTAGACAGAAACAGGAAGTGATTTCTCATTTAAGGGGATTCATTGAGTCTGATAGGAGAGATGGGTCATCTGAAACTGCCTTTAATGCTAATGTGTAGCCCAGCTGAATGTATGTTTACTGAGAAGTAACTCCCACTGAGTTCAGTAAATGGGATTTTTTTCCTACATAAGCATGCATAGGATTGCAGCCTGAGGCATGCAACTGTCTAGAAATTGACATTATAATTAAATATATATATATAGAATGCAAATGTTGACCATTCTTTTTCAGTGTTTGCCTACCTTCTTCAAATGTCTGGAAAGGTTCCATTCCTGTTGTCCACCATCTGGTCCTAGCAGAGCCTTTCTGGGCTGGTAGATTTGCCAGATGTCACTAGAAACAAATTTTGTTCATGGTCTCTACACCTAAGACCTTCGTGGTGGGAAGAATGGCAGAATTCCAATTTGTCTTGGTCAAACTCAAATGGACAGGATTCTCATCCCCATGCTTGTGCCCAGTGACATGTGGGATGAGATTGGAAAGCAGCTAATGGTTTGCCCCAAGCCTGGCATCAATTGGCTGCACTGGCGGTGGGGTAAGGCAATAGTGGAAGCACTTCAGATAAAGAAGTCCTTCGCGCTCCCTGATGCTTCCTCAGCCAGTTTCAGCAGGACTTGTCAGCCTGCTGCAGATTTTCAATCTGTAGGTCCACATTTCACAGCAGTTTCTGACTGCTGCAAAAAGTCGAACCTTGTCAATTTTCACAGCATCCCCAGGATATATTCTTGCGCAGAGTCCCTGTGGCAGCCACGTCTGCTCAGCAGCATTTGTTGCTGATGCCCTCTCTATTTGCAAATACTAAAACAGAGCAAGTTACGTTGTTCCCTGTGGAAGAATTCGATGGAAATATAATCCATCTTTCATATAGTTGTATTTTTTTTATATATTTAACCTTTTCTCTCTCAGTGTGTGTGTGTGTGTGTGTGTCAGTCAATTCCACAGTGGTCCTCATTTGCTATTTGTTTTCTTTGAATAATTCAGCATGCACAGGAGTTTCAGTTTCTGAATTGTTTGCAAATATGTTGTTTTCAAGTCATCACTTTAAAAAAAACACAACAATAACATGAAATCAATCGCCTATGCTTTTTTTATTATTGCCCTTCTTATGAGCTGGTGTGCTGAAGCAATAACTTATTTTCTTTAATTTCCTTAATTTAATTGTTATTTATTATTTCATTTATATTCTGCCTTTTCCCCTCTTGTGCAGGAACCCAAGGTGGCTTGCATGGTCCTCCTAATGCCCATTGTATCCTCACAACAACCCTGTGAGGTAGGTTAGGCACAGAGTTGGTGACTGGCCCAAAGTCACCCAATGAGCTTCATGGCTGAGTAGGGACTAAAACCTGGATCTCCCGAGTCCCAGTCCAACACTCTAACAACTACACCACACTGGCTCTCTTAATGAATGTCCAAGCACCAGGGTGATGACACAACTGGCAAACTGGGTTCCCTGGTGCAAATGTCCACTATTCACCCTTCATAACAAATTAGGGGACAGGGAGTGGCTTGATAAGTAAGGCAGAGCCAAACAGTCCTGCATCCTGCATTAGCCATGTCACTGTAAGCCATTCTTTGCACATCTGCACTCTAAAGGTAATCCCACAGAATAGGTCAGCCAGTGTCAATGCTCACATGGACCAGGTGAAGGCAACCTGGTGCCCTCCAGATGTTTTGGACTACAGCACCCATAGGCCCTGACCAGCTTGGCAAATGATCAGGAGTTTTGTCCAAAATATTTGAAGGGCCCCAGGTTGACATGTAGGGCCGGTTCACATGACACGGGAACCGGGGGGAGCAGAAGCCCCCCCCCCCGCAGACATCCCCATTGGATTGCGCTCTTGGTGCATGTTTCATATTTATATGTTAGCTGATTAGATCAGTTTTTGTATTAAGCGGTATATATGTACTATTAGTAAAAAAAAATAAAAGAAAAAAAAAGGAGAATGAAGCTGGGAAGTAGTAACATTATCATGCATGCCAATCACATGTCACAGAGTAACTAATCCTTACAATGCCCATGTGAATGAGTAGCTTTCATCCCACTACTCTCACATGTTGGGGCTTCCTAAGTGCTTCAACATCAGCTAAAGCCTGCATTGTACATTGCAGAAAGAAAAGGCAAGATATTTTATGAAATGGGGATAAGAGTCCCAATATGGTATTGTCCAACCCTCTTAAGTAAGTAGATACTACCACTTCTTAAAATCAAGTGCCACAACTGGGTTTTGTTTTTGTTTTTTTGCTCCATGATCGCTTTTACAAACTGCATAAAACATAGATGAGGAAGGATGCCGCAGGATTCCCCCCCCCCCCCAGGTCTTTCTTCAAGTCAGCATTTATGCAGCTATATCCCGATTGCCACATCCCTTGAGATTTCTCAAGGACGGAACTTCTATTTATCTCGTCTCAGTGTCCGACTGCAGCCTAATTAATTTTAACCAGGCAATCGAGATTAACCAGGTATTTTCTATCATTGAGAAAAGTGTGACTTTCCACCTTGCCACTATCTGCACTTGTGAATGCAAAAGGTGATGACATCCGATGATGATGATCACCTTATTATCTACAGGCCGATTTCTCTTGTAATAATTTTGCACAAGGAGAACTCTCTACAGATGTAATGGAGAGAGGATTGAACGGAGACCTGGATCAAAATCTCTGCTGAGCCATGGACCTCACTGGGCTAACCTTGGGCCAGTCACTGACTCTCAGCCTGACCTACCTCACAGGGTTGTTGTGATGATAAGAAGGGGGACCATGTTAGAGGACATCCTTGGAGGAAGTGCAGAATAATAAATTAATCTTTAATCAAACTAATTCACACGTATGCTATTTATTTATTTATTTATTATATTTATACCTGCCTTTTTTCCTGCAAGGATCCCAACGCGGCTTACATGGTCCTCCTCCTCTCCACTTTATCCTCACAAAAACCCTGTGAGGTAGGTCAGGCTGAGAGTCAGTGACTGGCCCAAAGTCACCCAGGGAGCTTCGTGGCTGAGTGGGGACTAGAACCCGGATCTCCCGAGTCCCAGTCCAACACTCTCACCACTACGCCGCACACTGGCTCTCACACTGGCTATGCAAGGCCTCGCTATGTGGAGGTCTCCCCAATGCCGCAGAGGAAAGCTACACTGCCATTGCTGTTCCACCTGTTGTGCTCCATAGGTAGTGAGGCCAAAAGCAGGGACTTGTCAGGGGATATCTTGGACCCTCATTACCCCAACAAGGTCCCAGAAAGACAAGAAAAGTACACTATCCCCGGACCCACAAGGCAGGCAACTGGGAAATCCACCCCCCACCTTCTGCCCTGCTTGGTGCAGTTTGGCAGGCTTAGGAAGTGGTGGTTTCTCTTCCAGGGATACTTTCCACCACTACTATCCCATAGGATATTTGAGTACAAGAGCTGAGGAACAAACAGAATTCCCCAGTTCAGTGTTCTCCAACCTTGGGTCCCCAGATGTTTTTGGCCTACAACTCCCAGCATGCCCCAGCCAGCATAGCTGGGAGTTGTAGGCCAAAAACATCTGGGGACCCAAGGTTGGAGAACACTGCCCCAGTTGCTAAGCTGTACCTTTGCAGACTGCATTGGGGGATTCAATGTTAGAATGCCAAGAGAGAGAGAAAGAACCTGTGCATTTGCAAAATTGCCATGTGATGGAAAGGATCCCAGATGGGGGAGGCTGGCCTGGTGATTCCTATGTCCATGTGGCTCCTTATCCACTGCAGCTTTTATTCTGAGCTTTATAGTAGGAGCTATCCATGGTGCTCCATGGTGGTGA
This sequence comes from Shinisaurus crocodilurus, assembly GCA_021292165.1. Taxonomy (NCBI): domain Eukaryota; kingdom Metazoa; phylum Chordata; class Lepidosauria; order Squamata; family Shinisauridae; genus Shinisaurus; species Shinisaurus crocodilurus. The sequence goes on from CM037876.1 coordinate 29,635,745, forward strand.
ACCTATGTTTGGGATGGAGATCAGCACCATGAATAGCTCCATTACATCTCCAAATAAATGCTGCGATGGATAAGAAGCCCCACTGACATAGGAGTCACCAGCCTCCCCTGGTCCCAGACATACTATTTTGGGCTGGACAGATCTATTACTCTCAGTTTTTTTGAGGTCAAGTTCATAATCTGTCCAGTTTCTCCATGAGCTTGCAATTAAAAAAAAAAATCTGTCCAGAAATGTATATACATTTTCCGTAATGTGTGCATTCATATATGAATATCTCTGTGCATTTTTAAACATTTGCATTTTTTAAATGCATGCACCGATTGACTGAAGTTTGTTGGGGCACATTTTGGAAATGTACACCTTTTTTTTGGTTCATTTTTCACATGTGCACATGCTGTGCAAGGTTTCTCCTTTTTTTTTTTTTTTGCGGAACACATCACAAGCTCAAAAATGTACAGATTTCCAGCCACAAATTGCATTCAGGTTAATGGAGCTAATTTTTCACCCATCCCTAAGTACTATTGTTGCACATAAAGTAGTTAGTGTATTATATTTTGGAGCATTCAAACGTTCCTCCATTTGAAATGGAGCTTGCTGCAGCATCTGCTTTTTTTTTTTTTTTGTAGCTCCAAAAAGATGGTTAAAGTGTCTTAAATGGGGAAAGAAACCCATCCAAGTACTTTTCAAATAATGTCCTTGCTTCTCATCCTCTCTTTCTACACTAAGAGTCTCTGTGTCTGGCTTTGCCATTGATCTACTGCCTCGTCATCACAGTTAATCAAGCCAGTTGGCCACTTCATGCCTGTAATAAAATGGCTTATTATTTTAAGTGGTTATAGGCATGTGCCTATAAAGTGCTGTATAAGGGCAGATCAAAACCCTGCTGGAGATAAGGGAGCTATTATCATCTGCAGGTCTATGATCAGTATGTAAGAGTGAATAACTTTATTACAATATGATGAGGACCCTCTGTACACCTATTTTTGATGTTCCCCTGATGTCCAGATGGCTAGCAAGGCCCCAGGGAGAAGTAACAACGAAAGAGACATTCAGCTTGACCCTGTGTTCCCTCAGGAGAATGTCAGAGATTGTTGTTATAATTTGGTTTTGTCAATTTTTAAAATACATCCTGTTACTGTTTTCATTGCTTTTTATAGGGATGGAGGAGAAATTCATCCAGTACCTAATTTTGCATGTTTAAGCCAATATGCACACTGAAATGCAATTATCTTTCAAAAATCTCCATTGCACATTATGGAAATAATTGAAGCCACTGCAGGCCATATGGGGAAAACTCTGTGAGCTGGATTAGGCCCACGGGCTGGAGGTTCCCCATCCCTGATGTACTTGAGCAGAGGATTGGATTAGATGACCTCCAAGATCCCTGTCGACTCTAAAAGGCATGAAATGGGAGAAATTCACTTATCCCTCATTATGGGAAAGCAACTAAATAGATGCCAGGAGCCCCGCCGGCCGCTGCAAGCAGAATTTTATGCCTCCAAATTATTACTGCTGTGTAGTACGTTCCCATGCTGCCCACCCTCCAAACCCACCCCCACAGTTTTCAATCAGTATTGTGTTTACTTTTGTTACATTTCACCTACAAGAGGCTTTTAACCTGACTGCTTTCCATGCCTCCTGCTGGGCCCTCATCTCATACTGACCCTCTGAAATCAATGATGTGAGTGGGAGGTGAATGAAAATATTCAGTAGCAGTCACGTAGTTCACTGTTGTGTGTGTGTGTGTGTGTGTGTGTGTGTGAGAGAGAGAGAGAGAGAGAGAGAGAGAGAGAGATGTATAGGTGTGTGTGTGTGCAATTTAGTCTAAATGTGCACTTGTGGATCTTACTCTGTCATGCAAATGTTCCAGCAAAGCCAATGGAAGGTTAGCTGAATAAACACCATGATCTTGTTTTTTGCACGTAGGAGTCTGTGAGCACAGCACTGCCAACCTGCATTGCCTTGCGCTCAAGTGATTGCATGCTTGTTCAGGGCCTTGCTAACATCTAGAAATCATGGTTTATTGTGTGCTTCGTTCTTCATGAGATTTCAGTAGATAAATAGCACATGCTCAAGTGCATAAATGCAAATTACTGTGAAGTTTAAACACAAACCCTTCCCCCTCCCCCCTTTGACTGCTTATCATGACTAGGATATTAGCACAAGCTGTCTCTGCCAAGACCTGTACTATACGCTTTGGAAGGCAGGAACTTGAACGGAGGTCTTTCCGAGCCTTGCTACCTGTGAATTAACTGGAGATGCCAAGAGTGAACTTGGGAGGGCATTTTCTCAGTCACTGGATTGCTGATTCATCTGCTATTTGTTCAGCCCTGTTGCCCTGGTTTCTACAGAAAATACGTAGAATTGGGGTCCCGGCGCACAAGCCAGAAGTGACACGACGGGACCGGCGCCGAGAGGCAAGGCGGGGTGGGGCGGGGAAGCCCCCCCCCCCCAGGTTTGTGGACAGGCAGACAATACCTCACCCTGAATCCTTGGAGAGCTGCTGTCACTTGGAGCAAACGGTACAGGGCTGGGCTGGCTCACATAAGGCAGATTCATATGCAGGTATCTTCATTAGAGATGCTTCTGAATTTCTTCCCCGATGTTGGGCGTCCTGAATTATCTGGTCTTCTTTCCAAAGTGGAACTGATGCATTAGGAACCCTCCATGTTCTATTTCCAGATTTTCTACCAGCGCTGCTGCAGATTTCAGTACCTTTGTTTCAGTCGTGTGTTTTCCCCAATCTACATTACCAATTCACAATTGTCAATTGATAAAAACACGGCCCAAGCCCCAACCACCAACAAGCAATCTCGAGATGATTGTATGCTTCATTGCAACACGATTCCTTTGGTATAAGCAGCTTTAATAGTGGGAATGTGCACTTGAAGCAATTGTACAGATGGCAGCGGTATCAAGATTCTTTTTGTGTTGTGCCTTACCAGTGGGCAGAAGCACAGGTGTGTATCACTGAAACCGAGGACTGCCGTGCCCCACACAAATATGCCTGGCTGCTAAGATCCTCTTCAGAGGTCCATCTTCAGGTGCCACAGTCTTCAGAGATGAGGTGAGAGGCATCTGAGGATGTGGCCTTCTCCTTTTTAATGCCCCAACTCTGGAACACTCCCTGGAGAGGCTCACTGGGCACCAAGCCTGATATCTTTTTGTCACCAGGTAAACACTGTTTAATTTGCCCAAGCTGTTGAGGTGCTGAGTTTTTAATGTTGTCTGGGGTTTTTTTTCTTGCTGCTCCTTCTGTACTTTGCTTTTTGATGCTTTTGTGTATTCCGTCTTGCTAGCTGCTCCGAGAAGTTATGACCTGAAAAGCAGGACAAAACTTCCTCAAATAAAAAAATAACAGAGAGAAAGGGGGGGGGGGAGAGAATTTTGATGCACTAATATGTAAGGTTATTTCAAGATTGCTTTTGTGCATTGTTTTATCTATGTGTAGATGTGCATCGATAACATAGGGTGGGTGGGTGGGTAAAGATACAAATGAAACAAACTGTGCATGCTCCAGAACCAGAAGTAATTTTTAGAAAGTCTCCTAGCTGGAATTCAGGAAGAATGGAAAGGGCAGAGCAGAGCAGAGGAACAATACAAGAATAAAATGGCACATCTCATCCTTAATCTTGATGCAGTAGCTTTGGCACATGGACAGAGCTCTTATGTTCCCATGGAGTTCTGTACAAGCAGAGGCTGCCCCCATTAATTTTTCAATGTTGCTAGAGTGCTTACATATCCACAAGGAAGCGTTGTCTTGCAGTTGAAGCAAATGAGAACAGATCCTGCTCAAGCAGGGCTCCAGAATAACCTAGAGAAAAGAGACACTATCCTTTGTTTCCTCCCTTAAACCATTTTGGCAGGCAACCTTTCAGTGAAGGGTCTAGGTTCTGACAGGATGCAAAGCTGCACACTGTATTTATAAATATGAGTGAACTTGTAGGTTGAAATATTTAAAGAAAAAGAGTTGTGAAGTTCAATAGAATCCACAGTGTTTTGATAGCAACAGTGTTTTAGGGTTTCCGAAGAAATTCATAGTGGGTCCTTAGTTAACTCTCTCCTGCTTCACTCCAACATGGCATGTCTTGTAACCTTGTATGCCGCACACACTTGTCTGAATATGGATTTAAAATAAATCTGGCTTTTCTACAGAGTGAATATTTTCTATCACTGATGATGCTGAGCTTCAACAATCAAATGTAGCATGCAGACTGCAGTGAAATGTAGAGCACTGCAGAGCTCTGAGATCCTGCATGATGCGTAAAGAACTCATGACTGCCGTCTCCCAAAGCAGTTACTTTATTCCCAACTCAAGGATGGAAAGCAGAATATCGGTGGTCAGTATAAGAGGTTTAAAGATGTTCATAAGGCTAATCTAAAAAAATGCAATATAAACACCGAAAACTGGGAAGCTCTGGCCCATGAACGATCTAAATGGAGGTTGGCCTTTCACAAAGGTTCTATGGACTTTGAAGAAGCCTGAGTGCAAGGTGAAAGGGAGAAATGTGCTAAGCGAAAAGCACGTCAAATGAATCTTTTACAGGACCATCTTCCATCTGGTAACCTGTGTCCTCACTATGGGAAGCTGTGTGGATCTAGAATTGGCCTCCACAGTCACTTACAGACCCATCGCTAGAGTCTACACAATATTCTTTAAAATTTCCTCCTTTTAAAAGCTCCTTTTTGTACATTTTGATCCTGGAAGACAATCTTAATCGGTCACGAGTGATCGCCTGATGATGATGATGATGATGATGATGATGATGATGATGATGAGCTTGGCAACAACCTCTTCAGAACTTTGAGTGCCACTTTTTTGTAGAAAGGCAGAGTATAAATAAAATAAATAAATCAACCACTGGTCATAAAGAGCAATGGATAATCTGTCTATTTCCGGTACAGTACTCATCACTTTTGCATGTTTGTTATCATAATTCCATTCCATTTGCATGTTAATCTGTGTGAAATGGGTATTTAAATGAGAATTTGGATGTATTTCAACTGCCAAGAACTGCATCCATCAAACATTTGGAGCAGTGAAAAATCTATTCAATATTAAGTTCCAATCTGTAGATTCAGGAAAGACTGGTGACTCCTATTTGGGTGGGGCTCCTTTTCCATTGCAGGTTTTGCAGATGTTATTTGGAGCTTCATAGGAGCTCTCCGTGGTTCTGAACGTCATCCCCAAAATAGGTTCACCACCATGGAGCACCATGCATAGCTCCTATGAAGCTCCAAATAAAACCTGCAAAACCCGTAATGGAAAAGGAGCATCGCCAAAATAGGAGTCCCCAGCCTCCCCTGAGTAGATTATTCCAAAGGAGCCAATCAGGATATTTCATACAGGAACTTGCAAGCATCCCCAATTACAAATACTTGCAGCGGCCCTCCCCAGCAGGAAAGAACTGTGCCGGCTGCTGCTCCAAGGTAGGAAGACCAACCTCGGAGCCAGTGGTGTGTGGGTGTTCGGGGGGGCAGGGAAGGGAGGAGTAGGGTTCCGCCAGCATATGATGTATCCTAGCAGCACCTCAGCCTCCCCTCCTCACAAGCTGAGGCAAAAGACTTAGACAGCCGAAATCAGGCATCTAAGTCTTTTGCAGGGTGGGAGGAGCACAGAGGCGACCTTCACTTCCACAGTCCTTGTCCTTCCACCCTCCATTGGATGCCCACAATCCTCCAAGTCCGGAGGGTTATGGGCAGCCACATTGGATTGTGCTGTGAAATAATTTAAAAGCAGCAGCAATAATTTAAAATGATTTTAAAAAAAGGAAGCAGCTAAAACATGGGAAAGGATAATTTTAAAATGTATCCTTAAACATATCATTAAAAATAAAACAAAACAGGCAGCAGTTAAACAACCGGGAGAATAAAAAAATCTTCACCTGGCGCCAAAAAGGGAACAAGGTAGGTGCCAGGAGGACCCCTATAGGAAGAGTATTCCACAATGTGGGGGCTACAACAGAAAAGGCCCACTCACGAGTAGCCACCTACTGAACTGTCAGTATGTGAGAGCACCTGGAGAAGGGCTTCAGAAAGGGATCCGTGCGGAGCTCGATTGGGGGGTGGAAGTCCGGCAAACTCGCCGGGCTTGACCCCCCCCCCCTGAGCTCCGCTCACCCTACCTTTTCCCTGGCTCGACTCGCATTCTCATGAGCCAATCCGGGGAAAGTGACTTCCAGTTTCCGGCGCTATGTTGTTTACATAGAAAATGGAGTAAAATACGTTAAAAATGGCCGGAACTAGCATAATTTGCACAAATCATGGCCATTTTAAACATATTTTATGCTATTTTCTATGTAAACAACATAGAACCAGTGACTTGGAAGTCTGGCAAGTGCCTCAGCTGGCACTCGCACTCAGCTCGGCTCACGCCCACCCCTAGCTTCAGGTGATGATTTCAGGAAAAGGGCAGGAACATTTGGCAAGAGGTGGTCTTTCAGATACTGTGGCCCCAAGCTATGAAAGACTTTATAGGTTAACACCAACTTCTTGAATTGGACCTGAAAATGAATTGGGAGCTAGTGAATATGGTACAACAACAATACTCGCATAATATGGTTATAGTGGCCAGTTCCAGTGAATGCCATATTTTGCTGAAAGTGAAGTTTCTGGACTGTCTTCAAGGGCAGCCCCACATACAACCCATTGTAGTAATCTAACCACACTTCCATGCAAATCAATCATCAACTTTATTGAAAACATAGCTTGAACAGCAAGCCAATAAACCCATAAGAACAAATACTTAACTATAGAATGAAGATGAATGAAAGGAAGATTGAAGCAGGTTGAGATAAAACCAATGGTATGGATGAGATGAAAAGACAATGTAGGGCCATACCTCCAGGCTGCATCTCAGCACAGCAGCAGGGGACTAGGCCAGAGAGTAGTAGCTTTATTTCTACTGAAGAAGATCTAGCCTTAACAGAATTAGAAATTCTTCCGAAGAACAACCAATCAATGCATGATACCAGATAGTAAGGCCTGATCCGTTACTAATTGATCTATACAGGAAGTGGTTCTAAATGCAAAGACAAGGGAGAATATAACAAATAATACAATACCCAGTTGGGGGTAGAAGAGTGTAACTAATGCATCTTTCCCTAAGCGTTCCTGGAAGGCCAGTTCTTCCAACAACAAGAGCAAAATAACCCAAAGAAAATGAACACCATCCTTTGATTCCTCCTTTAAACCATTTTGATAGTCAACCTTTTGGTGCTGGTCTATCAAGTTCTGACAGGATGCAAAGCAGTTTCATTTGTAATTCTGATGGAACTTGTAAGTGGGAACATTTTAAAGAAATAGACTCATGGAGCTAATAAAACTCAGAGTGTTTTGATAGCAACAATGTTCTCGGGTTTCTAAGGAAATTCATAATGGGTCAAGAGTTAAGTTTCTTCTGCTTCAGTCAAATCTGGCAAGTCTTCTAGTCTTGCATGCTGTTCACATTTGCCTGAATACTGATTGGTTTTCTATAGAGTGAATGTTTTCTATAACTTGTGACCTTGAAGAATCAAATGTAGCATGCAGACTACAGTGAAATGTGCGGAAAAGATGACAGAAATTGAAACGCACCATAAATCTACACTACTGAAGTTTACTTTGGGAGTTAAGGGCTTTGCATTATGCAAAACATATAATTGTATACTCTATCCTGCAAACTGCAAATGATAAATTACATTATAAAAGCTCTGGTACATTTAAATATGGAATGCACTTTGAATAGAAACATCAGTTAAATTACATCACTTTACATGACAGCCACAGCTGTAAAATCAGATCCACATATTATTTTGTCATCATCTTCCAAATAGTTAAGTTCCCTCATTTGGTTAAAGTCAGCATTTAAATGATCCTTGGGTTAAATAGGTACCAAACTGGGCCCAGTACTGGGGCAGAAGAGTTCTGTTTTTTGCCTGCCATTTTGAATTCATACCATGGCACTAGTAGGCTGCAGTGCAGTGTGGTTCCACACTGGAGGGAAGAGGGAAGAGGAAAATAGAGTGAAGGTTCAATCCAGAGCAGTGGCTAAGTGGTTATTATGAGTGATGGGAATATTTTTTATGGCACTGAGAGTTGGGGAGAGGGTGACAAGATTTCTAGGCAGCTAAAAGACATGTTCCTCTTTTATATATACTTTCATAGACCCAGTTCATACAGCTGGTAATTACCTCCAGGACTGTGTGGGACTGAATGGGTACATCACCGAGCCAAGATCACATGGAGGTGCTGACTGTATGAACTGGTGCCTTCATATGTGGGCAGCACACATAGCTCTGTGATCAAAAAAGGATCACCATGATTGCTCTCAGCACAGCAGTCACCTGTACAGAGCAGTGGTTCATACATACAACTGGGTCTCCACATGATGCTATCTGGGCCATAAGCCCCATACACTCCTGAAGTGTATTGGGGCTTATTCCGCATGGGAACTACTTGTTGAATGAGCCTGGAATTCAAGGGTTGTTGAACCTCTTTCAGCCTGAGGGTGGAATTCCATTTTGGAGATATTCTCAGGGGGCGGGGCCACATTCCAGTGGTGGGTCGGGCCGAAGACAAAAGGGGTGGGTCCCAAATACAAAAAATGACAGCATACTGTAGCTTAAAGCTCTTACTGCCAGTAATGAAGCCTTAGGAGAAGCATTTCAAAATTTTAGAATTGCACAAGAGGGGGAGGAGTGTGCAAAAGCCCAGACACCACCATCGGTGGTTGGTGGGAAAGGAGTGGAGCCAGGGGAAAGGGTCATCTGGGGAACCCCGGAGGGCCATATTCAGACCGCAGGAGGGCAGGATTTGGCCCCCAGGCCTGAGGTTCTGCACCCCTCCTCTAATTAATGTCGCAGTCTAGCATTACCCTTCACTATCCTGCACAGGATGTAATGGCAAGGTTTTGGAATTAGATGTATTGGTCCCCTAAAATTGGATGATCAGAAGATATTACAGCAGTATTGTCTGAATTCCATCCACACACACTCTACACTGCTGACATGAGTAGAGATTTCCACCAGTTGTTAAATTTCTAGATGAGCTGTCAGTTGTAGCTTACAAATCAGTTCTTACAAAGCTCCACTTGACAAGACCTGACTACGCTGCTCCCGAGTCCCGACACCCGGCTACATCTTCACCATTCATCTGGCAGCCTCCGGGTTTGTTGGGGGGGGGGTTACACCATGGCATCAGCCACTACTTATCTGCTTTTTCACACCATGTTACACCACATTAGTAGACGAGAGTTTATCATTCAGCTCAGTTAATCAGTTCAGTGGAGACAGGTATTTGTTTATCACAACCCTGCTTATTTACGGAGGTATTTGCATTTTTAATATCTGATTTTTGTAGTGTAGAACATTAAGCTGCAGCCACCGTGAAAGCACTTACCTCTCTGGAAATAGGAATTCACACTGTGTAATAATCCTTTTAGAGAAACAACAGTATTTAAGACACTTGCTAGAGCGTGGCTTATTTGCTTCTGTCATATACGATTTAAGGACGTAAAGGAAGAATGAGAAGCACTGTGTTATCCTTTCCCTCAGTGTTCATAGAGTACTTCTTTTCCTCTCAGCCTGCTTGGGTTGTTTCTCAGACAACAGGGAGCCACCATCAGCTCCACGTAAACTGGAGTAACTCCTTTGTTGTCAAAGAGGAGCTACACCAATCTCCACCAGCACAGGATCCAGCCTTATAGCATGACTGTAGTTGAGGAATATTATTTTGCCTTTCAGCGATCTCCTTTCCATTTATGTAGCTCCAACCTGTGTGCACAAAAGGATGTACTGTTGTGATTATAAAGGGCTAGCAGATCTCAATAGCAGAGCTATGTTGACTCTATTATTATTATTTTTCTTTGTGTAAACTAGCAATTTCAGTGATCAAAACCCAATCAGGGATCACGCAGTGAACAGGATGACATTCCAATACATTGAAGACCATAACATTTAGGTACATGTTCGTGTCACTCAGGGAAAGTGAGGGCAATGTAAATAACTACCGGTAAGTGAATACTTTCACATTAAATAGACCATCAGATTTAAGTACATGTTGGTGTCACTAAGAGAAAGTGAGGGCAATGCAAATAAATACGTGAACACTTTCGCATTAAATAGACCATCAGATTTAAGTACATGTTGATGTCACTATGGGAAAGTGGGGGCAATGTAAATGAGTAAGTGAACACTTTCACATTGAACAGGACAGAAAAGGGAAGCTGCTAATAGCATTTCGAAAAATGCTCACAAAAATGGTAATTTCTGTTTCCCTCTATTGTCTGAGCGTGGAAAGCAAAGCAGGGTCAAGCCTGGTGATTACTTGGATGGGAGACCCCTCCTCTAGTTTCCTGCATTGAGCAGGGGGTTGGACCTTGTAGGCTCCTTCCAACTCTATGATCTATGAAATCTATGAAAACATTTTTTAAAAAAAAAATCTACTTGGCCTAGCATCTGTTTAGCATTTGTAAAGATGTAACCTTTCAATCCGTTCAATTGCTAAGCAGTTCAACTAAAGCTAAAGAAAGGATGTCCATCACATTCTTCCTCTGCTGAGCTTTCAGAACCCTCTAGTTGTCAACTATTAGAAACCAGATGATAGACTATATGGGCTTCGTTCTGATCCAGCAAGGGAATTCATTTGTTTTATAGAGCTGCTGTCATGGGGACATTGGCTTCCCACAGTTGCCACTTACCTCAGGTTTCATAATTAGTAAAATACACAATGCAATCTTGTGTTGGGCCAACTAGGATGGATGAATCTCAAGTTCTTTCCATCTCATATATGAAGAAAATTACAGATGTGTGTGTGTGTGTGTGTGTGTGTGTATTCTCACCCATCCCCAGCCCAGCCAACTTCAGGAAAATTTTGGCCATGTGATAATATCCATAGGAAAAAGGATAATAACTGGGACTTTAAAACTTAGAGGTTAATATGAAAGGTAAGAAGACATAATTTATTTTATTTTTAAACTACTTTATTTGAAGATTTTTCAAGATATTAACCAACATTTCATTAACCACTCATTTCAAACATAATCACCAATTTCATTTACATAATTTTTCAGAGTTCCCAGAGATCAAATACATGGATAGTATAACACAAATATATTACATTGCCTTCCTCAATATCTTATAAACTCGGTTTCCTTTTTTCTTTTCTTTTTAAGTTTCTCAGTGTCAATATCACAATATAAAATAGGAATGAGTCGAACTCACACCCTCTTTAGGGTCAATAGTTACTAAGAACAGGAAACATTTTTTCAACAACTTATCTTTGGAATTAAGGTGCAAAGGGGCCCTAATTTACATATAATTTGTTCACTATAGGCAATAATTGAATACACAAACACACACACACACACACACACACATCAAGGATCAGGAGAGGAGGACTACTCTACATGCTATGTTAAATATATACCCAATCTGGAGCCCAATCTGAAATGGAACCAACATGTGTAGGTAGGGCAGGTGTAAACCTTCCCACCCATCATTTCTTTTCCTAAATCCACCCCTTGCATGGGGATTTTTAAAAAGAAAAATATCCATGGACACCAATGGACGATTTTTCTCTTCTTTTTTTTTAGCCACTGTGCATGGGGGGGGGGGAGAATTTGGAGAAGGAAGTGGCTGTAGGTGAAGGTTTAGACTTCCCCTTCCCATGCACAGCACTCCCAATCCAGAAGTTAAACAGAGGCTCATCTGCACACAATGACTGGATTCACCCAACATGATACGCCATGGAGGCTGATAAGCCTTGTTTGTTTCACAGTGGCTTGTCGTGTGTTGTCTGAACCCGGCCAGAGCAGCTTAACAAACCATGCTGTTGGGTTCAGACAAGACGACAAACCACTCTGAAACAAACATGGCTTCTAAGCCACCATGACTTATTGTGTTGTGTGAACCCAATCTATGGCTGTAATGTAGTGTGTAATTTAACGCACACTACGTTAAAGAGATGATTTGAGCAGTGTGGTTATAAAGCAGGGGTGAGGAACTTTGGAGACTTGGAGGGCTGCACTGGACACACACACCCAGAACCCTCTAGGGCAGAATTCTCCAACTTTGGGTCCCCCAATGTTTTTGGCCTACAACTCCCAGCATGCCCCAGCCAGCTATGCTGGCTGGGGCATGCTGGGAGTTGTAGGCCAAAAACATCCGGGGACCCAAGGTTGGAGAACACTGCTCTAGGGACTGCACTCCTTCCACGCTGCAGTAGTGTGCTGCGTCACTGCATTCCCAGTGATTCTGCCTTCTTTCCCAGCATAATTGTGCTCCCCGCAGCCTGCCAAACAGCTAATTTGGGTGGGGGGCAGGGCGGGGGGTGCAATTCTACAGAGAAACAGGCAATTGGAGGTGCTGTTTGACAGGCTGAGGGGGGGAGTGCAGTTCACTGGCAATCTGGCAGTGCAGCCATGGTGGGGGCCATTCTGCAAAGACGGGGGCACCCAGTAGGGGCTGCGGGATTCTCCCTGCGGGGCTGCGTGTAGCCCACGGGCTGTCTGTCGCCCTGTTTTAAAGGGTGACAGACAATGGACGAGGGTGAAGTAAACAGCACTCTCCATACTGCATATACTAAGCCTTCCCAGCAATAGAAAATTCGCTGTATTTTCTCAGGCGGCCCTCACAAATCAAATGCTATTAGGCAGAAAGCATCCAGAATTCATGGCCCTGTTTTGTTTAGTCTGGGGGTGGGGTGGGGAGATATAGAAATGAGACACCGGCTTTCAGATTCTGGAGGTCCCACATGGCAGTCGTTTCTCAACTTGCTGGCCTATTAGTTACAATAGTTCAACAAGGGGAGGCCAGTCAGTGCCCAGGGCAATGTTCGAAGGTGCTGACTCAGTGATGCAAAGTGGCAATGGAACGTCAAAGCAGCGCGAGGTATATAGTCTCTCATATCCCTTCGTTAGGCAATCAGGAGAGATGTGTGTGGCGACAGTCACTGGATGCGCTTCCGGGGTGGGAGAGGGATAGATGGAGGCCACCCACACTCTAATCATGTCCTGCCATAATTGCACAAAAGGGAGTTTCCTTGGTGTTCATTGCATCTATTTCTTGTCCCACCTCCCCTTCCCCTGCCGCTGCCTCTTTTTTTTGGGGGGGGGGCTGAGCAATATGATTTAGCACCAGTGTCTGCTGAGTAAAAAGAGGAGGGGGGGAACTGATTAATGTGCAGCAGCTGATCTTATAGCACATACACTCGTGAAAGTGATGGAGTGCCCTCACATAATTGGATCAGAAATGGAATAAAATAATGAAAAATTTAACACGGTCTTTGTCTTTCTGTGTTACAGTGGGGGGGGGGCAGTGGAGAGGTTGGGGGAAGCCTGGGACAATTTAGGGGCATTTTATATTCTCTGCTAGTAAAAAAAAATTGTTTAACACAGGCCCCATGATTAAAAGGGATATAGTATCCTTCTGTGACACAAAAAAAAAGGGGCGGTGGAGGGGGGGGTTACAGGAGAAAGAATAATACATTGGGAACATTGACAAGATGCCATTTGTTATCTGCTTCCACATGTCAGGTTGTGTCGTTACAGTGAAATATTTTTGCTCTTGATGTATGCAGCACAAAGCAGGTTCAATATTTGGCACCTCTTTTTTTTTCTTTTCGGTAAAAGAAAACAGCTTTTAATCTGAGGAGCACAGTCACCAGCAGGAAAATGAGGTCATTTGGGGACTCTCGTTTGAAAAGCTCTCTGCAAACCTCCCTATGCAACCTGTTTCTAAATGGATCTCTTTATCATGGCTTGCTGCTCCTTTTCGCCACCCAAAAGTTCTCCCCCCCCCCCATTCTCATGTCAAGATCAGCAGCCTGAACAGAAGAATTTATTGGAACTAGGAGGAGCGGGAGGGAGCAATATTTTTTGAGTGTTCATTGCAGTCATGAAAAGTACGAAGTATTATCTCCCACCCTGTCATCAGTTCATTGAAACCACACATTTGGAGAACTGAAATGAATTATGAAGAAGAATTGATGACAACATATTAAATGAAACAAGAGATCTCTGTGGGTGGAGAGAGAAATGTTTGTCAAGTGGGCGTGCAATTCTTGAGAAATGGCTAATTAGTGCGGTGAAATACATCTCCGAAAACCTCGTTCCTTCTAATATAGGTTTCTAAATATTTGGACCTTTGTTTTGTTTTTAAAGTTAAATGTTTGGGGATAAAATGTTTCCTGTTAACTCTTGCATTCCAGGCCCACTCCCACCCCTCGACCCTGGCTCATTGCCTCCCCCTGGAAACACCTCATCATCAAGAGGCGCTGATGCCCACACCTTAGGGCCAAAGCAGACATTACAGCAGGGCAAGGAGAATTAGAGCCCCCTACACCCCATGGTAGAGTTCTGGCTGGCATCAGGGGCCGTGCGCTTATGCTAGAGTAAACAAAAGCAAAAGACTTAGCTGCTTCCTACATCTTTAGTGTAATGTCTGCTTTCACCCTTAGGGTGCAATCCAATGAGGCTGCCCATAACTCAGTGGAGGCTGGTGACTCCTATTTCGGTGGGGCTCCTAATCCATTGCAGGGAGGGTTCATAGGAGCTATCCATGGTGCTCCAGGGTGGCTGAACCTATTTTGGGGTGGAGTTCAGCACCATGGATAGCTCCTATAAAGCTCCAAATAAAGCCAATAATGGATTATGGAAATCGGAGTCACTGGCCTCCCCTGCCGTGACCCTCTGAACTCAGAGGATTATGGGCATCCTATGCATGGCAGGAGGATCACAGAGGTGAAGGTCGCCTCCACAATTATCCCACCATGAAAAACACTTAGATGGCCTCAGAGTGCAAGGAAAGGAGGCTGAAGTGCCACCAGGGTACTGCGTATGTTGGCACTATCCCCTCCCCGCCCCCAAAACACCACCGATGAGGTCACTCTTGAGACCTTGGAGTCACATCCAGCATGGTTCTTTCTGTGCCAGGTGCAAGGGTTTCCACCTGGTCAGACCTGGGACGCCAAAACATCCTATGGTCCTCTAGACTCTGTCTAGTGGCCATCGCATTGCATTGCCCGATAGGCTTTTTCACAGGCAAATGAATGGAAGATAGGTCTACCAATGGCTGTTAGCTAGAAGAGCTAAGTGCAACCTTCATATTCACATGCAATATACCTCTCATTCAAATAACAGGATTATGTAATAGGGGATAGCTCCATCTTGCTTTACTTATCAGTTCCCAGGTGTAACAGGCCGCCACCCACTCCTAGAGATAGGGCTTGTTCGCATGACACGGGAACCAGTGGGGGAACAGAAGTCCCCCGCGGTTCCCATGTCAGTGTGAATGCCAACCAGGGGTGCCCCCGCGGGACAGCCGCGTGTGGGACGCATGCAAAGTGACCATGGGCGGTAGAGGGGTAAGCCCCTACCGCGCGTGGCCACCGTGCCGTGCGAACAGCGGGCGGCCATCCCGCAGGGTCCGCCCAAAGGCGGCAGCCCAGAGTGGCCGGGGCTGCCGCCGCTCCAGCCTGTAGGGGCAAATACCCCCTCTGGGCATCCCGGGGCCCTGCCCCCTAGCGCCGGGAGGCCCGCACTGCGGTGCGGGGACTGCGGGGTCCACCCACGCATGTGGGGCACAGGTCATCTGCAGCACCCCGCCAGACCCCTGCGGACGGCCCTGTGGTGCCTCCCCCGCCCGCAGCCTGGGTCGTGCGAACCTGGCCCATAGAGTGCTGGCTGGACTTGATAAACCAGGGTGGGGAACCTGAGGGCCAAATTCAATCTCAGACAAGTTCTCAGGGGCTGCATTCTAATGATGGGCAGGGTCAAAGGCATGAACAGTGGGGCCAAAATACGAATGCCAGCATATTCCGCTTAAAGCCTGTGTGGCGTAGTGGTGAGAGTGTTGGACTCGGGACTCGGGAGATCTGGGATTCTAGTCCCCGCTCGGCCATGAAACACCCTGGGTGACTTTGGGCCACTCACTGACTCTCAGCCTGCCTAACCTACCTCACAGGGGTGTTGTGAGGATAAAATGGAGAGGAGGAGGATTATGTAAGCTGCCTTAGGTTCCTTTCAGAAAAAAAGGCGGGGTATAAATATAATAAATAAATAAATATTGCCAGTAACTAGAAGAGGCATTTCAACCTTTTCAAATGGGGGGAAACTGTACAATATCCAAACAAAAGGTGGGGAAGAGGGAAAGATGGTGAGGCCAGGGAAAGGTGCCACATCCATTTGGGAACCCCAAGAGGGCCAGATTTGTCCCACAGGCCTGAGATTCCCCACCCTTGAGAGAGACCTTTGATTTAATCCAGCACAAGCAGTTGTGAATATTCTGCAGTCAGAAAGTGTTGTAGACTAAGTCTTAAATGGGTAGAGATTTTATTATTTGTTACATTGTTAAGTGGTGATAATAACCAAATCTTGATCGAATCAAATTGATATTTGATTTTCATGGAAGTCTGAGGGGATCTTGTAGACCAACACCCTTCTCAGTACAGCAAATGCCGAGCTAGAACATTCCCAGTAAACCTCTGCTGAGATAGGACATCCCCAGACAATGTCCAGTGAAGGAGAGCCCACCATCCGTCTATGTATTTGGTTCCATTGTCAAATTGCTTTTACTGCCAAAGCTTTCTCCCACAATTCTATCCTAATCTACCTTCCTGTAATTTCAACCTGTTAGATTAGATTTATTCCTGCCCTTTCAGGCAGCACGCTCTTCCCTTCTCCAGGCTAAATATACCCAGGTCCTTCAGCTTTCATCACAGGACTTGTTTTCCATACCACTGACCATCTTCACTGCCGGTCTTTGAATCTGTTCCACTTTGTCTATATCCTTCTTAAAGTGAGGCATCTAAAATTGGACACACTTCAGAAGAAACTGAGCCATGCTTTGGGTGAGAAGAAGCTCAAACAGGCCTCTGATGAAATCTGAGAATAGTTTGATCTTCCCATATCACCTAAGGGCAAGTTATAGAATGGCTATGTCTATCACTGATGGGCATATTAATCAACGATGCCCAGATTTTAACTGCAACAGTGCACCATTATCAAAAGGTGTATTCCAGTTAGGGTTCTTCTTGTGGAATCAGCCCTGTGTTAGTCTAATGTTGCAATCCAACAAAAGCTTGGTTTTCATTAAATCAATTGCGAATAGACTGACTTTAAAAAATCTTCTCAGACATAAATTCTACTGAGTTCACGTAGTGATGGAAGAATCAGTGATGCTTGAAATCGCCAATATTATCCGAACTCCACCCTGAAGCTTGGATCGACCCACTCCCATGTTTAATTGCAATCTGTTTTTCTTTCTATTAGGGCGGGGAAAGTATGCATTTTCATAAGTTCACACCCAAATGTGCACTTTTGCCAGATAGAGTGAAGTACACATTTTTAAAGGTGTGTATTTTCAAACATGAACAGAAGTTCAGGAACATGCAAGCTTTTCCTGAAAAAAATGCACTCACATTCAGAGGTGCAAATGGGCAAATTCAAGTAAAAAATGAAATGAAGCTAAATTCTCGTACATCCTTAATAGGACTCAGTTCCTTGTAAATCTGTTTAGGATTACTCAAAAGGCTCAGAATAAGATGAGCACAGTCTGAGTTTATAGATGTGTACTCAGAAATAATTGTCACTGAAATTAATGGAGCATAACATGTGCACAATAGATCTTCAACCTTAATTTCAATTGATTTGGGGAGATTTAATTCCCACTGATTCGGGAGGAAGGATGACCTTTTCTCCAAATTTTGCAGTGGAACTCTCAGTCAAAAAATGTGCACAT
Source organism: Shinisaurus crocodilurus (assembly GCA_021292165.1). Classification (NCBI taxonomy): domain Eukaryota; kingdom Metazoa; phylum Chordata; class Lepidosauria; order Squamata; family Shinisauridae; genus Shinisaurus; species Shinisaurus crocodilurus. Next base: position 29,653,462 of record CM037876.1, read on the forward strand.
AATTACGCATATTTGTGAAAATTGCTTGCCAAAAATGTGTATATTGGGCAAAACTGCATACAAAAATCCATGCATTTAGAAAAATGTGAACTTAAGATTGGGCATTTTTCCAAAGTTCAAGGCAAGCCAATCAAGACTGGGAAAATTAGAAACTGAGAACAACAGAAATTGACAGATTCTTCCATCCCTCATTCTCTGCTGTGTTTTATATTTAGCTTTTATAGTTTTGATTTACATTTTAATATTTCATTATTATTATAATTTGCCCAGGCACCTTCATTCTCAGGTGGCATGTAAATGCTGTGAATCGACAAACAACCATGCCTAATTTTTGCTAGCTTTCATCTAGTACCTAGAAGACTGGGGAGGACAAGAACCAGAGTGATTGGCTGAGGAAGCCAAATGAAGTCAAGATCAGCGTTTCTGATGGTACTAGTTTGCCATGTAGTATTAGGCAAATGATCGGATGCACACATTCTTATAAATCTTGAATAACCCCAGTGAAGTCATTATCAGATTTACTCTGGGTTCATGTCAGTGTGATGAAGCTCAACATTAGGGCACAGCTAACTTCACTTTCCTTAATTATCACATCTATCAAAGCAATGAATTTTCAGCCATGTCCTCTCCACCCATAAGCCTCCTTCTCCAGCCTGAACATTTCATTAGACATAATTTTTTGGAAAGGAGGTGGAATCAGAGGAGCAAAAGACAATGGAAATTTGCACACAAAAAGGTCACAAAACTAGATGCTTGCTATTTATGCTCACTCCAGAGTAACAGCACAAGGATCTGTGACTTTCGCTGATTATTATTATTATTATTATTATTATTATTATTATTATTATTATTATTATTATTATTTATTATTTATTATTATTATTATTATTATTAGATTAATTGATTGATTGATTGATTGATTATATTTATACCCCGCCTTTTTTTTCTGCAAGGAACCCAAGGCGGCTTACATAATCCTCCTCCTGCTCTCCATCTTATCCTCACAACAACCCTGTGAGGTAGGTTAGGCTGAGAGTCCATGACTGGCCCAAAGTCACCCAGTGAGTTTCATGGCCGAGCGGGGACTAGAACCCGGATCTCCCGAGTCCCAGTCCAACACTCTCACCACTACGCCACACTGGCGTAATATTATTATTATTATTATTATTAGCTTTAGATGTTGATGAGATTCTTACATTGTCTAGGTTCCTTAAAAGTCAAATTCATGGTTAATGGCTCACATAGTTCTCAGCAAGCCTTTTTCACTCTTTTTATTTATTTATTTCATTGTTCCAGATGGAATCACCTTGACCTACATATGCATGCCTCCAAGACAAGAAGCAAAGCAAACATTTTGAATTATGTGACAATATTTGGTTTTGGGCTGTGAGCGCAGAATTGTTTCGGCTTCCTGAGGAAATAAATAAATAAATAAATGACCTAATTGTTAAACAAAGACACGTTGCAGAGCTAAAACAAAGAAAGGGCATCATCCAGCCAGTGATAAGCACTTTTAAGTCTTGTCCAAGAGATATAAGCATATGCTTAAACTCCACCATCAAAATGCCTTTCACAGGTTCATGTCCAAAGCTTTAAAATGGAGGGACCAGCCCTATGGCCACTAGACAGTGTCTGAGGGGGCATAGGATATTTCAAATTCCCCGATCCAAACCAGCACTCCAACCTTGGAGCTGGGAATCGGAGCTCCAACCCCCCCCTCCCCCGACCCCTCACAGCCAGTGAAGAAAGAACCATGCTGGCTGCTCTCCAAGGTTGGGAACTCGATCTTGGAGAAGGGGGCATTTCAGTGGGCAGGGAGGGAAGGAGAGGCCAGGATATGAGTTACACCAGTGTTCTCCAACCTTGGGTCCCCAGATGTTTTTGGCCCACAACTCCCAGCATGCCCCAGCCAGCTACGCTGGCTGGGGCATGCTGGGAGTTGTGGGCCAAAAACATCTGGGGACCCAAGGTTGGAGAACACTGAGTTACACAGAGGCCAGGATATGTACGGTGTCCAACAAAGAAGAAAGTCATCACCAATGAACAAGACACAGCTTTGCATTTTAAAACATTGCATATGCTAATTTACATGTATAGTTGCAAATTTAGACATAATTACTATATAATCTAAATAGAAATACAACACATCTCACCATCATGGGGAAGACTACGACCAGGTGACCTGTTTGTCTGCTTACTTTACTGTCCAAGTACTAACTGCAACATCAGAGCCTGTACTCCCTTATGGATCTTTATCTTTAAACCAGACTTGAACTGGACTGCCATTCAAATAGAGGACACTTTCCAACAGAGGATTGTCCTCTGGCAGCCCTCAAATAGAGGATTGTCCTCTATAAAATAGGGCACGTGGCCACGCTACTGCTATGTCATGTGACATGGCAGGGGATAGGATCCACCAATCAGAATAGCCCTATTTAGTTGTTCTACTTCTGTCTTTAATCCACATGGGAGGCGGGGAGAACACGGATAAGAATGCTGGTTCTATCCCTTATCATTGTCCATGAGCTGGAGGGCCACCTGAAGCAGGGAGCCTTCTCTATCCATGTGTCGATGACCCCCTCCAGGAATCCTCCTCTGAGGACGAATGTGACTCACCCGGGGCCCTGGACACTCCTCAAGAGCAGAGTTCAGACACTGCTGCTCCAGATGGGGCCGACCGGGCAGCTGAAGAGCTGGCAGGTTCCTCTGGCATGACCCGTGGGAGTTCCGCAGCCCAGGAGGAAGTCAGAATCAGAGGTGGAGATGGTGCAGGTCCCGAGTCCCAGACAGAGGAGGAGAATGAGAAGGCAGGAACAGATGCAGGCCCCTCGATGCAGCGTCCGGCTGCAAACCAGGATGTTGGCCTTGTGAGGCTTTTATAATCAGCCTGCTGCTAAGGAGCTCCAGCTGTGAGACGGGTGTGCCCAGGCAGCAGGCAATATAAAAACACTCACTCACTGCAGCCTGGGTATTGGGAAACAATGTCTTCCTTGACTCTTGTTCCTGACCATGCCTTGAACCATGCCTTGAACCATGCCTTGAACCATGCCTTGAACCATGCCTTGAACCATGCCTTGAACCATGCCTTGAACCATGCCTTGAACCATGCCTTGAACCATGCCTTGAACCATGCCTTGAACCATGCCTTGAACCATGCCTTGAACCATGCCTTGAACCATGCCTTGAACCATGCCTTGAACCATGCCTTGAACCATGGACTCTTGGACTCTACTTTGGACTCACCCTGACTATGCCTCTGCTTGACCCTTGGGCTTTGATTTGACACTTTTGGCTTGATTCCTAGGACTGTAAGACCACGCTCTTTCTACTCTGCAGCAAACACAGCTCCCTTATCTTGTCCTAGCTGGACTTTTGGCAGTGCTCCCAGAAGCAAGGCCAGCTGCTGGCTGCCGGCCAGCCTTAAGTAGGACACCGTGTAGGTTTCCTGTGTGATGTAGAACCCTGATCTTCCAGGGTTCAGACAGAATCACACAGGGAGTAGATGAGTAGAGAAGGCTCCCCACTTTTGAAGTTTCTCCTCCAACTCATGGAGCCAATGGGGATAGGGGGTGGAGCTAGTATGCCCAGTCTCCTTCTCCCCCCTCACATGTTGATTAAAGAGAGAACTAGCATGCCTGAACAGTGCTAATGTATATGGTACATTTAGTTCATTGTGTTTCTTTTCTTGCTTTGTACCATTTGTCAGCCATTTTGTCCAATAAACCATCTTGCACCTTCACAGTAGTTGTTCTATGGAAATCTGGGGCTCTTACATTCCTCAGTTAACACATTTAATATTCAATTCAGCCCTGGCTCCTGTTTTTCATATCGAAATTTAAGCAGATATATATGAGAGGAAGAAAATATTACCGTATAATTTAGGGAAAGAGAAACATAGCAAGCTGCCTTATATGGAGTCAGACCATTGATCCAACCAGCCCAGTATTGTTGACACTGACTGCCAGCAGCTCTCCAGGGATTCAGACAGGATTATTTCCTAGCCCTACCTGGAGATGCCAAAGATTGAACCTGGGAGCTTCCGCATGCAAATCATGTGTTCTACCCCTGAGCTACAGGCCCAGTGTAGGAAGCCAGGTTTACTTTGCAAAATGAGTAGTGTCAGTGCTACCTAGAAAGCAGTTATCTTCCCCTAGTCCCAGACAACCGGAACTAATCATCTGTGTTATTGAAGGAAAGCTAACCTGCAACTGTTTATGTGTTCCAGGGATGAGCCTTGGAAAGAACCTGTTTAAAAGCTACAGCTCATCCCTGGAATGCAGAGATGAGCAGGTCACCTTTCATTTGCAGGTTACCTTTCCTATTCCTTCACTAGATTCTTTAAAATGTCAGGCTTGCATGTCTGCTGAACTGGGCTACCCAACGCCATTGCCTTGGAAGGCTCACAAGATAAATGCCACACCATCGGGATGCCAGTGAGGGAGGCCTTGTGCGAGGCAGCTGCTCACCCCACCCCAGAGCGGTTGCCATTGGGGTGAAGGTGTTGTGGAAGCCTTCCCCTTGCGGGAGTATTCCAGACTGTTCCCTGTATTTTCAATTTTCACTGTAAAAGTCTCTCTACTTGTGGCGCTATCAGGAAAAGACTTCACGCAAGATTGGATTCTACTACCCAGTTGCTCACTAAGAAGTCATGCCATTAAGTAACTTTAAACATATCGGTCTTCCTGGGTTTAGGTTCTGGCAGTTCTTCAATTATTCACTCCTCCTTAGGTCATCTCACCACAGAATCACACACACACACACACACACACACCACCTTTGTTTCAGGCCAAATATGATTATTTCTCAGGAGCATCTTTATCTCTGCTTATTACAAAGTACAAAAAGTAGGGCAATGCTATTCTTCTTGCTTGCTTAAAACTTTGCAGGGCCTGCCCTGCCATTAGGAAGAATGAAGCAAGCAGCCACCTCAGGCAGCTTTTTTGGGATGTCAAAAAAGGGTGCTTGTGGACTTTTCTGCCTCAGGTGCCAAAATATCACCTGATCATTTCTTTGGAGGAAAACATGCTTGCTGTTTTTGATGATGATGATGATGATGATGATGATGATGATGATGATGATGATGCATAACTAGAACAGCTCTAGGTTCCAACTGTTTTTTCAACAGTTGACTTCCCCCCTACTTAACCCGCAGACTGTTCCATTCCAAACACCACAGCAGGCTGACAATGGAACATACCATTCTCCCTCTGTGCCATTTGCTGCTCCACCTCTGGCTTCAAAAATATCTGGGGCCACCCTGCTCTGTATTAGATGGGACTTACTCCCTATTATGTGTATTTAGAGATGAAGCTAGTGATGAGTGAATGTACCCTGAGTGAATTCATGATTTACTTCAAAAGTAACAAATTTGTCCATGTGAGCTCGGACAACAGTTCCCCTTTAATACAAAATCTCCTCCTGTGTATATGAATGTTTGCGCATGAGAAATATCAAGGGGCATCTTGGAAACTGTAGTTTGGAATCATGTCGTGTAGCATGATGTCACGTGTCCTTTCATTATGATATTGTGCCCCCTTTTCTGATTGGTTGTTTTCACGTGGCCTGCCTGTGTGACTGATGTCATGTGATGCTCACTTGCTGTCACTAATCGCCGGTATGAAGATGGCCCGCACAGAGTCTTCCTCCTCCTTGGGGAGCCAGAGCTGCAGCAGCTCTGAGGAGGAGGAAAGCAGATAAGGAGACTGCTTCAAGTATGTTTTGGGGGTGTGTGGAGGTGGGGCCTAGGTGGTAGGATGACATGTAAAAATTTAGGAGGGATCTGTTGCTACTTTACTGTGTATGCCCCGAAATGTGCAATCAATTCCAAACTTAATAGCTAATTCGTAATACATCAATCCAGGCTCACTATGGGGTGGGCGATCTACCACCACCCAACTCTCTGGGTGCTCGGTGAGCGCTGCCAGCACACCTGCCAATCCAGGCCAAAAACGAGCGCCAGCCGAGGCACTCGACGGACTTCTGGGTCCCCAGCGCTATGTTTTTTGCATAGAAAATGGTGCAAGATACATTAAAGATGGCCACGATTTGCGCAAGTTGTGCAAATCAAATCGTAGCCATTTTTAACATATCGTACTCCGTTTTCTACGTAAAAAAACAGCACTGGGAACCTGGAAGTCGCTTCCCCGGCTCAGCTCACGAGAACATGAGTCTAGCCGGGGAAGCAGGTAGGGCGAGCGGAGCTCAGGGGGTCAAGCACGGTGAGTGTGTCAGACTTCCACCCCCCAATCAAGCTCTGTGCACATCCCAAGGCTCATTATGAAGGTAGAATTACGAACAGATGAGTTTTGACCAATGAGCTAATTACAAAATTCGGCAGCATCACTATTGTAACCTCAATCCCACTGGAGGCTAGCAGCTCCAATGTTAGTTGGACAGTGTATCCACTCTGGGTTGTAATCTGAACACTTAATGAGCTATCCGTGGTGCTGAACCTATTTTGGGTCCATGAATGGCTCCTTTAAAGTTCAGACTGAATCCCAGAGTGGATACAAAGCCCCACTGACATTGGAACCACCAGCTTCCACGGCTTAATCCCCTCTATATCCAAGAACAAGCCTTGGAACATTGCTGTGACTCTTGCTCCCCATTGAAATCTATGCCTTCAGTGGATACCTGAAATGACAGCTTATCGTGTAAGTCCTGCCCTGCCATGCACACCTTCCCTCACCTGCCCCATCTCATTCCAATTTGTGTTGAAAAGGCAAGAGCCAGCACTTAGCTGCCAGCACCAGTGAGGCTGAGCAGGGCCGGCTTTACCATGAAGCAACATGAATCTCTTTCTGTAGGCATGTAAAAAAGAAAAGAAAAAAAAGTTCATGTTCAGAGTATAGGGGTATCATTTTGACTTTTTCCAAAACATCTAAAACCGTCATTGATGTTACGGGATGAATTCTAGTGCTGGAATCCTATGAATGTTGAATATTTGAAAATAAACCCACCTGCAGCAGTAGCAACAATGTACACCTCTGCCTTAATAAAAATGGATTTTGACTGTCATTCCAAGCCTTGATGTTTTTAATTTGATTTTTATTCCATTGTTATTTGGCAAAGTTCCCAGGAACTTTAGTTAGAATAAACTCCTAGGGTTTGACTGCAAAATACAAATATAAAAGGAAAGAGGAAATAAATATATTCTTTTCTTTTCATCCTTCTCTGGCTGCTTCCAGATCTAGCAAAGAGCAGTTTATCTTCCAGATCATTAAAAATATGCATATGAGATAGACAAAGAAAACACCTTAATCCTTACTGGAAATGTGTGCTCGGTCTCAAGTGTTTTAAGAAGTCTTTTGATCAGAATTAATGTTCTGTGTGGCTGCAGAAGCAACAGGCTTTAATCAACAATACAAGAAAATAATGTGGAAAGAAAAGTCATGTGTCAGATTTTCTTCCCTTAAAATTCTATTTTTAAAAGAGGAAAAGAGGCCTGTCAGAAAATCAGATATGGCTGGATTTGAGGCCATTTGAGGACAATATGTGGGAGATAGTTTTCATTTTGCCTGCAAGCAGCCCAGGCTCCAGTTTTGAATGGTACAACAGTGCTTTAAGAAGGAAGTTGCTATTTGCCTAGTATGTTTTCCCCAGGTTACCTGGTGGATTGCCTTCCCCGATGTATACCCATTCAGCCACTGAGAGCCAGTGTGGCATAGTGGTGAGAGTGTTGGACTGGGACTGAGATCCTGGTTCTAGTCCTCATTCAGCCATGAAGCTCACTGGGTGACTTTGGGCCAGTCACTGACTCTCACCCTAACCTACCTCACAGGGTTGTTGTAAGGATAAAATGGAGAGGAAGATAAAATGGAGAGGCATGTAAGCTGCCTTGGGTTCCTTGCAGGAAAAAAAGATGGGATTTAAATATAATAAATAAGTAAAAATAAAACAAATCTCATTAAGATCATTGGAGGAGGCCTTGCTGGTGATACCACAACCTGCCAATTGCCATTTGATGGTTATCCAGAGGTGGACCTCTCCGTGGTGGTACCCATTGTGTGGAATGCCTCTCCCTTGGTATACAGTTGGAGGTACCAACTGTGGCATGTGCTAGACACCAGTTAAAGGCCTTCCCCCCCCCACCCAAGCCTTCCCTGACTGATTCTGCTCTGCTGCCCAGTTTGTTGATTGTTAGTTCTCTGATTTATTTTAAACAAATAAACTAAATAAATCACAGATTCTGGATGATTTAGATCAGGGAAACAGAGAAGTGGAAGATTAAATCACCTCCCTCCCCATATTGTTGGCATGCTCCGATAAATTAGGATTACCTGTGGGAGCTTTTTCATAACAAATAAAATATTGGGAGATCCATTAATGGGTCTCATCCATTTTGGCCATCAATTATATTCAAGTGAGTTTGTTTTTAACTAAAATACTACAGTTGGTGGGATTTGAAATCTGACCACTTAAAATTAAAAATACAATCCCACAAATTTTCTGCTGTACTATTGTAACTACTGCCTATGTGCATCCTACGGGACATCGCTGGAATAAAAGCTTGCAAAGATATGAAGTGAACAAAATGTCTTTCAATGGAGCCAAAATTATACAGAATGATACTGAACAATATAATTATGCAATTAAACAGAATTTGCCCAGATAGAGCTAAATGCATAAATAATCTGTTTGAACAAGAACAATGCAACCATCAGCCCCTTTGAGTCCAAACAGAAAATGAAATAATTCTTTCTTGCAAACTTTGTAGTCAATTAAACTAAAACAAAGACACACTGTACATGCACAATATATTTACTTTAATCAACATATAACAAAGGGTGAATACAAAAATACAGTTTCATCAACACATAAGTGAGAATGCACAATAGAGAACTATATTTCATAGGGATGTGTGAATCAGCAAAACTTGAGCTTGCCAAAGTTCTCTGAATTCCATCTCACAGTTCATCCCAAGTTGAGTCTGTATCAGATTGTGAGCTTTTCTTTTTCTTTCCACATGAAAATCCATGCTTATTTTCATGCATATTTTTCTAAAGGTACACATCAATTGTACACATTTTTGAAACGTACTCACGTTGAAATGTACTCCATACTCATTTTTGAAACGTACTCATTTTTGAAACATACGCATTCTGTTGAACTCAGTTGTGGGGAGGGGCATAGAGTCTGTGAATCATATTGCAAGCTTGGAAATGTGCGGACATTGACAACAGATTGCGTCTGGGTCCATGTTCAGTCTGGAAGGTGCAAACTGGGTAAAATCCTGATTTAAAAAATGAACTGAAATTAATTTCTCATACATCCCTAATTGCAGACTCCAATCTCAACTGTAGAGAACAGATAAAATTCCATTTCAACTATGTTGAGTTTATCTGGTTCAATGTCCTTGGGAGAAAATATTTTCTTTTCGTTTGGTTCTGATAGAGGTTGTCAGGTCGAGATCCTCCTGTTCTTTTGGTGATTAAAAAAAAAATCCTCCAGTCATTTATAAAAATATTCAAAATGGAATTTTACCAGTACTCCGCAGTTGTGGGGACTGAAATGTAGTTCTCCATTGTGCATTCTCATTTATTTGTTGATGAAATTGTGTATGTGTGTGTGTATACATATTTGTTATATGTTCAGCAAAGTAAATATACTGTGCATGTACAGTGGGCCTTTGTTTTGGCTAGATTGGGTTTGAGAAGATCTGTATTGGATTGTGGAATTTAAACTTTGTAGTCAGCCAGACTAAACATTCATCTGATCCACCAAGGTACTGGATACTTCGTAGGGATGGAAGAGAAATTCATTCTGTTCACACTTTAATCCAAATTTACCTATTTTCACATGTTCTAACAAATCACTCAACCTTCAAAAATATGCACTTCTCCAGCTTTTTGTGGGAGATCTTCAATCAAAAAAGTGGACAAACATGTGAATATTGGAGAAACATGCCCACACAAATGAAATCCTCACACATCCCTACCCCCCACTAATATACACACTTTTGGGGGCATGTTTCTCCAAAGTTACGCAAATTGCGGCCACTTTTGGTGTATCTTATGGCATTCTCTATGTAAATGGCAGCCCACCGAGAACCCAGAAGTCCAACAAGCAGTGAGGCGCACGGTCACTTTCGGCCTGGCTCAGTGGGTGCAGCAGTGGCATCCACCAAGCCAGAGGCAGGTCGGGTCTCGGCAGATCTCCCAATTAGGAGAAATATACACAAAAATGCACACACATGCATTTTTTTTCCCATTGGAAAACTCCATAGCAAAAATTCAGAGAAGTGAAAATGTCAAAGGATAACTGAGATTTTGTTCACATACTGGTTCAAAAGTATGGAATTAGATGGTAAGTTTACATTAAAATGCATTTCTCCCCCACTTGGTCACCTTGCTTGACTAGGGATGGGTATGAATTTTGTTTCGGTTCCTGATAAGAATTTACCAAAATTCACAAGTTTCTTCATGTTCAGGACAGAAAAAACTTGAGATTTGAAAAGTTACAGTAGATTGTGGAGAAACCAAAATGGACAGATTCATTTATGCAGCCCCAGCGCTTCGAGTGCTTTGCTTATGAAAGTCTGGGTTTGAATCCTTGTGTATTCAACCATGTTTGTGGTGCTGAACTGAGGTTGCTACTTTCTTTTTCTGACAAACTTTCTCAGCTATATGGCAGGCAGGAACAACATGTCCTCTTCATGTGGGGAATAGCTATATGGGCAGAGAAATCCTATGGCCCTTAGACGGCATCTAGGATTGTTCGGATTCCCAGCTCCGAGGTTGCAAGATCACTCCAAGCTGGAAGGTGAGGATCTGCGCTTGGATCCCCCCCCCTCCCTTGCAGCTGGTGCAGAAAGAATCATGCTGGCTTCTTCTCCAAGGTTGCAAAGCAATCTTGGAAACCAGTTTAGTGGACATTCCGGGGGACAGGGAGGGTAGGGGAGGAGAGCGACACCGCCAAGATACGACATATCTTTGTGGTGCCTCAGCCTCCTTCCCTACTCCTCTGAAGCGCCTCAGTTGGACAACCGAAACCAGCCATCTAGCTGTTCTGCAGGGCAGGAGAAGCACAGAGGCAACCTTCACCTCTGTGCTCATCCTACTCTGCATCGGATGCCCGTAATCATCCGAGCGCAGAGGTTTACGAGCATTCCCATCGGATTGCGCCCTTACTGAATTTGGCTGGCTGCACACAGATGGGTGAGAATTTTGTTTCAGTTCGATTTGGATAATGCACCAAAATGTCTTCATATTCAGAATGGAAAGAATTTGAGATTATTATTTTTTTTAAAAAAAGGGCAAATGGGAGAAAGTGAAACTGAGAGACTCGTCCATCCCTACTTTTGTTCCAGATGTGTCTGATTATAGTTCCTGCCCTTGAATCGAAGCCAACGTGACTCTGATGGTGGTCCCTCCTGCCTGACCCATAAGAAATGACTTGAAATGTTATAGGAAAACACAAATCCATTTGGCTTTCAAGCTGTTAGCGTATCTGGTTGTATATACCGGAGTGGATACCATGTGAAAGCAGCCTAAATCTCAGTATAAGATCTAAGCAGCTGCCTGAAACTTACTGATTCATACAAATGACACCTAACCAGGAATGGAGTTGTTTTAGAGCGCCTTCAGTAGAGGGTTCCCCCCCCCCTCAGTCTTGCTATTAACATCATTTAACTGGACATTAAACCTGGAAATTTACACAGGCAAAGCAAACAATTGGCAAGTGAGCCATAGGTTCTACAGTTGAGGAATCAAAGATTGGTTTGAAGAATGCATAAATCTGTCTTGACACAAAAGTCCATTCCTCCCTCCGTGAATAGAAAGCAAGCCAGAAATGTTGGCTTTGCATTTAAATATGCCAGCATCTTCCCTTCAGAGGCACATATTCATGCACAAAATATTCTTGATTAAAAAGGCAACCAAAAGCTCCAGACTGCAACAAAGAAGCAAACAAACAAACAGGACCACCGCCATCAGCAGCGGCAAGGGGTATGGAATAGTGCAGTCTGTATCTCCAGCTGCATCCTGCACATATGAAATATTGCCCCTGTTTGTGAATATTAACCATATTTTAACAGACAGTTATAAAAGTGATCCACGAGCTAATATCCATTTGCCTACGAGGCATGAGCCAGAGCAACACATGCTAACTGATTTATGCCTGGCAAACTTTCCCCTTCATTTAAAAAAAAAAAAAAACAAAACAAGAAAGTGGGACTTGGCAGGAGTAAATGTCTACACATTTTTTAAAAGTGGTACAGTTCGTATTGATGGAAGCATTTTACTAGCTATGCATAGAGAGAGCTGATATGGCAGAGTGGCAGTGACGGCTGGTGGCTCCAACGTCAGCAGGGCTGGGTATCCAGTCTGAATTTCACTCCAAACTTTTGTGGAGCTGTCCATGGTGCTGAACCCTAGCCACAAAATAGGTTCAGCACCATGGAGAGCTCCTTAAAGGTTCTGCACGAAGTCCGGAGTGAATACATGACCCCACTGACATCGGAGCCACCAGCCGCCACTGCATAGCCATTAGAGCAGCCTTTCCCAACTTGGTGCCCTCCAGATACATTGGACTGCAACTTCCATGATTCCCAGCCAACATGGCCTATGGGAGTTGCAGTCCAGCGCAACACCAGGAGAACACCAGGTTGGGGAAGGCTGAGTTAGAGTTTTGGACTAGCACGGTGCAGATCCAGGTTCACACACACACACACACACACACACACACACACACACACTCAGTCATGAAACTCACTGGGTGACCTTGGGGTAATCATTATCTGTCAGATGAACCTTCCTCACAGGGTTGTTGTGAGGATAAAAAAACCCACATATGATATACTGCTTTGAGCTCCTTGGAGGAAAGGTAGGATATAAATGTAAGAAATAAACAGTAAATATAGGAGACTATGGAGCAGTTCCTACATGACTCAGACATGCAGGATACCTTCACAGTAAGGCATGGGACTGAGCCTCAGGCTCAAGATCTTTCCGCCATCACATGGGTAACATCATGTAACGAGAACTGTGCCCTAGACCCATAGACCAAGGGTGTCGGACCCCAGGCCTGGGAGCCAAAGCCAATCTGACTGCGGTTCCAATTTGGCCCTCAAGACGTCCCCAGATGGCCACGCCCCTTTCTCCAACCACCAATCATTTGGTGACGACCCAATTTTTGTGCAGTTTTCCCTCCGACTCTTAAAAGCTTGAAATGACCCGCCTAAGGCTGAGTGACTGGAAGTAAGGGCTTTACGCTAAAATATGTTGGTATTACCTTCCTAATCACCTGCTCCCATCAGTGGTTCCTGCCTTGGTCTCCTCTCGCCTAGACTACTGTAATGCGCTCTACGTGGGGTTACCCTTGAAGACGGTTCAGAAGCTACAGCTGGTACAGAATGCGGCAGCTCGCCTGGTTAAAGGCAGCCGCCGGCGGGATCACATCTCGCCAGTACTCAAGGGGCTACACTGGCTACCAGTTGCTTGCCGAGCCGAATTCAAGGTGTTGGTTTTGACCTTTAAAACCCTATACGGCTCCGGTCCAGTCTATCTCAAGGAGCATCTCCAGCAACACCAAGTAGGCCGCTCAACAAGATCTGCCACAGAAGGCCTTCTCCTTGTCCCTTCAGCCAGAGCAGCTGGACTGGTGGGGATGAGGAAGAGGGCCTTTTCTGTGGCAGCCCCCGTACTGTGAAACTCTCTCCCAAGTGACCTCCGCCATGCCCCCTCTCTGCTGAGCTTCTGCCGCTCATTAAAAACTTGGCTATTTAGGCGGGAATATGGGGTGGGCTAATTATCTTAAAATTTTATATTTTAATGTATTTTATTCTGTTTTTATCTTGTGTTTTTATCTGTGTACATCACCAAGGGTGGCCAGTTGCCGGCCAGATGGGCGATAAATAAATATAAATAATAATAATATTTTTGACCACACCCTTTTTGCCTTCAGACCCACCACTGGAATGCACCCCCTGAGAGCTTCTCCCGGCAACAGCTCTGTTTGCATCATTATGTGTTCAGCCCCAGTTCTCAGCACAAGCTATCACTAGAGATGGGGAGGTTCACTTCTTGGGGGGGCTCGTCTTGCCTCTCCTCTCCTCAGTGAGCAGCCCCCCCCAGCCTGGATTCAACGCGGCGTGGAGCGATTCTCCGCCCGCTCTCCGCGCCGCTCGGGCAGCCTCGCCGGCAGCGCAGGGTCCTGTCGCGTCATTTCCGGCTGGCCAGAACTGACATGACGGGACCCTGCACCGATGCGGCGGAACCCTGCGCTACAGTTTTGGCATAGAAACCAGGGCAACAGACCATTTTAAGCCCTGTTGTCCTGGTTTCTACGCCAAAACCATGGCACAGGGTTCCGCCGCATCGGGGAAGGGTCCCATCGCGTCACTTCTGGCCAGCCGGAAATTATGCGGGCCATGCGGCGGGAGCCCGCATGGCACGGCGGCTCAAGCAGCAGACCAAGTGGGCGGGAAGGTAAGCCCGCGATTATCGGGGGGCTGTGAGTGGGGCCGATTTCGGCCTCATTTCGACCTCATTCCAGCCCCCCCCCCCGATATTCGCAGTACCATCTCTAGCTATCACACATCCTGGGCGGGCAGGCAAGCTCAAGGCTCACCCCAATGCCTTGCTGTAAGGATAATGCACACATTCAAGCCTCATTCAGGCATTATGCCCAAACAGGGTATATCAATGCATTTCAGGACATGGGGCCATGCCAGGGCCTTTTTAAGTCACTGAGAGGCCCAGGGCAGAATGTTCATTTTAGGGTCCTCAAATGGAGGCCACTCTGGTAGAATTCTGTGATTGCACTGTTGTCGCATGCACTGTATTGAGGACCCCGTAGTGCAGTGGAGGCTGGTGACTCCTGTTTCGGTGGGGTTCCTAATCCATTGCAGCTTTTATTCTGAGCTTTATCAAAGCTATCCAGGGTGCTCCGTGGTGGTGAACCTATTTTGGGGATGGAGTTCAGCAACATGGATAGTTCCTACAAAGCTCCAAATAAAACCTGCAATGGATTAGGAGCCCCACCGAAGGCTGGTGACTCCTATATTAGTGGGGCTCCTTATCCATTGCAGCTTTTATTCTGAGCTTTATAGGAGCTATCCATGGTGCTGTACTCCATCCCTAAAATAGGGTCACCACCATCGAGCACCATGGATAGCTCTGACAAAGCTCAGAATAAAATCTGCAATAGATAAGGAGCCCCACTGACATAGGAGTCACCAGCAGCCTCCCCTGTATTTATATGCGTTGATGTTCCAGCTAAACTTTAGATAGCTGAATTAAAAAAGCAAACGTGTTCAAGAGAGGGTTATGAATTAGCTGAGATCAAACCAAAGCACCTCAGCAGAAGTAGATTGTACTTCCTGACTCCACTGCTTGGTACTTCCTGACTCCACTGGTTTTTCATTGCTCCTTTAACTACAAAGGAATGATCCCATGATTGCACTTTTTCACTGGAATTGTTGAGCTCATTCAATCCACAGTCTCAAAAAACACGTCCATTCAGCTGAAATTCGCCCCTAGGCTACCACCTGTCTTCCTCTTCAAATACATAGAAAAATGGCAATGGATGGGTGGGCAGGTGTGGGTGATCTTTCAGCCAAAATCTACAGGGAGAATTGAAATCCACTAAAACTGAGATGCCAGCGTTCCTGCCAGCCAAAACTACTGTCTCATGCATTTTGGCAACAATGGTTCTGACATCTCCCCTGCTTCTCCAAAATGTATTTTTTTTCATACTACCAGTAAGCTAGGAAGTGCCCCTCCATGAAAGAATCATTTCAAGGGAACAGGACTGGGGCCCAGGGAAAGGAGAAAGGGTGAGATTTTACCTGGCTGCAATTGCCATCACGAACAGTTACAACAGGTGGCAACTGGAAAACAGCCAAGTTGTGCTAAAAAACCAAGCGAGGTCAAATAAAGGACACTGTGCACCTTTCCAGAAGCACCTTTCGTTCTGCTGCCTGAACACATAATGAGCCAACATCACTTGGCTCGCTATTTCTCATCCAGCTTTAATGCAGTCCTTCTAGCTGGCTCCCAGCAGCTGATCTTGGTACCCTGAATCAGCCACTGCTGCTCACGCTCTCGTCCCCTCGTGCTGATGTTTTTCCTTTCTCTCTTTCCTTGGGGCCTCTGCACACAAATGTCTGGGAGCACAAAAAGCTTGTGTGCTTTACTTATTTATTATATTTTTGCATCGCCCATCTGGCCAGTCATCCGGCCACTCTGAGCGATGTACAGTCCAATAAAATACAAGAAAAAACAGAGTGTAAAACACAATTAAAAACAGTACAAAACTTAAAAATCCTAACCCATCCCATATTCCTGCCTGAAAAGCCACGTTTTTTAATGCACGGCGGAAGCTAATCAAGGAAGGGGCATGGCGGAGGTCACTGGGGAGAGAGTTCCATAAATTGGGGGCTGCCACAGAAAAGGCCCTCCTAGTCCCCACAAGCCTGGTTTCTCTGGCTGATAGGACAGGGAGAAGGCCATCCGTGGCAAATCTTGTTGAGCGGCCATTACCTCCCATACCATAGCAGACCAGTCATGTGCTCCTGCCCAGTATTTTTTTTTGGGGGGGGGGTCTTGGACAGACACTCTCACTCAGTGTGTCTACTCCCACACCACCAACTAGCTGCTGCTGTCGCTCCTCTCCCTCTTCATCATCATTTCTATCACCTGCTTGCTTGCCAAACAAAGGGCCAGTGAGCAAGTAGGCAGTGGCAGCTACTCGTCCTCCTCCTCACCATTGGTTTGCTTATTTGGCCACACCCCTCTGGGCCAGAGCAAGAGGTGGATGAACAAGCAGGTTGCAATTAGGGATGTACAACGAGTCTTAGGTAGGCTCGTGGTTCTCTGTGGCTCGGCCCTCCGCGGCGGCGGCCCGATCCCGCTCCTCAGAGCAGCGCGGAGGGTTCTCCGCACCGCTCGAGCCGCTGCCGCCGCCGGAGGACCCCCCCCCCGCCGTCCTACCTGGTCCCCTGCATGCTGCTGTCGCTGCCGCCGCCACCTCCACCACCGCCGCCACCGCCGCCTCCACCCGAGTCCGCCGCCGCTGGAGCTGCTCTGTCGCGTCCAGCCTGGACGCTGGACCCTGCCCGCACTCAGTTTTGGCAGGGGAAACCAGGGCAACAGGGCTTAGACAGTCCTGTTGCCCTGGTTTCCCCCGCCAAAAACAGAGCGTGGGGGTCCAGCGCGACGGAGCAGGGTCCCGTCGCGTCACTTCCTCCGCGACAGAAGTGACGCGACGGGACCAGCGGGCGGCGAGGCAGGCTCTCCTCAGAGCAGAGAGCCTCAAGGTAAAGCCCGCGCAGGTGGCTGAGAGCCCGCGCTGACACGAGCAGGCCCAGTTCGGGCCTCACTCGTGTCCGCCGAGAAGTTCTCATACATCCCTAGTTGCAATGGAGAAGAGGAAGAGCAGGTTGAGGGGGCTCTGGTCAGTGGGCCCCCTGACGAGGTGTGGGCCCTCAAGTGGGGCTCATAGGGATGTATAAGTAATTTGTTTCCGTTCATCTTTGATCAGGATTTACCCAGTTCTCACCTTCTGAACTGAACACAGACTCAGATGCATCCACAGCCGAAGTCTGTCCATTTCTGAGCTTGCAATGTGATTCGCAGACCAAAAGCATGCATCTGACAGCAGACATACATTTGAGAAATGTGCACAAATAAAGCTTTAATCAATGGGAGAAGAATACATACATTTTGAAGATGCGTACGCTCGGACAAATATGCACAAAAATACACACGGATTTTCATGCAGCAAGTAAAAACAAACAAACAAACACACAGTTCGCAATCTGATACAGGCTCCAGTCCGAACAAGCTTCGAGGTGGAATTCGGAAAACTTCAGCGAGCTCAGGCGTTTGCCGCTTGGCACAGCCCTAGCATGCCCGGCCACACTGGCCCTTGGCACTGGCCCTGCACCTACCATTATGCGTGGGATTCAGCTGTGTTCACACTGCCACAAATATGATTTTTCAAGCACAGGCAGTCCCCGAGTTAAGAACGTCCGACTTACGGACAACCCATACTTAAGAATGGATTTCTGGGTTCCCCGGCGCTACGTCGTTTACGTAGAGTACATAGCGTAGTATACTACGCAATTTGTGTAAATGCCGATTTTAGCGTATAGAATGCTATGCTGTAAAACACACACACACACACACAATTGAAAACACAACGGTGAAAGAAATAATAATCAATTCACTTCAATGGATAGATTTCTTCCCATGCATTGAACACTTCATTGAAGGGAAAAGAGAGGCCTGGGCTGCAATCCTAAACGTGTCTACCTATGCTCACCCAATTGAACTCAATGGAGTTTACGTCTGAGTAAACATGCATAGGACCGCACCACTCATCACATAGAAGCTCCATGCATGTATTGGAGCAGTTATGCAGCTCCACAATGGGACAATGGTCAATATAAACATGCATTAAAAAGAATCAGGAGAAGTATTCCAAACAAACTATATGGCACACTATAGAAGCAAGGTTTGAAATGTGCACACCATTCAGTACAATGAAGAAAGGGAAAGAATATATAACAGAAAGGAAAAAAGCAAAAGGAACAAAGATGGGGGGGGAGAGAGAATGGGGAAAACCAATTCTGTACTCTAATTCTCACCTTTTGGCTACAGTGAGCAGAATCCTTTAAAATAAATAAATAAATAAATAGCCCACAGCATATAATTCTGAGATATGGCACTAGGGTAGGGAACAAAAAAAAACAATAATCCAGCATAATTCTTCACCTTGCAAATTTTATGGGGGGGGGGAGATTAATAAGAGATTTACTTTCCCTTAAACCTATATGTGTGTTTCTGGGAGAAAAGAAACTCCAAGACAATTATTTTACTGTATTAGTGAGATTCTATTCTTCAGGTTAATCTCTCCATCCAGTGACCTTCTGTGTACATATCATGCAAATCCCTTCATTTTTTGTTTTGTTTCCTAGTATAAGCTTATTATATGTAAGCGGAATCATCCAGCACATTGTGGGCCAGCACACCAGCTGGTTATCCTTAAACAACTGTTTCAATTTGGCACATTGTATTCGGAATTCAGTAATATACAGTGGGCATATTAATAATGCAGCACAATCTAGCGACAGGCAGCTCGGCTGGCTGTTGATCTGCTTTGGTTTGAACTTAAATTCCCCCAACTGTTTCACATGGTTCTTGTGTTGACGCTTGACCTTCGCCAAGGAGTGTGCTTGTTTGTTTTGCATTGAGATTGTACTTTCAGTGAGCAGTATCCAATGCTGTCACAGCACTAGTGTGAACCAATGTGATCGCGAAATCACTAGTGCTTGCTAGGCAAAGAGAAAAAGCACATACACACACACCCCACTAGGGTTTGGAGGAAGGTACTTCAGGGATCGCTGGGGGGGGGAGAGACTAACGGGGCCACAAAATCCATATCTGCAGGCTGCATGTGGCCCGTGGGCCATGGGTTGGGCACCCCTGGACTAACTGAAATGCACTTCACTACTTTTGGACAGTTTTTCAGTATAAATTATTTTTTGATTGTCTAATATTTGGATAGTTATCTCGTCGAATCGTGAAATGATTCCAAATCTTGCTGATGCAATGAGTGGTGGGGGAATGCCAGTGAAGTGGAAAGGTACAGACAAGGAGTATTATCAAGATTGGGGAAGGCAGGGGAGAAGTTATATAAATATGTGAAGTTGGGAAAGAGTGAAGGGAAGGAAAATACTTAGAGACATGGATCAATACACAAGCCAGTGCTGGTAGAGAGAGGAGGGGAGCTGTTCTCCTGAAAGCAGCTGAGTTTCTCTGGATTTACATTAATGTTGTAGGCAATGCAGACATATTCAGGAAGGTGGAATGAAGCCCGTTTCATGGAAACCCTTCAAAGTCGATGTTATATTTATTGATCTAGGTACTGTAGATATTTTTAAATGCCCTTCAATCATATTCTCAGGGCAGAGTAAAAAAACCCAAATAAATCAATTAAAATGTAAATAATAATCTCACTGGGTGACTTTGGGCCAGTCATTGACTCTCAGCCTAACCTACCTTACAGGGTTGTTGTGAGGATAAAAGGGAGAGGAGGAGGATTATGTAAGCCGCCTTGGGTTCCTTGCAGGAAAAAAGGCAGGGTATAAATATAATAAATAAATAAATAAATCAACATCATAATCTAGAAGCCAACAAAATCACAAAAGCTGCATAAAACAGCAAGATTAAAATTGTAATGTGTATCTTAAAAACCTTAGGAAAATAAAATGTTATTTGCCTGACACTGAAAAGACAATGAGCAAGTTCACAGGTAAACCTCTCTGGGGAGAGCAACCACTACTGGGGTGCCATCACTAGGCATGTGCAAATCAGAAAAACTCAAACTTGCTGAAGTACTCCAAATTCCATCTTGAATGCTCATTCTGACTCAAGTCCATATCAGGTTGCAATCTTTGGTTTTTTCTTTTCACATGAAAATCTGTACACATTTTCCCAAATGTATGCATTAATTGCATGCATCTTTGAAATGTACTAATTCTTCTCCCATTGAGTAAAGCATATTTTTGCACATTTTTCAAAAGTATGCATGCTGCCAAACACATGGGGGGGGGGGTCTGCAAATCATGTTGCAAGCACAGAAATGTACAGACTTCAGCCACATATTGCATCCGAGTCCGTGTTTGCTCCAGAAGGTGTGAACTGGGTAAATCCTGATAAAAAATGAACTGGAATGAATTTCTCAAACTGCCCTAGTCATCACTGAGAAGGGCCTCTCTCTGGTAGTCACCTGCCTCACCTCAGAGGAAGATATTACTGAATGGGTAGTTACATATAGATACAAATGGTCCTTGAAGAATCTTGGTCCTAAACCATGAAGGGCAATAAAGCTTAAGACAAACACTTTGCATTGGGCCCAAAAATAGACTGGGAGCCAGTGCAGTTGGCATAGAATAGGCATAATAGGTTTATAAGTTATTAATAGGTTTATAAGTTTAGCAGCTGCATATTGCAGTAACTGCAGTTTTCTATTTCTGTTAACCTTGCATTATTTATTTATTTATTCATTCATTATATTTATACCCTGCCTTTTTTCCTGCAAGGAACCCAAGGCGGCTTACATAATCCTCCTCCTCCTCTCCATTTATCCGCACAACAACCCTGTGAGGTAGGTTAGGCTGAGAGTCAGTGAGTGACTGGCCCAAAGTCACCCAGTGAGTTTCATGGCTGAGTGGGGACTAGAACCCGGATCTCCCAAGTCCCAGTCCAACACTGTCACCACTATTCCACACTGGCATTAAGTTCTAAGAAGCAAGAAGAACATGCACATTGGTAAATAAAGTTTATCTGTATTATGACCTCCTCCCAAAAACAGGCAGCCATTGGGCATTGCCAAAACATATGGGTAAGAGAAGCTTTAGCTCTATTACACCTCCATCAGTTTAGACAAACCGATTTAGACAAACCCTTATTTTTAAAAATGTAGTGGTGTCCAATATACACGGAAAGTAAGTTTTTGCTGAAATGAAGCAGCTTTTCTGGTGAGGGCAAGCCCTATGGCATACTTCTAGGATCCAATCTATGGGAAACCTTTCATCTATGAGGGAAGCTTCATTGATTTCTCCAAGTCAAGCAGGAATAGTTTTGTGTTTCCTCTACGTCCTTGCAACTAGGGTGTGCATAAAACATCCTGTCCTGCCTCTACTCTGCAAAATGCCGCCCTTGGTTAGCTCTGCTGTAAATCTGGAATAACCGCTAAGGGGGTTTGTTAGGCTACCCTTAATATAGCCTAGCAGAGTGAAAGCAGAATCTAGCTCTCTTGTCTAATTGGATTTACTGCTGCATTTCAATTGGCACAATTGGTTTTGATGGCCTAGCCATCTCCGTAATGAAAATGAAATGAATGATATTTGGAGTCGAACATAAAGGAAAAGCCTTTCATGGACAGGTACAGACACTTCATCAGCTCTGCCTTTGGTATAAATGAAAAGAGTCTGCTCTTTTTCCCACTCTAGAGCCACAGGGTAGTCACAGTTCATCATCACTGCCCATTTATTCTGACAGAAGTTTATTCAGTATGATAATGGGTAGTTTGAAAGGCCTTTAAATATGCTCGGTGTGATAATTTTATTAGCTTTATGCATATAGTCTCTGAAATTTAATTACTGGTGAGGAGAAAAATATAAATACAAATTATAAAACAATTACACTCAGAGGAAACGTCGGGGAGAGCATTTGTCTGCCCACCCAATTGTCTGTGGTCCCCCTTCTTCCAGGAAGAGGCAATTCGTTCCTTCAGAAATGTACCCTCCTGGATCAAGTTGTGACAAATACATGCATCACAGAGAGGTATGGATGAGAACACAGAGCTGCCGGCATCATGACTCCTGTTTTCTAAGATATTGTTTCTCTGACAGTGATTCTTGGGGCAGTTTTTTTAATCCACTCTTCTCCCAGTGAGGCTTAATCTAGGTCCAGTCTAGCAACAATCATTCATGTGCATAAATAGCTGATGGGAAATTGGGGGTGCAATTGTGCATCTTGATGCAATGCACATCCCCATCTACATCACGATGCACATCCAGATCCCATTGTACTAGCTGGATGCATGTTTTGATGTAAATGGGAAATACTGTATGTACCATGATCTAGGACCATAAGTTGTGTTGTGTGATGTGTAGGGATGTGTGAGGAGTTCATTTGGGGGGGTGGAAATCTGGCAAGCTGGTCGGGCTCACACACACCCCAAACTCCATCCCACTTACCTCCTTCCCCAGCTTGACTCGTGTTCTCTCTCCTGAGTTGAGCCAGGGAAGTGACTTCTGGGTTCCCGGCAGGCCGCTTTTTACATAGAAAATGCCATAAGATATGCCAAAAGTGGCTGCAATTTGAGTAACTTGCATAAATTGTGACAGCTTTCAATGTATCTTATGGCATCTTCTATGTAAAAAGCAGCCCGAGGGGAAACCCGAAGTCCACCAAGCGGCTTGGTGCGCATCCACTTTTGGCCCATCTTGGCAGGTGCACTGGCAACATCCAACGAGCCAGCAGCGGGTCAGGTCACCGCGGGATCGCCCACCACTAGTGATGTGACTTAGGGATGGGTGGATGTTGCAAAATCTGTTCTGTCTACATTTTGCAGGATTTCAGGCGCCTTTCATTCCATCATCCGCTCATTGACGGAATCGGATTTTACATGAATGCATTCATACACATTTCTGCACATTCACAGTTGTGCAAATTCACACTCCCAAAAATGTGCAAATACCCCCAACGTACAAAATGTGCAGATTCTCCCCAAATGCATATTTTCATGCTTTAGCCTATGGGGGAAATGCGCATTTTGGGATGTTTTTTTTTTATTTCCCATATTTTTCTACAACTTAATTTGCATAAAATTATGGGGGGGGAATGGGAGTCTATGGATCCACTTGACTCAGGAAAAGTCACTCCACTGTGGAATCCATGCATCAGTTTCTTAGAAACTGAATCTTGCACATTTGCAGTTGCCTGAGGCTGAATTAAAATGTGAATTAGCAACTATCTGCAGGTTAATGAGAGTAATTCCTGACTGGATTGTCAATAGTTCATACAACCTAGAAGGGGCAGCACCAGAAATTGTGGTACTTACAGAGACATCATGGCTCAAGCTATGGATAGGTGGGTGGGAACTTGTTTGGTCCACTTTTCAAAGCAAACTGACCTCCTTCTTACTTCCTGGACTAATATGCAGATCGGAACACAATTATCCTTCAGACTGTGCACTTCAATTGTGCATTTCTAATTTTGCAGTGCAATTCCTGACTCAAATATTGCATGCAAAAATGCCCATGTTAAGGAAGTTTATGAACAAAAAATGCTTATATTACAGAAAGCTGCTTACAAAAAATGCATGTATTAGGGAAAGTTGCATACAAAAATAAGTATAATTTTTCATGCATGTTTAATAATATTCACAGAATGATGGGGAAACTGGATGGAACAGATTTATGATTGAATAGACGTGAAACTGACATGGCCTGAATATAGACTGATTTCTACGTGGGGCTGCCTTTGAAGACTGTTCGGAAGCTGCAACTAGTGCAAAATGCGGCAGCCAGGCTTATTGCAGGGACCGGAAGGTCCGAGCATATTACACCAGTTCTGGCCCGCTTGCACTGGCTGCCAATATGCTACCGAACCGAATTCAAGGTGCTGGTTTTAACCTATAAAGCCCTACACGGCTTAGGACCACAATACCTGATGGAACGTCTCTCCCAACCGTTATCTACCCGGACACTACGCTCAACATCTGGGGCCCTCCTCCGACTGCCACCTCCAAGAGAGGCTCGGTTGGTGGCAACGAGGAGGAGGGCCTTCTCAGTGGTAGCCCCCCAGTTATGGAATCAGCTCCCCACTGAGACCCGCCTGGCGCCAACCTTACTATCTTTTCGGCGCCAGGTTAAGACTTCCCTCTATGCCAAGGCATTTAGTTAGGAGCTTGGAATAGCACGGGGGGGGGGGATTGTCACCTGTAGGCTCAGTTTTATTGGCTTTTGTATTGTTATTTTAAACTGTGTTTTTAAATTTGGTTTTTAATTTTTTAAACTGTTTTGTATGTTTTAATGTTGTTTTTATGTATAGAGTGTTGTGAACCGCCCAGAGAGCTTCGGCTATGGGGCGGTATATAAATGAAATAAATGAAATGAAATGAAATGAATGATTTCATCCATTCCTAGCTCGACCATCCCTCAACCCTCATTCCTGGAGCTCTTTACTCATAAGCTGTTGTCTACTGCTGCCACTGCTACATGGTGCTAACACAAAAGTGCAGGCATTCTTTCCTTTATTAATAATTCTTATGTTTCAGTGCTGAACTTCTAGTGTTGAAAACACATACTGGAAATGATATTAGGTATAAATTCAACTCTGACTATGACAACTATTGCCTAGTTCTTGGAGGCTTCGGTGTCTTCCACTACAGTTTAAGGAGAGATTGTTGTTCATTTTTAAGCAAAGTTCATTTTGCTATTCCTTTGCAGTGCATTTCTTTTTGCAATATGATGTCTCTATTGCAATTGTGCAGGTTTCTTTTTCCCTCTTTTCATTCTGGTGTTCCGTTCAAATCCATTTTTCTGTTTTGCACATTTTATTTTTGCATATGCTCATATGGGTTTTTTGCTTTCTCTGCCTTCCTGAGTGGTACTCAGATTTTCAATTAATTTTATTCCTTGTGCTTTTAATCAATTTTTGTTTTGGTTTGCAGTCTGGTGTGTTATTAGTTTGAAGTTATTCTATTTCACTTATTTGGTGCTTATGTGATCTATGTGGTCAGAGCTGGGGGAGCAGAGATTTGGTGATTTCGTCTTGTGGGTGGGATTTGACCATACCATTTGTTCTGGGGAACTAGAACTTGGAATCCAGCTAAGTCAATCTGTGTGCAACAACAGACTTCTACAAGTGTATAATTTGCTAAATCAGGAACCATGGGTGCACATCTGAGTGTGGATGTCCGCTATACATATGCTGTTTCTTTCAATAAGATGCCATTTTAAATCTGCATTAAAATGTGCATTTCTACATGCATACATTCATACCTTTTTAAAACAGGAGCTAGATTAGGCAAATAGGAGTTAGATTAGGCTAACAGGGTTTGGCCAGGATACAAAGATGTTATATGTAAGCAAGGACAAGAACCTTGCAGTTATCGTCAGTTATCGTCTTTGGGGGCTATAGGAATGTGAGAAACATGCATTAATATTTTCTGTCATGCTAGAAATTACCATTAAATCTTAAGGAGGTTTTTCCAAAAAAAAACAGTATGCATTTCCCCCCCAAAAAATTATTAATTTATATTTTAGTAAAAATCCTAGCATAAATGTGAATGTTTAACAATTGATTTAAAGGTACATAGACCTCTGGGGGTTTTCTTTAAGGTAGGACACAAGTGCACATCCTCCTCCTTTAAAACACATTAAAAGAGTGTTCTGCACAGGGGAGGATGTAGTGGTTTAATTTTGCATAATTCCCAGTCTAGCTAACATGCTTAGAAATCAGCCACAACTACTTGAAAACCTGTTACTTTATGTGGGACACTTAACCATGGCAGTTTATAGCAGGATCTCACTTCATAGACAGAAAACCACAGATATTCCTTCCATCCCTAGGCTTTGGTACAGAAGTTCTCAATGCTGAAGAAGCAAGCCATCTGAACTATGGCTTGCCCCTTTGGCAATAGAAACTGTTGTGCCAAAAACAACAAATGAAGCCATGTCTATGTGCAGTTTTTCATTCATGCATGCCATCACTTCACTGGATTCTGGCCATAAGCTGATACACACATTTAAAAAAAAACAAAACACCTTTCTAGTTGGAAGTCTTCTGCATATGAAATCAATTTGCACAATCAATTTCTAAGCATGTTAGCTAGACTGGGAATTATGCATTAATGGTAGTTTTCCAGCACATCACCCCCATTTTCAGGGGACCACAGATGAAATAATAATAATATATATTTTTAAATCATTCTGAATACTCTGTATGTCTCCCCTCATCGGTTAGATTCAGGGCAGGAGAGTGTTTGTGTTGTTGTTGTTGTTGTTGTTGTTGTTGTTTTAATCTCATACATTCCTAAGCAAATTTGACTATTATTTCATGCAAAGGCAAAAGCTGGAATCTTGGTTTTTATGCCTCCTTTTCCCTGGCATGCATTTTAAAGAGATAATTGGGAGATGGTGGCTGACCCAACTATTTTGAATGGATTTTGACACCCACTACCTACTATTTGCATAATACAGCATGTAATTTCAGATGCAGTCTTTGCTCCTCCCCATCTCCAGTCTCACTGTGACATAGTTTACCTAGTCATGCAGGGACATAAGAATATATAAGTCTTTGAGAAATTGCACAATGGATTTGCTCTCTCTGCATCTTAGGAGATGAACAAATGGAGAACTGAAGCAGGAGGAGGCATTTCTGACAGATTCAGAACTGCGGAAAGACTTGAGCTTGTTCATTTTCCAGTTGGGCTATTATTTTAAAAAATAAGGAAATGTAATCTGCTGGAAACTGTATGCTTTCTTTTCCAGTCCTCAAGTCATATAATCCAATTGCAACAGCGGTTAATTTTTTAAAAAAATGAGAGCTGCCAGGGAACAAGCCTAAATAGGAGCCCTTGTCTTTAATGTTTTGTAGAGAGCCATGTGCCTTCTCCCACTTGTGATTAACCCAGAAATGAACTGAGTTATTTCCAAAAATATATTAAAAAAAACAACTTAGGGTGCAATATTGTGCCTTTCATTTGCTTTCTGAGGCAAGGATGGACAGATCTGTCTGTTTCTGGTTGGTGTCACTTGCACATGTTTTACCCATAACTCCATTTTGTTCTGTTTCTGCATTAACCTGTAATTAAAAAAAAAAAAACATTCTCTCGAAACCATGTTTAAATGTGTATTTTTTTCCAATACATACTTAAAGGAATACGTTCTACTTATTTAAATCCATATTTTGATACTCACCTAACTGTGAAATGTATTTGATAGCTAAATTCCAGTCAGCACGAGGGCTGGCCCTCCCGTGAGGTATGGTGGATCCTCGCACCTCAGATGGTGGATCAGGAGGAATGGCGCATTGAACTCCCACCACTGCCAGGAGGGCCCCACAAGGCGTCCTGCCCCCACCTCACTGGAACAAGGAACCATAGTGGGTGATCTGGAGATCCCCACTGGCCTTGTTCTCCTGCTGTGGCAGATGCACTGCACAGGTGGTCTCTGTAGCCACCTTACCCACAATGCCTTGCTCTGAGGAAGAACCCTCTCAGAGCAAGGCATTTGGGCCTGGCCAGCTCCCTGGAGAACTGTGACAGCTGCTTTCTGTGGCTGGCACAGCTCTTCAGAGAGCCCACTTGCCCAATGTCTCCCTCTGAGGAGTAGTCAGGGGAGGACATCAGGTGCGTAGCAGCAATGAGTGGCCAGCAGTGGCAATGGGGGCAGCAGCATGTATTCTCTGTCCCAGGTGGTGGGACCTCTTGCACCACCACTGGTCTACAAATTCTGCTCCTGTCAAGTAAATCACTGAGCCTGAGTATGTAGATTTAAATTTGTTAGGGATGGCTGAGAATTTTGTTCCATTCACTTTTTGGTAAGAACTTACCAGAATTCACCAATTTCTTTAGAAATGGTATGAAAAGGACCTGAAAATGTTACGAGCTTTTAAGAGCAGCAATATCAGCTCCTGCGGATCAGGACATTTCATATAGGAATGAGCAAAGATCAAATCCCTCAGTCATCCTGAATCCGAGGTCTGGAAACTTTTCCCACCAGCCCTCTGCAAAGCTTCCTCACCCCACCACCAGTCCCCTAACATTTTCCTGCTTGTCCGCAAGACTTACTGGACAGAAGCAGAAGCAACTAGTATGTTGATGACCCTTTCTGTCCTTTCCATCTAAACCAAGGAAGCTGTTCGGGTTCTAAATCAGCATCTAATGTTGGCAATGGACTGAATGAGGGTGGACACACTGAAGCCTAATCCAGACAAGACAGAGGTGCTCTGGGTCAGGTGAATGGCGGTTCGGGGAACAAGGATCCAACTTGTGTTAGATGCAGTTACCTTAAAGAGTCAGGTTTACTCCTGGCTTGAGCCCTGAACCTGGATATCCAGGTTTTGGAAGTGGCCATTTGAACAACTAAGGCTAGTGCACTAACTGCACTCATTCCTGGAGATGTCTGGCCACAGTGACCTATGCCTTAGTTGCATCATGTTTGGATTACTGCAATATGCTGTATGTGGGGCTGCCTTTAAAGGGTTCTAAAACTTCAGGGGGCCCAGAATGCTGCAGCCAGACTGTTGACTGGTGCCAGTTACAAGGAACACGTGACTCCCTTGTTACAACAGCTTCACTGGCTCCCAGTCTGCTTCCGAGCACAATTCGAAGTGCTGGTTGTGACCGATAAAGCTCTACACAACTTGGGGTCAGGCTGTTTGCATTCTCCCATATGAGCCAGACCAGGTTTTAAAATCCTCAGAAGAGTCCAGCTGGGAGGTCTTCTGGGAAGTCCAACTTGTTTGAGCTTGACAGACTTCCTGCCCACTTCTGATCTGATGATCAGAAGTGGGCCATGTTGAGTCTTTTCTGTGGACTTCCATCTCTAAGATGGGCTGCAGTTTGCGCATTTTTTAAAAAAATGCAAAGGAAATGTGTGCAAATCGTGCTACTTGTGCAATTTGCATAAATTTATGCAATTTGCACAAATTTACTCAAATTGCATTGCTGAACGGTTCATGAAAAATTCTCACACAACCCTACGAAATAAATCACAGTGCTTTGTGCAAATAGGCACCTGAAAAGCACGTGGATCTAGCATGCTTTGTGTAAAATCATCTGAATTGCACAAATTGCATAGATTTAGGCAAATTTGCTTAGATTATTTTTCTTTAAGAAATGCGCAGATCGTGGCCCATCTTAGCGAAGGGTGTCGGCGAGCTGGCTCAACTCGCACCATAGCAAGCCAGTGCCAGTCTTCCATCTTCAGTTCCCTGCTGGCAGGGAAAGAACTGCACCGGCGATGAGAGAGGGCAGGAGCTCTGCACTCAGACTCCCCACTGCGACCTCAGGTCAGGAGGGATTTCTGAGGTAGCAGTGGGGAGCCCAAATTATCCTATGGCCCCCCCCCAGGCAAGGTCGGAGGGCCGTAGAATTGTGCCCTTAATGACTGAGCCTAATCCAAGACTACTGTTGTTAATGTTATTTGCATAAAGACCTTCTTCCTCTTTTTTCAGAAAGAAAACCTCATAATCTTCTTGATGTTTGCTTAGAGGTTGCACAATGTTGGAAGGATGTAAAGGTTGGCTCTTTATGGCACTGGTGCACTCATGTGTGGCATTATTGCAAAAATTCATGTGAATCAAAGTTGTGCAGAAATATGGTCAGACTTGAAGATTTCTACATAGTTTAGTACCACTTTGTCCCCCTTGTGGACCCTGCATTCCTAGACTGTTGCAGATGCTCTTCTGGAAAGACACTCTCTAAGATTCATAGATTCATAGATCATAGAGTTGGAAGGGGTCTACAAGGCCATCGAGTCCAACCCCCAGCTCAATGCAGGAAACTAGCAGGGATGTTGAAGAGTCCTTGGTTTCGAGTCACGAGTCGAGTCACGAGTCTTTGGACCTGAGTCTCAAGTCCGAGTCCGAGTCCTTGGTCCAAAATGGTGACTCACGAGTCACGAGTCATGAGTCACTCCCAAAGCTGACTCCACGAGTCCCTGTTAAAATCAATGGGGTTTTTCCCAACAAAATAAGGCTATTTCAGATGTGTGGCTTAAATATATTCTAGGCACAAGTGTGCCTTTTTATTTCAAAACTCTGCAACTGATTTTGGCAAGAACAGACCAGGCAGACAAACCCAAAATAACCAGACAGGCAGAGGAGGCAGGGAACCCCAAAACAGGCAGGCAGAGGCCTTTGTCTTGGACAATTCAAACTGTGGAACTGGTTAAGAAGAGACCAGGCAGGCAGAGGAGGCTGGGAACCCCAAACAGGCAGGCAGAGGCAGCCAAACCCAAAATGTCTGAAAGGTTGCATTTTAGGAAAATGATTTTAAAAAATAAACTTGCTGTACTTCATAAAACCTATCCATGTTGCATTTGAGGAACACGATTTTGGAACATGAGTCCTTGGTCTCGAGTCCCGAGTCGAGTCTCGAGTCAAGTCCCATTAAAAATATTGGGACTCGAGTCTGACTCGAGTCATAGGGGGGACTCAGTCCGACTCACGAGTCGAGTCCTGGAGTCCGAGTCCCCATCCCTGGAAACTACAGGAGGGTCTCCTATGCAAGTAAAAACCAGGCCTGACCCTGCAAACATTATGAACATTATGGCTATGAAAGTGTAGTATGTGGTGTATTATTTGTACTCAGTAATTTCTCCTTTCGTTTGTTGTTGTTTTTGAATTCTGCAATATTTATAAAACTTAAACATTAAAAAAAAACTACATTACTATCAAAAGCAACAGACTATGGCTGCAATCCTGTATATACTTACCTGGGAGTAAGTCCAGCTGCATTCAATGGTGCTTACATCTGAGTCATCATGCACAGGATTTCTGTATAAGGCTGCAATCCTATACACACCTAGCTGGGAGTAAGCCCCATTGAATTCAGTGGGACTTACTTCTGAGTAGACATTCCTAGGATTGCAGCCTTAGTTCATTGAATATTTTTTGTCACTGTTCTAAGCATACCCGCTAAAAGCACAAAGAAGGCAAATAATTCAAGCAAATGAATTCTTCTTTTAATTTTCTGCATGATTTTCTTTATGTGTTTGGAGTAGAGAGATCTTGTCCAACCTCTTAGCACTAAGTAGTATCAATTCAATGTATTTTCCAGCAGGATTTAGTTTTGCAGGACAGAATTCTTCCAACAGGATCTAAGTTATTTTAACAGGTGGCTGGCATTGGTACTCACAAAACGACAGGCAAAAGGCTCCCCCTACTTCTTAATTTCTCATTTGCAGCATCAAGCACTGAGAGCCAATATGTCACCTTTCAATTATTCAGAGTCAAATCCAACTGCCTGGAGCACTCAGTCAATCCAAATATTTCCAAGGGCTATGAATTTTAGTGCAAACGCAAATTACACATAAACAGACTTGGCTGCAAGGGAGCTATTAAAAAAATCTCTTTTGTTGAGTCAAAGCTGGACTCTTAACACATCTCCGACTGTAACTCGCTTAGAATGGTCAGGCCCAGAATCAGCACTTGGCATGCTAAGGGACCTGTCAGGGACCCACATTCTCAGCAGGGCCTGCCATTATTAATGCCTGCCGGGGGGGGGGGGCACACCAGCTGGCTGGGTCTGCAAGCCACCATTTAAATTTCCCAGAATGCCCTGGAGTGTCAACACATTGGACACTCTGGGACAATTTGAGAAATAAAATGCCAGCTCCTAGCCCCCCTCAGAACACTCTTGCAACCATCAACACTCCCAGTTATGCCCAAGGGAGGTCATCAATGTAAGAGAGGACCCATCAGAAGGCACTTTCCCCAGAGCCCCCTCAAAGTGGAGCCAACCCTGAGTATAGGCAATCTATGAAGCACCATTCATAGGATCACAGAGTTGGAAGGGGCCTACAAGGCTATCGAGTCCAACCCCCTGCTCAATGCAGGAAACTAGAGGAGGGGGTTTCCCATCCAAGTAATAACCAGGCCTGACCCTGCTTAGCTTTCCACGCTCAGACAAGCTGAGCCAGCATGAGCCACAGGCATTCTATTATACTGATGTTGGATCTAGTGCTAGTGAAGCTCAATATTTTTAGCTTACTTATGGAGCTGCTTTCTATAGTGCCACCTCCAAATGTGGGTTTCTTTTGTAATTTATATTGACCCCAGGTGTTCATTCATGTATTTTTTTTTATTAAAAAAAATTTCTAAACTGCCTTTCATCCAAATGGATTCTAGCATATTGTACAAAAAATCAAATTAATCAGACCAATATGGATACAATGGCAAGCGACTCTAATGAGAAAAGGAGCCCAGCATGGGTGGGAGTTTTTAAAAAGGAAAAAAAGCAGAGGGCAACAGAAGAAGCCAATGTGGCTTCACAATAAATTCAAAGATGACCTGAAAACAAAAAAGGACATGTATAGGAAGTGTAAGGAAGGACAGGCTACAAGGGAAGAGTACAGGCAGGTAGCACAGAACTGCAGGAATAGCGTCAGGAAGGCTAAAGCTGAGAATGAGCTAAGGTTAGCGAGGGATGCTAAAAACAACAAGAAAGCTTTCTTCAGATACATGCATAGTAAAAGGCAGAGGAAAGAAATGGTGGTTCAACTATGCAATGAGGATGGCAAATTGATAACAGAAGACAAAGAAAAGGCAGAAGTGTTCAATTCCTACTTCGGCTCGGTCTTCTCCCAAAAGAGGGTCTATGACCCCCCTGGCAAACCTGAAGTGCAGACTGAAGGGGTAGGATTGCAGCTTGAGATTGATAGGCAAATGGTCAAGGAGCACCTGATTACTCTGAATGAGTTTAAATCTCCAGGGCCTGATGAGCTGCATCCTAGAGTAATAAAGGAACTGGCAGAAGAACTCTCAGAACCACTGTCTATTATCTTTGAGAAATCATGGAGGACAGGTGAAGTGCCAGATGACTGGAGGAGGGCAAATGTTGTTCCCATCTTCAAAAGGGGCAAGAAGGAGGAACCTGGGAACTATAGGCCAGTCAGTCTGACATCAATCCCTGGGAAAATTTTGGAGCAGATTATAAAAAAGTCAGTCTGCAAGCGCCTTGAAAATAATGCAGTGATTACTAGAAGCCAGCATGGATTTGTCAAGAACAAATCCTGCCAGATTAATCTGATCTCATTCTCATTTTTTGATTGGGTAACCTCCCTTGTGGACTGTGGGAATGCTGTGGACATAATATATCTGGACTTCAGCAAAGCTTTCGACAAAGTGCCTCATGATATCCTGATTAGCAAGCTAGCTAAAAGTGGGCTAGATGGAACAACTATCAGGTGGATCCACAGTTGGCTACAGAATCGGACTCAAAGAGTGCTTATCAATGGTTCCTTCTCAAACTGGGGAGAGGTAACAAGTGGGGTACCACAGGGTTCGGTCCTGGGCCCAGTGCTCTTCAACATTTTTATTAATGACTTGGATGAGGAGGTGCAGGGAATGCTTGCTTATCAAATTTGCAGATGACACAAAGTTGGGTGGAACAGCTAATACTCT
Organism: Shinisaurus crocodilurus; assembly: GCA_021292165.1. Classification (NCBI taxonomy): domain Eukaryota; kingdom Metazoa; phylum Chordata; class Lepidosauria; order Squamata; family Shinisauridae; genus Shinisaurus; species Shinisaurus crocodilurus. The sequence continues at coordinate 29,687,112 of CM037876.1, forward strand.
GGAAGAAAGAAACAAAATTCAAAGAGATCTCGATAGGCTGGAGCGCTGGGCCGAAAACAACAGAATGAAATTTAATAGGGATAAATGCCAAGTGCTGCACCTAGGGAAAGGAAACCAAATGCAGTTACAGAATGGGGGACACTTGGCTCAACAATACCACAAATGAGAAGGATCTTGGAATTGTTGTAGATCACAAACTGAATATGAGCCAGCAATGCGATGTGGCTGCAAAGAAGGCAAATGCAATTTTGGGCTGCATTAATAGAAGTATAGCTTCCAAATCACGGAAATGATAATTCCCCTTTACTCGGCACTGGTTAGGCCTCATCTTGAGTATTGCGTCCAGTTCTGGGCACCACACTTTCAGAAGGACGTAGACAAACTGGAGAGGGTTCAGAGGAGGGCAACAAGGATGATAAAGGGACTGGAAACAAGGCCCTATGAGGAGAGACTGAAAGAACTGGGTATGTTTAGCCTTCAGAAGAGGAGACTGAGGGGAGATATGATCGCACTCTTCCAGTACTTGAAGGGTTGTCACACAGAGGAGGGCCAGAATCTCTTCTCGATCATCCCAGTTTGCAGGACACGGAATAATGGGCTCAAGTTACAGGAACCCAGATTCCACCTAAATATCAGGAAAAATTTCCTGACTGTCAGAGCAATAAGACAATGGAACCAACTACCTAGGGAGGTGGTGAGCTCTCCCACTCTGGAGGCATTCAAGGTGCGGCTGGACAGCCATCTGTTGGGGATGCTTTGACCTGGATTCCTGCATTGAGCGGGGGGTTAGACTCGATGGCCTTGTAGGCCCCTTCCAACTCTACTTTTCTATGATTCTATGATTCAATGCAATAAAACATCCGTAAGGATTAGAACAAACCATCATATGCACGTCATATAAAACTATAAGACCCACAGAGCAAGCAGAGGCAGAATTGCTGTTTAAAATGCCTTGACATATTAAAACAAAAGCAAACATACAAACAAAAAAAACCCATCATAACCTGGTGCTGAAAAGATGGTAATTTCAGCACCAGGCATACTTCTTTGGGGAGAGTGTTCCAAAGTCATGGCACCACCACAGAAAAGCCCCCCTTCTTTGCAGATACTTAGCACACCCCTCTTAAAGAAGGGACTTGGAGAAGGGACTCGGTTGAATGGAATTCCTGGCCGTGCTGGCTTTACGGGAGCTGTCGTCCAACAAATCTGGAGGGTGTGAAGTCGGGGGAGGCTGCTGTAGAAGATCTTAAGGCATCGGCAAGCTGGTATGGGAAGATGCACTCCTTCAGCTGCTTGGGTCACAAGCCATTTAGGGCTTTCAAGGTAAGTACAAATTGGGCCCAGATGAAACTAGGCAACCAGCTGGGGTCAGAGATGCATGCCTCTGGTCACCTTAAACGTCCACATATAGATACATTCCTTGTTTACTTCAGGTTGTACCAAACTCTTGATGATCACCCATACTGCAGCAATAGCATGTCTCGTGACACTATTTCTCAGCACACTTGGATAGTTTCTTTTCTCACATTCAAGTAAAATAGTAGAGTATGTGGCAAGATAGGAGCAATCCTTGGTTGCTAGCCCTCAGGCAGTTAAAAGCAGGAGACCCCGGCATTGAACGAGTACTTCATAACTGAATAAAGGAACCACTTCATTTGCAGTTCACAAAATGCATGCAGGCATACTTGTATATAAGTAATCTTCCATGGAAATGCTAAACACTAAACCCACTTGAACATTGGGTATTTCTATTCTACATAATGTATTTGAGATCAAGGAACTAGTCCTAATGACATATATGGAACTAAGACCAGCTACATGAAAATATTCCAGTTGAGTGGATCACAAATTGTTTATTTTTTTACAAAATGTTTGTAACTGATTACTAAGCTACTAATAAACTTTATACAGCAAATATCATTTATGTTTTTATTGTGAAATAACAGGCCTTATGAAGCAATTCCACCTAGAAGGGATTTTCCCCTCTGTTTTATTAGCAGGTAATAGAAAACATGCAGTATTTTAGCATGCTACTAGACTGATCAGCAATTCTCAGAAATCCGTAAAAAATAAATGAGGACAATTATTATTTCAGCAAAAGTTGCTTTGGGCTTTACTCCTCTCTTTGATATTTTGCTCTTCTTCATTTTGGACATTTTCAGAATGGCAAAATAAACTATATGGCTCAGTAATTGAATTTTGCTGATTACTCTCCAAGATGTCATAAAGAGAATGCCATGCGTGCAGGCCTCGTGCTACATCTTACTGTCTGGATGAACAATTCGGTCTGCTTTAGGTTGCTGGATCTAAGAGTGAGATAAGTGCTGATCTGGTGTAAATGTGGAGCAAGTCAAGTGCCAACAACTGAGCACTGCTACATTTTGCAGCAGGCAAGTGCAAGGCAAGGCCAGTCAGAATCCAGCCCAGAGACTGCATATCCAGACAGAATGAAGGTTTACAACATCCTTGAATCAATTAGACCAAATTCACATTAAGGCTTGATCGTAATAATAAACTGGTACTGTATTAACATTTTGTTCATTAAACCTGTTTAATTAAATTTAATTGCACTCTTCTATTACTATGGCTACTGAGAAGCTAAATAACCACATATCGTCTTCTCTCCCATGACCTGATCATCTCCTCCTACTGTCACCAGAGAACAGAGATCTTCATTCAGTACGAGCAAAGGTTTTAAGAGGTGTGCTTAGATCAGCCCTGGGATTAATGAAATCACTGGATAAATCATCCTAATCAAAGAGGGGAAATATCAATTAATTTACCTTGCTTAACCCTTGAAGCCTGCTACTTCCAGTCTATTCTCTAAAGCTTCAATATTATTTCAAGTTGTGAAATGGATGATGATTATCCTAACATGATATTTTCTGGATGAAGAAGAAGGAACCCTGGAAAAAAGCAAGATAGAGCTGAGGAAAGACAGGACTGGAGACTGCAGTGGGAGACACTGGAATGCCTACTGACTGTTGGATAGAATTAAGGGGACAAGGCGGTGCCCGTCCATGGCGGGAGTTAGGGTAAGGGAAGAACCAGGCCTGGCAGGGGCAGTGCCAGGTACTGAAAGGATCTGGGGCTCAGGCCCACGGGACAAAATAAATGCACAAATGTGCATATGCTAATCTACATATGCTCTAAAGTCTCTCTCCGTGCATGCCTTTGAAGGACCCTGTCTCCTAAGGACACCCCCTATTTGTAAAAAGGGATGTATGGACAGGGGAGAGGAGAGTGTTTGATTTCAGAAAAAAAACCCAGGCAGAAAGATATGGGGGAGGCAGCAGGAGGGGAAGCACATGTGGGCAAAAAGCCAGCTAACCCAGCGGGATCAGATGCAACAGAGATCATCAGGGCCCCTGTACCCTTATTTCAGCAAATGCCCATGGACAGCAAGGTGGCGGTGAAGATGGCCACCCAGAGATCCCGGGCTCCAAATGAAAGATTTGGGGCTCCACCCCCAGTGAGCTGCCCCCTAACACTGGCTTTGATGTCTGGAGATAGATTATCTTTTCTTTCTTTCTTTTCTAGAGGTGATATGAGAGATCCATTATTTTCTTCTCCCCTTATTTATTTGATTTATACCTGCTTTTCCACCCAAAAAAATTGTGCTGAAGGCAGCTAGCAGTAATAAAACCAAGATTAAAATGGAAGTTGGTTAAACTTAGTTATGGTTTATTTAGTGCTGTTCAAACCCCTGCAAAACTTGTTTGATCAGAGCCAATAGGAATGTACACATACACAACGTTCGCATACTGCAGGCAACCATGGTTCTGGCCTCTCACTCATCTGCACCTGCCAAATTCAACAGGTACAGCTAATCCCAGCATGGAGAGGGCCATGTTGTACTAGCCTGCCATGTAGCTGTTAAAGGTGTGGATCCTGTCAGGAAAAAGACAGGTGGCAACCCTAATTCAGCACTAACATGGCTGAATGTCCAGGGATTCCAATGCAGACTTTTAAGAGCTAAGCATTCAAAGCCCTGGGATGGGACGACTGAATCTGCCAGTTTCAGTTTCTCCCACATTTGATTTTTTAAAAAAATCTCAATTTATTTTTGTCTCAATTATGGGAAAAAGTTGAGAATTTCGGTAGATTCTCATCAAAACTGAATTGAAACTAAATTCTCATTCATTCCTACTTATTAGATAAGAAAATGCTTTTTATAGAATCAGGGCAACGGGTGCTTCTATCCAATGCCTGTCTTCCACAGCTGGGAACCCATCTACAGGCGAGGCTTGAAGTGGAATTCATTCCCAGCACTGATACATAAAATCCTTTCAGTGGAAATGCCAAGTGGCATACAGGCCTGTGGCTCACGCTGGCTCAGCTTGTCTGAGCGTAGAAAGCTAAGCAGGGTCAAGCCTGGTTGTTACTTGGATGGGAGACCCCTCCTCTAGTTTCCTGCATTGAGCATGGGGTTGGACTCGATGGCCTTGTAGGCCCCTTCCAACTCTATGATCCTATGAAGCTGTGAATTCATACGTTCAAAGTATGGGCTCTGCCACTGAGCTATGGGCCTCCTTCTAAGGGAGCATTTGTATATCCCATTGGCCATACATACAGTTGAGTTTCAGCAGGAGGGAGGTGGGAGGATGAATGGCTGACAGTAAATTGTGTAACTCTATAAGCAGGTCATTGTAGGTAGCAAAGTCACTTCCATTAGTCTGAGAATCCTACATGTGCCAGTCATTCACATCAGGTATCAGACCTAGGAATTCCTTTTAGTTTTGTTTTTTTTTTTTAATTAGTGGATACTAAGATACTCAAAGGGTCTCCCAGGAGATTTTTTAAAAAGCTATTTTTTTGTTTGTTTTGTTTTGTTATTTCAGGCTCTTAAGTGTCACATCTACTACTGGGCTGCAGTTCATTGAATTCTTGTGAGCCATTCATGGGAACATCAGAGTCAGATTTCTCCAAGGACTTTGTGTGCTTTGTCTAAAGTAAACTTGCCAATGTGATTCATTTGACATTTTCTGCAGAGGTCAGGATGCTGAAGACAAAACTTTAATAACAAAGAACAATTAAGGGGGAAATAGCTTTTTTAAAAAAAAAAAATAGCAAGGGGAGGGCTTCGTACCTCCAGTCTCCTGTGAAAAGATCACTTAGTGGTGGGTAGGAATCATTAAGAGAAACACTATACAAGTGTGAAAAGAAATGATACTTCCCTAATGAAAATCGTATGATGGAAAAGTATTGCCGCTCTACTTAGCAAGTAAAATAAGACTGTAAGTGTTCCTGAGTGGAAGATCAAATTTACAGTAAAACTGAAGCGTAGATTTTCATTGCAAACGCACTGCGTTTCCCCAAAGGTCTCTCGTTGGCAGGGCGAACAACTAATTCAAACATTTCAATTATCTGTGGGGAAAACTGCATAGTTTCTATAGTTTGTTTTATGAAAACCAAAGAGTACTGCAAAAAAAAAAAAAAAAGAGCCTGAAATCTACGTACTCTCTTGAATTTAATGAAGCCCATTAATTCTATTCATCTTTGCAGTAGCAAACTTACACACAACCATATCCAAAAAGAAGAAAACTTCCCCATATATCATATCCTAATACTAGCTATGCAAATAGCAGCTCCTTTGCTGTTTGAAAAGAACTTCTTCCTTAGATATGTTTGCATATGATCTAGCTGTAATTGCCCTACTTTTTTTTAAGGAAAGCAATATGTGCAAAGGGAAGGAGCAAAGAAATGACGGGGCAGCTTGGAAACTGCAGCTGGAGATCTGCTTCTGCAGAAGACCAAGATGTCTGCCTTATAAATATTTATAGGAGAAGATTTCACATGGCATGTTCGGCACTGAATGGTGCATATTATTCTTATTAATGTTTCATAAACATTTGTATGAAAAACAATATGCTTTACTTTGCTTCTAAGTATTAAGTAGAATTATTGCAGCATCTGCTGCCGATGGTTGAGTGCACAAGCTATTCATGCCTTGTCGTAAATCCTGTGATGCATTAAGATGTCATTAAATGTACCTTCTGTGGTTGTCTCTTAATTTACATACCTTGTAAATCATCAGGTAAAAATCAAGTGAACTGGAGAGTAATCTCCTGTGCTTTTCCCTTCTGCTGCAAATTCCATGCCATCCGTATCTCCCACCATTCGCAGGCAGGCAGCAGCCATCAAAGTATAAAGATTCTGTCAGTTTAGGTGGAGATAGATATAGATATAAATATAGATATAGAAATATATGATATAGATATAGATACAGGGGAGGCTGGTGACTCCTATTTCGGTGGGGCTCCTATTCCATTGCAGGTTTCATTTGGAGCTTTATAGGAGCTATCCATAGTGCTGAACTCCATCCCCAAAATAGGTTCACCACCATGGAGCACAATGGACGGCCCTTATAAAGCTCCGAATAAAACCTGCAATGGAATAGGAGCCCCACCAAAATAGGAGTCACCAGCCTCCACTGTATAGATATAGATACAATCTGAGCTCCAATGTGCAAGCACAGTTCACATCCAGAAGGCGCACCACATTCACTGCAATGGGGGAGAAACAGATCCATGTCTACATGTCTTTTACATGTACAGATGTTTCCTCCATTCCATTAATGCAGAATCCCAAAGGCACGGGAGCTTCGAGCAAGTATTGGGGCTCTGAATCAGGGCAATTATCTTTCACGCACACTGAAGTGCCAGCTGATAATGCAATTAGATGTACATGAAACATCTGGGGCACAATCCAGCCAAAATTAAGAATGGTTAAGTCCCCTTTTAGTGGGAGGGAATTCAATACACTCTCAGTTCTCCCAAGTGCTATGATTATCTTGGCCTCATTTCATCTGGCCCCAGCACCTGATCTCTGGAGCCTGCTACGTGGTTACGTGGTACTAAGCGCTCTCTCTCGCTCGCTCTCTCTCTCTCTCTCTCTCTGTGTAGGGGGCGGGGGTAGTAACTATATTCCGAATAGGTATACTCAGTTACTCAGATGAGTCCTTTAAAAGGAAAATTTCTATTCACCACTTGAACAATTTTCTTCCTGGGCTATGGATTGTTCTGAGAATCGTGTGGCCCAAAATGATGAGACAGGAGGGAGGAAAGGGCGAAAACTGATAGTAAGCAAAAGTGATTTCTGCAAACACACAAGCCCAGATTAATTGATGCGTCCAAGATTAATTGCAGAACCACCAGAGGTTACTTTCTTTTTTCAGCTCCCTGGATTCCAGTGGGAAAAATACCTCTAAGCCCCAAGAAAAGTGTAATAACCTTGTAATTCAGGGTCAGACTTTCAGCTAGCATGTGTTACAGCGTTCCTTGCTGTTACCAGACCGAGGCACAGAGGAAGTGTAGACATTTTTTCTAGCAGACACAGTTTCTGAAAAGGCTGGAGCCCTGTCTATTTTAAATGGCATAGCTAATAAATATCTTGTTTGTTGTTCCTTATGTTTATTGTGTATTGTATAAAAAGCCCCCATAGTCCTCTTGGCACCGTCTCCTTGCTTCTCGTCTCTGCTTATAGCTACTCCTATTTGTCTCTGTAACTCCCATGTCCTTGAACTACCCCTGTACGGAATATGTGAAAGAAAAAAGAGACCACATAAAGGACCTCGGCTTTATTACCGAATACCCTGATTTGTTTTGTCCTTTCCTTTTGTTTTCAAGAAAAGAACGAATAGGAAAGATTTGGGAGTCCCAGCAGTTAAAATAAAATGCAAATAATACCAGTAGATGAAATCTTCTTCGGTTCTCAACCAGTGGAAGGTCCTCTCCTCTGCACCACCAGTGGAATAGAGACTTCAGATGCTCAGGAGTAGCAAACCCTACCGGGCTGGGGTGGGGGACACACTCAGGTGTCCAAAAGTGACCTCTGCATTTTGTTACTATTTCATAAGGCTAGCGTTACCCAGGATTTTGACATTTTTGAGGTATCAATCATTATTAAGTCTGTCCAAGAATTTCATTTTCAAAAGCACCTCATCTTCCAAAACCCTTTATTTGTGACCCTGTAATCAAATGTTCAAAGAGGTTTTTGAAGCTGGGCCAATGAAAAGTACACACATGTTAGGTGTTTAGCAGGTATTAGATGTGGGGCTCACCTGACAACCTGGCCATGTGTTTTTATTTATTTATTTATTTCTTACATTTATTAATCGTCCATCTGGCCGGCCACCCGGCCACCCTGGGCGATGGTTTCTCGTATTGGTTTTCCTGATTGTTAAAGTTTTAACAGTCTTTCAAGAGCTTGATTAAAGGCGCAATCCTATGCATGTTTAACAGAAAAAAGTCCTACAACTCCCAGCATTCCCCAGCCAGCCATGCTGGGAGTTGTAGGACTTCTTTCTGCCTAAACAAGCATAGGATTGCACCCTCTAAATTACTTTAGTTATTGTATTCATATTCTTGTCCTTCTTTCGAGGAGCTCACATCACTGTACATGGTTCTCTCCACCCATCCCTCCCATTTTATCCTCCCCCAAGACCTATAAAATTGGTTAGACTGAGAGATAGCGACTGACCATGGGCACTGCATTGCTATGAATTCTGGAATTTGGCTTCCAGTGTAGTCATCAGGTTACAAAGGGGGCAATCACCATCTTTTTCCCATTCCAATGTTCTAAGGCAGGGGTAAGCAACTTGGTTCCCCTCAGAAGTTTGGATGACAACTCCCATAATCTCTGACTGGGGCTTATGGGAGTTGTAGTCCAAAAAATCTAGAGGGTACCAGGTTGCCTACTCCTGTTCTAACATGCCCAATTAAAATACAGCCATCATGGTCTCCACTCTGGTATATAGAGAAGTTAATCTGCTGACTCAGACTGCATCTTGAGTGAGTGCACACTTTACATAACTGTTTTGCTTATCAGATAGTCCTTCGAATAAAACCAATAGGATTTACTTCCATCTAGATATATTAGCAATCAGGGTACAAAACAAAATGGAATCCATAATAATGTGCTAAAAACCACATAAAGTGATGTTTTCATGGGGTACTATGGCTAGTACATCCCATTCAAGAGCTTTGGAAATCTCACTTTTTATCATTTATGTACCACAACCCTAAATTCTGTGTGACCTACAAATCTATCACCAATCATATAAGGAACTGTCCAACTGAAATTAAGCACTGTTAGCATTGATTTCAATGGGATAGTTAATAATCAACACACACACACATATGAGTGTGTGTGTGTGTGTGTGTGTGTGTGCACATATACATTCAAATATGTTTGACCCAGTACCAGAGAAAGCAAGCTGGTATTCCAGCACTCAGCTAGGTAGATATGTGCGCTATTAGGTACAAATTCAGGTACAAATATTTTGAGGGTTTGGGGGGGGGTTATGAAAATGAAATATGTACACTTGGCCAGTCTGCGGGTTCAGCAATGACGAGGCCTACGGTTGACCAATTTCTGAATTTAGTGTCTTTGAACTGCTAGGGGGAAAGCTGCAGATCTGTATGGAAGAGGTTAATTAATTTATTTCCAGGCTCTTTTCCCTTAGGGCACGCTATGTTACTGGCACTCTGTCTTCATGAAGATGTACAACTGAGGTGGTTGGTTGGCTGCCTCTAAGCAGCTCTGTCCATCCTCCTCTAGTAATTTGTCATCATCTAGACACAAAGGTTGCCTTCACGCAGTGATCTCACCTTGAAAGGCTGATATCGCAAATATCATCCACCAACTTACATTTTCATTTCCACTTTCGGCAAAACCGCATTGTGAGTGTATATTTGCATGAAATAAGTTTAGACTTAACTGCAGATACTAGCCACTGCTCCAGTAACAATGAATCTCCCCTTGGAAGAATACAGGCAAATAGACTTATCTGTTATCTCTGCTTTCTGTTGCTGTCCCTGAAACAAGCACTTTATACAGTATACTGGTGCCTAGGAGAAAGTTACAACTACATTGTTATGGGTGGGCTGAAGTTGACTTCCTTGGAGGGTTAATCTGCTGCATCATGTTCCTTCCCATGCTAAATCAGAAGTCTGAGATTATTCAGGAACAGTGCATACCACAGCCCCTTCCGATCATTGGTGCTGTTTCTTGAAGAGGCAACAACCATGGGAAGTTGCTGCAGCATGGGCAATGTGACCTCAGTCTTCCCAAAGGCCCAAATGACACAGGGGGACGTTCTACTGCAGCAGCTACCAGGCTACTAAAGGTAACATGTATTTCTATTTTTAATAATATATAAAATTTAAAGACTGTCCTGTAAAAGTGTTCTCAGGGCAACTCACAATAAGCACTAATACAATTTAAAATTCAATAACAATAAACACGGTAAAAATCTAAATACAGCATAAAAACACAAGTCACAGAGTAAAAACAGGCTTAAAACTAAGACAGATTAAAAGGCCTGGGAAAATCTAAAGGTCTTTGCCTGGAGACAAAATGACACCAAAGTAGGTGCCAGGCAAGCTTCTCTGCGGAAGACATTGCACAGCCAGGGTGGCAACTCTGAAAAGGCCCTCTCTCCCATAGCCACCTGCTGCCCCTCACCCGATGGGGTCACTTGGAGTAGGGTCTCCAAAATCGAGGTTCAGGTGGGTACATCTGGAGAGAGGTGGTGCTTCAGTTACCCTGGTCCCAAGCCATGAAGGTCAAAATAAGCACCTTGAACTGGGCCCAGCAACAGACATCTAAGGGGGGGTGATCATTTTCCTCATGGCCTGATTTGTTCGTGCAACCTACCAAGCTAAATTCACACCCACCCAATTCACTGGGTAACCTTGGGCAAGTCACTGTGTCTCTCAATCTAATCTTCCCCAAGCATTTGCTGTGGGGAAAGGCGGCACGCGGCACGGACACAGGGTGGTGCAGCAGGGTGGTGCATAGGACTTCTTGCCCCCTCCAAGCTGGCACTGATCCTGCACGGACTGCTCCCACAAACAATTAGGGAGTTACACATTCAATTTTTGGATCTCCAGTGTATACGTATAACACTATGGAGGCTAACTACTCATATTAAGTAGTTTTATTTTGTCCTCTGTTCACACAGGCCTGGGCCTAGCATCCATCTTGGAAAATAGCTTTAGCATGTTGTGTGGCTGCTGCAGTCCTTTTGGCCACTAGGAGGCAACAACATGAATATCTTTACAAGTCCAACACACCCTTGGGAACCTGGAATCATAATAATGTGTTATACTATAACGAATCAGGCCAGTGGTCCGTCTAAGCCAGTTCTGTCTGACTGGTAGCAGTTCCCTGAGGTCTCACATAAATCCTTTCCTAACCCTTTGAACCATTTGAACTGGAGATTCAAGAGCTGAACCTGGCATCGTATGCATGCAGTGCATGTTCTATACTGCCAAGCTAATGCCTAGCCCCAGGGGAGATAGGCTGGTGACTCCAAGGTCAGTGGAGCAGTGTATTCACTCTGGGGTATAGTCTGAAATTTAAAGGAGCTATCCATGGGGCTGAACCCTACCCCCTATCCAGGGCCAGTGCAAGGCAGTTTGGTGCAGTTTGGTGCCCTAGGCAAGATCAGATATTTAGTGCCTCCCCCTCCCACTTGAGCCCTCCCTCCCTCCCTATTTCTGGCGCCCCCTTTAGCCCTGCGCCCTAGGCAGCTGCCTAGTTGGCCTAATGGTAGCACCGGCCCTGCCCCTATCCCTAAAATAGGTTCAGTGATAGCTCCTTAAAAGTTCAGACTACTACAACCCGGAGTGGAGACACTGTCCCACTGACTATCCCTAGACATACATAACCTTCCCCACAATCGCTGCATTTTCCAGATTTCTTTCTAGCAAGCAGACAGGACCCCGCCGCACATTGCCAGGTTCTCTGCCTCCCACCACTTCTTTTATACGGAAGCCATGTGTGGGAGAGAGAGTGACATTTTACTAGAGTAAGATCCTGAAGGTGTAATTAAACGTAGCTCATCCATGTCATTCTCTCAGTACTAACTGGTCAATTAGCTCGGGACAGAAGAAAAAGTTATTAGAATACTGATTACTTCACAACTACTCTCTAGGTTGCTTAATACGTCAGGCCAAAATATGGTAATAGATTTATAAATGCCCATGTTCTATAAAATATGTAAAAATGACATATTTTTTCTGTCCTGTACCACTTCAAACTGTACATGAGGGAGGGTGGTTATTTAAGCTTCCCCGTGTAAAAAGCTCCGCGTAAATGAGCAAAAAAAAGGATACAGTTGGCTACACTGAAGTTTCGTTTCTAATGTGCTAGCTTATATTCCCCCACCCACCACCATCTGAAGTGGTACAATCCAGTATTCTGCATTCTCATTCTGAATAATCTAAAAAAACAGCTCTTAGGGCACAATCCTATCGATTGCACTCTCAGTGCTCATAAGCTCCCAAACTCAGAGGCTTACGAGCATCCAATGTAGAGTGGGAGGAGCAGCAGAGGCAATCTCTGCCTCCCCACACCTCCCACTCTGCATTTTAGCTCTGCATTTTCAGCAGTCTAGCTGAGGCATTTCGGAGGGGGAGGGAAGGAGCCTGGAGCACAACAGGGATAGCTTGTATCCTCCCCTTCCCACCCCCAGGAACGCCCCTTTAGCTTGGAGAGGCAGCTGGCAAGGTGGATCAGACCATGAATCCCCAGCTCCGAGTTTGGAGCTCTGTCTCCAACCTCCGTTCTGAGAATCTGAATTATCCTATGGCTCCCCAGATGATGTTTAGGGCCATAGGATCGCTCTCCCTGACTCCGGCTTTCTATTGTGTACTTAACTAGCCTGTCTTACTCTTACATCAGTTTGATTTGTATAATTATGTGTTAAGATATTGCATTTCCTGGTACAGTCATGCCTTGGATTGAGAGCATAATCCGTTCCGGAAACGTGCTTGTAATCCAAAACACTCTTATATCAAAATGAAATCCCCCAAAAAAAAATCTGTACAGAGATTTTTAATTTAAGCCGTACTACAGTACTTGTATTGCAAGACGTCACTTGTATATCAAGTAAAAAATAAATAAATAAATATTTAAAAAATTGCCTGTCTTGCAAAACACTCTCAAACCAAGTTACTTGCAATCCAAGGTATTACTGTATATTTGCTTAGTTCCTTGCCCATGCTGTATATGAAGCGGTACACTGCCAACAACAATTTATAAACACCATGAAGCAACATCCTTAGTGGATCCTATATTGGTATGGGGTGCCAAGGTCTTTTGTGTTGGACAGATTAGCAAGGGGGGCCAGATGCAAAGGAGGACTGTGTTACTGTAGGACAAGATGCACCTGTTTCTCTCTTAAAGGTACAGTGGTTCACTTCTCTTTCTGGGCGTGCTCCAATTAACACACACCAAAGAGTTAATCTTTGAGCTTTGTTTGTTTGTTTGTTTGTTTTGCTTTGTTTGCTGTTCCCCCCCCCCAATCCGAAGCCCAGAGTGCCTAATTTAATTCTGTTCCAAACTACAGTTGTTTTCTCGGTTTTTACCAACCTGCACTAGCTTGACAAGGCATTGCGATGGATGAAATCTTCTGCAAGATATCATAATTATCTGTACTTCACAATAGGTTAGACTGACAGTGCCTCCCAATTAAGCCCCAATCACTTTAAAAGTACAGCTCATTGTTTCCTTTGAAAAGACTTTTCACACACACACACACACACATACCTCACTGCTGCTGGATTTCAACTTTCTGCCAGTTCAGATTTTTTTAAAAAAGTTATTGAAGTCATTTAAATATCTTCAGCCATGTGGAAGAGGCAGGGGGGACACCTGAATTCTTGCTAGATGGTTAATACTAGGGCTGTCGAAGTGTCGATCTGGTAAAGGTTTTTGTTGTTGTTTTTGGTTGATGAATCATCTGTTTCCCACCAGTTACATCCTGTTTTCCAGGGAATTTCCCCATTTTTGGTATCTATCCCTGATAAATCACGGGCCCTATTTTATGCTGAATTTTGTCTTGTATGAATGCCTTGTTAAAATGTTGTCAGTGCGAGTTGCTAGAGCTGTCCTTCTTCAGGATTCAACTCTCTCCCCAGGCTCTCTTAGAACTTACAGCTCTGGGAGGGGGGGGGGGATACATATTGTGTATCTGCATACAAATGCATGCCAAATTACATGCGATATCAAACACATCACTTGGAGATGTGTGAATCTTTTTAAAACTGTAAAGGGCAGCTGCTGTGGGGGGGGGCAATCAAGATTAGGACTATGGTTCAGGGGGACTCCCACAATACCACAACCTCCCACACTACACACACACACACACACACACACACACCTCTGAAGCTGCTATTTGACATGGAACCTTACTTATCATTTCTCTAAGTTGATTAAAATTGGCTTTTCTAAAATCCAGGGTATGCATTAGGTTACACTCAGCTTTTGCTTCCTTTAGAATCAAGAACTCAAGTATAACATGGTCACTTTCCCCCAGAGTTCCCGAAACTGCCACTTTATCCACTAAGTCGTCTCGGTTAGAATCAGGTCAAGGATAGCCGATCCTCTAGTTCCTTCCTCCACTTTCTGTAGGAGGAAGTTATCAGCAACATAAATCAGGAATTTCTTGAAGGGGCGGGGCCATGTTTGGCAGAATTTCTCTCCCAACAGATATATATGTCTTACTTCAGGGGTGAGGAACTAGAATGGGGTGGGGGCTGGATCCCCCGTGCCCCACCAAGGGCCTGATGACCTCAGGATAGGTATGGCCATACCCCCTTATGTCATTTGGTCAGCAGCTGAACCATCAGCTGGTGCTCCTCTAGCCAGTGCTTTGGTTGAGAACCCAGCTTTGCTGTGCACCAAAACTGCACCAACCAAGGTGCTGTGTGGAGGGATACTCCTCCACCATGTGCCTCAGTCAAGGCAGCTTCACCTCGCATAAGAAATAAGTAGAGCCATGCTTGATCAGACCAAGGGTCCATCTAGTCCAGCATTCTGTTCACACAGTGACCAACCAGCTGCCCACGGGAAGCCCGCAAGCAGGACCGGAGTGCAACAGCACCTTCTCGCCCATGTTTCCTAGCAACATAGGCATACTGCCTTCTGACACTGGAGGTAGCATATAGCCATCAGGACTAGTAGCCATTGACAGCCTTCTCCTCCATGAATTTGTCCAATCCAATCCCCTTTTAAAGTCTTCCAAATTGGTGGTCGTCATCACTACATATTGTGGAAGTGAATTCCATAGCTTAACTATGCGCTGTGTGAAGTACTTCCTTTTATCTGTCCTGAATCTCTCACCAACAATTTCATGGGATGGCCCTGGTTCTAGTATTATGAGAGGGGGGAGAAAAATGTCTCCCTATCCACTTTCTCCACACCATGCATAATTTTGTACAGCTCTATCATGTCTTACTTCACTTTTTTCTAAGCTAAACAATCACAGCTGCTGTAACGCTTCCTCATAGGGGAGTCATTCCAGCCCCTTGATCATTTTAGTTGCCCTTTTCTGCCCTTTTTCCAACAGTACAATATCCTTTTTTAGGTACGGTGACCAGAACTGTACACAGTATTCTAAGTGTGGTTGCACTAGTGATGTGTGCGGAGCTCGATTTGGGGGTGGAAGTCCAGCGAACTCGCCGGGCTCGACCCCCCCCCCCCAAGCTCCGTTCACCTTACCTGCTTCCCCGGCTCGACTCGCATATTCGCAAGCTGAGCAGGGTAAGAGACTTCTGGGTTCCGGTGCTACATTGTTTACATAGAAAATGGCGTACAATACATTAAAAATGGCCACAATCTGCATAACTTGCGCAAATCGCAGCCTTTTTTAACATATGGAGGAGAAGGCTGTCAATGGCTACTAGTCCTGATGGCTATATGCTACCTCCAGTGTCAGAAGGCAGTATGCCTATGTATACCAGTTGCTAGGAAACATGGGCGAGAAGGGGACCCGGAAGTCCAGTGAGCACCTCATCTGGCATTCGCTTTTGGCACAGCTCACACGCTGCGAGTTGAGTGGCGGGTGGATCACCCACCCCTAGGATGCACCATAGATTTGAAGGGAGTATGATCTTGGCAGTTTTATTTTCAATTCCTTTCCTGATTATGCCTAACATGTTTGGCTTTTTCACAACAGCCGCACACTGGGTTGACATTTTCATTGAGCTGTCCACCGCAGCCCCAAGATCTCTTTCTTGGTCAGTCATCATTAGCTCAGATCCCATCAGCTTATACTTGGATGGGATTTTCTGCCCCAACATGGATCACTTTATACTTCTTTAACCAGTTACTGATCCATAAGAGGACTTCCCCTCTTATTCCATGACTGCTTAGTTTGCTCAGGAGTCTTTGGTGTCATCAGCACCTTCCCTCATTAGAGAGGAACAGGACAGGCAAAGCACTTCATACTCCACCTGCCCTCACAACTGGGAGGTGAACTAAGTAAGGGGAATTCCCTTGTTATCTCCAATCAATGATCAGAGATAACCATGGGGATCTCTCTCCCTGCCTCCTGCCCAAACTCCCAGTAGCCCTGAGGGATAATTCCTTTTTGATTCTACTATCCAGTGTAAAAACAAGTGGATCTAACTGTATACCCACTATGGCCTATAGTTGTTTACTTGATAACAGTAACAGCTATGTGACTCTTGGCACTTTGCGAACTGTAGGCCTTGCATACAATGTAACTGTTTAGAGGTATATTGCCAAACTTTTCACCTCTCACAGTTCACAATCCAAACAATATAATATAACACACTCTTCATTTTAAATTTATACCATATTAAAACTATATTTCACCTCAGGATTGATTCATCACAGGGAACATGGTGCAGGAGGAAAAGATTTAAAAGCCCTCCCCATGGTTTCAATCATGATCAGAGCCCCCAGTGGCTGCTATTTACAGGTGTTAAAAGATTCACACAATTCCTAGGAAGCTGCCGTATACCAAATCAGACCACTGGTCCATCAAAGTCAGTATTGTCTACACTGATTGGCAGCAGCTCTCTAGGGTTTCAGGAAGGAGCCTTTCTCAAACCTACCTGAAGAAATCAGGGATTGAACCTGATACCTTTTGCATCCAAAGCAGGTTCTCTACCACTGACCTACAATCCTCTTCTATAAAGATGTTGTTATATCCAGTCATGTGTAGGTTGGCTCTAGGACACAGATCTATCTCAGCCCTCTTAACTGATATCCCTTACCTCAGGGGTGGGGATCACTGTGGCATCCCAGATGATTTCCCCTGACCACCAATCATTGGGTGGTTTCTCAGCTTTTGTGCACTTTTTTTCCATTCTAAAAGTTTTAAATGCCTCTCCCAAGGCATTTCAAACAAAAATATGCTGGTATTTTTTGTATTTTGGGCCTCACCCCTTTTGCCTTCAGCATTGCCTACCACTGGAATGCAGTCTGCAAGAACTTCTCTGAAATTGAATTCAGCCCTCAGGCCGAAAGAGGTTCTGCACCCCTGCTGTAACTGAAGATGCCACTGATTGAACAAGGGATCTCACAGAGGTACAGTTCTTCCCAAATACAATAATATTGTAAATGAAAGATCTTTTTAAAGCATAGCTAGAGCTGTAGTGGGCCAAAGGTCCATAAACACTTTCTACAG
This sequence comes from Shinisaurus crocodilurus, assembly GCA_021292165.1. NCBI lineage: Eukaryota > Metazoa > Chordata > Lepidosauria > Squamata > Shinisauridae > Shinisaurus > Shinisaurus crocodilurus. Next base: position 29,704,558 of record CM037876.1, read on the forward strand.
GGGTGTCACTGAAATCGATAAGAATGTTAAGTTCTCCCCAGCATTAATTATTTGAGAATTAACACCTAAATCTATCCTATGACTATTTATTCACTAGAAGCTAGCCATTACTGATGCCATGAGATGTAGATTATCAGCTGTTCCAGGGGGGGAAGTGAACTAAATACATGGGCACCACACCTGAGGGTTGCTGGAGAATTTTGTTCAATCTGCATTTGGAAGCGAGTCAGCCCGATTCATACCTCCTGAACTGATGTGCGGATTGGAACACAGTTATCTTTCTGATTCTACATTCTCCAAATTTTGTGATGTAGTTTTCAGCTTAAAAATATACCAAAAAATGTGTATAAAAATGAGTATTTTATTATAAAATGCATTTAAAAATGTATACGACTTTTGTGTAGATATTTGTTTTTCTACAGATTAATGCAGAAATGGGGGAAATGGGACAAAAGGGGCTTATGAAAGAAATACATGTGAAACTGAAACAGACCAAAAATAGTGTGATCTGTCCATCTCTATCACACTTGAGAGATGGTCTCCACTCCTATGTAATAAGGTCACCTGACAGCCATATTAAGCATACCATCTTTGAAACATGCTAGGAATGAAAAGGCATATATGGAGGCTATTAGCACTGGTTAGAATCTGCTTTTAGCAAGTGCAGTGCTCCCCTTGAATGACCACTTGTGCCTCATCTAATTCCCAGCCTCAACCCAGATGTTATCATCATCACCATTTCAGAGCAGCCCTTTCTAGTGCACATCCATTTGCTTTAATGCTTCAGTGGAAGGATGCTGCTTAAACCGGACCACTGGAGGCAAATGGTTATGTGATTTAAAGTGAACTAATGTAAGAGCTAAAAGCTCTTCCTGGGCAGTCTCTTTTATGTCCCTACCAATGCTTCCTGTTTTATGTTAATTAGCCATCTTTGCCAGTATTGCGCTTTCCAGCTTCCCTATTGCTTCACACTTAATTACCTTTTCATGATCAAGGTAGAAAGATATCGAAATTAGAGACAAAAAGGACTTGGCATAGATTTCATATGTCAGTAAGCATCTTTTGCTCCTAATTTAGGATTGTCCCTAGTGTTTGTCAGCTGTTTTAAGCATCATCATGAGTGATGGGAATCCTACCATTTTGCCTAGAATCTTCTTCATTTATTTTAAAATGCTTTTCTTCCCAAAGGGGATTTCTAAAATGAAAACATAAAAGAGTAGTATGAATACTAAAATCATCATAAAATGACAATAATGAAATATATCAGCAGCAGAGAATAAAATTATCACTAGTCCAGAGTCAGTTTGTACTCAAAGGCCTGGCAATTTGTATTTTTAAGTGTTTGTTGTCTGTCTTCCTAAAAAAAAAGAAAAGCCCACAACACGAAAAAGCAACTACACAATTACTTTGCTTGGCAGCCTTCTCTTGGGAAGAGGTTTCACAAATGAGGCACCACAACAGAGAACTAAGGAACTAAGTCATGAACAAAATACTTTCAACATAGTGCTAAGATTGTTTACGTCACATTGCTTGCATGTACTTAACTTTATCCCATTAAAACAAATGAGACTTCAAACATGTTTCACTTTGGCTGGATCCTGCCCGCCCTTTATTTCTAACGATAAGAATGTCTTGCATGTAAAACATGACAGCTGTTCTAAATTTCTTGTGCTTTGTGGTCTTGTTTACTTCTTGCTAAGTGCAACAAAAAGTGTAACTTTGTATAACAGTTTGCCATCACTGTTTTGCTATCACTGCTTTCCCTTCTGAGTTTATATGCAAATTTGTGATATGCACTCTCTATGTGGGATTTCATGGTCCAGTTGAACTGGTGGGTTTCCATGCTATGGAGACTACAGTACAGTTCAATGTCTTTCACTTTGGCCATTAGACAATCCACAGTACAGAACAAAACATGATATCAAACATAATCCATGCAGCTCAGAAGAGCTCACCAATTCCAACCAGCCATATAATACTCAAAAGAATCTGGGAGTTACCAGAACACAGACCTGATGTGAAAGAAAAGTGCAGGTCTGAGTTCATCAAAGGCAACTGGAATTTAGTCATGAATGTCAATCATTTCAGAGTTGTGTTCTTTAATTAAATTGTTTATTAGAAGAAGCTTTATTAAATTTGTCAAGCTGAAAATTGAAAGGATAGGTGCTTCATTCCCCTTCAGTCTTCTTTTCTTTCATTCCTTTCTCTCTCTCTGAGCTGAAACAGGGGTAACATTTTGTGAACATTTTCTCCCTCGTTAAATGCACACACACACACACACACACCCACCACTTTCAGAGATCTTTCAGGATGCCTTTTTTTAGATTTTTGTTGCAGGGGGACATTGCAAAGAGAAGATTCACCGTCACCCTGATACACAATCAAGCAACCTGCTACACTACCTCCCCCGTACCTGGCATTTGGTCAGTTGCAGCATTGCTCCATTGTGAAACTCTTTGCAGCTACAACTGGTTGCAACTTCAGCACCATTTTGGGTGTAAAAATACTCCTCCATCTTCCTAGTAATCATGACACCATGCATCATAATGCACCCATCAGATTTGGCTATGTGATGACATCACCAAAGAACAATGAAGTTCAGAGTGAAAGCAATGCCTACTTAGGAAGCATTACCCTAAATCTGAATTAGGTTGGTGAATTTTCCTGAAAAAAGTAAGTGGGGGGCAATGGGTAGGAGTGTCTTTTGGGAAACTTGTCATCCCTTCTCGCTCGCCCGCCCGCCCCCCCAAAAAAAAGTTCCTTGCACCAAAAATGTTTGCTGTGAAACATTCAGCATGGCCTTACACATATAATGATGACGAGCACACATTTTTACAAGAAATAGTATTCCTGAAAAGGCACCTGTTTGTGATTTATCAATGATCCAAAGAAACCATTCCTGTTTCCAAGATGAAGCAGTATTTTAAATAGCTTGCTATGGGGAAGGCAGCAGGGAATCCAACTTGACCAAACATTCATTTTCCTTAAAGCCATTACAATTTACATTCATCATTATCATTGGAGGTCCCAATCTGATAGTTTAAGATTGAAGTTCAATATTCTTTTCAACTTAGTGGGTTGGATCCAGACTTAGCCCTAATTAGATTAGACCCATTAAAATCAATGGGACTTAAATTCCTCATGAGTAAGTTAAGATCCGTTGATCCAAGTCTGAACTCAACCCAATGTTTCTTTGGTGTGTGAAAGAAAAAGAAAGTGAGAGGAAGACTGAAGAATCTAGAAGGACCAATGCACCTAAAGTAGAGATGCTCGAGAATGATGTTCAGTCTGCATTTTGAAGTGGACTGACCTGATTTGCACCTCCTGAAGTAATGTGTGGATTGGAACACAGGTTTTTGAGGGTTTTTTCAGTTCCATGCTTCTCCAAATTTTGTGATGCAGTTTTTGGCTTTATTGCATATTTTATGATAAAATGCATATTCTAGGAATACTATATACATATGGATTTGCGTGCAGATTTTAAGAACAAAATAAAATAATACTGCAGAAACATGCAATGAAACATGCAAAACTGACATAGATTGAAAATAGTCCCTCCCTAATATAAAGTATACTAACAGGGCAATCAATCCTATCCTACCTCCCAAGTCAGAATGCTCCAATGTCAGAGTATCTAACATATCTAAAGCCCTTCTGGGTTCCTGCTGTCAGAGGAAAAGTGAAGTAGGAACAGCCATTCTACTACCTTCTGTCCAGTTTTTTATTATTATTGTTTCCCTCCCATTGCTCAGTGCTCACAGTGGAAGATAAATCATTTACACCACTAAGGGAGGCATAATTTCCTCCCACATTAGGAGGGATTGGGAGGGCTTTGGATCCTGCAGATCCAAGTGTCACCCCTGATCTGTCCATGGCCACAGGGATGCTCTCCCAGGGGCCATAAGATTGTCACCTAAGATAGAATTAGAGAACATTGCATTGTTGTTCAGAATTCTCCCTTTAAACATATGTATTTTATTAACTATATCCCAATCTTCCACCTAAAATGGGCCCCAAACTGGCTTCATCATTATTTTTTGCCTTTAATTTTAACCAAAGTTTAACTATTTTTAAAACATTATTTTCACTTTTCCTAAGCAAAATCATCATCCTCTTATCATCTGCAGATTTAAAAAAAACCCCTCCCAACTTGAGTCAAACTGTTGCAAAACAATTGCCTGGGAAATATCTGAAATTTAAAAGGGAGGGTGGGAAGACTAGAAAAGAATGATAATTGTGACCATTAATCTTATTTCAACCTCATTTAATATAAATTACAGAAAACTGAGCTGCATCCTAATTTATTGTAAATACTTTATTGGTGGTATTATTTTTATGGAAGACTGAGATGCTAATTAGCTATAGACTTCTTTTTGTTCTCCTAAATTCCCATAAATGAGCCAGGATTTAATTATACATTTTTTTTCCTGTTGTGAATTTGAAGGAAAAAATCAGTTCCTTAAATATATGACATTTGTTTTAATCACAGATTTAAAAAAACAAAAAACAAACAAAAACAAAAAAACCAAATCAGAATGCAAAAGGAGGGGGGGATAATACAAGAAAGACTCATACTTAATGAACTGAGTATCTTGTTTCCAACAGTGATTAGACAGATGCCTCTGGAAAGCCTACAAACAGGGCATGAAGGCAATAATTTTTATTTTATTGATTGATTTATCTCCTACCGTTCTATTTCGGTTAAAAAAATGTTCAAGGTATCTAAGGTCAAAAAAGAATGTTAAAACAATAAGAAAATGACCATGGAATCAAATAATAAATAACAACGATTTAAAAACAACAACACAGATGTAGAAGATATAGATTTAAAAAATCAACACAGGAAGCCAGATGAAATAAAACCAACCACCTTACGCAGGTTGGATGGCTGCCAGAATAAAAAGAAAAGTCTTTAGCTGGCTAAAGGAGGTCATCATCGTCAAGCAAGTGGACCAGGCAGATCTCCTAGGGTAGGAGTTCCATAGCTTGGGTGCTACAATAGAGGCCTCTCATAAAGACCTCAGAAGGTGGTGGGACTGGGACACACACCTTCTCCCCAGCTTCAGTTTCCTGGCTGCTCTCTAGCATATTACCAAGTCCAAGCACCGGTTCAGTGTATTCACTGCCTTACCTGGATTAGAAGAAAAGGAGAAATAGAGCTAAGTGTCATCAGGATACTAATGACATGCTACTCCCAAACCCCAGTGTCCTCAATCAGTACTTTCATATATGTAGATATTGAATTGAAATGGAATAATCTCTCAGTTTCTCCTACATTTAAAATGTTTAAATCTCAAGTTCTTTCCATCCCAAATATGAAGGACTTTACAAATGTTGGTGAATCCTTCCCAGAAATAAACTGAACTGAAATTCTCACCCATCTGCACAAGCCAAATTCAATAGGAAAATTCAATTATTCCCAGCACGGAAAGGACAATATTGTACCTGCCAACCATGTAGCTGTTAAAGAGGAGGGCAACAAGGATGATAAAGGGACTGGAAACAAGGCCCTATGAGGAGAGACTGAAAGAACTGGGCATGTTTAGCCTTCAGAAGAGGAGACTGAGGGGAGATATGATTGCACTCTTCCAGTATTTGAAGGGATGTCACACAGAGGAGGGCCAGGATCTCTTCTCGATCATCCCAGTTTGCAGGACACGGAATAATGGGCTCAAGTTACAGGAACCCAGATTCCACCTAAACATCAGGAAAAATTTCCTGACTGTCAGAGCAATAAGACAATGGAATCAACTACCTAGGGAGGTCGTGGGCTATCCCACTCTGGAGGCATTCAAGGTGCAGCTGGACAGACATCTGTCAGAGATGCTTTGACCTGGATTACTGCATTGAGCAGGGGGTTGGACTCGATGGCCTTGTAGGCCCCTTCCAACTCTACTTTTCTATGATTCTATGATTCTATGAGGAGCCTGTCAGAATAAAGAGGTGGCAACCCTAATTCAGCACTGTAAACATGGTTGAATACGCAGGGATTCAAACCTAGACTTTAAGAGCTATTCACTCAAAGCCCTGCTCCTAGATGGATGAATCTGTCACTTTTGGTTTCTACCATATTTGACTCTTTAAAAAAAATAATCTCAAGTTCTTTCCATCCCATTTATGAAGAAATTGGTGGAGGACAAGATGGAAGCTTCTGGAACTGATGGCACAAACACCATGAGATAGAACAGCACCATCATATGAATACACCCGGTATTCTTTGGGGAATACTCTTCCACCGATCCTGCACAGCTTGGGGAGGGGAGAAATTTGGGGGGGGAGGTGAGTTGAGGGGCCAATTGTGTGACTAGCGCACTCCTATGAGGACCGGGTGTGTGTGCCAGGGATGATCTTAGTCCCAGCAGCCCAGCCCTTGGCCTCTTTTGTTCACGGCTCCCTCCCTGTTAACAGTGTGGGCTTTGCTGGCAACCTGTTAGGGGGCCAAGCAGGAATTTTGGCTCATTGCCTCAGTTGGCTGTATGGGCAATGTGCATGTTTCGCCTACTCTACACTGTGATGCAGTGGATGGGATTAATTTTAATTGATTGTTTGGTTTGGTATAATTCAGTCACATTTGGCAGATAACTGTGGGAATATTCAGCAGGGGTAGGGTTGGTGAGCATCCGATGACACTTTTTAGGTGATTGGCGACTCCCGAGGCTCTCTGCTCAGGGTTTTGCGGCCCAGCTGGAGAGACACGGACTGCCTTTGAGGCTGACTCAACTCACGTGATCGGAGTTTTGCAGCTCCGTGAGGAGGTGACATTGGGAAGGCCTCCCAGCAACAGGATGGTGTAAAACTGAGGGGTGACAATTTCCAGGCGCCGCCCCTCAGGGATGGATGCATCGCCCAAAAGACCTCTACCTACCAGTGGCCGGTATAGCCAGGGACCCGCACCTCTTTCCCTTCGCAGATTCTTGATTATTCAATCAATGTGGCCCTAATTTGTACCATATTTACCTGACTCAGCTTGTTATTTCCACCCTTTACACATGCAAATTACCGTTCCCAAGTGCCACCAGGGTTTAAAAGAAATACTGCAAGGGTGACATAGAGAGGCGCGAGGGAAAGACCTACCTGCTTCCTTCTTTCTGCGTTGCCTGAATGCTGCTGCTGCTGCTGCTGCTGTCCTGATCTGGTACATGTTTAAAGGGAAGGGAGGGAGTTTGTGGGTCAGGTTCTGTGTGAAGGAGAAAGATGGAAATTCGTCTCCAGCTTGGATTGTTTTCTAAGTCAGAGAAGAATTTGGGGAGGGGGGTCATGATGCTTGCCTCTTCTTTGAGGCTTTTGAATTTGTTTCTGAGTTGGAAGTTGGTGAGCTTTGCTGGCATTCCTAATTCTATCCAATAACATTTGGAGCCACCACCTGCTCAAGTGTAAACAAGCAGAGGATTGGGCTGTATGTGGGGCAGGAGGGAATCATTTGACAGTTGCGCACTCTCTCTCTCTCTCTCTCTCTCTCTATGTTGGAAATATCAGCTGATAATAATCTAAATTACAAATGGCTCAGGCCCCACCACAAAGCATTTACACTGAACCTTTATTCATTTTATGTCTGTAACTTTCATCTGATTTTTTAAAAGAAAACTAAGAACAGCCTCATGAAGCATTGATCTTGAGCAATTGGCCAACCCTGCTGTGATAGTAGCCCACAAATACTTGCATTTTTAGAAAGTTATCTGCTGAAGTTTTTTTAAAAAATGTTATCCTTTCAAGTGCTGGAGAAACAATACCTTTGATCCTAATATTAGTTGGTGTTTCTGATTAAAGCAATGCTAATAGGAAAAAACAACAACCTGGTTTTGAACTGTCAACTCCTGTTTCATGCACTGTCCCACTTGAAAGGAGAATAGGTGTGATTGTTTTTTAAATTGGTGAGACAAACAAGTACAATTAAAAATACATAACCAAGAATTCACCAGCTGTGCTGGGAATACTATTCTACACTGCCTGCTGATTCTTTGAAATAATGGCCAATAACTTTAGGAACGTTTCAGAATGGAACATTTTCCCCCCTAAGTATAACAGCATTTCATGCACTGACATCATGACATTCCAAGCACTGATGTCAACAAGGTTAAAAAACAGTGGCAGCCGAGGTTGGAAGAGTACTAGCTGAGGTACTGTTTTTAAATAGTAACCCTGGAAATAAATAACATTGTTGTTGGAACATAAATAACTGTTGTTGTTTTTGTTGTTACAGAGCATCAAGAAAACAAGTCCCTGCCCAGAGGAACTTACAGTTAGGGAGATGGATCAGTCTATTTCTGTTCTGTGTCATTTTTGCATGTGTTCATTCACGAGTCTTTTCCTTCCATTTCCACATTAATGTGAGCATTTCTTTCTTTTTTTTAATCCACATGCAAATTCATATCTATTTAAATATGTACTTTTGAACATATTTTCTTCCCAAAATATGCATTCATAAATGTATTTTATAAAAATGTATGCATCTCTAAACATATTATATCCATGATGGAAGAAAGGTGGGATATAAGTGTAATAAATAAATAAAAGGTTTATTCCTGATGCCTCCCTTGGGGACCACCATCCCCAATAGGTGGTACAAAGTTGCCTTTTAAATTTTCCCACAATGCCCTGGAGCAGCATGACTCCAAGGCATTGTGGGAAATTTAAAATGGCTGGTCATAGCTGCTTTCCACCGTTGCCTGGAAAGCCTGCAGCCTGGGGTGGAGACTCTGATGAAGGAGAGGATGTACAAGGGGCATATTGCTGATGGGCCCCTCAGACCTGGAGCCAACCCTGAATGCCATTTCTTGGGGAAGCTATTTCTCTCTTCAAGAACTGTTCATATATAAAGACAGGACTTTCAGACTAAAAGGGACAATCAGGCATCACATATATTTCTATGTCGCCTTCAGCACTGACATTTTTGAGCCACTTATTCTTTAAAAATTACTGCCATCATCCTCTGTCCTGGTAGTAACTCTTTTATGTAATATGTAATTCAATAAACAAAAAATAATAATCAGAATTCATATTTATATCTGCCGCATAACAGAAGCAACACATGCACCGAGAAGGTCACAATAAGCCCTTACTTACTCATTGCACCACAACAGCATAGCAAATGGAATCTCTGACCGACGGGGAAAGGAATGAAGAATGTGGGGGGAAGACCATAATATCTTATTTCATGCCCCAGATTTAACAGTAAACACTTCATAATGGACCCCATTAGTAGCAATGTTACACTTTCAGGCTCATATTCTGCAGCCTCCTGTGTGTGTCTCAAATTTGATTTCCATGTAATTTCCACAGAAATGCTTGTGATTTGGCTTTGCTGAGAGCTGTAACATAAGAATGTTGAGTCTGACATTTTGGGAAGTGGCAGATGCTACCAATATGTCTCAAGTTACATAGGGAGCAGGGCAAAGTTAACTAATTGCAATGCCGAGATGAACATCAACTGCAAAAATTCTGACTGCATGAGGCTCTAAAGACCCCCCCAAACGAACAGAGGGAATTCTGCACCATATAAGATTAATGGTTTAGCACAAGCCATACAGAGAAGCTGTTCTACAGCCAGTAACAGAGGCAAACGAGAGGTTTCTTTAACAAAACAAATTGCAAACTAAGGCAAAGGTTTGTTTATTATCTGTATTTCTACCATCCGTTAACTTACAGTAATTAGAGTTGTGTACTTGTGTACTATAGGATAGAATCTTTCTGCAGGGCTGCAGACTTTAGCTGGCAAATTTTCAGAGCAAAAGTAAGAGATTTTTTAAAAAAATAAATAAAAAATAAAAGCTTCCATATGGAGGCAGCTTCCACACGAAACATATCAGGAAGGTCTGTCAGAAGGAAGATTGGGACAACTTCCTATAGACCGGGGGTGGCGAGGTGGGCAGGGCCAGACATTTTCTTTTGCTTTTTTTTTCTTTCTTAAAATGAAACATGTTTACGCACCGACAAAAGGTCAACCAAATAGGGTGCCCACTTATGCATCGCCAAAAAGAGGAAGTGCATCATCGAGAAAGGGGGGGCAAAAGAGGATGCAGATTTACATATTTGCATATGCAAAGAGACAAATATAGAAATAATTGCTATATTTTAAATAGAAAAAAACCACATCTTATCATAGCGTGGAGGCCTGTGACCAGGTGACCTCTCGGTGCCTGTTCAGTCTTCCATCCAGGTGGAAGACTGAACTGTTGGTGGGCAACTTCAAGGGCCCTCCTCTCTCTTCTTAGGGTGTTTCCCCCCCCCTTTTTTAATTGGACTTGGATTGGAGAGCACTTTGAACAGAGGACACCTTCAAATAGAGGACTGTCCTCTGTAGAGCAGGACACATGGCTACCCTACAAACAAATGCACATCTGATGCTAGTGGGCCACAGAAGAGTTCTGTTCCTGACCTGAGTGAGCAGACATGCTCATGTTCCTAGGGTGACACACTTGCTCACATCAGAGAAGCAAAAGGAAGGCAGGATTACTTTTTCTTGGCCCAATATATCCAGAAGTTGGAGTAATACATCCCATACCTGAACTTTTCTGTATACAGGAGGAAAGAGCAGCTACAGTGTTCTAAACACACTTCCCATAAGCTGGGCTATGTGCACACGCACACACGTCCCAAAACCCTTCCTTTTCATCCTTCCATCATACTGGAACTGTGACATCAGAACTGACATTATCCCTTGAAGATGAAAAGATGTGCCCAAGGAAACAGAACTAGGGATGGAACAAATGTGCAATGTTTGGGGGGAGATTGCGCCTAAAGAAGAAAGTGTCATTTTATGCGCTGTTTTAATACCAGCTGAGCAAAAGGTTTACTTTTTCTTTTTTCCCCCCTTTTTTTTTACTGCAGCAGTTACAGGTTGCTTTCCCAACTAGTGACAATACTTTGTGATTACAAGTTATGAAAATTCAGAATGCAATGCTGGAATGGGATCCATGGCAGAAGATGGGGAAAGAAAAAGCAGAAAGAGGGGACATACTCTCAGCTCTTCCCTTTGGCCAGTTCCCTTGATCCTGAGAGGCCTGCTCATGAGAAAGGGAAGGGAGTCAGAAAATGGATCTGGTTGGAACACAAGCAGGAGATCAGGAAGAGAGATTTTTGTGACCTCCCCTGGTCAGTGAGCCATCATGAGCCAAGAATTTGGGAGAAGAAGAAATAGCTTGGGAATAATACCTGTCCCTTGGGCCAAATGACACATGAATAAAGGGCCTGAGTAACATCACAGCAAGGGGGAGACCAACCTGGCCCCATACATCAGCTGGAGAGGGAGCAGCTACAGGGAGCTCGCGTCACCCCTCCCTGCTAGAAGGAACACGCAGCTCCAACGGACAGTTCCCTGGGGCGGCAGACTCTGGCCTTATCCATCGGCCAGAGAACCAAGGGCCACTGGGAGGCTGCACTCCCTGCCCCCAGGAGTAACATCACAGCAAGGGGGAGACCAACCTGGCCCCATACATCAGCCAAAGAAGGAACAGCTGCAGGGAGCTTGTTTTGCCCTTCCCTGCCAGAAAAAAGAAAAACCTATAAGAACCTTTTTAACTAAGAACTGGTGCCTGAGTTTTGCATTCTTCCTCCTCCCTCCCAATCCCTTTTCCTTTTGTGTCATGTCTTTTAGATTGTAAGCCTGAGGGCAGGGACTGTCTTATTATTAATCTTTGTAAGCCACTCTGGGATCCTTTTCTGGCAGAAGAGCGGGGTATAAATGCAATAAATAAATAAATAAATAATGATCAATCAAAGTATATTGATGTCTATTTCCTACTAAAACAGCTGCAGGGGATGGTTTGGATTGGGGCCCGTTCCTGCAAAGTCCCTGATACAAATAACCCCTCAAAGCTGCTGTTATTAGTCACCATTTAAAAAAAAAAAAAAATACAACACAAGTACTTCCTGCATCATATGTAGTTAGGAATGGGTGAGAATTTCATTTCAATTTGGTTTTGAGAAGATTTTTCCCAAATTCACAAAGTTCTTCATATTCGGGACAAAAAGAAATTGAGAGGGCCTGAGTAACATCACAGCAAGGGGGAGACCAACCTGGCCCCATACATCAGCTGGATATATATATTGAAAAATATGTCAATAAGAATTAAAGAGAATTTTTACAAGTTAATTTGGAGATGGTATCTGACTCCGGTGAGATTAAATAGAATAGATAATAAATGTTCTCCAATGTGTTGGAGAGGTTGTCAGGAGCTGGGTACATATGCTCATATGTGGTGGAGTTGTAAAAATGTAATGGATTTTTGGAAAAAGATTTTTGAAGAAATATCAGAAATTGTTGGTGTTGACTTAGAAGTTTGTCCTAAATTAGCTTTGTTATCAATAACTGAAAAGGTGGCCGGTCCTCAAAATGTTAAAGAATTAATTATAAATTTGTTAACGGCAGGCAGACTAATGATAGCAAGAAAATGGGAAATTCAGCAAGTTTTCTCTATCACCGATTGGTATAAAGAAGTATGGGATATGGCTTTAAATGATATGTTGACTTGTAACATCAAATGCAAAAGAGGGCAATTAAAGAAAAATATTTTAAAGGATATTTGGGGTTTATTTTTGGACTTTGTGTTAAACAAGGGGAAAGGGAGTATGCCGTGTCAAGATATGTTGTATTTTTGGAATAATGAATAATTATAGATTATAGAGATATAATGTATTATTTGTCCCGTGGTGATGGGAGCACTATATAAGTTGTATGTGTGTTATTTAGTTATTTTTTGTATTGTAGGAAAAAAAATTTAAAAAAAAGTAAAGAAAGAAATTGAGATTTAAAAAGAAAATCAAACGTGGGAGAAACCAAAACTGACAAATTCATCCATCCAGGCCCAGCGCTTCGAGTGCTTTGCTCCTTGAAGTCTGGCTTTGGATTCTCTGTATTCAACCTTGTTAGTGCTGAATTAGGGCTGCCACCTCTTTATTCTGATGGGCTCCTCCTCTTTAAGAGTTACATGGCAGGCACCTACAACATGGCCCTCTCCATGCTGGGAATAACTGTACCTATTGAATTTGTCTGGTGCCAATGGGTGAAAAATTCATTTCAGTTAATTTCTGGTAAGAATTTACCAAAATTTGTCAAGTTCGAATATTCAGGAGAGAAAGAACCTGTGATTTTAAAAAGTGAAAGTGGGGGAAAGTGAAACTTACACATCCACCCACCTGTTTGTCCTTCTGGCTGAGCCTACTTTCCTTCCTCACAAACATCTTTTTTTGATAAACATGTTTATCACAAAGAGAGTAAGGCATATTAAAAGAATGACAGTAGTTTCTTCACAACAATGGCAGTAACAGAGGCTGGAACATATTCAAGATGTCTAGAACAGGAATGAGCAACAAAATCAGACATGTTCCCTCTCAAATATGTATGGACCACATCTCCTTGAAATCCTAAGAATCCCTGATGTTGTTTAGGGGAAACAGTAGGTTTCTAGTCCTCATGATTGCAAAAAAAAATAGGCTTAAAAAACATGATGGCCAAAATATTAGAGGGTGACAACAAGGAAGCTTCAAGAGAGAAGCCCACACTCAGTATTTCTACTCCAGAATTCAGAGTCTTTGGGCCTGCATGCATGTCACTATGTCCTGGACTGGCAACAGAAAAAGAGAAAGGAAGGATGGATCCCAAAATTATACAGTAGACACATGTCCACCCAAATCAATATCATGCACTGCCATTTCATCTCTTCTGAAGAAGAAAAAAATCCCATACAACCATTGTATACATTATTTGGCAGTTCATGATATTGATTTGGATTGACATGTGTATACTGTAGCACTATGCCCTGGATGACAGCAAAAACTCCTAAGTCATCTTGAATTTGCCTGAAAGCCCTGTAGTGCAGCAGCACTGAGTAGGGTCAGGCATTAGGCTATCAATGCCTCCAAGGGCTGATGCATCAAACCAATGGTAGCAAGCCCTGGTAAAATACTGGTATGTGTTTCTGTGTGCTACACACATATATTAAGGACAAACGGGGCAGAGATTCATGTGTTTGCCACACTTGCATTGCATAGGATGCTACTTGATAGTGGCTCAAACCATTCTTTGTGCTGCTGAACTACAGAGAACAGGATTGGAAAGGCAATTCCATATGTTACTTTCCTTGATATATGGAGGTGTAGAGCCACTGAGCACTATGCCCCTTCAATATCACTTGCAGGGGAACATAAGTGGGAGGATGCTATTGCATTCATGTCTGCTTGTGGGCTTCCCATGGGCATCTGGTCTGGACACTCTAGGAACAGAATGCTGCACTAGATAGTCCTTTCATCTGATCCAGTATGGTTTTTTCTCATGTACTGGAATTTGCAAAGATCAGATTCTTCAAGCATCCCTATGCAGTGCTTGGGGGCAGCAAATACAGTTCAGATAACACACACACATGCATTTATTGACCACAGATTTGGTTGACTGAACTGAGCTTATACGGCAAATGTTTGTATAATTGACGTCTTCCCAACTTCCAGAATTCTATTTCTTCTGAGGAAGAGGTCAAATTGACTGCCAGATCATGATAGAAAGGGAAGAGTACCAGAACCTTACTCTCATTATGGGATTCATTTAACCACATTATGATGAGACTACATAAAGATCTAATTCCTCCCTGCAATGATATAGATTATTATAATTTATAAGTGAACAGCCATGAGCAGTAAAGCATTGCTGCAGCTCGCAAAAGCATTTTAGTCCTTAGTTCAAACTGGCGGTAGGTAGGTAATATGTTCACAAAGCTAGCGGTATTGGCAGCATGTGCACGACAACTTACGTGTATGGGTCGTACAGTAAAGGCTGGCCAAGCATCCATTTCCAAGTGTGGGCTGTGAGTTATTTGGAGCAGGGGGGGGGGGAGAATGGCACGCTTGTCCTCAAAGCCCCTGAAACACGGAGCAGTTGGTAAGCATTACAGTGCTGTCACCTGAGCAGGAGCCAGTTTGTCAGTCAAAGACCGAAAAGAACTTGCGCTGTAACTCATGTCATTTTATGATGCTTCGTGGAACATTCGGTCATTACGACATTTACGATGCAATGAAATAGATCATAAAGTGTTGTAAATTGTTGGGAACAGAAGACATGCTTCTATTTGTGAGGACGAACTTTAGATTCAATCGATACGTCAGTGGATTGAATTGCAACTTCAAGCTGGTCTGGGATCCATATATTTTATCCAGTGAGTTATGGAATGGAAGATGAAGCATATTCCTAAATCACAGTCATATCACTTTTTTTTTCATGAAAAAAAATTTTTTTAATGCAATCTGTATTGTAATCTTCTTTCTCAGCAGAGTACAATAGTGTAAGCTGAGCAATCTTCTCTGAGTCAGTCTCTAGCACAGCACAGTTCTATGCAACAGCTTTCATGCCTGCAAAGCACAGCTCAGTTTTATGCAACAGCTTCCATGCCTGCAAAGCACAGCTCAGCTGCATGCAAGGTATGTACAGTTTAAATGCCTTTAAATACCCTCTTATCTTTGATCAGTGATTGGAGGTAGGTAACAGCAGAAGCAGGTTGCAGGTGGGATGAGTAACTGCCAGAGGCTGCATCCCTGCAGGTTCCCCCTTGCTGCACTAGGAGAATGTCTAACATTAATATTGGAGGATGCAGTTTGCTATATATTTCACTTCCTACGGTTCATTTACATTTTCTTTCACCCCCCACCACTGCCCGTGTACTTTGATAAAACACTGCAAAGAAGCTATTGACATGGGATTGTATGTAGTATGATTGCATTAGACCTTCTTGAGCAGCGCATCTTCTCTATTCGGATCAATTTCCCCAATGGCTCCTTGCAAACATGTCATGTTTTTTTATTATTGTTCCCCATCCAGATTTAGAAACCTCTCTTCTCTTCTTCCCAGATGTGTGTGCTTTGGGAAAGGGGTAGTTGAATTTCCAAGCAACTCTGCTGTGATGGATGCTGGGAACTACAATTTCCAGGCATCAATATGTTGTGGAATTACTCTTTGTCCGATCTGGAGGTCCACTGGAAAGATAAACTACTCTGCTTTAAGTAAACCAAGTACTTTATTGTTAGTCTGATCAGAGGTAAATTCTTGGCACAGATACAAGGAAAGTACAAATTCAGAGATGCAGCTCTGGGGTTTTATAGGGGGGGAGCATATACTCATGCAAAGAAGGAATCTGTAATTGGAAGAAACCAATAACCTTATTTGGGGTATCCGGTCTTACACACACCCACAAAAGAACAATATGAAATTTTATGTTGTCAGCACAGGAACAACGCATGATCTGTCCTTATAAGGGAGTGCTTCCGAATGGTATGTTTACATAGACATGTGTATTATGTTAACTTTTGCTCTACAGACATTTTGACTTCGTCATTTATCTTACTTTCAACAATTTTTCACATACTTTCACTCTACAGCTTTCACTCTGCATGGGTGAAAGGTGGCTACTTTCTTTAAAATTTCCACATCATTCCCGTCTTTCATAGTCCTATGGACTATGACCATTTGTTTTCTTTACTACTTTACCCATCTATTATCACGTATACTCATTTGACATACTTTATCTTTTTTTTCTAATTTTCTTAAACTCTTGACTTTTCACAGAGCAGTTTAACAATATTGGTGGCTAGACATAAGTAAAATGATTATTAACAATATTACAGTTATAAGTTTTACAGTATCTTACACAATCTGTTTTTTTTTTCTTTTTACAAATAAAATTTATTAGTACTTGATTTCAAATGGGGACAATATTAATGACACAGCAAACAATGATACAGACTTACACTTAGGAGAAATAACTTTAACATATTTAGACTGAGTCCTTGCTGGCATGTTATGAATGTTTTAGGTCTGCATTGGAGATAAAAACACATTTGTTGATGCACAGACTTTTCTCCCCCCCCCCCAAGCTAAGAAGTAGTTTAGGCTTTTTTTTTATTTATTTATGGCAATATCTTGGAAGCTAAATAAAGTTTTTGAATTTTTTTGAGGCATTTGGCCCAATTTGTCTATCAAGCTCAGAAATAAACTGGTAGTTTCTGATTTTGGGTGAACTGGGTCTTAAGGCATGCATGGAAAAAGTCAGGGAGAATGCATTTTGTTGTTGCATACAAAACTTATGGAAGGGAAACTGTTCAGTCTTTCTAGACTGCATCATGAAGGCTTACGCAAGTCCACAAGTCTACCTGATCAGGAAGCTGGTTGATTTGTCAACTGGGGATTTCTTCTTACTGTGAGCTTCAACCCATCTGACTGCTGTCACCGACTACTTCTCTATAGGATGGATCTCTCTTGCTTTTGGGTTCACTTGACTGGTGAAGTAGAGGGGTTTGTCTGTTGTTGAGCTCCTGGCACACCCCCTTTGTACCAGGTCCGGATTTAGGCTCCGGGATTGGCCTTTTAGGATTTTGATCTGCCTTCCTCATGTAAACTACGTGAATTTAGGCACTTCTCTCTTGGATCTTTACCACCATATGGTAAAATCTCTTGAAATGGTCTTTTTCACAAGGGCAAAAGGAATTTTTTTTTCTTGTAGTCTTTTACATATATTCAATCATCAGGTTGGACATCATTGCAAGAAATATGTTGTTAGACTGACACATGTTAAGTAAGATAGCATTATAACAAACTTTTGTAAACATCAGGGCAACTGCAGTAACAACACATAACAAAAAATCTTTTTGCTACTGGATCAAGTAAAAGGAAAAGGCTGATACTTTTTACCTAAAGGTTGACAAAGTACTCCAGAAGCTGTTCTGTTTTGTTCATTACAGGAATTTCTCATAATTTGACAAACTTAGTGCATGTGCAAAGGCGAGAGACAATTTTAAGACTTCAAAGGAGAACTGCAATTTTTCAGACCATGGGAAGTCATTGTCAATGCACAGAATTTGTAAAGAGTTTAAAAACAGTAAGACATTAGGAATTCATTGAGTTCATTGAGTCTCATAATACTCAATGATGACAATTTTCTAAATTGTTTCTTGGTTTTAGGCTGTGGGAATGTCAAAATGTTAGAGGCTTTAGAGATGATGATATTTTTCTATCAGCTAACTTGTTGAGCCAAAATTTTGATCAGCAATAGAATCTGTAAGACAGTGTTGTTCAGTATCATAAATTAGCAACATTTTGAGCATTAATGCAGAACTTTTTTGTAAGGTTAACATATCAACTGGCTCTTTATAATTAAGAATAAACATTGCACAAATCTGAACACCTGTTTCTTATTTTTATTTTTATTTTCTTTATCTTTACAGGCAAAATTTGGATGTTACAGAAAACATTAGTTTAAGTATACCTTGTTCTAGAAGAGAAGAGATTACAAGCTTTCTGCCCTCCTCTTGTTTTTAGGACAAGAGGATACTATGGTACCTGCGGGAAAGGCTTGCCCTATTTTTATGTGATTACAACCTGGGGTGGCACTTTTTAATATTTTTCATTTTTCATTTGCCAATCAAAGCCACACATAATTTGGAGCTTCTCTTCAGGAATGTCTACAAAATTTCATTTTCAGAACAAAAACTCGTTTGAGCCTAATTTACAGAACAAATCTTTTTCCATCAGGTTTACAGGGTAACAGAGAGATAACAAAAATGAATGCTTAATGGTTAGAGTACTTATAGTAACAGTGGTACAAAACACTGGCTTTATAATGCACAATTTTTTCTTATTTTAATAGCATTTACAGTTTTCTGAATGGTAGGTACATTTATTTCAGGAACATGTGTGAATTGCAGAATAGACATACTAGCTTTAGTATCTACTAGAAAATCACAATATTTTCTATGTATTGACATTGTACACTTAGGCTTTTGGGCATTTAGTTTTAACAAAAAGAATGCAGGACATAGTGAACTTTTGTTATCAGGTAGTCAGTTTTCAAGCTGCAAAACTGTGGCATTTGTTGCTGTTGCTACACTAGCATTTTAATTGCTGTGGCACACTGAGGAAACTAATTTCTCTTTTACTGCTTTGACTGTTGGGGTGCACCCTTTTTTAAATTTCTAATTTGCAGAGCCTATAGATTTTTTTTTTTTTTTTTTTAGTCTTTTCATTTTGGAGATTTTCTCAAAATTGAGATAAAACATTAAAAGTTGCTGGGTGCTTTGCCGTTCCAGACTGTGATGCTTTTGACCTGTTGCTTTAAATGAGGTAAAAGTCTTTTTACATAAATAGGAGTCACAAAACTTTCAGGGTTTTGACTGCCAGACTTATCTTCTTGCTATTCACAGCCTTGCTAGATCTTGCATGTTTGTAGTTTGTACTACTTGTTGATGGTGGGGGAAGAGGATTAGGTTACCGGTTTTCATTGTGTGCTGGAATTTTCTCAGTTGGTTGGCATGCTTGTTGAATCATAAAATTATACTCATGAGTCCTCAACAAACTCTTAAGGAGTCCATATTTTTATGGGTCGGGTTGTATTGGCCAAATAACAACAATGCTGGAGATCTCTTTTAAAAATTTTGTGTCTAATCTCTTTGCCTTGACTATCATGTTTTTGCTTTTTGCTATTTTTTGAGATTCCAAAGAGCTCCTGAGCTTTTGGGAACAGTTACTGAGTCTGAGTGTTTTGAGAGTACTTTGCTCTAGGCATGAGATTGTGCCTGCAGTAAGATCTTGCTGATTGGCTTATAATAATTGTTCATTGCTATACACAAATTCAAAATCTTCTCCTTCTGTCCATGGGGCAGTAGGAAGGTTAAGATACATGGATATCCATTCCAGATGTGCATTAGCTGACACATTTGTGTGTAACTTTCACTCCTCGTGGCATTTTTCCTGGTTGGCTGTACGTCTTAACTATGAAGGCTAAGGATGTCCCTGGTGAGGGATTACATTTCAATCATGCTTTCTTTTGCACTTCATTCAACACAATTCAATCACACTCACCCGAGTCTTTATCTGCTAGGACTAAGTCCATGCACAGAGGGGAGATCTGGTGATCTCACGGGTGCCCCTTTGCCAGAACCTTTGGAGATTCTCAGATCAGGCCCTCTCACACAACAATTTACACTCAATCACACTACAGCAACCTTGTTCTGCTCACGGATCACTCATTTAAAAAGAAGAAGAAGAAAAAGAAGAAGAAGGGTAAAGTACTTGGTATGCTCTTTAGCAGGTTTTTTAATTTATAACAACAAGAATGGACTCTTACCGCCTCCTTGTGATACGAAGCAGAATGGGGAGACAGACAACCTTTTAGAGAATTTTAAAACGGTTCTCTTACCAATCTTTTGTGTACACTCCTTGTCCGGTCCCCAATGCTGCTCCCTCATGGGAGGAGTTCCAAGACCAAATCCGAGTCACGGCACCATAAACTGATGTGGAATTACTCCTTGTCTGATCTGGAGGTCCACTGGAAAGATAAACCACTCTGCTTTAAGTAAACCAAGTACTTTATTGTTAGTCTGATCAGAGGTAAATTCTTGGCACAGATACAAGGAAAGTACAAATTCGCAAACTGCAGCTCTGGGGTTTTTATAAGGGGGGAGCATATACTCATGCAAAGAAGGAATCTGTAATTGGAAGAAACCAATAACCTTATTTGGGGTATCCGGTCATACACACACACACAAAAGAACAATATGAAATTTTATGTTGTCAGCACAGGAACAACGTATGATCTATCCTTATAAGGGAGTGCTTCCGAATGGTATGTTTACATAGACATGTGGTATGTTAACTTTTGCTCTATAGACATTTTGACTTCGTCATTTATCTTACTTTCAACAATTTTTCACATACTTTCACTCTACAGCTTTCACTCTGCATGGGTGAAAGGTGGCTACTTTCTTTAAAATTTCCACATCAAATACAATGAGGTTCATACCTGGAACACCATGAATATGTTTCCACCAACATTATTTAGGAAAGAACACTCAGAAAAGATGAGTTTTTCCAAATGCTCACCAAGAAAGCTGGCCATTACCGAGCTGATCCCAAATCAAGTCCAGGTTTGGTTTGATCCTCCCTACCAGTGAATCATGACTGAGCACTGAAACCAAGGACACATCTACCCTACACATTTATATTGACTTTATATCTGTTCAAATGTCGTAACAGTCCCAAGGAAACCTGGCAGATGGGGTTAGGTGAAGGTGCTGTGCAGAGGCGGTGTTAGGGGGCAGCCCACTAGGGCTAGAGCCCTGAATCTTTCATTTGGAGCCCCGAATCTCTGGGAGGCCATCCACCCCACCACACTGCTGTCCATGGACACTGGCTGAAATAAAGGTACAGGAGCCCTGATGATCTCTGTTGCATCTGATCCCCCTGGATTAGCTGGCTTTTTTCCCCATATGTGCTTCACTTCCTGCTGCCCCCCCCCTCTGAATCTTTCTGCCTGTGGACTCAAATGCCCTCTTCTCCCCTGTCCATACATCCTTTTTTACAAATAGGGGTGTCCTTAGGAGACAGGGTTCTTTAAAGACACACACACACACACACACACACACATGAGAGACAGAGACAGAGAGACTTTAGAGCAGTGTTCTCCAACCTTGGGTCCCCAGATGTTTTTGGCCTACAACTCCCAGTATGCCCCAGCCAGTCATGCTGGAAGTTGTAGGCCAAAAACATCTGGGGACCCAAGGTTGGAGAACACTGCTTTAGAACATATGTAGATTAGCATATGCAAATTTGTGCATTTTCTTTTGTCCTGTGTGGGCCTGAGCCCCAGATCTTTTCCGTACCTAGTACCACTCCGGCACTGTGAATTCTTTGTTTACAGATCTAGACTTCCTGAGCGGAGGAAATACGTATTAAACCAGTATTTAAGTCTGTCAGTGTGCCAGACATGACAAGTATCCAGGCCCAAGTTGAAAATTCTTGAAAAAAGAAAAATGGCTTAATTAAGAGACCTAATGGCCTGATCTGATCCACTAACATTCTGTAGCAAACTGCATAGACTTGACTAGCAATGTTAATGATGCATGCTAATCTCGATAGACTTTGAGTTCCTTACTGGAATACCCACAGTGCTTTCCCCCCCTCTCTTTTACCTCCTCATGAAAAAAAAAAAATGACAAATGGATCTGTCACATTTAATTATTTAAGTACTTACTGATATTTTTCAGGGAGAAGAAATTACTTCTTCCAGTAGGAAACAAAATCATTGTAATGCTTTAAATGATACTATAGAATGGAATATTTATTCTGATTTTCCCAAACCCTGAAGCCTTAGGGACAAACTAGACAAGCTGCTGGGAGATCCATGATTAGCTACAGGGAAGGGCTGCGGCTCAGTGGTACAGCACACACGCTTTGCATGCAGAAGGTCCCAGGTTCAATCCCCGACACCTCCAGGTAGGGCTGGAGAAACTCCTGTCTGAAATCCTGGAGAGCTGCTGCCAGTCAGTGTTGACAGTACTGGGTTAGAGGGACCAAGGGTCCAACTCAGTGACCTGGTTCAGACAACACAACAACCCATCCTAGGAAACCAGCAATGGTGGGTTTGTCATGTCGTCCGAACCCAGACCACTCCACCCACGGTGGCTTGTTTGTTTGTTTGTTTTTTCAAACCAGCCTCCCTGAGAACCCATGGGCTGTTGTAGAGGTTGTTTTACCCATGGAGGGCTGTCGTGTCATCCAAACCTGGCTGACTGATACCACCGTGGGTAAAGTGAAGCGGTGAGCAAGGCGCGAGTCAAGAGTGGCAAAAAAAAACAACCTCTTGCCACTCTTGGTGACCTTGTATGTACAGCCACCAGTAACAGCCCTTCTGAAGTGCCCGAGCAGCATATTAGAGGGGCTGTCACTGGCTGGCCACCCCTTTTTAAAAAAATATTTTTGTACTCCAAATGTGCGCAGGTTTTTTTAGTTACTTTGTTAAAAGAAATTCTATTTGGACTTGCACAAGTGTGGAGGTGTGCACTTCCGCAGGTCTGAAATAGTAAGCGAGTCTAGGGGTGGGTACATGCTATCAAAGTGCAGCAGGTTCCAGCCCTGCACATTGACCCAGAGAGGCTCCAAATAGGCTTATTTTTCACTTTGCTTTCCCCTGACAGCTGTCAAAAAGGCGAGCTGTCAAGGGAAAGCAAAGGAGCGAGGAATCTTTGCTTGCAAAAAGGCCTAATGCAGCAGAGTGAGTGCCATGTGGTGCAGACAGGATACTCTAGGCCTTGATAACATATTTAGAACTCAAGGCAAAATGGCTTCTCCTTCCTGCCTTCCTCTCTAAGAACTACAGTCCTCCTCCCTCAACAGGAGTAACTAGCCCCCTTGCTAGCTCTGCATGACTAGCCTTAAAGAGACAGTATCATAGTATAATACAGTTTGGTAGTAGTGGTGTTACAGTGGATTGTTCCACCTCAGACAGCAGGGGGAGTTTTTCCACATGTTCTCTTATGTTTGTTATTAAATGCCCTGGAGCTATAGGACATTGGGGAAAGGACTGCCAAGCCTTTCTCCTTGACCTGTTAGTTTTCCACATTCATATAGTTAAGGTTTGGATCACACTCAGTACCAGGTTTTTGCGGGCCTCGGTCAAGACACCCTAAATGGGGGCCCTTCCTCAGTGAGTCTACCTTCTCATCACCATTGCTACCAGCTACTACTACTACTACTACTACTACTCCCCTCCTCCTCCTCCTCCTCTTTCTTATCATTGCTACCACTTGCTTGCTTGACAGGCAGGGAACCCGTGAAGAAGTAGGCAGTAGCATCTCCTGCTCCTCCTTCTCTCTGTACCAACGCCTGGGCCAGAGTGAGAGGCAGGTGAACCAGAAGGTTACAATGATGAAAAAGATGAGCAACTGCAGGGGGCCCTTGTCAGTGGGGCCCTGCTGGGGTGTGGGTCCTTGGCAGGTGTCCAACCGTGCCTGCCTTTGATGCCAGTCCTGGTTTGGGTGGGTTGCTTGTTAGCATGAGGGAAAATAAATAAATATTTTTTAAAAAAGAACATGAGGGAGCATTCAAACATTCCCAGCTCCCTACAGTCTGGAGTGCTCGTGGTCTGTGCCACTCTAACATCAGGCATTTGCTACCTCATTCTGCCAATTGTGTGTATATTTAGCAGGGATGGGGACTTGGACTCAAGGACTCGACTCGTGAGTCGGACTGAGTCCCCCCTCTGACTCGACTCGGACTCGAGTCCCAATATTTTTAATGGGACTCGAGACTCAACTCGGGACTCGAGACCAAGGACTCTTCAACATCCCTGGGCTGTTGACGAGTCTTCTGGCTGTGCCAGAAGGAGCGCGATCACCGGTGAAGAGCGCATGGAAGCGAGGCGCGCCGCTGCTCAGCCACTATGGACAGCTACCAGGAGCGCAGCCCCAACAATGTGTTGAGATTTATTTTGATTGATGTGTTGTTGTGGGGGGTTTGGGTTAGGGTCAGACATTTTGGGTTTGGCTGCCTCTGCCTGCCTGTTTGGGGTTCCCTGCCTCCTCTGCCTGCCTGGTTATTTTGCGTTTGTCTGCCTGGTCTGTTCTTGCCAAAATCAGTTGCAGAGTTTTGAAATAAAAAGGCACACTTGTGCCTAGAATTTATTTAAGCCACACATCTGAATTAGCCTTATTTTGTTGGGGGGAAAGCCCATTGATTTTAATAGGGACTCGTGGAGTCAGTTTTGGGAGTGACTCAGGACTCGTGACTCGTGAGTCACCATTTTGGACCAAGGACTCGGACTCGGACTCGAGACTCGGGTCCAAAGACTCGAGACTCGACTCGTGACTCGAGACCAAGGACTCTTCAACATCCCTGATATTTAAGGCCTTACAGCCACTGTGCCATTTTCTTGATTTAAATAGGCCCCTGAAGATGCTATTAAGGGTGGCCACTTATGCATGATCAAAAAAGAGGAGAAAACACAGAGATGTGCATAAAGTGCACATATGTTAATGTATATGTATAGAGGCAAAATTTGAGAATAATTATAATTTAAACAGAAATACAGTACATCTCACGGTCGTGGGGAAGACTTTGACCAGGTGACCCGTGTGCCTGCTCAGTCTGCTGAAATTGTTGAAATTGTTCAAGGCCCTGCTCTTCCTTCTTATGTTTCTTGATCTTTATGGAGGATAAACCTCATGGAAGATGCTATCTATCCAGTATCAGAGGCAGCATGTCTCAATATACCAGCTGATGGGGGAGACAAGCAGGAGGATGCTGTAATTGTGCTCATCTCCTGCTGTTGGGCTTTCCATAGGCATCTAGTTGGCCACTGTGCAAACAGAATGATAGACTAGATAGGCCTTTGATCTGATCCAGCATGGCTCTTCTTATGTTCCTGTGTTCTTCAGTCAGACTTGGACTAGACAACCCTTTAAATAGAGAATGGCTTTAAATACAGGGCTGCCCTCTGTGAATTTGGACATATAGCCACCCTATTGCTCTTGGCCTCTCAGTGGAAAATACACAGGTACCAGTATGTACCTGCAGGTACAAATAGCAGGGGAAATTGTTTTTTTTAAAAAAAAAAAAAAACCCACCCACCCAGCTAGCACAGCTTCCATGATCTGATCTCCCCCTCCCCATTGCTGTTTGAACTACAAAAAATGCAGGATGTCCAATCAGAGATCTCTTGTCTAATTTGGCTCCTTGGTTTATTTGCAAAATAAAATATTTATGAGAAATGTAGGGAAACTTGTAACTGTTTACATATGAGGATCTCTCACTCCACTTATATATAGGTAAAGCACCAATACAAAAAGAACTGGAGAGAATGGCTCAGTTGTACCTTTTCTTTTTTTATATAATGATTAACACATTTCAAAGAATTAGGGAAGAAAAGAAAACTGGTGAGGTGCATTATCTTTTTAGAAAAGCCCGATGATGCTTTCAGCACCGCCTCCTCCTGTCTCCTTTCTAAATATCTTTCACCAATATATTTCCTAAAAACTTTTAAAGAGCATTTTATATTAGGACAGATTTTTGATGATGATGATGATGATGATGATGATGATGATTAACAATAGAAATGTCTGTATGATTTGCTAGCACAATGAAAAGTGCAAGGAAGTTATTAAGGTGAGATGTCAAAAAACACACAACAGAAATACAGGAGGGAAATGTAAGTTCTTTCATCAGTAGCATCCTTCGGATATTACATGTGAAGGTGTCTGTGGTGTGTGCGTAAATGAAACTGGACTATTTGTTTCAATTTAAACATAGGTATCACAGGAAGTGGTACTGGGGCAGAAAAATTCGCAACAAAATGACAACATGCCATGCATTTTTGGCTTACTTGTCATTACAGAGCAGAGCAGAAAAGCCACAGAGCTGCTATTTTCTGCAACCGTCATAAAATCTCCATAATGTCCCGTATCAACTTTAGATGAGTTCTTGGGCCTGTCATTAGCTTTCCCAAACACAACAATAATATTACCTGACATTCCCATACCAGAATCCTGGGCTTTCTCCAAGAGCACCCCCAGGACATGAAAAAGAAGAACTGGCTTGTCACTGGATCTCTTTTCTTTGGATTGACAAAAAGCAGAATTTTGGCTTTGTTTCCCTTGATCACTCTCACAGTCTGCACACATCGATGGAGAAAGAACAAAAAAATCAGGTCAAGTCAGACATGCCTACTGTTTCCAAAGAAACATGGCCAGATGTTCATCAGATGTCCATTCAGAAACATGAGGAAGTCACCAGTCTTGGACAAGCTGTAAATGCTGATGAGGGCATGTAAACAAAGCCCTTGACATGCAGTTGGATCAAATGTAATAAATACCAGAAGACAAACATAAGGCACAATAGGCACATTTTCCAGAGCCATCAGTATGGTCCCACATGCCCTATAGGGGCTCATAGTTCTTCAGAATCACGAGTATGGCCTCATATATCCAACTGCAGCCCTTAATGTCATTGCATGAGTTCAGTTATGATCCAGGACTCATATAAACAGGATAATGATTGCATTTGAGCCTCTCCTCATATGTAGGGCTTCTGCACAATCAGGACACCCCTGCAATCAGGTATCCTGACCCCCACAGAGCCCCTATACACGTGCACCTGCTCACACGTTGGGGCTCCTTTGCAAACAACCACACTCAATGCATGGATGTTACAAGATGTATGCATGGCATTGTGGGCAGGGCTAAAACCATAACCTCACTCCTCCTTCTACATGGTAGGGCCCTACATGTGGGTAAGACTTGAATAGGTTTGTAGGTTATGCACCACATTTTGCTGCTACTTCGGGTCGATTCTTATGTTACCCCAAAAGCATTGGAACCAGTCCTTCCTGCACCACCAGGGCAACATGAAAAGCCCTAGATAATGCAAAAGGAACCCACACTGAAGCTTCTGCCCACACAAACATCACTCTCTGGATTAACATGGACACGGGAATGGGAAGGAAGTGCAACATGCACTCCAGTCCTTCCACATGCTCCAGTGCTTCTCAGGTTACCTAGTGGTGCAGGAAGGTCTCCCTTACTACTGGAGTAACTTGATTACCAGAGCTTAGTATCTATCTCTCTGTGTAAGGTGTAAAGAAAGACATCAGATTTGGCCTTGATCAGTACCTTTATGAAAACAAGGGTAAGAAAAAGAAGAGAACACGCAAAAATGTTTCAGGCAATTTCTTGTGCAACTGAACACTAAACAGAAACTGGGCGGGGGGTGGATCTACACTAGGGATTTTTACTGGCATTGTAATGCCCGACTCACTGGCATGTCATACGACGCACACCCCAAACCGACTTCCTCATGCTGTTTCTGCCATTATATCCCAGATTTCTTCAGACCAGTTATATCATGACTTTTTTATATGTTACCTTTTTTCTGCGGTATATATTTAAGTGTGTACTAAACTTGCGGTACTGTTCTGTGGGGAGGAGGAGTGGCTTCAGTGGGGTGGTGGGCTGGGGGGGGGAGTGGCACTGCAATGAGGAAGTGTCCTATCTGGCTTTTGTTTAAAAAAAAAAAATCAGTATTTGCCATCATGTAGATGTGTGAATCTGTGAATAACACAAACCTCTCACATTGCTTCAAGTGCTGCGTGAGGAACAACTAGCTGAAAATGCCCTATACATGTCTACTCAGAAGGAAATCACATAGTCTTCAGTGGCGCTTACTCCCGCAAAAGTCAGCATGGGGGAGAGGGGGGTTGCTTTGGCTTTCAGGAAGGAGCTGTGAATTACTTTTTTTTAAAAAAGATCTGCTCCTTCGCTCCTTCACACTAGCGAATGTGTGCATAATGGATCTAAACAAACAGACGAAACTCAAAGAGCCATTTCCCCACACACATCACCTTTGCAACCCCTCGTACTTCTGCAATTGCATTTGTGTGTGACGCAAGATCACGTTTTCAGCACAGTGGAAACTGCACTGTATTCATTAGCATGTGCTCCAACAGTGGTAAATGCGTTTTGCATACATACCATGACAGCACTCCCTGATACATGGAAGGGGCTCTAGTGTAGATCCCCCCCTAGGTTTTGATGAAGAGCATTCCATGAAAGGAAACAAATTGGCACAATCTATTTCAGAACGTTTATTTCGTAGACAGTTCATAATTGTCTAGTGGTTTGAGGAAAAGTTCAATAATATTTCCCCCTTCACTTGCACGCATCATACTAAAGAAGGTCCCATGTGAGATCCATGTGTTCTGATTAGAGGAGCAGGTATTTATGTATGTCATCTCAAAAGTTCACAGCCACTCTCTCGATTAATGCATTTTCTCAGCTGGTTCTGTCAGGCTTCTAAGCTCATCATTTAAGTCTTTATTTATTATGCATCACATTGGTCTTACCAGCCACTCTGTCATCTTTTGTTTCAGAGCAGAAGATTACTGTAGGCAAAGAACGCTCTTGATACTAATAAAATAAAAAGACAGAGGCAGAAGACATGGGCTGGAATAATGCTGCTGTTTTTAGTCAAATGTGACCGGAGCTGTAGACATTAGCAGAAGGTGTGAACATTTATTTTCTTTGCAATCAAGCACAGTCAAAGTTTCAAAGGCACCACCTGTTTTGATTTTGATGGCAACTCTGATCAGCTACCAATGGTAGTCAATTGGAGACAAAGGTCTGGATTTCCCAGGAAGTACTTTCTGATGGCATCTCCTTGCACCACTCCAGATCCAGCAATGTGGGACCTTCTCATTGCCTTTCATGCTAGCAGGAGGTAAACAGCCCTACAGGGCCAGCACCGAGTTTGAGGAGGCCCTGGGGCCCTCCAAGTTCCACCCTACAGGCTCCCCCAAGCAAGCTTGCCAGGTAGCAGAGACACACACTTGCAGGGACACATAGTCACAATACTGAAAAAAGAAGATGCTCCGGCCACCAAGCATTTAGAGAAGTGCCAGGCCAAGCGGCTGCAGCCATCCCAATCTTCATTCACCCAGAATCCCTCCGGGCTCTGACATTGCATTGCAGAGGAAATCTACATTGTGGAGAGGACCAGAGGCATTGAGCGGGGATTAAGGTGGCAGCTGTTGCAGCTGCCCAGCCTGGTACTTTGCCTCCAGGTATTACATTTAAAAATATGAAGGGGTGCCACCATCAGCCATGATGAGGCCTTGGATGCCCCAGCATTTGCATCATCATGTTCTGTACAGATGCCAAGTATGCACCCCGGTATGAAGGATTTCTCTCTCTCTCTCTCTCTCTCTCTCTCTCTCTCTGTGTGTGTGTACTAGATTGGTTGTCTGAAGTGTGAAGCAGAGGTTGCATCATCTCTAAAGAATGACTATGGGTTAGTTCTCCTCTGTTAGGGATCATAGCTGAGGGCAATTATGCTCTTTCTATATGACCAAGATATGAGACAGACAAATTCTAGCCAATCAAATGTTGATGCCAGTCAGGCAAAGACTTTATATGGGCCAGTCACTGACTCTCAGTCTAACCTGAGAGGCTGTTGTGAGGATAAAATGGGAGGAGGAGGAAGATTATGTAAGCCGCCTTGAGTTCCTTGCAGGAAAAAAGGCGGGGTATAAATATAATAAATAAATAAATAAATCATATAACCAACTACTATAGTGGTATCCAATGGTGTCCCAGCACTAGTGCTAATCATGTTGTGCTAGTGGAACCCAAAGCTTGTGCAACCTAACTAGCACAACAGGAAAAAGCAGCAAATCATTGTACTAGTTACATTGTACAAGCATTGGTTTACGCGAGCACAACATCATTCACCACTAGTGCTGGGACACCATAGGGTACTACCACAAGGGTGTAATCCTATGCATCTTTAGACAGGAAAAAGTCCTACAACTCCCAGCATTTCCCAGCCAGCATGGTTGGCTGGGGAATGCTGGGAGTAGTAAGACCTTTTCTGTCCATTGGATTGCACCCTGAATCTCCAAACCTATGAACACTTATTTGGGAGTAAGCTCCATTGAATTCAGTGATATGTACTTCTGAGTAAACCTACATGTTTACTTGAGAGTTACTCTCATAGAACTCTGTGTGATTTCCTTCTGAGTATACATGCACAGGATCCGTCTGCACAAGGCATTCAAACAAGGAAACAATTGGGAAAGACTTATCTGTAAATTATGAAAATAAAGTTATGATTGACCATTTTCAATTTGGAGGCCACCAAAATCCCTCATGACACACAGAGCATTCAGCAGTACTAGAAAATGTTATTTTCATGTGCTCATTAATTTTAATAATTAACTTAAAATGAGAACGTGGTATCATGCTATCTGCTGTACTTTCTTCTCAACTCTGGTTTCTGTCTTCCTTCAGTACGACCAGGAGACTTTGGGAATTAACAAAATGCCCTTAAGAATTGCAAAATAAATATTGGCAAGATACAAAAGTAATTATCATGACTGTCTTTTTGAGCATAGCTTCTAACAGATCTAAAGGCATTCTATACAAGAAAATGAACGTGGTCATACAACACCAGGACTGAAATCCTTAATTGAATAATTGCTGCAATTCACTGATTAACCCATTAAATGCAGGTAAAATGTGGGGTTGACAGCATCAAATGTAGAAAGGTTGCATCAATTTTTCCCCAGGTTCTTCAGTGCATCCTATTTCTAAAATATGGAATGGATAGCAAATTATTTTTATATATGTATGTTAAAATCTAAGGTAGAATCTATTGCAAATGAAACAAAGTCTAATAAACCACACCTTTTACATAAACATGTATTTTTGCTTATTGCTAGTGACTAAATTCCTATGGATCCAGACCTGGTTATATTTAGAGTAGATCCATTGAAATCAATGGGAATTATGTTAATTATGACTAAACTGTCCTTGATTTCAGTGAATCTACTCGAAGTATAACTAAGTCTGGATCCAACAGCTAATCAATTCTAGAACTGAAACAACTCCAGAACTCAGGGTCATCCAGGGCCTGATTCCTTTAAATCTGATTCCTTTAACCTGATTTAACATTCCTTTAAATCTGTAGGAGAAATGTCTTTTTTTCTTTTTTACTCTAGAGCAGGTACAGGGGACAATCTGGACTGTAAAAGCCTCCCTACCCCCACCCCCACCCCGTTAGGTTCTCAGTCCAGATCAGAGGCCCTGTACCTACTCTAGAGTAAAAATGGGGGGGGGAGTCATAGCTGCTAGCTACAGTTTTAAAGTCATTTCTGGTTTTCGCCCCCAAGGAGAATGGTTGGGAGAAGAAGCAGGACAAATGCCCCAAGGGGGAAAAAGTCCTTCCTCTTAACACAACCCAGAATTATTTATGGAATTCACTGTTGAAAGATGATGGCCACTAGTTTAATGGCTTTGAAAGGGGGAAAATACACATTCATGGAAGTCAGGTTTATCACTGGCTAGCAGTCCTGGTTGCTGTCTGGAACCTCTTAACAGAGGCAGGTAACCAGTTGCTGAGGAAAGAGCTAGTGGGTTCATGCCCTGCTCCTGGCCTTCTCAGCAGCACAGGGCTGGTTCTGTAGGAGCAAAATGTTGGACTATATGGACTTTTGGTCTGATGCAGCAGGACTCTTTATGATGAAACGGGAAGAGAATGTTGCCCTGACCTTCTTAATGGAAGGATGGCATGAAAAATGAACAACAGGCATTCCCCCAAAATGAAGAGCCAGTTCACTCCATATAGTACAAGCTGCTGTTTCTGACATGACGTGCAAGGACCTGTAGAAACTGATGACTCCTAAGATTACCTGGAACTCACAGATCTCATGACAGTAGACAAAAGTTCTTACTGTGAATGTACTTTACTATTCAAGAAGCAAGTTGATAGAGTGTAGCTGCCTGAGGTCAACCACTGACTGGGGATATGAACTATTGTGGTCCAAGTCTAGCCGTATCACATATAGACAACCCATGGCCTACATGTGCCCCTCTGTGCAGCTTGCAGAGCCCCTGGGAGCTCCACCCACTTTTTCCCACCACGCAGCTGATCAGCCATCAACTGTAGGGCAGGAAACAGATCACTGGCATTGAGCAGGGCGTTGGACTCGATGGCCTTGTAGGCCCCTTCCAACTCTATGATCTATGATCTTTCAGGGAAAAGGCGGGGTATAAAAATAATAAATAAAAATAAATGAATCTATGAATCTATGAAAAAGCTATCCCAGGATGAGGAACCTCAGGCTCAGGAACCAAATCTGGCCCTCTGGGGCTCCCCAGATGGCGACACTGTCTTCCCCCACTCCCTTTTCCCCAACCACATATCCTTTGCTAGCTTCCCAGCTTTTGTGAGAGTTTTCCCCCATTCTAAAAGATTTAAATGCCTGTCCTAAGGCTTAATGACTGGCAGTAAACTAAAATATGTTGGTATTTGTTGTATTTGAATTTTTGGTCTGACCCGTTTTTCTTTGGCCACACCCTCTTTTCCTCTGGACCCGCCCACCACTGGAATGCGGCCCTCAAGAGCTTCTCTGAAATTGAATTTAGCCCTTGGGCTGATGGAGGTTTCCTGGCTATCAGCTATCTGGACTGGGATCACTAGGGGGCGGGAGGGGCTTTAACCTTGCCCCCACTCCCCCACACACAAATATAGATCCATACAGCTGCCTGCATTTTAGGATTCACTTTTTGGATTCTCCTTGATACTGTGGCTATTGGGACTGTCAGGATGAGTGCCTGAACTTCAACATTTACTATGATACCACTGATCCAGACTCTCATTAAACTTTGCCACGCCCATTCCTGTTGTCCCTGCCATCTAAGTGCAAGTCCTGAATCTCTCCTGATGCATGGACTGTGCTTAATTCTTGTCAAAGTTCCTAAAGGAAAGTATAACAGTAAGGGTGCAATCCTATGCATGTTTAGACAGGAAAAGTCCTACAACAACTCCCAGCATTCCCCAGCCAGCCATGCTGGCTGGGGAATACTGGGAGTTGAGGGACTTGTTTTTCTGTCTAAACAAGCATAGGATTGCACCCTGAGCCTGATTAAAATTGGCAGTTTAGATATACACTAAAAATAGTGATATTGAATGAGGGGTTGATCTGAGTATATCCTCTTCCTCCTCCTCCTTCTCCTCCACACTTTTCGTCACTGCCCTGGTTTTCACTGTGGTTGTAAACTTGTTTCTCGACTGTAACATTGCTGATTGCTTGTGGCAGCTAACATGACTGAATGTTACCCTAGATGAATATCCTCCCATATAGAAAACTAGGTATAAGGGTTTTAGCCTGTTTTCTCCCTGACATAGTTGTTTTCTAGGTAGAGGGTCTTTATTTTTGTGTGGAGGACAGTATTCAGTCATTTAAGTCCCCACCTGTAATCTGAAGTGGACAGGTGGTATACCTCAGACACCGATTTTACTACCTCACTGAGAACTAGGCCACAGTTACTTATGGCTGCAAAACTGTACCAGAAATGGAAGTCCTTTAGGGAGAATATAATGTCTTTTTTTATTTCCTTAAAAACATGTAATGTTTTAGTTCTTTGTAGACTCCAGGCTGATCATGAAGAGAGGGGACAGATGGGAGAAATTGCCAACGCAGTGTGAAACAAGGGCAGGAGCGCCAGAAGGCATTCAAGCCTGGTATGGAGCAGTCATCATCCCTACACCAACTGGCGGATGCTGATCTGAAAGAGGGAACCAGGCCACTTGGTAACAGTTAGAAAGATGAAGTCAGCCTAATAATGACTTGAATGCAGAAAGGGAAATCTCTCTTCTAGAGCAAGATGTCTTCAGTGAACTGAGAAACAAAGGCGTCCTGGTCTCTGTAGGATTCAATTAAAATGCTTCAGTGTTTGCTTCCCTGACAGTGTGAGACATCCATCAGTAATAAGTTCTTCGCTACTGCTAGAAATTCAGCATCCAACTTGCCATTATGCGGATCCTATTCTCTTTTTTTTCTAGGATATTTTCCAACTTCTCCCTCCCAGCACAAAGTCAGATGAAGATCCAGTACTCAGCTAATCAAATGAAGAGGTCATCATAGTCAACACCTGCTCAGCGAGTGCCTTTGGCTGTTCAATTTAATGCACGCCATGAGAACTGCTCAAAGAGAGCTGGTCCGTGCAGCTACTGAGTGATCTAGCAAAGAAGCTCCACAAATGATCAAACAGGTCCACAAGGGCCAAACAGGTCTGAATGGTCTCAATCACCCCACACACATCCTGTGCATGGTGACTTAGTTATGAGATCCTACACTTGTCACTGGAAAAACAGCAAGAGGTCATGCAACTATGATTTAGCATGCTGGAAGATGTGAAGGGAGAAGGGTGGCTACTGGCTACTGATGAAAGGGCTTTCTCAGTGTTCAGTTGCTGCTGGGGAACATGGGTGTGAGGGTGCTGTTGCACTAATGTCCTACGTGTGGGATCCCATGGGCAGCTGGTTGGTCACTGTGTGAATAGAATGCTGGACTAGATGGACCCTTGGTCTGATCCAGCTGGGATCTTCTTATGTTCTTAATGGTGGCATCCCAGTTATGGAATGTTCTTCCCAGGAAGGTTTTCCTGGAGCCTACACTGATGTAATTCCAGTGTCAGCCAAAGGCTTTTTTTTTTTAATCTCTCCTGATGGTTTTATGCTGCTCTTTTAGACTTTGTTTGTATGTTTTAATTGGATTTTTTAAATTGGATGTTGATTCTTTGTAAACTTCTCTGGGAACTCGTTTAAAAGGCAGGATAGAGATTCCTAAAACAAAGAAGCAGAAAACAAGCAAATAAAAGATGTCCCCCCAGCCCTAGACTGCCCACCAATCCACTAAAGTTCAGACTTTCCCCCACTTGTTTTTCAGTTCTACCAATTTTATCCTGCCTGCTTGAAGTCAACTGCAAAGAAATCATTCCCTTTTGCATCAACATTCAGCTCTTCTGTCATCAATTTCCTTCCCAATCACTATTTTCCCAAAGGGCCTGCCATCTTTTTCATCCGCTTCTCACTCCTTACACTTTTACCTTTGTAAAAGCATTTGTTATTCATCTTCATGGCTTGCGTACATTTCCCTTTCATTTTCAATCTTGGTTTTCTTGATCGTTTCCTTGCCTCCCTTCCTGTATGTCCCTTTCATCTTCTAAAACTTCCCCAGCAGCTCTAACCCTCCCAGTTCATCCCAGGGGACACCTTGGGAATGAGACATTAGCTTTCGGCAGACTTCTCCAGGCAAAACATTTTAAAATAAATAAATGCATGCCGCATGCGTGCATGTATTATAGATGCTTCTTTTCTCCTGTTCTTTATCTTCTCCTATATTTCAGTGGTCACCCCAATTTTCTTATATTTTTACTATTTCTTCCATTTGTATTTCTCAGTTCCTCACCCAGTACTGGCATCACTCTGGTACTGTGAGAACTACAACAACACCACACCTTCCTGTGCTAAGCCCAAGACCAGAGGTGTAGAACCTCATGCCTGGGGCCAAATCCAGCCTTCTGGGAGCCCCAATCCAGCTCTCTGGCTGTTGGTGCTACATAGTGTTGGCACCACTATGAAGGTTGGGATTAATATTTGTGGAGGAAGAGGGGGGGCGGGCTGGCCCACCAGACCTCCACCCTTTCCTCCTTCAAAGGAAACCCAGCACTTGCCACCATGTGGCCCGGAAGGGGGGGCTGGCTGGCCCGCCACTACCCCACCCTTGCCTACTGGCAAAGGAACCAAGACCCCCAGAGATCTCAAGGTACCAGATTGCCAGCCTCAGCTGTCTGCAACCCTACTTGAATCTCTGTTCAGGGACTCGCCTTTAATTCTGTAACCTGGATTTAGATACTGAACCAAGAGAGTACTACAAAACCCATTTGGGGTGAAACCAAGACAAGGTTTATTTCTGGTAGCAATTTACAACAAGATTAGGCAAATAAGAGAAGCACACAAAATAGAGAGACACTTTGGTACACAGTAAAGCTATAAAACAAGAAAACCTGATTCCTTAAAATCTCTCAAGCACACACCTGTTACCTGAGGGTGTCTTCTTCAAAGGGTTAGATCCAGCACAGCCTTGCTGCCCGATAGAGAATTACCACACCTACCCGAAGGTCCAAGATGGGTAAACTCTTACAAGGCTTGCTTTCACCAGTCCTTCAAACCAGCCAATTTTACCAGAGGCTGCCTGGGGTCGATTCTTGAGGGGGGGCCCCCTAAAGGCTCGGGCCCCTCGCTGGCCTGGCCTGGCTCCAACCGCCAGGCAGGCACCCAAAAGACTAACCCAAGACTGACCAAGAACAAAGGCTTACACGTGGGGAAATAGCTCTTCCCCCTCCCCTTTTCTGTAACCTTCTTGCTTCAGCCAATCAATTTGAACTTCACCTGGCCAGGCAGGGGGAGGGAACTGGCCAGGCAGGGGGAAGGGAACTCCTGAGTCATGGCTTGAACTATTTGAATTACATCTGCATATGAACGCTTTCAGCCTGGCTCCTCCAGACCTCTGGGCGCCAGGCCCCATCTTATGTTCCATCACCTTTTGCTTCCTCCCAGCCCCCACCTGGTTTACTCATGAGGAGGTGTGTGTGTGTGTGTGTGTGTGTGTTTGTTCCTGCATGCATGCATGCAGGAACCCTAAAAACTCTTTTCTCTACACACTAACTATGCACACCCCACCCCAGCCGGTTCACACCTGAGGTGTGTGTGTGTACCCCCAAAGGCTCGTTTCTCCACAATATTTATAAGTGGGAACTGCAACTAAATGTTGCAGTGTGAGATGCTTCTGTTCAGGACTCCAGCCAGCCATGCCCGCTTTGAGGATACTCCATTCCATTCCATTCCCCCTAGTCAGTCAATATTCTGTGGCCACTGAGCATGCTCAGTCCTTATTGGGCTGGGCTGTGTGTGAGTGTGTGTGTGTGTGCCTGTGTTCCATCCCTTAGAGTTTTTTCCGAAAGAGTTTTGGTGCTACTGCAAACGTTTGGGTTTCCCTATGCCTGCAGATACTTCCCTCTTATGCATGGATGGTGCTGTTTTAGCTACAGAAGGATCCAGACTCAAAGAATGGGTCAGCTCTTAGTGTATAGGATGTTGAATGTCACCACAAATTTTGCTCAAGGACATGAACACAATCCAAATTGTATATAATTGCAGAGTGCTAGGAAAGTGAGCCATATGATGGTTGATTCTGACAATATGCTAATGGCCAATGTGAATGTTTAAAAACCTGCTGATGCAAGTTTAAAACCCTGCAGTCCAAAACAGCTCAGTAACCTTAACCCCAGCCTCAGATCTGTGATTGGGTTCAAGCACTGAAGTCCCTTACAAACAGACTAACCAACAGCCTGCTCAAGTGGACTGCTCCCTCGCACTCTGGGCTCCAATATTTTGTGGCTAAACAGAAATGTGGCTTGAAGAGATGGGTGAGCTCTCTGCCAGTCAGAAATTATGCGAGATCTCTGTAAAAACCAGAAAACCTCAGATCAGTTTTTCTCTGGATAGAAGCACGCTGGGACACAAGATCCTGGAGGACAATGAGACGTCTAGTTCTTCCAAAAGCTGCAGAAATTTCAGGCGCATCTATTACTCAATGTCATGCAATAGATACTTAGGGTGCAATCCAGCTGGGATGGCTGTAAGCCTCCGAACCCGGAGGATTATGGGCATCCTATGCAGGGTGGGAGGAGTATGGAGGCGATCTTTGCCTCTGCGCTTCTCCCGCCCTGCAACTCAGCTAGATGGCCGATTTTTACTCTCTAGCTGTAGCACTTCAGATGGGAAGGAGGCTGGAGCACCCCCTCGCAGCCCCCTGGAACATCCCCCTTACCCCTTCTCCAAGGTTGATCTTATGACCATGGAGAAGCAGCCAGGGTGGTTCCTTCCATGCCGGCTGCAAGGGGGGGGGGAGGAGGATCCGGGTGCGGATCCCCAGCTCCAAGGTCAGAGCTCTGTCTCCAACCTCAGATCTAGGAATTCGAAGAATCCTATGGCCCACTACATGCTGTCTAGGGGCCATAGGATTGCTCTGTTAGTGTAGAACAGATTTTTTTTTTCCTCCTGTCTGCTTTCCTGCAAGCAGCATATTATTTTGGAGTCAACATTTACAAAAAGATCACTGCAGCCACACATTTAGTGTGTGGTAATTTAGTTTTAAAAGAATCAGGAGTTTATTAAAGAAGAACTCTCTGTACTAAATGGCATTTTGTTTAAAGGCGCACAGTCAGTTACACCATAGCAATACAAAAAGACAATATAAAGGGACACATGAAGGGCACTGAGGTATAGGGAAGACTGGGAAAGAGGAGCACAAGAGCATATCAAAAAGGAGCTTTCTGACCCACTGTGGTACACTGTGAATGCTGACAGAGGCTGTAGAAGACTGCACTTTTTGTCAGAAATACCAGTCCAGTCAGATGAAATAGCCAGTGGTGATTCCAAAAGAAGACCTGAACTCCACAATCTCAACTGGACATGGATTACTTTTCCAACCACCTCTTGGAAATAGAAGGAGATGAGGTGGTAAGCAGGGCCATTCCACCAGCCCTGCTGAAAAATCACTTGTTTTTTTTCTTTTTCCCTCCCCCATCACTTTTTCTGTGCCATGTCTTTTTTAGACGGTAAGCCAGCCTGCAGGCAGAGGCTGTCTAGTTTTTATTGATTGTATGTAAGCCTCTCCAGGAGCCTTTTTGGCTGAGGAGTGGGATAAAAATATTTTAAAGAAAGGAAGCAAACACAACAGCCATTCGTGTAATTTCTCCCATAAATGGTATGTGTGTGTGTGTGCACTTTCCATGCAATGCCAAAAACAGTGGGGACAGATAATAACTTTCAGCTTGATCGCCATGAGTAGGGATATGCAAATCTGCAAACCCAAGCTCAACTGAAGTTCTCCAAATTCCATCTCAAAGCTTGTTCCAACTCAAGTCCGTATCAGATTCTGAGCCTCGCTTCTTTCATTTTGTATGAAAATCCATGCATATTTTCATGCATATTTGCCGAATGTAAGCCTCAGTTCTGTGCATCCTTGAAATGTGCACCTTCTCACATCGATTAAAATGTATTTGTGCACATTTCTCAAAAGTACACATTTTTCATGTGCATTTTTCAAATGTATGCATTCTGTCAAATACAATTTTTTGTGTCCATGAATCACATTGCCAGCTCGGAAACGTATGGACTTCAACCGCAGATTGCGTCTAGGTCTGCGTTAGGTCCTGACAGTGTGAAGTGGGTAAATCCTGATCAAAAACAATCTGAAACAAATTTATCATACATCCCTAGGCCGCCCATGAGCTCCAGTTTCAAATGGTGCAAAATGGCCAGGGGAGGAACTCAAAATGTAAACTCATCAGTCAAAAAATGAATGCCCACCACTCAGAAAAGAAAAGAAATACTGGCCCCATTTCAAGCCTGCTGCAGGTGCCTTCAAACTTTGCCCAATTTTAAATGGGGTTCACACCCCACCTCCATTGTTCCCATTCTCTTCTGCTAGTGCCTCCCACTTTTCCTATGGGGGGAAAGGCTTTCTTTGGTGAAGCGGAAAGTTTTTTTAAAAAAGGATGAAAAGCACCATTCAGTCCTTCTGCTTCCCCCAAATAAGGCTTTTTTCATGGATAAGTAGCAAGGAAGCAGAACCCAGGGCTGGGGGAAAGAATTCAGTCAACTGGGCCTTTCTAATATTCCCGTCAAATACTTGAAAAGGTTTTTGGAGTGTTTGACAGAAAGAATCAAAATGCTCAAATGATTCTGGGGGTGAGCACCATGGTGCTCACCCATCTCTGGTTCCAAGATCGTATGAATGAAGAGTAGACAGTCTGTCACACAATGTCCAGCCCAAGATAGCCACAGTTCAATGAGCTGGTGAGAAATGGAAGACAAACAGCAAAGAGGCTGTTAAAGGAAGCACTGGCTTCCAATGCAGATCATTACCTTTCACTATTAATTTACATGGTCGCTCCCAGGAAACATGAATGTCACTAGGAGACGTACGGACTTTGTTAAATCCATTCCATCTACATTTTTGCAGATTTTGAGGCACCTTTCATTCCGTTGTCCGATCATTACTGGAATCGGATTTTGAGCAAATACATTCATACGCATTTGCACAAATTCACACTTGGGCAAATCCACACTTTCAAAAATGTGTGAATCCCCCCAGAATGTGCAAATCCACCCAAAATATGCATTTTCATGCTTTAGTCCATTGTTCTCCAACCTTGGGTCCCCAGATGTTTTTGGCCTACAACTCCCAGCATGCCCCAGCCACATTTACCTGGGCTTTGGAGGGAACTGGGGTTTGTTATATAAGCAAATGGAAGGGGTCAAGTGGGAGCAAGGAGCAAACAACTTGTTTCATGGGAGATCCATGACTGGATCTCACAATATACTTTTCTTGTCTAAAAAGCATATTAGATTCTGGCTGTGGAGCAACGAGGAAGAAGGTTAACCACTTTCCCCATAGTGATTTTCCCAATGCAAATCACCCTTTTCCATGGCTAGTAACAGCTCTAGAAGGCAACTTGCATTTGGGGATCTATATGAGGAAGTGGGTTCAATCCCCTCTTATCCCCCTCACAGTCTCAATCCAAACTGAGCTACTCTGTGTCTCCTTTTAGAAGAAAAATGAGTCATAGAATCATAGAATCATAGAAAAGTAGAGTTGGAAGGGGCCTACAAGGCCATCGAGTCCAACCCCCTGCTCAATGCAGTCAGGTGATCCAATCACAGATGTTCCATGTAATGTATAGTTTGGCCCGCCCGTCCCTGCCTCTCTCTCTCATTTTTCATGTTAATAAACCTTTACTTGCTGGATCTCCCTCATCTGGTTCCACTTCTGACAGAACAGCACAGCGTACAACAGAAAATAAGGGTTTTAGAAAGCAGTAGTCCTCTGGGGATTTCTCCCTTCTCTCTGTTTCTTCAGCCCCTTCATCTTTTGGCTGAACTAGCTGCTAAATATTTCCTTCATGAGGGTGCAGAACAGATAGGCCTTTTTCAGGGGAGGCAAAGAGTGTGTTTAAAGATCCGGCCGGCTGTGCAACTGTGCTAGTCTAGATGTCTGTCAAATGCAGTAACTGCCAGCGTGGAAACTGACATCTGCCGGCCAATAATGGTGGTCATACCTCACTGCTACCCCAACTGCTACAAGTCCAGTTTGGCTTGCCACCCTGAGCTCAAACCAACTGTCAGTGCTGTGACAGCTGCCATCTTATTCCATTGCCATAAGCTTTCTTGGCAAGAGCCAAGTTGAGCACTGCTGAGACAATGCCTGTCATTGGCTGGAAAAGACACAGGAAATGAAGACACCCAGGAACCCTGCGAAGGTGCAACATGTTCAAACCACCTGACAGTCGTTTCAAGACACACTTGAGTCTCCAAGGTTGTTCTTTCTTGACTGATAAGATTGGACAAGGCACAGTCAGCCCCAAAACTCCTATTCTGTGTTGTTTTAATTGAATGTGTCACTGACAAGGGACAATCATTTGTGTGGCAGCGTCTATTCCAAATGAAACAATTGTTTTAAAATAATTGGGCTGACAAGAGCACTGGCAGCCATTGAGGGGATAACCTGAGCGCATTACTACCAAGTACAAGACAGAACATGATCACTGTAATTGCTTCTGTTTTGTTTCTAGCTTCTATTCCTCCCCCAACACAAACACATACTATGCTAAAGACAGGAGGGGTTTTTTTGGGTGGGAGGGCTTTGCAAAACTGTCATTTAAATAACAACAAACAATTTTTGTGACTCCTTTCCATTTTTCCTGGTTTTCTGTCTTATGAAAAGAGGCTCATTAAAAAAAAAAATGAGGAGAAGAAAGCTTGTTAAAATTATCTAAACAGAAGTAATTTGCAGTTAATTTAAACGAAATGCAAGTCGGCAGATGTGGAGCAACTGGGTGTAAACTGTTAGAGTTCCATGCACTACTTAGTGTTGTAGTCCCCGCTTTCTTTTTGTCTGCTGAGGATCCGGCCCTTAATTGTTCTTGTGAATTTCTCCACTGATCAAGGAGCTTAACAAACCCCAATTAAAGTCTGTGCAATTATGCATGAGAAAGCAGGAGGGTCACAGTCACACGTGGGCTCCGACAGTTATTGTCTTCTGAGACACTGACATTCAGTGCTCTCTGAAGAAGAAGAAGAAGAAGAAGAAGAAGAAGAAGAAGAAGAAGAAGAAGAAGAAGAAGAAGAAGAGATAAAGTTTAAAGGAAAGGGATAATAGCTAGGAGCTTGAAAAAGGGTAACACCACAGAAGAAAGGTCTATATTATTTACAAGTGATCATGAGAAAAAAGACTCTGGTGCATCAGCATGGCAGTTTCCCACACTATCAGCAGCATACATTAGCTGGCGCATAACAGGAAATGAACAAAGTCATATCAGAAAAAGGCAGGTATCTTGTTTCCTCGCATTGAAAGCATGATTCATGCTACGCTGACCACTCCGCACATCAGTCCTCCAGCTACCCCATACAGAGTCATGGTGGGGAGACTTTTTTAAATTGAGCCTCCCCAATTTGCATCCATCCTGCTTCTTTTTAGCAAGCTGGACTAAAAGATGAGTAAGGAAGGGAGAGAACGGGGGGTGGGCAGATTGTTTGTGGGTTTGCAGGGAGGGAACAGAACAAGTAGCAGGCATTGGAGAAGGGCCATAGCTCAGCGGGAGAGCAGCACATGCTTTGCATGCAGAAGGTCCCAGGTTCGATCCCTGGCCCCTTCAAGAATGGCGGGGGGGAGGGGGATTCCTGCCTGAAACCCTGGAGAGCAGCAGCAGCCAGGCAGGGTCGACAATCCTGGGCTAGATGGACCAAATGAGTCTGACTCAGTATAAGGCAGTTTCCTATGTTTCTTATCAGGAAAGGAGAGATGGCGGTGGTGGAAGCAACTAGAAAAGATTGAGGAAGGCTGAGGGAGAAGAAGTGAAGCTGCAGGGAAGGGAGCAA
Source organism: Shinisaurus crocodilurus (assembly GCA_021292165.1). Taxonomy (NCBI): domain Eukaryota; kingdom Metazoa; phylum Chordata; class Lepidosauria; order Squamata; family Shinisauridae; genus Shinisaurus; species Shinisaurus crocodilurus. The sequence goes on from CM037876.1 coordinate 29,747,645, forward strand.
AAGCAAGAGTGAGGTTCAGTGCTGCCAGCAGCAATAGTCACAGATCTTCTGGTCTTCCACTTGAAACAGGATGGCTGTTCCTGCTGATGTTGTTGACTTGCAGAGCCTCTCAGGTGAAGGCCATCTCTCTGCGCGGGGGGGGGGGGAGTAGAAAAGGGTCGGCCTGCCCCGGAACATGCGGAAGCAGTACTGAGGGGGAACTAATACAGCCCCAAGTGGAAGCTACTTGTGTGAGCTACTTTTTTATGAAATACCTGGAAGAGACATCAATTATGGATGCATCTGATGAACTGGACTCTAGTTAGGATGTGCAAATCAGCAAAAGCCTGAGCTCATAGTTCTCTGAATTCCACCTTGAGGCTCATTCCAATTCCTGTCCATATCACATTGCAAGTGTTGTTGTTCTTGTTGTTGTTGTTGTTGTTGTTGTTTTTGCATGAAAATTCATGTGTATTTTTGTGCACAGCAATTGTGCACATTTTTAAATGTACGCACTATTCATGCACATATTTCAGATGTACACATTTTTTTCTAACATGTCGCTCTTGTTGTTGTTATTCCATAAGTTGCATTACAAGCTCAGAAATATACGGAGTTTGACTGCAGATTGCATTTGGGTCCAGGAAGTGTGAACTGGGTAGATTCTGATCAAAAACAACCTGAAACAAATTTCTCATACATCCCGATGCAGTCCACAAAAGCTTATGCCATGTTCAATTTGTTAATCTTCAAGGTGCCACAAGACTCTTCATTATCCATTATGAACTAGCTTTATGGAAACAAACATTCCATTCATTTAAATTCCTGAAGGATCCAGACACACAGGAACATAGGAAGTTGCCTTATGCCAGGGTAGACTATTTGTCCATCTACTCCAACTGGCATTGGTCTCCTGGTTCTCCTGCTGTAAGAGACCTTTTCCATCACCTCCTCCTCAATCCTATTTAACAGAAATTATCAGGTAATGAAACTGGGGCATCCTGCATGCAGAGTTCTCCAAATTCCACCTCAAAAATTGTTCCCCTCTTGTCCATATCAAATTGCAATCTCTGATTTTCTTTCTGCATGAAAATTCATGTGTTTCATGCAAATTTTTTCCAAATGTATGCATCAATTGTGCGCATCTTTGAAATGTACGCATTCTTCCCCCATTAATGAAAGCATGTTTGTGCACTTTTTTCAAAAGTACACATTTTTTCATGAATGTTTTTCAAAGGTACCCATGCCGTCAAACACATCTTTTTTTTCAGTCTACAAATCACACTGGAAGTTCAGAAGTATACAAACTTCCACCACAGCTTGTGTTCAAGTCTGTGTTCGATCTGGAAGGCGTGAACTGGGTAGAACCTGATTTTAAAAATAAATGAACTGCTCGAGGGCCGGTTCGCACGACACGGAAACCGCGGAGGAGCAGAAGCCCCCCGCGGTTCCCGTGTCGTGCGAACGCCACCTGGGGGCACCCCCACAGGATGGTCACATGCGCGAAGCACACAAAGTGACCATGGGCAGTAGATAGGTAAGCCCCTACGAACAGCGGGTGGCCGTCCCGTGGGGGCCTCTTGTGGCCGCACAGAGGCGGCAGCCCAGAGCAGCCGGAGCTGCAGCTGCTCCGGCCTGTAGGGCCAAACAGCCCCTCTGAGCATCCGGAGCTGCCACCCCCTAGCGCCGAGAGGCCCGCACTGCAGTGCGGGGACCGTCGGCTCCACCGGGGTCCGCCCACACGCACGGGGCACAGGTCATATGCAGCAGACCCCGTGGACAGCCCCGTGGTGCCTCCCCCACTCACCGCCTGGGTCGTACGTTTCGGCCCCTTATCTCTGAGCAGCTGCTGAGCAGCGAAAAGCCCTTTTCCCTGCTGGGAGAGGGGGAAGGGCTTGCAGAAGAAGCTGGCAGGCCAGATGGGAAACCCCTGTGGGCCATATCCACCTACAGGTTCCTGATACCTGAGTTAGACTTTTGGGCTCTTCTTCCAGCAGGGCTCTTCTTAATGGGATGGAGGACTGGTATCATAACAGAGATATGCCGAAGCTTATTACTTACTCAACTGCAAGACTGTTCATCATGTGGTCTGTTAGGACCCGGAAGTCTCTTTAGGATTAAAAGTAATGTAGGCTAGCTATATCAACAAAAGGGTTTTATTCTTGTTGTTCTTGTCAATAAGGAACTTTTTACCACATGTGGTGGGCTTGTAGGAAAGCCAGCAAATTCTGGATACAAAGTCATTCAGTAATTCAGGAAATTCTACGGAATGATTTACAATTGAAACCAGCGTTGTTCCTCTTGGGAATAATGGACAACCAGCTGGAAAGAACCCATGGAACTTTACTTTTATATATGATAATGGCAGCGAGACTACTTTATGCACAAAAATGGAAGTGTCCAACTATACCGTCAGTACAAGAATGGATGGTGAAGATGCTGGGGTTGGCGGAGATGGCTAAACGTACTTCTTTAATTAGAGAAAGTCAACATTTGGGTTTATAGCCGAGTGGAAACCTTTACTAGACTTTTTTCAGAGTTTAGAAAATAATGATTTGCTTGTGGGTTTGATGAGTAAGAACAAAAATTTGGCTTAATGGGGGGAAGTCTGATTTCTTTGTAATTACGGTATAGTGTAAGGGAAAGTCTTTTTTCCTTAAGTTTTGTTGTGGAGAAAATTGGAAGTCCATTTATGTTTTGTCTGTTACTATATGCATTTGTTGTATTTTTGTTTGTTTGTTTGTTTGTTTTTCCTGTTTGTCTGTTTTCCTGTTTACAATAAAATATTTGTTTTTAAAGGGGAAGGGTTATTGTACTCACAAACAACTGGTAGTCTTGCATACTTGGTTAGCGCATCCAGGCACTGCTTAAAGTCCATTAAAGTTCACTGGAGTCAGCACAGCTGGAGGAGAGCCAGCCACACACCTCTTTCCTCAAGGAGGCTCAGGGAACAGAGAGAGACCTTACCTCCAAGGTAAGATTCACCGGTTGCAGAGGAAGTAGGTATGGTTAGTTAAGCATGAAGCAGGTCAGTCCCTGATATTCCCATTAACCCGTTTCTCCCCTAGTGACTCTATGCAGGCAATGTTACTCAAATATCTAATGCTTCTTATGTTCTGGCAAAGGGGTGACACAGTGGTTCATGGGCCTGGGTGCACAGCAAGCCACATGTGTGGTGCTGCTAATTCCAATGTGATGCTAAAACGATGGTAGAAATGTTGCTCTGATTGAAAACCAATCAACCAACTCGGGTTGCATACACCGGTTTAAAAAAAAAAAAAAAGCATGGCAAAGAGAAGGCCTGGTGATATGGAACTACGTATGTGAAAATCATCTCTGTGTTAAAGTGCAAGGGAAAAGTCTCAGGTCCCACGGCTCTTTTTACAGTCGCTATGAGACAGAGTGCCTCCAATGGCAAATTACATGTGATAGATTTGTCAGGAAATTAAAATGCCAAGTAGTGGACATCAAAGTTGCTATCAAAGGGATCTCTTGTCTGGCGGGAATACTGGCATGAGTGAAAGGGAAAAAAGTGCAATGATATATAATTTTAATTGGACGCTGTCATGACAGGCTGACCAGATGCCAATAATAATCCAGGGGGGAGAAAAATAATATGAAGAGAAAGTGAGATAATGACTGTATATCTTGCAGTTTCTCTTAGACTGACTGTGACAGGTTTTAATCTTTTTTAGAATGTCTTTTTTGCCCTAGACTTTCATTTACGTTTTGAAAGGAGATGGCAGCACAGTGGCCCGGTACAAAAATGTCTTGGGTGCTTTAATGAGGTTTGACTATCATACAGGCAGAGGGAAAGGCTTCTCTCCTTTTCACCGGTAAGAAATATGCCCCGTGCTGTACTCAACCTTCACTGCAATAAGCGGCTGTAGAAAAAAAACATCGAGGAGCAGTGGTGAGATATGTCTATTTAGGGTGGCCACATAGGAAACGCCCCAAAAAAGAGGAGATGTATTACCAAACAAAAGCAGAAAAATGAACATGGATTTGCATCAACATGTGTATATGCTAATATATATGCATGGATGCACATTTAGAAATAATTACTATAAGGGTGCATTCCTATGGGGAATCCTATGCAGAGTGGTAGGACCACAGAGGCAAAGGTCACCTCTGCACTCCTCCCACCGTGCAAAACAGCTAGACGGCCAATTTCAGCTGTCTAACTGTGGCGCTTCGGCGGGAGAGAGAAGGTGGCTGAGGCAGTGCCAGGATATATTGTATCTTGGTGGCGCAGGTCTCCTCCCCTCCCTGCCCCCTGGAACACCCACTAAGCCCCTTCTCTGAGGTCGCTTTGCGACCTCAGATAAGCAGCAGGTGTGGTTCTATCCGTGCTGGCTGTGAGGGGCGAGAGAAGGATCTGAGCACGGATACCCAGCCCCGTGGTTACAGCAATTTTCCAACCTCAGAGCAGGGGAATCTGAACAATCCTATGGCCCCCTAGATGCTGCCTAGGGGGCCATGGGATTGCTCTCTCATTGATTCGAATAGAAATACAATCCAACACACCACAGTGGGGAAAATTCTGACCAGGTGACCTTTGTGCCTGCTCAGTTTGCTGTCCTAGTGCTAGCTTATTGATGGGCAACCGCAAGGCCCCTGTGTTCCCTTCTTACAGTTCTTCATCTTTAAACTGGACTTGAACTGGACGGCAATTCAAACAGAGGAAGCATTCAAAAAGAGGACTGTCCCCTGTAAAGTAGAACACATGGCCACCCAATCAATGTCTATTAGTTCATGGCATGTGAGGCCTCACAACGGAATGTTGTGGACGGTGTATCCCCAGCTCACAGCAGGAGAGTTCCTGTTCAGGGCTCCAGCCAGCCTGGAAAGGCATCCCTGGAACAAGCAGTGGGGAAACATGGGAGAGTGAAAGGCTCTTCATCTTTCACAGCTGTATGACAGGCAAGAACATCATGGTCCTCTCTATGCTGGGATTAGCTGTATCTATTGAATTTTGCCTTTGCAGATGGGTAAGAATTTCGTTTCAGTTCGTTACTAATAAGAATTTACCAAAATTCACAAATTTCTTCATATTCAGGATGAAAAGAACTTGAGATGTTAAAAAAAAAATGAACATGGGAGAAAGCAAAACTGATAGATAAGATTTGTTCATCTGTTGGCACCAGGCATAAAGGCCTCATCTGGAAGCACCCATACTCTCTAAAAGGCATATGATTTCATCTGGCTACCAGCCTTGTATTTGAGCATTTTCTTGGTTCAGCAGACTAGGTAAGGGAAAAGGTGTCCTTTTCCCTTTCCTTTCCTTTCCTTTCCTTTCACCTGAGACAGGGAGGTGAGTTGTTGTTTTTAATCTCGCAGCCTGGCTTTATCCCTTTTCCAAGATACTTTACTTTAAGTTCTTAGGAGCTTGAGTGTTGAAATCTCTGTTTCTCTCCCTGACACCCCAAGCCTTATGGATACTCACCAGCTGGAAAACTAGCTGACATCTTCTGTTTTATGGCATCCACTTTGTCCTGCTCAAATTACACACAACTCTCCATCCTTCTCTCTGCCCCTTGTCTTTCTCACCCAGGCTTCCGCCACCCATCCACAAAGATCATCATTTCATTTTCAGCTGTAAGCAACATTATGGAAGTCATCTTTTTCTGAGCAAGGAATTAAATTTGGGTCATCCAGAACTACTTTTTCTGACCGAAGGAACAAAACCCCGCAAATCAGAAAACATACAGAAATGCTATCATTCGACTTGTGCCCTATCCATCATCTTACTGAAGAAGACCTCCTGCTAGGGTGTGACAGGTTCTGATGAGATGTGCCACAGCAGTGGCGGTGGGGGGGCAGGGAGCCCAGGAAAGGAAATGACAGGCAGAAAATGGATGAAAAAGTAAATGAAGAAGAGGTAATGACCGCCATTACCAGACCCTGCTTCACTGCAAAGCATGAGTGCCTTCAAGAAGATGGATTTCCAGAAGACAGTGACTGAGGGAAAGGTGACAGAAGGGAAAGCCCATCGAGAAAAGAAAAAGAAATTCCACAGAGCAGAGGGAGGGAGAGAAAATACGGAAGCACAAGATCAGACTATATTTGCCCATCTAGCCCACTATTGTTGTACACCGTCCAGAAAGCTTCGGCTATTGGGCGACATAGAAAATAAATAAATAAATAAATATTATCTACTCTGCTCTGAATGGCAGCAGCTCTTCAGGGAGAGGTCTTTCCAAGTACTGCTAACTGATCCTTTCTAAAAACAATAACTGAGTTCAGACAACACGATAACCCACACCAAGGGTTGAGTATGACTTGAATGTGGGTTGTCATCGTTGAACTGTGGGTTGTTGAAATGTGGGTTATTGTGTTGTCTGAGCCCAGCCAAGATAACAAACCATGGTGAACAACCCACAGTTCACAACCCAGCAACAAACCATGGGTTCTCTTCAAGGGTTGTTCATGGTTAACAAGCCATGGCTTGTTAGTGCAGCTGGGTTCAGACAACACAACAAGCCATGTTTCAACAACAATCCACGGTTCAACAACAATGCACACTCAACCTTTCTGTTGTCTGAACCTAGTCAATGACAAAAACGAAAACAACCTTGAAAAACCAGGAATTTACCTTGAGACTGGATGCATGACCACTGTACACTGAGCTATACTCCCAATGCTCGAACCCACACTATGGGTTGGATCTAGATTTACACTGGATCAACTGCATTGGTGGAAGTGGACTCCTCCTTCCACCTCCTCCTTCCCACAGCAGCCCCTCCAACCTCTTGAAAATACTACACAGAGTGAGCAGTGGTGTGGGGGGAGGGAGGATCCCCAAAAATCAGGGAGAGGGGCCTTCTGCAAATGGAACCCTTCCTCTCACAGAAGGCAGATCCTGGATCCAACCTAATATATTTCACAGAGCATCTACTTTCCTATCCAGTCAACCACAGCAGCACATTATGAAGGTTAATGAAGATTAGCAGTCTAAATGAAGATTAGTAGTCCAAATTAAGTTCAGATATTGGTGACCGTAGCAATTAGTAACTCATGATCATCTTCATTTCTTTGTACCCTGCTTTTCCCTCGAAAAGGAATTAAAAAACAGTTATCAATATCATACAAAACCAAATACAATAATATAAAAGGCAATCTCAGAAGTCAAGCTATATGAAAAATTCCCCCATAATAACAAACAGGCGGATAATAAATTGCAATCCATGTTTTAGCCAAAAAATATATATGCTTATACCCCACTCCAGCAGCTGATGTACTAAACCAGGTGTGGGCAGACTTCAGACTTGCAAGATGTCCTTTCTTTTCTTCCTTTTTTTTGTTTAAACTAGAAACCAGATATACCACCAAATGGAGCCAAATGCAAAATGGTCACTCAGTGGGTGGGGCCAATTTCCTACCTACTGCACCTCATGAGCCATATGCTGGGATGACCTGCATATACAAGTATAAATTTACCTTTTAGCTACTACAGATCAGAGATTCTAATAGCCAATTTTAGTCAGACAGGACAGGAAGGCTTTTTGTTGTTGCAATTGTTAAAATATAGGGAGCCAGAAACACCTGCTGATCTACTGCAAATCATTTAGTGTTCTACCAGTAGATCCCAATTTACCTTCTACCCAGCACTTTACTAAACCATTTTGACATACAAAGGAGACAAATCAACCTTAGAGCCAGCAAAAGTCAAGAGAAAAACTGGACACACCCAATTAATACAATAATAGTTCAGGATAGAAAGAGCCACCATGTTCTGAAACCCCCCTCATGTCAAATCCACACTCACCAAAGATTAATATAGAGGCAGCAAAGTGGGAGGCAGCCACACTACTTTTTTTCCAATCCAAATAGCATTTCATGTTTTTCCATGTTCCTTCAAACATACTGTATAATAATATAGATTTATATCCTGTATTTCTCCAAGGAGCTCAGAATGACTTACATATGATTTCCAGGTGATCTCTGATCCAAGCCATGCTGAACTGAAGCAGGGCCAGGTTCAAAAGAAGGCTTTTCTCACACTTAGACCAATGCCAGCAGTTTAAGGATTGGCTTACACATGCATGTCCATCACATCATCATTTGAATGTGCCAATTGACTCCATTGAAAAGTACTGCAGTTGAGCTAACATTGGGTGATCTGAAAGCTTTCTCTGGGATGTTAGATGTGTGATGGCTGATTCACACATGCAATTCCTCACTTGATATTGCAGCCATCAATATCTGAAGACCGCAGACAAGAACCAGCAATGAGGCTGTAATCTCATAGATTTCATAGATCATAGAGTTGGAAGGAGCCTACAAGGCTATCGAGTCCAACCCCCTGCTCGATGCAGGAAACTAGAGGAGAGGTCTCCCATCCAAAAAATAACCAGGCTTGACCCTGCTTAGCTTTCCACACTCAGACAAGCTAAGCCAGCAGAAGCCACAGGCCTGTATCTGACAGTCCCTTCCACACTCATTCATACTGATCTGTGTAGAAGGCTCCCTGTACATGTCAAAATGAAACAGGCATTTAACCAAACCAAACAAAAGCTCTTGTGTCACCAAACAAATACCCCCTCTTCCATCCCACTCTCACATATACCTTCCCACCTCAGCCACTTATCTAAGAGGGTGGGCAGGCTGATATGGGTGAAGGCAGCCCTTCAGGTAACATGGCCCCAAACCATTTAGCACTCTAAATTGGGCCCAGAAGTGCACTCACTGGCAACCAGAGCAACTGATATTGCTCTGACTGCATAGCCACCACTGATACTCAGGTGGCTGCATTTTGTGCCAGTTCAAGTTTCTGAACAATCTTTAAAGGCAGCCCCATGTAGAGCACATTGCAGTAGTCTAGCCCAGATGCCACTAGTGTGTGGATAACTATGGCCAAGTCCATCCTCTCCAGACAGGGTTGCAATTGGCATACTAGCCTAAGCTTGTAGAAAGCACTCCTGGCCAATGCTAGCCACCTTGAGCTTCCCCGTTTAGTTCCAAGTCCCAAACTGCACACTTGGCCCTTCGGGGGCAGGGGAGTAAAACCCCATCTAAGTCCAGTTGTAAGCCTCCATCCAGAGTAGTCAGCATCCCCATCCTCAGCAATTCCTCCATCTTGTCTGAATTAAGCCTCACTGAGTCCAGACATCAGCTCAAGAGTTCCACAGCTGCCCTGGGATGGATAGATTGAAATGAGAACTAGAGCAGGAATGTCATCTACATACTGATAACACTTCTGTCCAAGCCTCCAGATGACTTCCCATTGTGTAGATGTTCAAAACATCTAGGGCAGGTTTAGCCACCATTCCAATGGTGACCCCCAAGTGCCTCCCTTCCAGGAGTTAATTCTCATTGAGTCCTATGGGATAGAGCAAAGAACTGTACTTGGGAACACCACATACTTGTTCCCCTTCTGCTCCCACCCTGGTACTGTCCAGCCCAATTTCCACTCATGGCTTCCATTCAGAAAGGATCAATATGGAACATGTATATGGAACCACCATGTTCAGAGGCAGTAGGACATTGAACACTAGTAGTTGGGAAGCACCAGCAGGAGAGGGCTATTGCCTTCGATCCCTGCATGTCAGATTCCTGAAAGCATCTGGTTAGCCACCGTTAGAAAGCGGATGCTGGACTACTTGGATCTTTGATCTGATCCAGAAGGGCTCTTCTTATGGTCACTGATAGGAACTGCCCATCTCAGGGTCAAACTAAATGTTACCTTTAATGTGTAGCATGCAGATACCTCTGTTCTTTTTCCTTCCTCAAAACTATGTCCAGGGAACCCAATCCAGATTGGGGCCCTGATAGGTGGGGGTTACAGGAGTTTAAGTGTTTGCCCCCCACCCTCACTGTGGTCCCAATCCAGATTGCTGCCCACCTGCCACTGCAATTTGCATATGAAAAACTATCTGAACTCTCTGGAAATAAAACATTTAACTGTCTGCTGTTTAGCTCTATGCAGTTGTGGTAGCCCCACAGTGAATATTTGAAAACATCCAAGCTTCATCTTCGTATCCCACCTTCATCTTCAATTCAGTGAGCTGAAACAACCGCATTCTATATGATTTTCCTATGATTTCTATCTATCATCACCATAGCTATCCTCTGAGTCTTTTCAGACTTGTCACCTTCATTCTTGTGCCGTGATGATGTAGGTCTTGTGGCTTAGGGTATCTTCAGTGCCGCATATCTATAAATCTATATAGATAGACATGAGTCACACTAGGGAGGTTGGAAGCAGATCAAATCTGGTTAGAAATAATAAGCAGCAGCAAACTAATGGGCTGGCATCCTTCATTACCCATCCGGGAGCGCTGCAATAACTGGAAAAGCTTTGCACCGACACGAGTCCAGAGCTAAATAAAAGCTTCTCTTTACACTGGTAAACCTCACCTGGATAGGGTAGCCAAAAAAAGCACAAATGAAAGAAGCCATCGGAATAACAAATAACAGCGGAGAGTCACTCCGGACCCATTCTGAAACAACAGAATACACTTTAAAAAGCAGTAAAACCAATAAAAATCCAGTCATCTTGAAAAAGGAGAGACTTAGCTGCAATAAAGGCAGTCAATAAAGAAGCTCTCTCATTTAAACATCAAATGCACATTGTTTTGCAACACCTGTTATTCAGCCATAATAGCTTTCTTAACCTGTCAAAGTGTTTAAGCTGAGGAAAAGGAATGAGCCTCCAGCTGTGCACTTTGGCGGAGAAAGCCTGTGCGAAGCAATATTAGTTTAATGAAATGTGTACAGATTGTAATTGTGGTAATAAGAGGGCAATTCCCCCAGGGGCAGTAGGAAGGCGGCGAAAGCAGCCAAGCAGAGAAGCAGAAGCCGCAGAGTAAGGGCGAGCGAGAAGGAGAGGGAAGCTGTAGGGGCGAAGCCTCGAATCTCACCCATGCCAATCGGCTGAAGGGATATTAGAAGGGGTTAAAGGATTCATCTTTCCGACATATTGGCTGACCCTTAGCAAATCGCAAGCAGAGTTAAAACCTGGGACGAAGTGCAATCCCAGCCTTTTCTACAGCTCTCCAGGGAACCCTAGGAGGAAGATGCTGTAAGGAGAGACTGATAATACATTGTCACTCTCCATCACATGGACTCAGGCACAATGATAATTAAAAAAAAAAACATTGCGCTGGAAGGAAATGCGAAGGACAGAGAGGACTATTTTTGCTGGCTCGTTCCGTTAAGGCTGGGATTTGGTAAAGGCAGAAACATTTCATGGATTCCTGGCAAGCACACAGCTGAAAGTTGCCATGCAGGGAATCGTATCGTTGATGGGAAATGCTGACATGGACAGGAAGAAAACACCATATAGGGTTTTCTTTGTACACTGTAAAACAAAGTTAAACAACATACAAATATGCTGAATGCTATGTCAGGACATTAGCCATGGCACTTTGTAATCATCCTATAAGGGAGCAATCCTACGCATGTTTAGACAGGAAAGCGTCCTACAACTCCCAGCATTCCCCAGCATGCTGGCTGGGGAATGCTGGAAGTTGCTAGGATTTTTTTTGTCTAAACATGCATAGGATTGTGCCCTAAATTATCTGAGTCCTGTCTATCTAGGGCAACAATGAGACCTAGTGGAGAAGATTTGAACCCATGTTCGCTTGTGCCAACTCTGTTCACTTGGGCCAACAGAGTTGGCCCAAGCAAACATGGGTTCAAATCTTCTCTGGTCATGAAGCTCGTTGGATGACCTTGAGCCCTTCATTATGTCTCATTCAAACTTACCCCATGGGGTTGCTATGGGAATTAAAAGGGATAACTCCAGGTGCACCATCATGTGCTCTATCGGGACATGGCAGGGGGAAGCGAGATACAAATATAATAATGAATAATGTCCACAAAGTAGTTAAACTATGGATGATGGAACAACAATCGGACCACTATTGGAGAATCAGCCAGACTAACCCTGAGTGTGATATAGACTACAAGAGTCGGATATACATTAGGTTTGCACTGTCTCCCCAAAATAGTCCATGCAGACACATTTAGTATCTCCCGTTTGATGGGGCCTCATCCATAACATTACATTGATGCTACTAATCCATTATACAGTTATTTTATGCAAGGTGCTTTTCGATTTTTATTGCATTTCCCCTGAGAGCAACACAGGGATATTATTCCCATTTTACATACAATGAAATGTGGGGGAGAGATTTGCACAAGGACCCCATAGCAAGTTCATGGCAAAGCCTTGAACCCAGATCTTATCCAGGTCCAATTCTTTGTCCAGTGGGGGCCTTGGCTTTTGCCCTCAGTTTTCTCACCATCATTTAAACCAGTGTTCTCCAACCTTGGGTCCCCAGATGTTTTTGGCCTACAACTCGCAGCATGCCCCAGCCAGCTAGGGACCCAAGGTTGGAGAGCACTGATTTAAACACATGCTGTAGTCATCCAGAGATGAGGAACAGTCCTCACTCAAGCAAACCGCTGTACAAATATGGAATGTGGTGCAACTCTCAAAGGGACTCCTGACCATTACCGAGATAACCAATTACTCAGATAATGTATGCAAAGCCTTTGAACGCTCTAAAGTGCTGTATATATGCAAAGTATCAGCCACTGAGCAGCTACCTTTTCTTCTCAGTGCTCCCAGCGCTATTAGAATGTAACATCCCAAGCCTCTTTCTGTAAGCAATGTCAGTCATTGTTAGAAATGTCTTGGCTGTATCGGTGAGTTTAAACTTTAGAGAATGGTCGCTTTTTGCATTGTATTTCATAGGAATGATGGGACTTGTATTCTCTCCAAGTTTTGCTCCAGGGGATTTGGAACAATGCCTGCAGCTGATGTTGAGCGGGTTTCTATACGAATGTCTTGAGTTTCCAGAGACGTTTTACTTCCAAGACTAGGTTTTCGTATTTATTCAGGGTGTGTGTGTTTTTATTTGCTTCATTCTAATTTCCGCCCCCACACACACACACACACACCAGTGTTATGTGTGAGAGTATTGCAACCTCTGTTTTACTAGCTCAGTGTTCTCCAACCTTGGGTTCCCAGATCTTTTTGGCTTACAACTCCCAGCATGCCCCAGCCGGCGTAGCATGCTGGGGACCCAAGGTTGGAGAACACTGTACTAGCTGTTTCCATTTGTTTTTGTTTACCAGAATTATGTTTGGTCTCTTGTTATCCATTGTTTTATCTCTTAGATATCTTTTTGTTTTTGTATTTTAGGGTTTTATTTTTTTCTAAACCACCTAGAGAGCTTTGGCTATTGGGTGATATAGAAATAGAATGAGTTATAATGAACACAATATTCAGTTCATACATGCACAAAACATACAGCCAAAGGACACAAAAACAGAGAGCCTATACAACAATAATGAAATGGGAAATCTAATCATCTTGTTTTGTCTAGCATTAAAGCATAGTTTAAAACACTTCCACTTAAAACCCAACAGGTAGGCAGGCAGTAGGGCAGGGGTGGGCAACTTGTGGCCCTCCGGACACTTTGTCCTACTGCTCTTGCCATCCCTCACCATCGGCTATACTAGCTAGGGCTAATGGCAGTTGTAGGTGAAAACATCTGGAGGGGCCACACGTTGCCTATCGCTGCAGTAGGGAAACAGGTGATACAGAAATGCAAGGGGCAGCAAAGTGGCCCAGACTACCGGAATGCAGCAGAGTTAAGAACTATATACATAAAAGGGATTGGTTCCCTAGGACAAGTGTGGGCAGAAAGTATATCTCCAGATGTCTCCAACTCCCAGCATTCCAGACCATGGACCATTCTGGCAGGTGCTTCTGGGCGCTGAAGTCCAAAATACCTGGAGATCTATCTTCTGCCTACCCTTGCTCTATGAGGATGTGCAGATGGGACTCATATCTAAGGGTGGGCAGGGTGGTGGCATCCTGCCTGCCAGAGCTCCCTAGCCAGAGCCTGATGGCAGAGCACAATAACATCGCCCAGGGTGGCCGGTTGCTGGCCAGATGGGCAATTAATAAATGTAAATAATAAATAAATAAATAAATAAACAGCAGCAGACTTCACCCAGACAAATACAGAGAGAGAGAGAGAGAGAGAGAGAGAGACTCAGCCCCCTTTTCCCCACTCTTCAGCTGTTTTCCATGTGTGTGTGTGTGTGTGTGTGTGTGTGCGCCCCATGAATGCGCACACACACATGCATCTATGTATGCACCTGTTCTAAATTACTCAGGGGCGTGGTCCAGGATGAAACAAAACCACTTGTGTGAAAGATGTTACACAGTTTATTGAATACAATGATGAAATACAGATGCAGAAAATAAACAAGCAAAAGAACTCCCTTATCTGTGCCCCTATTGGCTCCCTGAACAGGCCAGGGGATGCTCCATTGGGCCTCCAAATTTGCCTGGGCGAGCAACACGTCAATTCCTCTCCCCAGGCTGAGAACAGAGGAAGAAGGCATCTTCCAGGGATCTTATAGGTTCTTCTCTCCCCGTTACAGGGCCTGTCAGTAAGCTACAAGCTAACCCCCATTCCTGAGAGACAACGGGGGCGAAGCTGCTTCAGTAAATTTCTCACAACAAAAGCAGCCCTTATCTAATTGGAGAGAACAGCTTCAATGCAATTATCGTTGGTGCTCTTCTTAACAAGCCTGAAGGTCATAAGGCCTTTGGCATAGCTCCCAGAAGAGCTATCCTGGCTTTTGGACACTGGGAAAGTTCACTACACTACCTGTTGAATCTTAATGACCTCCTCGCCATTCTTCCGGTAGAGCCCATCCAATACAGTGCCTGTGCATGGTCTACAGTGTTTGTAACCTGGCTTGAACTGTCTGCAGCTCTTTCCTGCTAGTAGGAAATCAATACCCAATGGCAAGGGTCCTGGTAGCAGCCCCAGAGCACTTGGTGTTCCTTTGCCCATCATGTCTCTCCTCCTCCTGGCCATTTCCAGTTCTGAATGGTTTTTATTTCTGAAGTTTGCCCAAGAGAGAAATGTTACACTTTGTCACTTTAGCAGCAGCAATGGGCCTTGTTGAGTTCTAGGTGGGATGATGGGAAACGGCTTGCTTTGTTTCATTTGTTTGCTTGCTCTGTTTCATTTGCTTGTTGTTGTGTGGGGAAAGCACACAATGCAGAGGCGGCAATGAGCCAGGGCAGAACTGGCAGTGGAGACTGGTGGCTCCAATGTCAGTGGGGCGGTGTATCCACTCTGGGTTTCAGTCTGAACAGCACATAGTTAAACTATGGAATCCACTTCCACAAGATGTAGTGATGGCCACCAATTTGGAGGGCTTTAAAAGGGGATTGGACAAATTCATGGAGGAGCAGGCTATCAATGGCTACTAGTCCCAATGGCTATATGCTACCTCCAGTATCAGAGGCAGTATGCCTATGTACAGCAGTTGCTGGGGAACATGGGTGGGAGGATGCTGTTGCACTCATGACCTGCTTGTGGGATCCCGTGGGCAGCTGGTAGGCCTCTGTGTGCACAGAATGCAGGACTAGATGGACCCTTGGTTTAAAGGAGCAATCCACGGTGCTGTTTGGGGATAGGGTCCAGCACCATGGATAGCTCCTTAAAAGTTCAGACTGAAACCTGGAGTGGATACAACCGCCCACTGATATTGGAGCCACCCGCCTCCACTGAGAACTGGGAACGTAATTCTGAGGTGGATCAAATCAGAACTACTCCATTTGCCCAAGGATAAATCCACGGCATGCCACAGTGGATGACAATGCGCAGCCCCATCGCTACAAGCCCTCGAATCTGATTGAAAACACATGAACCAAATCTAATCTGGGCAGGAAGAGCTGACAAAACTCTCGAATGTAAAACAAGGTAGCAAGGGTTGTAGGCGGAGGGACCTGAGAGTGCATTCTCCTTCCCCCAATCTGTGTCCTCTTCAGCAACGGCTCTGAGGATTTGTTCTGAATTCCCTAGCCGAGGCCTTGTATTGTGAGGTGACACGATCACCTTTCATCAGTCGCATCCCCTCCTGTTCTGTGATGTCATGTAGAACAATGTGACTGATGCAACCTGACACGCCATGTCACAATGCCAGGCGTGCCAGCTGGGAAGCTGGGGGGGGGGGGACACAAGCCAAAGGAGAGGCCAGTTTTGATGAGGAAAAATAACTCATTCTTGTCCCCAAATCTTCACTACTCACAAATAAGCAAGCTAGCAAATGAAGAAAAGGTAGGAACAACTCCCCCGCACCCCCCCCAAAAAAGCTCCAAACAATGGTTACCTGAATGCTGAAGGCTTTCAAGTCAATTAAGCAAATATTATTATGTGTTACTAGCAATTCTCACAGACTCTTCAGTATTGAGACAAAGGAAGGAGCACCAGACCCCTGACCTCCAACCCCACATTTCCGGAATAAAGGCAGCCTCTTGAGAAAACATGAAAGTGGATTCAAATGCACTACATGATAATTTAATGAAAGGGTATAGGATTCACCAAAATGTTCAGATAACCATATGTTACTCTCATAGGATTACCAAGGCCCAATTTGATTAACATTTTAAGATCCCATCCCCAGAGTGTCAGAGTTTAGCAGAGTGTGACATCATCATTTTCCTAGGGCCTTTTTTTCTTCTTCTTCATGAAGAAGCAGATTTGTTCCCAGGAGGTACAAGGAGACAGATGGAAAGGCTAGGGAGGGCTGCAGTGGGGGTTGCCAAATTTTTTACCAGGCCCTGCTCCTCTGTCTTTTAACAGCAGCTCAGTCTACAGCCATTAGCAAATAATCATGTTTGTCTCTATGCTGTGAAAAGCTTCACTTGCTAAAAGAACAAAAGCAAGCCACAGTCATCTTTTCTGGTCAGTTGGCAACCTTGGCTGCAGTTCATGTACATGAAGCTCCCAACAGTTGTGCTCCAGTCTGGTGGCCTAGTCTAGAGAAGACACATCAAAGGACACTCTCCTCAGATTTTCCCTATTAACGATCTAGTAGTGGAGGCCAGTAAGATGAGGTATTGGTGCCAAAGATGGCCAGCACGTACATTAAGCTCTGGCTATTAGGAGGTATAGAAATGTAATAAGTGAAATGAGCGCATAACATGCAATTGAGGTCAGGTTTCTTTCAAGGTTGTGCAGCACAGACAACATCAAGCAAATTAAGTCGTTTGACTGGCCCCATTTTGAATGAGCCACTAGGAAATTCCAGCTCTGAGCCATTCAGGAACAAGCAGACATGCTGTATATTAAATATAATTCACTCCATGAGCTAGAGCAGAGTGTACATCAAAATCAGGGGTGGGGGACCTATTTCAGCTGGAGGGCCATATTGAATTTAGGAGAAGCTTTTGGGGGGCGCATTCTGGTGGTGGGTGGGCATGGCCAAAGAAAAAGGGGATGAGGCCAACAATTAAAAAAAAAAAACCCAAAACCCCCACTTCATTGTAGCTTAAAGCTCTTACTGCCATTAACTAAGCCTTAAGAGAGGCGATTCAACCTTTCAGAATCAGAGAAAACTGCACAAAAGCTGGGAAACTGCTGAACAATTGATGGTCAGGAGGGAAAGGGTGGGGCCAAGGGAAGGAGAAACACTGGAGGGCTGGATTGGGACCCCAACAGGGCTGGATTTGGGCCCTGGCCCTGAGGTTCCCCACCCCTGACCTAAAGGAATACACAGGCACTGAGTCACTTCATCATGGCTCATCAAGGCATCAAAATGCACCTTGTGCCAATTAAAAATGGAATACATTTTGGTCTTCAGTTGTGCCCTCCTGTGATTTCTTTAAAAATGCTCCAGAAATACATTATCCCTTTTTAAGTAGTTAGGCTCTGATTGATGTTGGCAATAACATCGTAACAAGGGTTGATTGAGCTCTTTTCCTCCCCCATATTCTACCCTCAAGATAGCATCATGGAAAATTTGAAGCCATTTAATCATGTGGTGTGGTGAGGAGGAAAACTAGGGATGGTCACAAGCATTTCATTCTTTTAAATGTTGTATTTTATATTTTAACTTTTAATTCTTGTAATCCACCCAGAGAACGTTGGTTATTGTGCAGATTGATATAGATATATTTGAACAAGGGAGACTGGTGACTCCTATTTCGGTGGGGCTCCTTTCCCATTGCAGGTTTCGCAGCTTTTATTTGGAGCTTCACAGGAGCTATCCATGGTGCTGAACTCCATCCCCCAAATGGGGTCACCATCATGGAGCACCATGGATAGGTCCTATGAAGCTCCAAATAAAAGCTGCGAAACCTGCAATGGGAAAGGAGCCCCGGCGAAATAGGAGTCAGTCACCAGCCTCCCCTGTATTTGAATGCCCGAGAAACAGATTGAGGTGAGCAGGGCTGTGCTCACCACAATTCCTGTGAGCTGCAGCCATCCCCCCCCCCCATTCTCCTTTCCCAAGGCCCATTGGGAAGACGGAAGCAGTAGAGATGAAGGCAGGTGCTCCCTGGGCCCGGTGCAGAATCTGAGATGATAAGTATCAGAATTTGTGAAAGGGAACTGATGGTCCAGGAACTTCTTTTCTTCAGAAATGGCACACTGTGATTCTGCTGACCCAGTACCCACTGGGAGAATATCTCCCTGCTGTGTTCCAGTAGGCCCACACCACCTCTGTATATGCTTCTATACAGACTTCCTAAATTAACATAAGTTCTATGTTGGATCAGACAAAAGGCCTATGTAGTCCAGCATTCTGTGCACGGTGGCCAACCAACTGGCTGTTGAAAGGCCACAAGTAGGACTTGAGTGCAATGGTGCCCTCCCGTTTGTGTTCCCTGGCAACTGGTATACAGAGAAATACTTCCTCTGATACAGGAGGTGATATGCATCCATTCTGACTAGTAGCTATCAATAGCCTTATCCTCCATGAATTTGTCTAATCCCATTCTAAAACCATCCAAATTGGTGGCCATCAGTACAACTTGTGACAGCAAATTCCGTTTAACGATGCACTGTATGAAGAAGCACTTCCTTTTATCTTTCTTGAATCTCCAGTTATGAGTAGATATAATCAGAACTTCTGGTTATGATTGTGGCAGCAAGGAAGAGCACAGCAGGCCCCAACAGTTTGGTTAGGCTTGGGTTTGTGGGAAGTGAGCAGCCTCAGCCACTTGCTGGACTGGCAGGATGAGAGAGGAGATGCAAATGAGGGCTTGAATGGAGAGTGATTGGAGTTCTGAAGGCATGAATGGGCAGTGGCTGAAGTCTCACAATGATCAGATTAACATGCATCTGCATGGCCTAAAGGGACAAGAGAGAACCCCCTGAAAAGACATTGAAAGAGCCCTGGGAAAAAGGATGGCCTCCAACCCAGGACAGGACTCCATCAGTGTCTTAAACTAATCAGGTGAGGGGAACCTACAAAGGCTTCCCCCTCTCAGTAATGCCCACCCACCCATCAGAAGCCCCGGCCTCACACAAAAGAGAAGATACCCTCAGCAGTAGGCACACAAAAGAGATTAAGGTGGCAGGCACTCATCCAGGTGATTTACGGTGATTAACATCAGGGAAACAAAGACAGCCTTTGCCCCTCTCATGTGGCAAAGAATTGAGAGAAAGGGTGTAAGAACTCAAGCTTGGCAGGTAGAAGTTAGCTAACTGGGACCTGAACACCTCTTGCTCCCCTCTGCCACGCAAGACCCCTTCAACGCGGGACCAACAACAAGACAGGTAGCTATGGATCCTTGCCTTGCCTTGCCACTGCCAGTGTGGGGGCCTTTCCCCCCGCTCCTTGCTGTCCATAGGCTGCCAGGGCACAGGGACCTTTTCTCTCAGAATTATAGAGCATGATTGGAGATGCAGCAAGTAAATTTTGCTGCCTGGATTTATTGTGTAAGACACCATACTATCAGAAACCAAGACAACTGTACCTGCTCTCTATTTCTTCTTGAATAAACAGCTTCTTTTTCCTTCCAAACGTGTTGTGTCTCAGTTTAGTGTTTATATGTTGTGTCTCAGTTTAGAGTAAGTATGTCAAGCCTATGTTTAGTGTTAAAGGGTGAAGCGCACACTTCACCCAACTGTGTGCGTCTTTACCTCAGCCGAAGTTCCCAAACCTTTTGCAATACGGTGGAGTTAGCCTCTCTTCTGTGAGGGAATCTAATGCCCAGATTATCTGTTGCAACACTCCCACCAACCAGCTTCATGGGATGACCCCGGGTTCTAGTATTATGAGAGAGGGGGAAAAACTTCTTCTTATCCACTTTCTCCACAACATGCATAATTTTGTACACTCCATACTCGCCTTTATTCTAAGCTAAATAATCCCAAACATTGTAAGCATTCCTCATCGGGAAGATGCTCCAACCCCTTGATCATGCTTTTTGATGTGCGGTGACCAGAACTGTACAGAGTATTCAACTGTGGTCACAACATAGATTTGTATAAGGACAGTATTATATTGACAGTTTTATTTTCAGTTCCTTTTCTAATTGTGCCCAACATTAAATACACTCCAGTTAATGATGCATCACTTAAGGTTAGTTCATCTTAGGAGACTTCAGAAATGAGTCTGAAGGAGAGATTTAACTCTGCAGACAGATATGGCTGCAAAGGCATTCAGCGCTGCTCAGGCAAGTACACCACACATGATGAGATACAACCAAAGCATTTCTTATTCCACTGGTGGCTTGAGATGCACAACTAAGTTGCACCTTTGACATCTCTTCCATTGTCTTCTTTCACATCTGAAAATTTTGAAGGTTACTAGCCAAACAGCTTTCAAGCTTTCAAGTATACATTCTCTTTAGTTTATTTTTAGGCTGCTTTGAAAGGTGGTGCCCACCCAAGGCAGCATACAAGTTAAATGGGGAATACAAAACAATAAAATTCAGTAAAAAGAGTGATTACACATAAAACCAGCAGCCCCAAAGTTAAGAAATGGTCAGCAAAAACAGGCGGGTCATCAGAGCTTTTCTGAAGACCTGTAAAGAATGGGCCTGATAATGGAAGGTCATCCCACTACCAATAAGGCCTTCTCCCTGGTACTTATCTACCTAACTGCCTTTGACAGCAAGGAAGTGAAAGGACCTCTGTTGATGACCACAGAGTGCAGGCACACTGGGATGGGTGAAGGCGGTCCTCCACATAATCAGTTGTCTGAACTACCTTTTGTTTCTTTTTGATATTTTCTTTTTGATATTTTCTTTTAGAGAAGGAAATTGGCACTGATGGCCCAGCATCATGGGTAAAGGGGGAGGTGACCTTGCTCAGAACATTCCCCCAGAAACTAAGAGCAACTCAGAAGGCAGCAAAGGGGGCAGGGAAGGAAGTTTGTCTCTAAGGAATGCTTGCCGTGCCTCCCAAAATGGATATGTTTGGGTCTCCTCTCTCCTGTGCTTGTGCACGACCCAAAATTGACTTTTGTGTATTAAGTATCCATTGGGATGCCCCAAGGCAATCCTGGCTAACCTTTATTTTATAAAAAAATACCTCGTTGCACTGGTGCCTGTCCTGTGTTGCAGAGCACTGTAGCAGCAGCAGAAGGCAGCATCCCTATCATAGAGAGAGAGAGAGAGAGAGAGAGAGAAGGAAATTCAGAAACCATTTGGGTCAGTGAAGAGAGGGAGGAAAGCCGTGTGTGAATTGGGTTTATGTGTGTGTGTTCTGTGTGTGTGTGTGGGGGGATGATCACTTTCCTGAATGGATCTTGATCTCTTTCCTGAATGCAGAGAGAGTGGGGAATAGCCACAACTCCAAAGGGGAGTGTGTTCCTGATTTTAGGAGCAACACTGGAGAAAGCCCTTTCCAGCATGCCCCAAAAGTGGGCTTCTGTAAGTGAGGGTGTCTTCAAAAGGACATCTCCTGCTAATCTTAATAACCAAGCAGGTTCATACCAAGATAGGTGGTTCCTCGAATAGCCAGGCCATAAGCCATTTAGAGCTTTTCAAGGGTTATAGCCAACTCCTTGAAATGAGCCTGCAAAACAGTTAGCGATCAGTGCAGATCTTTCAATATTGGGGTGATGTGATCCTGATACCATACACTGGTTAACAGCCTAACTGCTGCATTTTGCGCCAGTTGAAACTTCCAGATACTCTTCAAGGGTAACACCATGTAGAATGCATTACAGTAGTCTAACTGTGATGTAACCAAGGCGTGGATAACCACTGCCAGATCAGGCTGACTCAGGAACGGCTGCGGCAGATGCACTAGGCGTAGTTGTGCAAATTAGCTCCTCGCCACCGCTGCCAGCTGAGGATCCAGGGACAACATGGGGCCAGGAGCTTTTGTGTATTAAGTATCCATTGGGATGCCCCAAGGCAATCCTGGCTAACCTTTATTTTTAAAAAAATACCTTGTTGCACTGGTGCCTGTCCTGTGTTGCAGAGCACTGTAGCAGCAGCAGAAGGCAGCATCCCCAGCATAGAGAGAGAGAGAGAGAGAAGGAAATTCAGAAACCATTTGGGTCAGTGAAGAGAGGGAGGAAATGTGATGAATGTGATCTTTCAGGGGGAGCACAACCCCATCCCGTGCAAGTTGAATCCTACTCCCCAAATCAAACATCTAGAGGCTCCCTATCTACTATCATTTTAAGTCATAGCTAATGGATAGAGCTGTGGCAAGCCTTAGGTTTGCTCTGGTACTTAAGGTTTTAGTGAAGTTCTGACTGTCATCAGAGTAACAGTTGTGTTTTCTGGGAGCTTGTCTAGCTCCTGCCCTACCTCTTAGGGCTGGAGTGTATGTTATTTTTGCCATAGGGGCACCGCTGTTTCTTTCCCTGCTCTGGGCAAGTTATCCATTCAGGAAACAAGTGATCGGTGACTTGGCCTTGGCAGAGCCAGCCCAAGACATTTTGCTGCCTGAGGCAAAAAACAAGATGGCCTCCCCTCCCCATTCTGAGTACAGAAGCTGATGGGATTGGCAACTGAATTTTATGTCAACTCTGCTGGTGATGGGAGAGCATCCTTCACTGCACCTTGGGCCGCAGGGCTACTTTAGGGGGCACAGGCCAGGTCTCTGTTCTCTGACAGAGGGGAATGGCTGGGGGGGGTGCCTGATGCTGCCCCCCCAGCATATGCTGCCTAAGGTGATTGCCTCACTTTGCCTAATGGTAGGGCCGGCCTTGGGTCTTGGAGTGGGAGGGCATAAGGCTGGATGTGAGGGATCTGTTCTGTGGCATCCCATTCCCACTAGTCAGAGCAGTAGCCTTTCAAACCAAGAGTCTCACTGTGAAAGGTCATTCTTTTTTCATTCCTTTTTTTTTTTGCAGTAACCCTGTCACAGCTATGACTTGCGCTTTCATATTACAACTCCCCAAATGTGGAGGTTCAGCTACTGGGTCTACATCACTCCTACATCATTGTTCCTTCTAAGGCCTTGTCTATCACGTCTCTGGGTCTAGCACAGTGTTCTCCAACCTAGGGTCCCCAGATGTTTTTGGCCTACAACTCCCAGCATGCCCCAGCCAGCATAGCTGGCTGGGGCATGCTGGGAGTCATAGGCCAAAAACATCTGGGGACCCAAGGTTGGAGAACACTGCGCTAGCGGGTGGGTACAAGTCATTCCCTCCATCTGTGTCCAAGGAGTCATGGAAGCTCTCAGATTAGGACCTGTATTCTAACCAGTGTTATAACTGTAGTCCTGGTCTAGGAGGCGTTAGGTTGCAGTTGCAAGCTTTCCATTTGACAAGCATTCTCAGCTCTACGCCATGCTTTGCACGCTAAAAAATGATAAAGACAAGCCGTGGTAGCAGCACAGTATTGACTTCAGCGGGGCAAAAGCAGCTTAAATCAAAGCACTTAATTCCCCCCAACTGGTTTTAAGTCAGCATTAGTCATGCAATTGTACGTAACTACAAATGCAGAATGAGAGCACCCAGAACAGGAGGTAAGAAGAATATCCAGACATCATATAGTCCTTGGTCCGGTTTGCCTTTTAAAGAGGAAATCCTCCTGGACCTGGTATATAGGAATTCATGTTTGTTTAACGAGCTCATAGACAATTAGACTATGGGAGGGGATTGCTTTGCCTCTGTGGCAAGTCACCAGCTGGCTCCTGCACCCTTCCAGTGCTGATCCCCCCTCCCAACCTTGCTATACTTGATTTATGCTCATATAGGGAATTAATAATAAGATGCAGTCAACTCTTCCATCCCTGAATAGTTAGCCCCAAACTATCCACACTGTGCCGCTTCAGACTGATAAGCAAAGCAAGCATCCTCCTCCAGCCTTTTCACTTATCAATTGGCTCTGAGCGGTTTTCACTGCTGATGCCAGTCCCTGAATGAGAGGCATTTTGGGGGTGACATCTGCCTGTCAGTGGATCTATCCACATGTGTCTATCTTCAAGGCACTGTTATTTTTTTTTTTAAGGCAATGTGCTGTTTTCTTTACAGCCCAGCTGCAGCTGCCAAATATGTACCAAGATGGAATTTCCCATGGAAAATATGTGAATGGGAAAAGGAAAGATCTTTTTTTCCCCTTTCCTTTTTTTAAGAGAGAAAAATGTTACATCACTGCCAATTTTGCCTTGGGCTATCTTCTGCTCAGGGACAAATGCAAGCTGATGGTTCACTGCTGATTTCAACAGATTCCATTCTGTTGATCACGGGGGTAGAGGGAGGCAGACGGCTCTTTTTTGTTTTAACAGATTTTGTTGTTTTTGCCATTAATATCAGTCTGTAAATTGTTGATGACCTGTAGTTGGGGGGGAGGAGGAGTGGGCACAACAGTACCAACCATTTTCAACAGCACACATTTTGTTTTTTACATGCACAAATTCCTTGTCTAATGGATTTGAAGCTGGATTTTTTGCTTTTTTTAAAAAAAGGGCATGGCTCTTCTTAGCAATCCCGTATATCCAGCTCTTATTCTAAATATACAATGCAATGCAACACAATGCAACACACACACACACACACACACACACACAGAGAGAGAGAGAGAGTTTAAACTGGATTTAAGGTCTCCTTCTGCTTACTTCTTGTGTGCTTAAAATTAAGCATATATATCAGAGGTTGGTGAACTTTCACAGGGAAATCTGATTCTGTATGCTTATCTGCTTAATGCAAGTGTGTTGAAAGGTCTTGCAACTTGTAGGAAGTGCTTTGTAAGACTGTATGGTCAAAGTTGCATGTTACTGCAGAACTGAGATTGAGGCTGCAATCCTATTCATACATAGCTGGGAGTAAGCCCTATTGCACACAGTGGGACTTATTTCTGAGTAAACACACGGCTTGTGCTGTCAGTGTCAGTGATTCTTTATATATTCGTTATTATCTTCAGCTATCCGCAGCAAAAGAGGCCGTGGGCGGGAACCCAGGTGCCTAGATAAGCCCTTTCCTGTGTCCCCGCCCTAGTTGAGCCATTGGCTCAGTATCTGTGACCAACCTGACCTGTTACCTGACTCCTCTTTCCTCCCCCACTCGCAAATCTTCTCCCTAGCCCCAGATAAGGGGCCAGTGGAAGTCTGTTCTGAGTAAACACACGGCTTGTGCTGTCAGTGTCAGTGATTCTTTATATATTAGTTATTATCTTCAGCTATCCGAAGGGCCACACATTCTCCACCCCTGCTTTATGAGATGCTCCATAAGAAGTCATTGCTGACTCCACCCCACGGGCTGTGCCCCATGCAGCAACTCGGCAAAGTAAAGGTCCATTCATTTCACACATGCATATATGCTGAAGTCATAGAAGGAGACATTTGGTGTGTCTGTTGAATAAGTCTTGTGAATGCTCCAGCATGTGTCTAGGTCATAACTCATCACCTCCTGAAAAATCTTTCAAAAATGAACTCAGCCAAAATCAGTGAGCTGCCATCTGCAATTCTTTCAAAGCATTTGCAAGATCAGTGAAACATCCCAAAATCCCCTGAAAAAAAATCAACTTCTGTGGATGACAACAAATGGAATGTGACCATTTGGTCCTAAATGGGAGAACAAACCGGAGCCTAAACGCTTCTTGCATTTCTCTCACTGATCTTAAATGATGCTGCCTTTGTATGTTATCTAGCACCGTGCAAAGCTCTCTCCCCAGCAGTGCCCGGTGGTGCCAATGTCAGTAGGGGAATGTATCCACTCTGGATTTCAGTCTGAACTTTAAAGGAACTGTCCACGGTGCTGAACCTAGTGCTCTCCTCCACACCTTTGTTGGACCTTCCTTTCCAACACAGGTGATGGGTGGGGGAACTGGTGACATCTGTGGGGATCATCACACAGAAACTGGGCTGGGAGGCAGGGATGGGTGAGAATTCCAGTTCAGTCCAGAGTTGATGAAATTTAAGTTCTTCACATTTGGGAGAGAAAGGACGTGAGATTTAAAACATCGGAGTGCTGGAGAAAGCTGGCTGGGAATAATGGGAGCTGCCATCCAACATACCTTGAGGGTGTCAAGGAAGGCTGGCGTAGGGGGTGCAGCATCAGGGTCTTCCCCTAAGTTACGCAAGTTCATTAGAACATCTGTAGAGAGGCCCCATACATACCAGCTGTCTGCATGGAAGGCTTTCCTCGTGCACTCAGGTCTCCTGTTTCTCAGTGGTTCTTGCTTGTGCGGTGAGAGGCCTCTCTGCGAACAGCTGTACCATTCAGGGCTCTCTGCAGAGATTCTAAGGGTCAAAGAAAGTGATGTGTTAAATACATAGTGTGCAACTGAGCCTCTCTTTGTTTTTTGCTCACAGGTAAATGTGTGGTGCCTCAATCTGAATTTAAGCCTCCCCCAACCATTTGTTTTCCGAAATTTGCCCCCACACCCTGCGATCCAGATCAGGGCTCCATACACTTACTTGTGAGTAAAAAACAAAGAGTCATCATTCACAAACATCCAACATAATCAGACTCAGATACATTAAGATAGATGATCCCCAGCTCATTGAACCCCATTATGTATAATACATTCGTACCTAAACTGTTGGGCTGCAAGGCAAACAGAGACCTTATATGTAATATATTCATCCCTATCACCTAGGGATGTACGGATACTGTAAAATCCATTGCGTCTATGTTTCATGGATTGACAGGCGCCTTTCGTTCCATCGTCCACTCATTGATGGAATCAGATTTTGCAAAAATGTGTTCATGAGCATTTCCGCAAATTTGGAGTTTTGCAAATTTGCACTCCTGAAAATGTGCAAATCCCCGCAAAATACACAAATCCTGGGAAAATGCATATTTTCACGCTTTAGCCTGTGCCAGAAATGTGTTTTTGGTCATTTCTTAATTTTATTTCACATATTTTTCTATTACTAAATTTGCGTAAAATTAAGTAAAATTAAAAAAAACGGTCCACAGAATCCCTACACCTTGGGAAAAACTGGTCCTCTGCATAATATGCAGGTTGGATTCTTAGAAATCTAAACTCATTTGAGTCCATTGCAGAGTTCTCTGATACCTCTACTATCATCCAATAGGTAGCAAATCTCCCTACTGTTCAAAAAAGAAACTCTCTCAAGGATGTCTGCCAGCAACCTATCCTAAGGAAATTATACAGATAACAATACAATACATAACAGACAAGGTCTTCCATCTCTTTCTAGCAAAAAACAACTACATACATATATCATGGGAACAAAGGGATGTAAGGATTTTGTTAAATCCATCTGTGTTTGCAGATTTCAGGCATCTTTCATTCCATCCATCATCCACTCATTGACGGAAATGGATTTTTGTATGAGAATTTTGCTTGTTTGCAAATGTGCATTTGCGTTAATGAGTACTTGTGCAAGTGCGCATGTGCACAGATCCCACCCCCAAAGTAAAAAAAAAAAAAACCAGTCCAGAAGACCATGAGATCCATGCGATTCCCAAAAAGCAGATCTGCTGCAGAATCCGCAGGTCGGATCCACAGAAATCTGATCTCCTTTGAATCCATGGTGGATTTCTCCAGCATCCCTATCAGGGAACATATCATGTCTTTTGACCCAAACATGTGCAGATGTGGGTATAGCCAGCTGTGGTGCTGCTGAACTTCCACTCATGTCCGCTGAACGTACAAAGAATTATTGTGAGAAGCTGGTGCACAGTTTCCTGTACACAGTATCTATGGCATCATTTTTAAGTCCAGTGCATTATCAGCTTTGAATTTCTCACTGTACTACCAATTTCCTGATGTGCCAATGCCCTAAATGTGACTCTGGGGGGAAATGTCAAGCAATGACATCCCTGCCATATTTCCACTTTCCCCCTATAATTCTTCCATCCACTTGTTTCTCACTGTGCAGTTTCTGCATCTTCTGAAATCTGCTTCTCCTTTCTTTGGGGGGAACTGGAAGGCTTGCGAGTTTTCATTCTATCCCACCCCATTCCAGTATTATTTCTTCTTCTTCTTCTTCTTCTTCTTCTTCTTCTTCTTCTTCTTCTTCTTCTTCTTCTTCTTCTTCTTCTTCTTCTTCTTCTTCTTCTTCTTCTTCTTCTTCTCTCCCATACCAAATACTACGCAGTAGTAGACAGATTCATTCATCTCGAGTACTTTATCTGCTGGAGCATATGCTTCTTTTCTTTTAGGTCAGATTAACTATTCCTCACACACATCACAAAGAAGTAGCAAGCATTGGCAGTAAGTTCTGCGCCTGTTGGCCATAATTTCAGTCTACCGCATCAAGCCAATTTAACATGCTTAAACATGCCTTTTGTCAACTGCAACAATAGCACAAAGCAGCTGAACTCTGGTTAATAAATCATTTTCTTGAGGTAGAAGCCGGCTGTAGTACATGATGCCAGGCAGTTTCTGTTGGTATTGTTAATTTGTGGTGAATTGGAAAGCAGAAAGTTCCAAGAACTGTGCTCTGTTTTCCTTTTCTTTTTTTAAATCCCCTCTGGAAATAGAAACTTTGGAGATTAAAGTCTGGCATTGGGTTCTTTGCAACACCTTTCATGTGTGTTAAATTGAATTCCCAAACCTAGCTAACCCTCCTCCTTAAAACTTGCCCTGTGATGGGGGGTGGGGAATAGAATTCAACTCTATCCCCACATCATAATAAGCACATTGGGACTTCTCTCCCAGTTTCTGAGCTCCTCTCTCACTTCCATTATTAGAGCAACTCTTTCTCCCTATTCCTTTGCTTCGTGGAGGCCACTTTCTGAAGAGCCATAAAACACACAATATTCCCACCTTTTCCTGCAGATCTATCAAGGCTGTTGCCTGGAACGAGAGGTAGAGATCTCTATTTACTGTGTTAACTTTGATTTGATGGCCTGCTCATAGCCACATGTTGATGTGGTGAAGCGATATGTCTCCGGGCGGAGCAGCTACACAATCACTCATGAAATGGATGTTTTCCAAACCCATGTTGATGATTGATGATCATGCCAGATGTTCCAAGAGTCCCTAATTTCTGGATCCTATCCCTGGTAATCACTACCCCTCTTTTGTCCTGGTGTGTGTGTGTGTGTGTGTGTCTATGTCTTTTGAGAATGCCTGATTAAAACTTTGTTCATGTGAGTTGTCATTTTTCAGAGTTTAGCCCACTGTCCAGGATCTGAACAAATTAAGTCTCTGAAATGGGACCAGATGCATATTATCACTCGTGCACATGCATGTAGATGCAAGTACATGGGCACACTAAGGCACCATGCAGCTGCTGAGGCATTGGCTACTTACACATCACCAAAAAGGAGAGAACACAAAAAGAGAAGACTGACAAAAGAGGACAGATTTGCATGAAGTTTACATGTGCTAATTTATAGGGATAGATGCACATTAAGATATAATTACTATAAATAAAATAGAAATACAATCCTTCTCACCATACTGGGGAAGACTGTGACCAGATTACCTGTGTGCCTGCTCGGTCTGTTGTCCAGGTGCTAACTGTTGCTCTCCTATTTTATACACCAGATTTGGACTGGTCCTTCAAACAGCGGGTGCCTTCAAGTAGAATAGCTCTGGACTTTAAATATGCTGAAATTAATATATGGTTGGTATTATACACTCATCGTGTAACAAATACCGTAATCCAGTCAACATTTGATCCTTGGTTTTCTGGATGAGAGCTCAGGCAAGTGAGAAAATCCCTTTCCGATTTATGAATTCAGTCCTTGGTGGCCACAGGCCTACATTATGGTAACTTGAGTGAAAAGAATTCATTGAGTAAGTAATGCTCCAAATGGACAAAATGTATGTACAACAGTCTACTGGACCCCACACCAATGGTACTCTGCCAGGCAAGAGTTATATGGGAAAACAAAAATATGAAGTTGGTTTCTTTTTATTGGGTCTATAATACCTCCAGAATTTTCTCTCAATTTGGTCCCTTAGGGTGCAATCCTACAACCACTAGACAGAATCTAACCGGTGATAGGAGAGGTCAGAGTCCCAGCTCCGACTTTGGAAACGCGTTCTGAGGTTGGAGCTGGGACTCCAACCTCGTAGAGCCCTCACTCTGCCCTCACAGCTGTTGCAGAAAGAACTGCACTGGCTATGGCTTCGAGGTCAGAAGACTGACCTCAGAGTAGAAAATGTGTGGGTGGAGAGGGGAGGAATAAGGCTTTGCCATGATACATAGTATCCTGGTGGTGCCTCAGCCTCTCCTCCTTGCAAATCAGGGGAAAAGATTTAGATGGCCAGAATCAGCCGTTTAAGTATTTTGCAGGGTGGGAGGAGCACAGAGGTGACCTTCACCACCTCCACACTCCTTCCTTCTGCCCTCCGTTGGATGCCTGTCATCCTCCAAGTTGCATAGGATGGTGCCCTTAATGTTTTAAAATGGTATAATACTTCAAATATTAACTGTTATGATGAATAAAATTGTGTGACAGAACACAGGGCCATGAGGATTTGACCTCCAGAAGGGCCAGATTTGGCCCCCAGATCTGAGGTCCCTATCTCTGCACTAGATGGCCTTCCTTGGGAACTGAGGATTTTTATGTATATGGTGAGCAGAGGTTTAAACAGATCGTGATAGTTTCAGCACTTACATTCCTGGTACTTTGTTTTTTATTCCTACATCATCCTGTTGCTACCACCATGGCCAGCACTTAAATGTGTTTCACAATTAAGTCTTCATTCCAGACAAAGTGGACTATGCCTGGACCCCCCCCAGACAACCATGGGGAGATATGTTTTTGCTCTTCTCCAGTAGTCAAAATATCATACATCCAAGGAGGACAGGATTTTTCTTCTGTGGGAGCTTCCTTTGGCTTCTTTTACTTCTAGAACCAGCTTATTATATGGAACTTCTGAAATAAATCCACTGTTGTGGCTCTTGTCCACAGAAAGCTTGGTTAGTTTTTCATAAAGCGTGTCCATGTTCCCGTTTATCACTTCAATTGCTTTCTGAAATAATTCTTGTACTTGGCCAGAGTGATAAAGCCAGCCAGCTGCCCCCTCCCCCACTTTCCACCTCTTGGTTGTGCTGTCCTTGGCAAGAGCCCAGAGATCCGCCTTTGTCTTTGTTCTAGAAAGATCTCAGGGTGTCACCCAGGACTATACCAAGTCTTCAAGCCTTGAAAAGACTTCAGCAATGAGATACAATGACAATCACTGTAGCAAAGTGGCAATGGTAGAGTTAAATTGGAAATCATTTTTATTATGTGATGGAAACAAAAAGAGAAGCCCACCCTCAAACTGTTTTAATAGGTTCCCAGTAAAGTAGCCAGTTCTTCAGTTAAATAACCTGCTATTTGGGGCTTACAGAAAAGTGATCCTATGCCCACTTACCTGTGAGTAAGCCCTGTTGACTTCAGTGGGACTTATTTCTGAGTAGATGTGCTTAGGATTGTGCTCTAAATAGGAATGGGCAAATATGTGATATTCGAGCTTGTTGTGGTTCCCTGAATTCTTCCTTGAAGCTCGTTTTGCCTCATTTGTGTTCCTGAACGCAAGCTGGGATGGGGGTCCACGCAGGGAAAATATACATTTTTAATCAAGAAAAATTCACATTTTTAAAAGTGTGCATTTTATCCCAATTTTTTAAAATGGTACCCATTTAAAATGCACATTTTTTTTCGACTGAAAATGCACATTTTCCCTTATAGGATAAACCATGAAAATGTGGATTTGTGGGTGATTTGCACAAGTGCGCAAGTGAGCATTTTTGGAAGTGCACACTTGTGAATATGTGCTCTTTTGAACGCAAACACAAGTTCCGGAAATTGTGAAATGTTCTCAAGAAATGCATTCTTGCTTGCATTTGTATTCAGGTTGCCAACAGGACATGTTTACATGAGTTGCAAACAGGAACAAAATTCTCGTACATCACTAGCTGCAGGGCTGCAGCCCTATAACACACCTACCAGGGAGTAAATCCAGTTGAGATATGTTCATTCCCCAAGGCCTGTTGGACAGTATGTATATTGACTGGAAAAGGTCCACAATTCCCTCTTCACGGACAGATTCTGTGCACGTTCTCCATGAGGTGTTGTCAATGTGCACAATGGCTAGTTCTTATGTACATTAACTGTACAACTCACATTACCTCTAATGATTGAGTAACACATCACTTAAAATAATGATTGGCAAATTTTATACCAGACGTTTGGCTACACATGCAAATAATGTAGCAACTCTCTGTCACCTATGGGACATGTGGGAATGGGATATGAATTCTGTACATTTAAAAATGCTATCAAAATATTAATAATCATCATTATATTATAAACACAATTATTGTAATGATCATAATTATTCAGTAATACTATTTTAATTATAGTATTATTGCATTAAAAGTAATCATCGTTAGTAATCATTTTTAAAGCCTTGCTTGCCCATGGTTCCTTTGACAGCTGGATTTTCCAGTAATGATTTGTGTTTTGTAACTTTGCAGAAAGATATTCTACACTATTTTTCATACAAAATGAATTACAAATTTTCACTCCAGTTGTCCTCAGGAATGGAGACAGCTAGGATATATATATATATATATATATATATATATATATAGTCCTGAGAAAGGACTGTTTGTTCTGGAAGGATCATCTAGGAAGTAGGGATGGAGAAGAAATTTGTCCAGTTCTGCGTTTTTATATGAACTTACCCAATTTGAACATCCCAAACCGATACGTGAACGAGAACATAGTTATGTGCAGAAAGCCGCACTTTTCAGAATTTTGTGATGCAACCCACAATTCAAAAACTGTGCACAAAAATGCATCTATTAAGGAAAAGTGCACACAAAAATGTGGATATTTGGAGAAGTATGCACAAAGATGCATTATATTAGGGAAGATAACTAGGAGACACTAGGAGAAGTGCATATAACAATATATAAAGAGAAACGCATACGGTACATATGTGTACAGATTTTCATGTGGAGTTTGTTTCTTTGCTGAATTCGCAGAATGATGTGGAAATGGGCTGAAACAACCTTACGGTCAGGAAAATGAGAAACTGAGCAAAAACAAAATTGACAGATTCACCCATGGGATACCCAACGTTCATTCCCGTGGCCTCCTGATGTCATTTCTTGGTGCATTTCTTTGCTCCCTAGTAGTGGGATCCAGTTATACTGAGTTGGGGAGGAAACACACAACATGATACCACATGAAGATGAAACCACTTTCCTTGAGTTCAGTCCCACTGACTAGAGCTACACTTGTAATGCAGAACACTGAGAGGCTACATAGGATGACACTCCCGCCCCCAGAGTTGTTCAAGTGAATTGCCTCAAGTCAACCAGGCTATTCCAAAGTCACACAGAGGCAACTTAAGCTACACTGGAGGGTTTTTTTACCCTATCAAGTAGCTGAAGATTTAGAGAGCTGGTGTAGGAACTGGAGCTGGGTTCCATTTTGATATGAATTTTTCAGCCTGCCATTTTAAGATGTTTTATTTGACTATTTTTGCACACTGTTTTGGAATCAGCAGCTGAAAAGAGGTTTAGAAATTGTGGAGAGAAAGCCTAACAGAACACACACTTTGCCCCACATTCCACCTGCATAATCTCTGCCCAGGACAGGAGAGCTCAGTCCGAGACACACATTTACATTCAGATGGTTTTCCCCAAGCACCCTGAATGGGTTGCCAAGTACCCTCAATTGCCTTCCGAGCACCCTTGAGGGGCCATGGACAAGGTGGCGCCAAAACCTCAGCATCCCTCCCACCAGGCCGGACCAGTTCATCCTGTCAGCAGAGGGAGGGGTCAGGGGATCGAGAGGGGAGGCGAGGGGGTAAAAGAAGCAGCCAAGGTTTCTAGGGGTTGTTGGGAGCAAAGTGCAGGGAAGCCCGGAGCAGGTCGTCGGCTCAGGCCAGCCCGGATACTCAACCGCCAAGCAGACCACCTGGGTACTTTACCGTAAGTCAGTTGCAGTTACTAGTATTAGACTAGGGTAGATTCTTCGATGTTAGCTGAGGATAGCTTAGGATCTTTGTTGTTTTACAGTTCTGCCTGTGTGTAACAAGCTTCTCTTTCGCTTTGTCAATTTCACTCCTTTATCTTCCCTTTTCAATTTGTATGTTTACCCCTGCCAATAAACTGGTTTCGCTTTTGCCTAAGGCGTAGTTTCGCTTTGACTCAGTGCCTCAATCCAGTGTAAGTGACCCAAATTGAACAGGGGATCGCAAGTGGGAGCTCTGAGCTGTCAAAATAGCCACGTAGCTCCCATTCTTGCAGAAAAGGGCCGGCAACGGTCCTTCACAGAAATATTGTACATAAATAAATACAAGGTCAGATATGCTATCAAATATTATTCTCTTGGGCAGAATATTCATCAGAATACTTATTAACTCTCAAAGCATCCAGTGATCTTCAGGACATCTTGACAAAAGGACTTAATTCCTGGACAGAGCAATCCTAAGGGAAGGGGAGGGTGGTGACTGCCAGTGGGGCTCCTCATCCATTGCAGCTTTTATTCTGAGCTTTATAGGAGCTATCCATGGTGCCATACTCCATCCCCAAAATAGGTTCACCACCATGGAGCACCATGGTTAGCTCCTATAAAGCTCAGAATAAAAGCTGCAATGGATAAGGAGCCCCACTGACACAGGAGTCACCAGCCTCCTTTGCCTAAGTGGGGCCGGTGGGGTACAGGGGGAGATGAGGCCAGTCCTCATGCAAATTCATGCCAGCTCACACTGGCCAGGACAGAATGTGTGTGTCTGGGTTCATTTTCCCCTAGGGGAGCAGGTTTTCAAAAAAATTCCCCATCATTACAGGCAATGGGGGAGAGGGATTTTACTACACCAACCCCACCCCATGGGGGACTGACCCATGGGGTTTTGGATCCAGCAAATCCAAAGCTGCCAGAGCTACTCCCTCAATATACCCAAGTTTCAGGGCCTTACACTTGCTAACTCTGTCCAGAGAATCGCCAGCAGTAGCTCTCTTCCCGCAGAGCTTCCTGTGGGTGAAACGGGGCTGCTGGAGTGAATGGCATCTCCCTTGATGGAGCTACTCCAGAGTGCCTCTGTTTCTTCCTGACCCTCTCCTGTGAGCTAGCTCAAAGGGTTAGGATTGCATTGTAAGGTTATTTATTTATCTATTATATTTATATCACACCTTTTTTCCTGCAAGGAAACCAAGGTGACTTACATGATCCTTTTCCTCCCTATTTTGTCCTCACAAAAACCCTGTGAGGTAGGTTAGACTGAGAATCAGCGACTGGCCCAAAGCCACCCAGGGAGTTTCATAGCTGAGTGGGGACTAGAAGCTGGTTTTCTCGAGTCCCAGCCCAACACTCTCACCACTGTGCCACACTGGCCCCTCAAACTACTGCTGCCACTATTATTATTATTATTATTATTATTATTATTATTATTATTATTATTATTATTATTTCTATACCACCCAATAGCCAAAGCTCTCTGGGCGGTTTACAACAATCAAATATTGTTTGATTAATATTTTAAGTTATTAAAATACAGCCTACAAAAGGATTTGAGCAGGTTACATGGTACATTTTACTACTCATTGTGAAGGGGAAGGAGAAAACTCAACATGGCAGCAGCCCCATAACATGCAGTTCCATCTCCAGTAGTGACCCAATCTTTATGGAACTCCATCCCGAGAGAAGACCATATTCGTCCCAACCCGAAAATTGTATGAAAGAGCTATAAGACCTTCTCATTCTGCCAACAGATGGCTTTTTATAGACTTTCCATTTACCTCCCCTGACTGTATTTTTGCTGTGAGGATGGGAATGTTTTAGTTTGTACTAAATCAGTGTTCTCCAACCTTGGGTCCCCAGATGTTTTTGGTCTACAACTCCCAGCATACCCCAGCCAGCATAGCTGGCTGGGGCATGCTGGGAGTTGTAGGCCAAAAACATCTGGGGACCCAAGGTTGGAGAACACTATTCTAAATGGTTGACTGGTTTTGATTTTAATATTGGGTTTATTTAGTGGGCTTGTAATCCATTTATAGATATTTTATTGCAAGCCGCCTACAGTCTGCAGAATATTTGACAGATAAATGAAAAAAGAAAAAGAAAACTTCATAGAATCCGTGAGATGTAATCCTTGTGTCATTACTTCGCAGTCTTGTGGAGACCCTAAGGATCAGCTTATTGTAGTTTTCAATAAAAAAAATGATAATCACCATGTCAGACCCGTGCCACATGGTATACACTCAAGTCTCTGATATATAGAGCACATTTTATGGACTCCGACTGCCTGCATACACTCACCGTGTGCTGATATACATTATTCACCTGGAAAAGCAACAGTCACAGAACTAAGGTTGACATGCCTTCCCTGGCAGAAGGTCAGCTGCCTTTTGGATTGATTTCTTAGCCAGGCTTGTAAGGTCTCTATACAGAAAGACCCAAAATATGATAAAAGGTTCATTTATTCTTTTCTCTCTGTGCTTCTTATAGAACCTGATCTGTGGTTCACCAAGCATTACAAAATTCATTTTTTAAAAAAAAAAATATGTGTATGGAATGCCTTTCTTTTTACATATCTGGAATCATAGAATACGTAGAGTTGGAAGGGGCTTATAAAGCCATCTGAAGGCACAAATGGCAAATGCACGCAATTCTCAGGGTGAACAATTGTGAACAGCACTGTGAAGTTCTTTTTTGGCACATGCTTCTTGGGTTGGATTCAGGATCTGCTTTCCACAAGAAGAAGAGCTCTGCTTGTGGAAGATCCTACTGCCTAATTTTTGAAGAGCCCCCTTGCCACCCCCAACCACAGCTCATCCCATTCAGCAGGGTCTCCTGACTCTTTGTGTAGCACATTTTGGGAGCTGGAGGGGCTGTGATGCCAAGATCATACTCCCCTTATACAAATGGATGGAATACTGTGAACAGTTCTGGTCACTGCAGCTAAAAAAAAAGGATATTGTAGAGCTGGAAAAAATGCAGAGAAGGGTAACTAAAATGATCAAGGGGCTGGAGCAACACCCCTATAAGGAAAGGTTACAACATCTGGGATTATATTGTTTAGCTTAGAAAAGGAAGGACATGTCATAGAGGTGTACAAAATTATGCATAATGTTGAGAGAGTGGATAGGGAGACATTTTTCTCCCTCTCTCATAATACTAGAACCCAGTGTCATCCTATGAATCTGATTGGAGGGAGATTCAGCACAGATAAAAGGAAGTACTTCTTCCCACAGCACATAGTTAGGAATTCACTACCACAAGATGTAGTGATGGCCACCAGTTTGGATGGCTTTAAAAGGAGATTGGACAAATTCATGGAGGAGAAGGCTATCAATGGCTACTAGTCACAATGGTGATATGCTACCTCCAGTATCAGAGGCAGTATGGACTCTGGGCTGGACTAGATGCTGAACTAGATGGACCTTTTGGCCTGATCCAGCATGGAGCCTTCTTACGTTCTTATGCAAGGAAGAGGTGGGGAAGTCCACATCCACCAGTACAGTTGGTCCAGCGTAAATCTGGATCCAAACCCCAGCTTTCAGGTGTGGACTATAATGGATTGCTTAATGCAGTGGTGGTGCACATCAAGCTTGCAGCAGGATCTACTTTGTCCTTTCCTAAAAACCCAAGATCCACCAGCAACAGCCAAGTGAAAAATAGGTGGCTTAGAAAAAGGGACAGACATACACTTAGAATTAAGTGCATCTCAGACCAGGAATTAGTTTTCATTACTGAAACCAACTTCACAGTCCTTTCACACAAAAATCCATTCTTGGTTTCCTCCAAGTTTTCATTGTTTCAGCAGCCTAATTTGGTGGTGAAGGTATTGTTGTTGCTCTTGTTAAACAAGTGGGAGTCAGAAATCCACAGTGATATACTACAAATCACGCAAAGACCTACTAATAGATCCTGATGTACCTTTTGCCCATCCTTGGCTTATAGATCATAGAGTTGGGAGGAGCCTACAAGGCTATCGAGTCCAACCCCCTGCTCAACGCAGGAAACTAGAGGAGGGGTCTCCCATCCAAGTAATCACCAGGTCTGACCCTGCTTAGCTTTCCACACTCAGACAAGCTGAGCCAGTGTAAGCCACGGCTAATGGATCTTGCTTTATGCCTTTTCTTTGTTTCTTGATAGTGTGCCATGTGATCCACTGGCACCCAGAAAACAGAGAAAATCTAAGCACGATGTTTTATTGACCCCCGTCTTGCTCAAAATCTAACCTTCCACATCCACATGGAAAGCACATCATTCTACATTGTCATGGCTGGTTGGCCTCTGCAAGTCATGCATTATGAATGGACGTCGTAGCTATGTTGATAGATCATCTATCAGCCTTGCTGTGGAATGGATGGCTTTGGTTGGGCAGCTTG
Organism: Shinisaurus crocodilurus; assembly: GCA_021292165.1. Taxonomy (NCBI): domain Eukaryota; kingdom Metazoa; phylum Chordata; class Lepidosauria; order Squamata; family Shinisauridae; genus Shinisaurus; species Shinisaurus crocodilurus. The sequence continues at coordinate 29,786,065 of CM037876.1, forward strand.
CACTACAGAACAAGGTGCATTTCCTCCAAGAAGGCCTCTCGGTGTGACTAATATGGCACATTTTGACATATCACACAGCTCTCTTGGGTTTCATCACACCTGTTGACATCGATACACTGAAATACAATATCTGAAACTGTCTGGGCCCCATCATGTCAACTGGTGACATTTCAGAATGCTCTCGGGAAGCCCATTAGGAGGATAGGAAATGCCATAATAATCACAAGGGCAGACACCTACATAGCAGGTTATCTAGAGTCGGTCACAAATGATGCCAAGGTCACACACATGCACAAGACAGGAAAAGGCCATTTGCTCATTGCCACAGGGCAGCAATGTACCACCGGTGTAAAACCCACCACAGTCCTTGTTCTTAATATGTGCTTTGACTTCCTTCAATTTAGAAAGGTGGAAAGGGGGGGATGGGGAACAAGATACCATTGCAAATTCTGATGCCTCATAGTTCCATTTTGACAGTGTCCTGAAAAAAAGCACAGGGGGGAAATATTGCTTTTTCCTAAGCCACCATCAAGCAATCATTGTGAGTACATCATCTGAGTGTCACAACCTTTATGATTCAGTGCCTGTTAGTGGGGTTCTCTGAGGCATTTACAGCTAATGCACGTGTTTCCTTTGAAGGGTGATGGACTGCAATGGGATTGTTAGTCACCAGTGCTTCTGCTGTGAGCAACTGTTCTTTCTGAGCAGTACAAGTGCTATTCAATCATTAGTGCAAAATCTGTATGACACAATGTGCAAAGCCTGAGGATATGGCTAATAGCCACCCATTACCTTTTAAAATGTGCAACCAGACACAAAATGTGCAGTTCCAGGGGAAATGTGCAGTTCCAAAAGAACCTTTGTGCAGTTCAAAAATACAAAAATGTATTATGCAAAATGGTATTATGCTAGCTGATGTAAAAAGTGCAAAAATGCAAAAAAAATTGAATTATATTAGCTGATGTGAAAAGTCCATAATAACAATGTGAAAAGTAAAGTAGTGAAGGCTCTTCTAGACCCTGATCGAGCCTCTGACACTGATTGGCTGAACTGGATGTGATGGCACAGAATGTCCACAAGCAGCCTAATTTCTCAGGTAATAAATTGCCATGTTGTTTGTAGTCCAGATTCTTTGAGGAAAAGGAAAGCTGTATGTTTGGCTGGGATTAAACCAGGTCGTAGGAATAGCAATAGCTTCATGAGGCTGGCTGAGGACTAGGAAGAAGTGCCAGAAGATTAAAAGAAAAAAAAAGTTTTTTTTAAAAAAAATCTATTGGGCAGGGTGTCCAGGCAAAGGGAACAGAGCAAGCTATAGACTGAGAGAAGAGAAAGTAGTGAAAGAGAAGGAGGCTTGAGGAAAGGAGAAGAGGAGGAAAGGACTTGAGGCCATTTTACTTAGGGCACAATCTTATTGGTTGCACCCTTGATGATCATAAGCCCCAGCACTAGGCGGTTTACAATCATCCTATGCAGGGCAGGAGGAGAGGCTGAGGTGATTTGCACCACCCTGTCCTCCTTCTCTGCATTTTTAGCTAAACTGGCTTTCTTGCCCATCCTAGCAAAGGCGTTTCAGAGGGGGAGGGAAGGAGGCCGAAGAGGCCTCACTGACAGCTCATATCCTGGCCTCTCCAGTCTCCTCCCCTCTCCACCCACTGAAACGCTTTCCTTTCCCCCCACACACACTTGGAGGTCAAGTTCCCATCCTCAGGAGGGCAGCCAGCATGGTTCTTTCCATGCTGGCTGTGAGGGGGAGGGGGTTGGATATCCGATTCCCCACTCCAAGCTCAGAGCGCTGTCTCCGACCTCGAAGACGGGAATCTGAACTGGCGCATGGCCCTTCTTCAGACGCTGTCTAGGGCCACAGGGCCACTCCCTCCCTGATTTAGACTAAGCAGCCAATTCTTTGGCTGCACACTTCAAGAAGCAGATCAATCCAGAGCTAAGAATCCATGGGGGGGGGGGTGATTCCGATGCTGTATTCCTTATAAAAGGGATATGATTACAGAATATTCATACCTTCTAACCAGAACCCTTTTTTTCCTTCAGAAGTGATTTTCAATAAAATATACAAACACTTCTCTGTGTGTGTGTGTGTGTGTCCCTGTGTGTGTGTGTTCAAGGTCCTTTTGCACAACAATTCCACGCTTTTTATTCCTAACCCCATCGTATTTAATTCTTCTTGTACAGATGGACAACTGATTGATTCCGATGGAGCAGTTTTCCAATTTTGTTTTCAGGTTTCAGATTATTGCATTTTGGCAAGTGGTGTCTAATCTTCACTGCAGTAATTAAAATATCATCTCTATTTGCCGATTCCAAACACTAGACAGGATCACTCTCCATGCTGGGGGGGGGGGGGGAATCCCAAGCATCAATAAGTCCTCTTTAATCCATGCAACCCTTTGGCATCACCTTTTCATCGTAAAGAGCACATATATTTTCAAAGGTATTGCATTTCCATATCCTCCATCAATTTCTGCTCTTTGGACCCCGGCTGTAAATTGATCCTGTCCACACCTGTCTGGCATGTGAACCATGACACATCTTTTAATGAGAATTTTTTGTCCTGATTTCCCTGACATGAAAGAGCCAAAGGGGTTCTGGAGAAAGGATGCTCGCTCGCCCTGTGGGTTACTAAACATGAAATCGTTGAATTCACCCCATAAGATCAGTAGATAAAATGTTGTCATTTTGCCTTTCTGTTCTGATAAATGAGTTCATAGAAGAAAGGTCTGCCACTAAGGGCAGATCTGTCACCTTCCAAAAGTATGGTCCTTCTTTATTCATATTGAATCGAAACTTGCTAACAATGCAGTGCCTCAGTAAAACATAATCAGCTTGCTTGCATGAGACCAAAGGCAATTCTTTGCCTGTAATAGTAGTAATGAAGGAATAGACTTACAGCATCCAACAGTATGCTGGTCTTAGTGATTGCTTGACCTGTCCTGAGGAGGCTGATGACTCCTGTGTCAGTTGTCAGGAGCTGCCCCTTTTCAGCATGCAACTCCTTTGCTGAAGGAACTGCACTGGCTGCCTATTCACTACTGGGTCAGGTTTAAGGTTCTGGTACTAGTGTACAAAGCCCTAAACAACTTGGGACCAGGATACCTGAGACAGCGCCTTCTCCCTTACCAACCTGTCTGGTCACTGAGGTCATCGGAGGGCATTCTCCTGGTGGTTCCTGATGGACTTATGGCCTGATTGGAGTCCACCAGGAGAAGAGCCTTCAGTGTGGCGGCTCCATTTCTGTGGAACTCCCTGCCTCTGGAGGTCAGGCAGGCTCCGACATTGTGTTGCTTTTGGCGCCTCCTTGTTCCGGGAAGCCTTCTCTGCTGTCCAACCACCATTTTAATGTTACCTTGTTAATGTTTTTGTTCCTTTTGTCTGTTTTTATCTTTTTTATTGTTCACTGCTCCAGTATCTGCTTAGATATGGAGTGGTATACAAATACGATAGATAGATAGATAGATAGATAGATAGATAGATAGATAGATATAGATAGATAGATGTCAGTGGGGCTCCTCATCCATTGCAGTTTTTATTCTGAGCTTTATAGGAGCTATCCATGGTGTTCCAAGGTGGTGAACCTATTTTGGGGATGGAGTACAGCACCATGGAGAGCTCCTATTAAGCTCAGAATAAAAACTGCAATGGATGAGGAGCCCTACTCACACAGGAGTAACCAGCCTGCCCTGGACCTGTCCATTATTATAATGTGGCCTTTCCCAGCCTGGTACCTTCTATGTTTTGGACTACAACTCCCAGCATCCCTGACCTCATTACCCATGCTGGCTGGGGCAGATTGGAGTTGTAGTCCAAAACATATGGAAGGTGTTAGGTTGGGGAAGACTGTTTTAATGGATAAGCAAAATGCAAAAATAAAACTATACTACCAATCCAAACCTTTCCACCTTCTGTTCTGTTGCACTCCTTTGGATCAGGAAAATTGAAGTTAAAATCAAATAATGCCCCATGCAATGGGCCATTGGAAGCTGCCTTATACTAGCTAGGCCAGCCTGTTGGTTCATCTATTGCAGGGAAATGGACAGCCACACACTCCCACCTTCCTTTTCAGGTGGAGCAGGCTGGGAGGTGTCCTGCATTTTACTCACACGCTTCTAACAGTTACCATCTAAATCTGGACATGTGGAGCTCCAGACCTGCTAGAACAGGCAGAGCCGAGTTCACTCCCCTTCCAGTACTTAAGTAGCATTCAGGCAGAGTAGTCCTCTGTGTCGTGACTCATTTAAGTCTAATTGATTTCAATGGGTACTCTAAGTATGATTAAGTCTTGTGCAATGGCATACTTGAGTGCAGGTGAACATTTGAAGTTGCTTTATACTGCATCAGACCATTGGTCCATCAAGGCAAAACTGTCTGTTTCTCCTCTGACTAGCAGCAGCTCTCCAGAGTTCCAGGCAGGGGTCTTGGCCCATCACCTGATGCCTGGGATTGAGCCTGGCATCTTCTGCATGGAAAGCACCATGCCCTACCCTGTGCTGTGTGACCCTCTCTTGTTTCCACGTGCACATGGAAGCCCACGCTGCTAGGTGCTGCCAAGTTCCAACCATTATTATGGCATCTGATGGCCACAAGGGATTCAGTTTGTGTGGGAAAATATAACAGGAGAACAGAGTTCTTTCTGAGGAGAAGCTAGCCATCTGTCATGCTCATGCCCATGGACAAAGCGTTATATCCGTTAGTACGTATGGGGAGGGGGGAGTGTGGGAGGAGTGTGGAATGTTGGATGTCTGCTGATTGGCTGAGAGAGTGAGAAGGGGGGGTGAAGCCTGTGATATAAACAGTGGGTGGTGCTGTTCAGGAGGGAAGTCGCAGAGGGCTGTCTGAAGAGAGGGGGGAGAGAGAAAGAGAGGGGGGAGAGGGGTTTTTTGTGAGCTGTGGAGGGGAGTCTGAGGGAAGTCTGAAGAGAGGGGGGGAGTGGGTAGAGAAGTCTGAGTGGAGTTGGGAGCTGGAGTCTTGTCTGAGAAAGGGGGGGGGAGTTTTCAACATTTAGAATCCATTAAAATTATCTATTCCCCTACCCTTGATTGTAAATAAATAAACTTAGAATCATAGAATCATAGAAAAGTAGAGTTGGAAGGGGCCTACAAGGCCATCGAGTCCAACCCCCTGCTCAATGCAGGAATCCAGGTCAAAGCATCCCTGACAGATGGCTGTCCAGCTGCACCTTGAATGCCTCCAGATTGGGAGAGCCCACCACCTCCCTAGGTAGTTGATTCCATTGTCTTATTGCTCTGACAGTCAGGAAATTTTTCCTGATGTTTAGGTGGAATCTGGGTTCCTGAACTTGAGCCCATTATTCCGTGTCCTGCAAACTGGGATGATCGAGAAGAGATCCTGGCCCTCCTCTGTGTGACAACCCTTCAAGTACTGGAAGAGTGCGATCATATCTCCCCCCTCAGTCTCCTCTTGTTTCCTTTTTAAAAACTTAAAAGGAGTGGTCTGAGTTGGTTACCCTGAAGGGGGTTGGTGGCAGCAGAGGAGATTAAGAGAGTGTGGATTTGGGGAGTCTGACATGTGGACACAGTGTGGAGGTGGGATTTGATCATAATAAAGCTGCGAGTTTGAATCACAGGTGGTGGTGAGGGACGTCACATCATCCATTATCTGTATCTTGCCCAAATGCATGGCCTGGAAGACTGCCCTACAACCAGATGCTGCCCTCATCTTGGCTAGGGTTGGCTGATTGTTGGAAGTGTGATGCAGCTAATGCTTCTTTCATTCATATGTTCTGGCAATTCCCAACAGCTGCCTCCTTTGGGGAGGAGGTTATGATACTGATAAATTTTGTATTGGAAAACTCTTAAATATTTACGGATGTACATGTTCTACTTAACAATCTACCCACTTCTTGGAATCTAACGCAAGGTCAATGTAAATGGATTTTCTGCACCATTATGACAGCTAAATGACTGATATTACAACATTGGAAGAATACATGGCCACCCCCGGTAATGCAATGGATTGACGCCCTATTTACTCTTTCAACCTTTGAACAGGAGGTATTTAGATGCCACCTATGCATGGATAAATATAGGGATAGTTGGCTTGCCTTTGTTGAAACCTATCCATAACTATTTCTACTGCTAGTAGTATATTTCCTTATATACATGTAATACATAGAAATATAAATTCCATATGTATTCATAGCAAATTATATACCTAACATTTATTTATCTATTTATTTATTTATTTGTTGCATTTATGGATTGCCCATCTGGCTGGCAAACCGGCCACTCTGATAAAATACAGAGTAAAATACATTTAAAACAGTATAAAATTTTAAAATCTTAGCCCACCCCATATTCCCGCCTGAACAGCCATGTTTTTAGTGAGTGGCGGAAGCTCAGCAGAGAGGGGGCATGGCGGAGGACACTAGGGAGAGAGTTCCACAGTATGGGGGCCGCCACAGAAAAGGCCCTCTTCCTAGTCCCCACCAGTCTAGCTGCTCTGGCTGAAGGGACAAGAAGAAGGCCATCTGTGGCAGATCTTGTTGAGCGGCCTACAGTAATACCTTGGATTGCAAGTAACTTGGTCTGAGAGTGTTTTGCAAGACAAGCAAAAAAAAATTAAAAAATTTGACTTGATAAACAAGCAAGTTCTTGCAAGACAAGTCGTAGGGATGTAACCGCTCGCCTCGAGCAGGCGTAGCAGGCTGAAATCGGCCCCGCTCACGCCCGCCAGAGACTCGCTTTGATATAAGAGTGTTTTGGATTACAAGCACAGTTCCGGAACGAATTATGCTTGCAATCCAAGGTATTACTGTATTTGGTGTTGCTGGAGACGCTCCTTGAGATAACCTGGACCAGAGCCGTATAGGGTTTTAAAGGTCAAAACCAACACCTTGAATTCAGCTTGGCAAGCAACTGGTAGCCAGTGCAGCTCCTTGAGCACTGGAGTGATGTGATCCCGCCTGGTGGCTGCCTTTAACCAGGCGAGCTGCTGCATTCTGTACATTTATGCAATGTAAACTGCATTGCATAAATATTTATGCAATGTAAACGTTCTGTACATTTATGCAATGTAAACTATTTTTTCTTTTTTATGTTTTCTTTATTGTTTTTGTTTTTGCTTTTGTTATAACTTTTTGAAATTCACAAAAAAGTGTGTGTGTGTATTCTCCAAATTTCACTTTGAAGCTTGGTTCAGCTCACTCACATTTTCATTTATGACTTGGGTTGTTCAAATGGGAGAAGTGCGCATTTTTAATGGAAAAAGTTTGTATTTCTGTGTGCATTTTTCCAAAATGCTCACTCCGCCCACCCCCATTGGTACACATTTTTTTATGCAATTGCACATTCAGGAATGAGCAATTTTTAAAAAAACAAATGCACTCCCGTTTGCACTGAGTAGTGAACAGGGCTTGTTTGGGTGATTTGCAAACTGAACCAAAATTCTCATACATCCCTATAGAATCATAGAAAAGTAGAGTTGGAAGGGGCCTAACTCTATGGAGCTAAAATCCTGAAAATCCATTTAAAATCAGTCCACTGCCATTTATGCTACCTTTGCAAGTTGCAACACAATGGCATTGGAGAAGGGTGTGTGGATTGCCCATGAACCAGTTAATCTTCTGCACGGTAGGAGATGACTGTGGTTCTGGATTCAACGTGTAATTTTCCATTTAAAAGGGTAAGGTTAAAACTAACTCTTTTGGAATCAAATTCATTCCTTTGTGTTTCCTGCTGAATTTTACCTTTTGTTTTTCTGCTTTATCCTGGTGCAAAGAGTCTGGTAAACTTTTGTGTCTTTACGTATATGATGTTAAAACCCTTAATGAAAGACTTATTGTAAAAGCTTACCAGCCACTTTCACCAGTTTAGCTTTCTTAGCTGGTTCTCATATTTTAAATGCTTCACACACAAATCTCCTTCCTTTCAGTCCATAAGTAGCAAGTGATAACTAGCACTGAATGGTTGCTCACACACACACACACACACACACACACACACTTTTCTCTTACTATCTTTGTCCTTGAAAAGAGCATGGCTCATATTATGCCACTACTTCTCCATCTGTGCTAGCTGCCAGTCCATTTCCAGGCCCAATTCAAAGTGCTGGTATTAACATTCAAAGTCCTTAATAATGTCTTGGGACCAGGTTACCTAAACAATCTCCTCCCATACTGTATATACCTGCCCAGACCCTAAGATCTAACAAACTGAAGCTCAATCCAGACAAGACTGAGATGCTGTTAGTGGGTGGTTCCTCTGACCGGATGGAGGGAGTTCAACCTGTTCTGGATGGGGTTGCACTCCACTTGAAGGAGCAGGTTTGTAGCCTGGGGGCCCTCTTTGAGCCTTCTTTGTCACTTGAGGCTCAGATGGCATCAGTGGCACAGGTGGTGTAAACAAACCTGGGGGGGGTTCCCGGTTCTCCGCCACCTCGACTCTCCGCAGCGGCGGGTGCCCCTCCTCGATCTTCTGAGCAGCGCGGAGCAGTTCTCTGCGCTGCTCGAGCTGCCCTCGCTGGTCCCATCACGTCACTTCCAGCACTGGAAATGACGTGACGGGATCCTGCGCAGGCACAGTATGTGGCACGGGGGTCCAGCGCGCCTGCGCAGGGTCCCGTCGCGTCATTTCCGGTGCCGGAAGTGACGCGACGGGACCGGAGCGGGCGGATTGGGCGGCGCGGGCGGCTCGCCACGGAGAGGCAAGCCGCCGACAGAAGAGGGTAGGCTCATACGAGCCTCGAGCAGGCGTGAGCGGGTCGATTTCGGTCCACTACGCCATACGAGGCTCGATGGGACATCGGTAGGTGCCTTCTACCAGGTTGAGCTGGTGGCCCAGCTATGCCCCTATCCAGACAGGATTAGTCTGATTTCAGTAATCTACACTATGGTGATTTCTAAATTAGATTACTGCAATGCATTCTATGTGGGGCTGCCCTTGAAGACTGTTCAGAAGCTGCAGCTTGTGCAAAATGCGGCAGCCAGATTAATAACTGGGACCAGAAGATCTGAACATATAACACCAATCCTGGCCATCTTGCATTGGCTGCCTATATGCTTCCAAGCATGATTCAAGGTGCTGGCCTTAACCTATAAAGCCCTACATGACTTGGGACTGCAATACTTGATGGAACGCCTCTCCCAACCTCAATCTACCTGGACACTATGCTCAACATCTGTGGCCTTCCTCCGAGTGCCTCCTCCAAGGGAGACCCGGAGGGCAGCAACAACGGGGGGGGGGGGGTTTCTCAGTGGTGACCCACCAACTGTGGAATGATCTCCCCACTGAGGCCAACCTGGCGCCAATTTTGTCATCCTTTCAGCACCAGGTTAAGACAGCCCTCTGTACTGAGGTGTTTAAGAACATCTAGAGTTATTTTTAATGGCTTGATGGGGCATGCATGTTCAGGTGTTCATGACCGGTTTATTCAGTATTAAATATTGTTATTGTGGCCAAATAGTTTTTAAATTTTTTAAAATGTTTTTAATTTTATGGCTGTTTTATTGTATCTTGGCCTTGTTTTTGGCACTGTTGTAAACTGCCCAGAAAGCTTCAGCTAATGGGCAGTATAGAAAGGCACTAAATAAATTAAATGAAATTAAATAAGATCGTCTTCAGCAGTCCTTCTCCGGGAGCCCGCGCCAAAGAAAGTGAGGTGGGTGGCTACTAAGAGGGCCTTTTCTGTTGTGGCACCCCGGCTGTGGAATGAACTTCCCAGAGACACTTGCCTGGCACCTACATTGTGCTCTTTTCAGCACCAGGTGAAGACCTTCTTATTTTCCCAGGCATTTTAGTCTCTGCGTTTCGGGGGGGTGGGTTGGGGGCGGGTGTTTCCATATCTGTTACTGTATTTTAAATCTTTGCACAGCTGCTATTTATTTCATTTTTATACTAGCTTTTCTTTTACCCGGCGTTGCCCGGGTCGTCCTTTTCCTATAGGCACTCTTTGTTCAAAATTCCTTAAGGTAGCTGTCCGCTGTGAAATCCTTGCTCCTCCCCCCCCCCCCATGACTACACAATGAAATTCCAGCTTCCCCTCTCCCCGGGACTATGCAACAATGAAATCCCTGCCCCCCCCCAGGAGCACACAATGAAATCCCTGTGTGTCTCCCCCCCCCGGGACTACGCAATCAAATCCCTGCTTCCCCTCCCCCGTGGGACTATGCAACAATGAAATCCCTGCCTCCCCCCCCCCAGGATTACGCAATCAAATCCCTGCTTCCCCTCCCCCCTGGGACTATGCAACAATTAATTCCACCGCCCCCCGGGACCACACAATGTAATCCCTTCTCCCCCCCCCCCGGGACTATGCAATCAAATCCCTGCTTCGCCCCTCCCCCGGGACTGCACAACAATGAATTCCCTGTGCCCCCCAGTACTACACAATGAAATCCCTGCTTCTGCCCCCCCTGGGACTATGCAACAATGAAATCCCTGTGTGTGTCCCCCAGGACCACACAATGAAATCCCTGCTTCCCCTCCCCCCTGGGACTATGCAACAATGAATCCCCCCCCAGGACCAGACAATGAAATCCCTGCTTCCCCCTGCCCCGGACTATGCAGTCAAATCCCTGCTTCCCCGCTCCCCCGGGACTGCACAACAATGAATTCCCTGTGCCCCCCCCCGGTACTACACAATGAAATCCCTGCTTCCCTCCCCCCCGGGACTATGCAACGATGAAATCCCTGTGTGTGTGTCCCCCAGGACCACACAATGAAATCCGTGTGTACCCCCCCCCCGGGACTACGCAATCAAATCCCTGCTTCCCCTCCCCCCTGGGACTATGCAACAATGAATCCCCCCCCCGGAACCAGACAATGAAATCCCTGCTTCCCCCCCCCCGGGACTATGCAATCAAATCCCTGCTTCCCCCCTCCCCCGGGACTGCACAACAATGAATTCCCTGTGCCCCCCCCAGTACTACACAATGAAATTCCTGCTTCCCTCCCCCCCCCGGGACTATGCAACAATGAAATCCCTGTGTGTGTCCCCCAGGACCACACAATGAAATCCCTGTGTGTGTGTGTGTGTGTGTGTGTGTCCCCGGGACTACACAATCAAATCCCTGCTATCCCGCCTGTGGTTCATGTGAACATTCTGCTTGGACGTAGGAGAGATTTGCATATCCGCCTCTGATTGGGCCCCTGTGGAGGCAGTGCATACCAACATTCTATGTGCCGGTTGGAGCTATTTGCATAACGCCTCCTGAATGCCCCCTGCGAGCATTCCAAACGACGCCATTGGCTCTCATCTATTTTGGGCCGTACCGGCGCAGCGAGGGTTTTTCAGAGATTTTAACCCACCAGTCTTTGTCCTTGGGTGATGGGGAGTATGCGTGCCAAGTTTGGGGCGGATCCGTCCAACCGGGTAGGAGCCAAGGCGACGCAAACCCGCCACGCGGACCCACATACAAACAAACGGACAAATGGACAAACATTCACTTTTATATAGTAGATTGAATTTTATCATGTTGTATTTTATGGTTTTAATTGTTCTGAACGAACTACCCAGAGAGCTTCGGCTATCAGGCAGTATAGAAATGTAATAAATAAATACATGAGCATGGCCCTGCCACTTTTGTATGTTGTTTCTGCCTTGGGCTGTGGGCTTGAATCCTCTCTTCCCCCTAGCAGATGGATTCTAGGGCTGTATGAGAAATTTGTTTCAGTTGGTTTTTGACCAGAATTTACTCAGCTCACAGCTCCTGGAACTGAATGTACACCCAAATACAATCTGCAGTTGAAGCCCATACACTTCCAAGCTGGCGATGCCATTTGTGGAACAAAACAAAAAAAAATGTCTTCGGAAAATGTGTACACATTCGAAAAATGCTCATGAAAGAATGCATGCCCTTGAGAAATGCTCACGAACATGCGTTACGGCGCAATCGTACGGCCGCTAGACAGAGTCTAGATGGCCATAGAAAAGGCTGGAGTCCCAGCTCCGGCCTCAGAAACACGCTGGAAAAGAACCAGCTGAGGCTCTGAGGTCGGAAGACCAACCTCAGAGCCGGAGGTTTGTCAGCAGGGAGGGGGGCGGGGAGAGGAGAGGAGGAGTGAGGCTCCACCACCATAGGAGCCTCACTCCTCAGCCTCTCCTCCTCGTGAGCAGGGGCAAAAGACTTAGATGGCCAAAGTTGGCCGTCTGTCTTCTGCAGGGCGGGAGGAGCATGGAGGCAACCTTCGCCTCCGCGCCCCTTCCTCCGTGCATTAGATGCCTGTAATCCTCTGAGTTCACTTATGAAACCCATAAAATATCATGTGCGTGTTGACGGTACAATATGAAAATTAATACTAATCGCTGTGCTTTAAAGAATCAGCAACATGTGCAAGAGGAATAAGTTCTAGGAACCATACAGACTCTGCCCGTATGGAACGGTAATAGTAAATACACTGGTGAGGAAATATTTCATTCCAGAGAGTTTTATGATGATGATTATTACTTTGACCTTTCCGTACGCATGTGGAAAGCTCTCACTCTCATCCCCTCGTCTGTGGATCCAAAGTCAGCCAACTTATTAAGGTAATTTAAATGAACTGGGACTCTCACTGCGCGGTGCAGCATAACCCAGGGGCCTCTCCCCGTCTCCCTGCTCCGCTATGCGTAAACCATCTAATAATAATATTGTGCGTGATTGAAAGAGCTGCTACCTCAAAATCACTTCATGCCAGAGAGATACGAGCTGGGAGCATCTGTTAGTGCGAAGCCTCTCTCTTCGAGTGCCGCTTTGCTGTTCTTTACCTGCCTTTTTACACTAAGGTTCCCTATAAATATTTATACACAATTCAATTTTGTACCAAACATCATCCACACTCAGAGTTTTTGAAATGGTATATTACTTGATGATAAGAGATGCAGGAGCAGTGGGGACAGAGAGAGAGAGAGAGAGAGAGAGAGAGAGAGAGAGAGAGAGAGAGATTTCCATAGTGGAATATCCCACTATTCTTTTTTTGATAACAATTAATGGTGGATTTTCTATACCAAAGTGTTGTTGTTTTTCCAGCAGTGATCTAAGGACTATTGATTCTAAATGGGCTACTACAAGGAAAGGACTACTCTGCTAATTTCGGTTTCTCTCGGTTTCTCATTTTTTTCAGTCTTAAATTCAGTTCATCTTTCACTTGAGAATTTATTTAGTCTTAAGTTCGGATCATCTCAGACTTTGAGAATTTCTTCAGTCTTAAGTTTGTTCTGTGTCAAACTTTGATAATTTCTTTTTAAGTTTATGTAAAAAAATTCATACAGTATAAGCATTTTTGTGTGCAGTCCTCCTAATAAATGCATTTTATATACATTTTTTGCTGAATATATGCATTTTTGCAAGCAATTTTCCGAATATAATGCGCCTTTGCACGTTCTTTTCCATAATTGCAGGTGTCCACTGCAAAATTCGGAGCAGTGTGAACTCAAAGGATAACTGAGTTTTGGTTCTCATGGTGCAGCAGTGGGCAGTTTGTGGCCCTCCTCCAGGTATTTTGGCCTACAATACCCAGCATCTCTCACCATTGGCTATGCTGCTTAGGGCTGATGAGAGTTACAGGCCAAAACATCCGGAGGGCCACAAGTTGGGTGCTCTGCTCTTGTGGTGACTGATGTTGAATTGTGTGCTCATGTGTGCAACCCTGAAGAGATTATTAGCATGGTTAAGGTGACAACACATTATGATGCTCAGTATAATTCCCTGTTATTAGGAGAGGGGGGGGAGGGAGGTCATGATCCAGACCCTAATTTCTGTAATACATAGGTGGCCAACTTGATACATATGAGCCACTGCGGTGTAGTGGTTGCAGTGCTGGGTTAGGACTGGGATAGACCCAAGTTCAAAGCGCCGCAGTCCTGAAGCTCACTGGGCCAATCATCACCATCTCTCAGCCTAACCTGCCTCACAGGGTTGTTGTGAGCATAAATGGGGAATGTATGCCACCCTAAGCTCCTTGGAGGAAGGGTGGAATAAAAAAAAAAAAAACAGTAAATATTTACCAGGTCTATTTGTCCAGTATCATCTACTCTGACCGACAGCAGCTCTCCAGGTCTCAGGTAGAAAAAAGGACATTTCGCATCACCTGCTTAATACCTGATCCGTTTAACTGGAGATGCCAGTGACTGAACCAGGGACCTTCTTCATGCACTGCATGTGCCTTCCCACAATAAGTGAACTTGCGCAGGGCTGCCACAGATGCCACAGGCAGCAGGAGTTTGTTGCGTGCCTGCACAGGTGTACGTGAGCCTGCCAATTGTGCCCACTCATGCTTCACTCCTGCCTGCCTCTTCCACCCGACATTGCTCTTTGGCTCAATAGAATAGAGACAAAAGCACACCAAGGCATTGGGGGCTGCACATCTGTCCAGTGATGTGGACTGAGAGTGCCACTATCTCATAATGCAGTTGGACTTCACTTCTGGCACACCGGCCACCACTTTTGTTTGGGGTCAATGGGGCTTAAATGTCAGGAAGGAAAGCTACGGTTAGCCTGCAAAAAAGGAAGTGCTGCAAGCTATAAGAGCACATGGACAATAAGTGGTCTAAAGAGATCGTGGAATGCCTTGGTGCTGGAGGTTTCCAGAAAGATGCAACTGGTCTCTATAGGGATGGGGGAGAAAATCATTCCATTTGCATCTCAATGTGGAATTACCTAATTTCACACTTTCAAACCACTGTGTGAACCAAAACTCAGTAACCCTTTGAAATTCACACTTCTCTGAATTTTGCAGTGGAGTTCACACTGCTAAAAAAAATGCATTCAAAAGTGTGTATATTTGTGGAAAGAATGAAATGCATTCTATGAGGAAAATGCAAAAATGCATTCTATTAGGAAAATGCATGCAAGAATGTGTATATTAGGGAACATGCATACAAATATGCATGTATTAGGGAAAAATGTGCAGAAAAATGCTTACCAGTTTTCATAGGAACTTTTCAAAACAAAAGAAAATCTCATTTGGGCTGAGGCGAACCTGAGACTGGAGAAATTCTCAAAGTTCGAGATGAACCAAACTTAAGCCTGGAAAAATGAGACAGACAGATTTGTCCATGCCTAATTGGGAATGCGATAGGTATGTGGTACCCTGCATTAAGAGATGGTTAGACTCCGTGGTCCATTGGGTAGCCTTCTTTGAATTATCCCATGAGAGGGAGTCATGCACGAATGGTCCAAACACCAGTACTTCACTCTACTCACTCACAGGGCTACAGTGAATCTAAATAGAGTGATAAAGGTCAGCAAGAATGCATGCTGTTAGATTAATGCCAAACTTTATATTTTTCCAGGTGGAGGGCGGGGTGTTATCCTCATCTCTTTGCTGAATCGTCACTTTCTATTTTTTGCATCTAACAAAACTCTCCCAGGATAGGCCAGGACATTTTCCCACTCTGACAGACAATAAGTCTACTGGATTATATCGCCTCCCCCTCAAAAATGTAAAGGTCATTCTTCCATGCTCTTCTGTCCTCCTTCAGAGAGCAAGCATACTCCGACTACCCAATTAGACAATGCCCAGGATCCCATATATATATTCCTGACCCGGAGACCAAAAAACTAAGCAAGGAAAACATGCTTGCCAGGTTTTACTGAGGACATTCAATTCAGGGAGAATAGGCATATTAGAGATGGCTACACCATTATTTCTACAAGAAAGCGGCTCTGTTGACTGCTGTTGCTGCGTGGTGTCGTTTCAAACATTTTATGCGAGGGGCAAAGTTACCCTCCATTCTAATAGTGTAAGAGGCCAATTGTGGATTTGAAAGTCAGAGCCGTGCTGGTCACATCATGCAGAAAAGCAATCCAATCCATTGAGGAGGAGAGGAAGTTACTTACCTGAGAAAGGGCCATGATCTTTCGAAATAAGGATGGGATATGAATGTTTGACAGACAGATGACTGCAAAGTAGCACCAGGGTAACCTGTGGCCTTTTTATCTTTCTTTGAATAATAGATATATGAATGTACAACAGAGGTCAGTTGTCAAACTTTTTAGCAGGGAACATTTTGAAAAGAGCTTCTCTCATTCACAAAGAGTGCTGACCTCTGTCCAGAAGAGAGTCCCAGATGTGGGCAGTGGAGAAACTTCTGAGGTGCAGGACATTTTGAAAATATCATGCTTTTGGAAGTGTGGAGTATTGTTACTAATTCTGCGTAATGATTAATCAAAGTCCTTACCGGTGATCCTGTCAAAGCTCATAGTCTGCAAAATCATTCGTTCTTGGCGATGACGCTTCACAAATTCCTCTAAGTGCTTCTTCAGCTTGGAGTTTCCAAATTATTTTGTATTTTTTATTCATTATCATCTGACCCGGCCACCCTGGGCACGTACAATTAAATCAAAACACCATAAATTATAATTAAACAATATTAAAACTCTCATTAAGTTCCCGGCTGTTTTAAGCACGCGGAGCTCATACGGAGGGGCTGGGAATGTCTAAGAGTCCTATGTGGGGGCCGCCACAGCAGCCCTCCTAGTCCCACACCGCTGCCTGAGATAGATGAGGGAAGGCGTCGTGGCTACTTTGTGAGCGCAATGAGATCTGACAGAGTCAATGACAGTACTGGGGCAATCCATAGTTTAACGTTGACCCCTGACTCTCTTTGAAACGCTCATTGATTGCTGAGAACTATGTGATTACAACCCAACCAAATAGCCTTTCATTTGATGAGTATGTTTTTCTATTTATAGATAGATAGATAGATAGATAGATAGAGATCAGTGTTCTCCGACCTTGGGTCCCCAGATGTTTTTGGCCTACAACTCCCAGCATGCCCCAGCCAAGGTTGGGCTGGCTGGGGCATGCTGGGAGTTGTAGGCCAAAAACATCTGGGAACCCAAGGTCGGAGAACACTGATATAGATATATAGATATCAATTCTCTTGATTAGTTCTTGCACATGTTTTATATCAGGGGTGTTGAACCTCATTCAGCCCAAGAGCAAAATTCCATTTCAGAGAAGCTCTTGGGGCCCCATTCCAGTGGTGGGTGTGGTGAAAGGGAAAACTGGTGGGACCAAGGGCAAAAGGGGTGGGGCCAATGGTGGAGGGGGAGGGGCCGAAATACCAAAAATGCCAGCATATTGCCGCTTAAATCTCTTACTGGCAGTAACTAAGCCTTAGGAGAAGCATTTCAGCCTTTTCGATTTCGAATGGGGCGAAAACTGCACAACAGCTGGGAAACCATTGAACAGTCGGTGATTGGGGGAAAGAGGGTGGGCCAGGGAAAGGGGGCATGATCATCTGGGGAAATTAGGAGTGCTGGATTTGGCCCCCAAGCCTGAGGTTCTGCACCTCTGTATTATATGGTTGTTGTCCCCCATCCCAATCTAAAACCTTCTACTATTCCCAGTTTTGATTTGTTTTGGGAGCAGGGGTTGAATTTCCAAGCATAGCTGGCACCATAAGATGGATGTAGGACAAATGAAAACAAACAAGAATTCCCAGGGGTCAAGGGACATGTACCAGTACAAGGTACCAGCAACATGCATGCACCAACATTATGAGCTGGGAGAAATTATTTTGGAAAAAATATCTGTTTCTGAATGCTCAGTGTGTATCTTGCCAATTCTGAACTGATTCTGATTTGAGCCGAAGGGAATTCACCTGTTACTTGTGCCTAGTGTTTAGGACGGAGCCTTAATGTACAACTTCTTCTACCGAGACCGTATCTCAAGATTTACTATTAGAAATTTTGGATAGCTAAATGCGAGGGTTGGTGCAATGACGAGACCTGCTGTCTAAATTCTAGCACTCATATCCAAGCTCCATCTCAAAGTATCACCTTTTCCATAAAGCCCTTTGCTTAACTTCTTAAGTCGTCATTCCAAGGTCAGGGACCCCTTTTTGTTATGTTATTCTGTAAAGCATCATGTATGTATTTGCACAGAGAAGAAGAAGAAGAAGAAGAAGAAGAAGAAGAAGAAGAAGAAGAAGAAGAAGCAGCGACCACCAAGAATTAAATGGGAGGAGCCATAGCTCAGTGATAGAGCAGATGTTTTGCATGCCAAAGGTCCCAGGTTAAACCCCTGGCATCAACAGTTTGAAAGGGACTAGGTAGCAGGTAAAGGCAAGGCCATTTTCTGCCTGAGACCCTGGAAAGCTCCTGCCAGAGCTGCTGCACTGGGTTAGAGGGATGAAAATGTCTGATCTGTTTAAGACACCTTAGGTGCAATTCTATACTTACCGAAAGAGCGCTCCAATGTGGGAGCACTCCAAAAATCCAGTACTTTGCCAGCAGACACCAGGCAGAGCAGAAGCAGCAATAAAAGCGATCCCCTCTCCATCCTCCTTTCTATTATTTTTTTCACTAGATGTGCTTTTGAGCACTTCTAGTGGAGTCACGGAGAAGGGGGCAGGGACAGGAGCTGGGAGGCTTCAGGATTCTGCATCTCTTCAGTGCCTCCCTGCCCGCTCTGCATGTGTACCCTCACCCGAAGTTGGAACTCCAACCACGCCACTGCAAGGAGCGAGGTGGGGGGGGACACTCTGGGCAGTATCCAACTGTGTCATTCTGTTAGTGCAAATGACATTCTGAACTATGCGCAAGAGGCAAATCCAACTCAAGTTATCTTTATGCAAGCGGTTGTGTATTTTGCTTGAGCAACCTGCTGTGCAACCAGTGGTGGTGGTGGTGGTGATGATGATGATGATTATTATTATTATTATTATTATTATTATTATTATTATTACTACTATTTGTATCCCGCCTTTTTCCCAACACTGGGACCTAAGGCGGCTCACAACCTTTAAAGCTCATACAATTAAAACAGAAAAATACAAAAGTTAAAAATAGAATTAAATCATCAATAATATTAAAAATTATATATACGTTAAAAACAGCACAATATACATAACAGAGTAAAAACAGCATTCCATCGCATCACAGGCTAGTCCCAAATGCCTTCTGGAACAGGAAGGTCTTTGCCTGCCTCCGGAAGCCTACCAGGGAGGGTGCCACCCTAGCCTCCCTGGGGAGGGAATTCCAGAGCGCTGAAGGCCCTCTCCCATGTTCCCACCAGGCGTGCCTGTGATGGTGGTGGAAGTGGAACCAAGAGAAGGGCCTCCCCTGAGGATCTGAAAGTGCAGGCAGGCTCTTAGGGGTGAATACAGTCTTTCAGATAACCTGGACCCGAGCCATATAGAGCTTTATAGGCCATAACCAGCACTTTGAATTGAGCCCGGAAACAGACTGGGAGCCAGTGAAGCTGTTGTAACAGAGGAGTTTTATGCTCCCTGTAACCAGCCCCAGTCAGCAGTCTGGCAGCAGCTCTTTGAACTAGCTGAAGCTTCCGAACACTCTTCAGAGGCAGCCCCAGGTAGAGAGTGTTACAGTAATCCAAAGGGGATGTAACTAAGGCATGTGTCACTGTGGCCAAATCAGACATCTCCAGAAATGGAGATAATGCTTGTGCGACCCGGTGTGAAACCAGTTGTGCAACTGGTTACAAATTCTGCTTGCACAACCCAGTGTGCAACTGCACATAACTGTTGTACACATAAATCTTATGTGACACAGTGTGAAACCAGTTGTGCAACTGGTTGCACATTCTGCTTGCACAACCCAGTGTACAACTGCTTGCACAACTGCTTGCACAGCCAGTTGCTCAAGCATAATGGGCAACTGCTTGCGCAACGGAAAGATTCAACGGAGCTCCAATAGAGCTATTTGAGTTTGTTGAATGACACTGCCCTCTGCATTCAGATTTCCCCTTCCGAGGACATAGCACTATCTATGGCCTCAGAGAGGCAACTCCAAGAATTCCTATGGTCTCTGGGATTCTCTCCAAGGACCATCGGATTGTGCCCTGAGTTGTCAATGCTTAGGGTTATCTAACATTTATCTGCTGTCTGAGATTCTTTGACATTTTCATTTAGTATTACATTTATATCCCGCCTTTCCTCCAAGGAGTTCAAGGTGCATACATGGCTCTCCCCCCACCCTTCTTTATGTTCACAACAAGGCTGTGAAGTAAGTTAGGCTGAGAAAGAAGAACTGGCTCAAGATAACCCAGTGTGCTTCATGGGTGATTGGGGATTTAAATCTGAGTGCCCTCCCCTACGGTCCGGCTAGGGGTGTATGAATCAGCAAACTGTGAGCTCACCAAAGTTCTCCAAATTCCATCTCAAAGCTTGTTCCTACTCAAGTCCAAATCAGATTGCGAGCTTTGTTTTTTTTCTTTTCACATGAAAATCCGTCCATATTTTCATTCGTGTTTTTCCAAATGTACACATCAGTTGTGTGCATCTTTGAAATGTATGCATTCTTCTCCCATTGATTAAACTGTATTTGTGCCCATTTTTCAGAAGTGCACATTTTTCATGTGCATTTTTCAAATGGGATTTTTTTTTTTTTTTGGTCTGCAAGTCACATTACAAGCTCGGAAATGTATGGATTTTGACTGCAGATTGCGTCTGAGTCCATGTTCAGTCCAAAAGATGTGAACTGGGTAAATCCTGATTTTAAAAAATGAACTGAACTGAATTTCTCATACATGCCTAGAATCCAATACTCTAACCACTACACCACACTGTCTGTGCTCTTCCATTGAAAAATTGTCTCTCCATTACTGTGTTGGGAGGTGCAGATTAGGTAGAGAAGGCTCTCTACTTCATGTTTATGTCCAGACGGATCATTCCAGTCCCTGACCATTTAATCATGGTCACTTGGGAGATGCTTTCAAAACAATTACCTTAAAAGTCTCTGATTCTAAATGGCACTTTACACTCATAAGGAGCTATAGCTGCTTAATTTTACTTAAGGAGCACAGGTAAGCAGCTTGCACTAAAACGAAATATTAGCAGCAAAGTGTTTGCAATTTATTACCAGAAGCATTCATGCATTTAAAGGATTTCAGCTCCTCACCGGGCAGTATCATTGCCAGATCTCCCTAGAGAGCTGATAACATTTAGCTAAACAGTAGGAGTAACCTTTAAGATGCTGCACAGAATCCCCCACTAGGGATACCTTGAAGGTATGCAGGCAAAAAACTTTTCATTCTCAAAGACAAGGAAAAAAGCTCACATTATCTGTCGTGTACAACATGCAAAAGACCAGCTCAATTGAAGCAAGACGCACTGTAGCTAAACATTTTAATTATGTCTCTTAGCTAGGTATGCCACTCCAACTTCTTTGAGCATCACACTGAATAAAAGCTGAAGCTTCCAAATTTAGAAGAGGCTAGGTGATGGTTAGGCGAGGCTAGACAAACCCGACAAATGCCAATTAAGATGAAGTTTCGTTCCCAAAGAATTCTTCCTGGCCAGGGGAGAAATTTATGATTTGCATGAGTCAAAGAAGGGGTGTTGCCAGCAGAAGATCAGAGATAATCTGGGATGATAGATCTATCAGTCCTTCTTCATTCAGAACTCAGTTCTATTCATCACTTCAGCTTAAGAGGCGAGCCATTATTCACAATGAAACAGATGTTCTAGTTGCCTCAACTAATTCCCCTGAAGATGGAGAAGAAGAATAAAAAACTCAACTTCAATGCTTCATTAGTGAAATAAGGGTAAGCCTTCCCAGAATCCACATACTGTCATATGGAAATTTTGTCCTCTAATCAACGGTGGTAGTGAATTTCAAGCCAGGTCAAATTTTTGTGTGTTCTAGTTTTCATGTTGAAAATCTGCACGTTCTATTGGCGAGACCCTTTCATTGAACAATAAAGTGAATTGCATGAAAAACTGAAGTGTTTCTCAGGGTTTTTGTGTCCCACTCCTACAAACTCATCATGATTCAGAAAGAACTGTGCAAAAGCCCCCAAAGGCTTACACTGATGTGCTGCAAGGCACATCTCAGAAATGCTCTTGAGCCTTGGGATCAAGGATTTGTAAGCAAATTCTAGATGGTGAGTCTCTTCTTCATGAAGTACTAACAAAAGCCCCCTGATAGGCCTGCCATCCATCAAAAGAGGAAAAGCAGCTGTGCAATCCCTAGAACTTATCTGTCTAAGCTCAGGGAAGCTGTCCCACCAGACCGAGTTGCAGCTCAGGCAGAAGGCCTTTTCTGTAAGCCTCCACCACCACCCCAGCCCATGTTGGAATGGGTCATTCCTTCAGTGAAGATCATGTAGTGCAGACATTGTAGCCCCTTCTGAGGGGATTGAACTTGGAATGCTGGTTGGTGGTGGGCAAGGCATGGGGGTCAAGGAAGAGTTTACTTTCAGCGTTCTTTTAGAGAAGTGTGCTTAAGCAAACAGTAAGCACAGTGGAGGCTGGTGGCTCCAATGCCAGTGTATCCGCTCCAGATTTTATTCTGAACCTTTAAGAAGCTATCCATGGTGCCAGACCTATTTTGGGGATAGGGTTCAGCACCATAGATAGCTCCTTAAAAGTTCAGAGTAAAATCTGGAGTGGATACACAACACCGCTCACATTGGAGGCACCAAGCCACCATGGAGTAAACAGTAAATACCAACCGCTCCTCTCTTCCGCTGCCCTGCAGCAGAAGCTGGAAAAGAACAGAGGGGAGGGACACACACACACACACACACACACACACACACCTGCCAAGAGGTTTCCCCTGGAAAACACTCACCCCCAAAGGCAACACCTCCTCCTCAGGGCTCTGCTGCTTCCAAGGATGGATGTATAGAGTGCAAGAGAAAGCCTCAGCTGCTCTTACCTCCTCTCTCTTGCTCATCCTCTCTGAGCACCCATCTGCTTCTCCAAACACAGTACCACGCCAATACCCTTCTATGCACAGAAGCCATGCTCTTGAAACTGAGCATCCTTGGGATAGGCTATGCATATCTCTCCGGGCACAAACTCAAAAGATTTGCTAAGAAAACAAAACAAAAGCTGGCAGCTGAAAACACACTGACTCAAAATCACTGACACAGGATGCCTACAAGCCCTTTTCTATCCTTGAGCTGAAAGGCACAGCGATCTGATCAAATGAGCAGCACAAAGACTCGTGGTGGAGAGAAATCCCCCCCCCCATAATCCTGTACAACAAGTTCATCTATCAGCCTCAGCCCCATTGAAAAAGGAAAATATTAATGACCTCCCTCACTGTGTGGTTGTGGAGATAACCGACTTAAGGACTGTAAAGTGCTCCCCGTATAGTAAAAGTGTTGTTGTTGTTGTCGTAATTATTCAGAATCTTCATTCTTGCTCTGTATCTGAAGAGGAGCTTGATAAATAATGGCATGTTTATGAGATAACAGTCTAAGAAGAAGGGAGCGTGCTACTGGCAAAATGTTACAGACTGGAAAGCTCTGCACAGCATGTAGCAAAGGATTTAGCCAGGGTGTGTACAATCCAAGTGTCCAGTAGCCAATGGTACCTAAAACACTGGACCTGGTGACTGATCTCTGCCTTGATGGTGACTGTAAACCAGAGAAGAACAGAACCATCTAGTCCTGGTCTGCATCGATTTCTCATGTGTTCCTTCATAAATCCTGTTTCCACATTACTATGTGATATATATATATATATATATATATATATTTAGGTGGTGGGGAAGTCTGCATAAAGAACTGAATAGATACATATCTAAATATGTATTTTTAAACATTTTCTCGCAAAATATGCATTTATAAAATTCTTTTACCTAAATGTATGCATTTCTAAATGTATTTCAAGCTAAAATATGCATTCCAAAATCCCTTTTTGATCTGGGAATTGCATCACAAAATTCAGAGAAGTGAGAAATTGGAAGGATAATTATGTTCCCCATCTGCACATTAGTCCACAAGGTGCGGATCAAATCAGTTCACATTGGAATTCACAAAGACTGAAGTCCTCAAGATCCCTGCAGAAAACACATTCAGAACATTTTTCTGACGTCACAGAGTAATCATAAGCAGCATCTGCATGTCAGAGGAAGGGCTCTCGAATCAAAAGTTAAGGTAGGCTTGCTTGAACCCTGATACCCCTCAGTTAAGAACTGCCTGAAAGGAAGGCATTGAAGAAGGTTGGAAGAACAGATCAGACCGCACCAACGAGAACGGGCTCCCTTCTTTCACTGGCATAGTCAGGGCCCTATCTCCCACTCCATCCAACCAAGCTTCTAGAAAAAGGATGGAGGCCAGCGGAGGAGCCACCATTTTTCGTGGCATCTGCTATTTTCTTAACATCCAGAGCATCTGGGAAAATAAAATCAGCTCTGCAAGAGCAGAAAAGGGAGTGGAAAGCAAGAAATGGAGATTGATGAATGTGAATAATGAAATGAATGCGACTTTAATTAATATGTAATGAATGAGTTCTTTAATAACGAAAATGACATGAAGGGGGAAGGGGAAATCTGTGCATATTTTAGTGTTCACTACTTATTGACTACAGTATGAAAGAATGTCCCTTGCGATTGCGATTATAGTGCACGGAATGGAGATGCTGTGGGGTGTGCATTTGATACATCAGCAGTAAATTGACTACGTAGTCTCTCCGTCGAAATAGTACACAGGTGATATCATCCCCACCCCCATCCACAACTCCTCCATCAAAATATCACAGCTTGAGAAGCTATTTGGCAAAGATCAAGCTTCGCCCACCTGTGTACCAGAAATGCACAGCTGCTCATGGGCCGTTCGCTAGCAATGAGCCTTCTGTAAAACATGCTACACAGTGATTTCTTTGACACCGAAACCCAGAATGATAGCTTGCCTTTAAATCACCAGGAGGAAGCAGTTACTGCACACCTAACTAGCTTACCCTGGCTTTTAGTAGGAACCAGATTTATTTCCAGTGGAGGCTGGTGACTCCTATTCCGGTGGGGCTCCTAATCCATCGCAGCTTTTCTTTGGAGCTTTATAGGAGCTGTGCCTGGTGCTCCATGGTGGTGAACCTAATTAGGGATGGAGTTCAGCACCATGGATAGCTCCTATAGAGCTTCAAATAAAGCCTGCAATGGATTAGGAGCCCGAATGACCTTCCCTGTTT
Organism: Shinisaurus crocodilurus; assembly: GCA_021292165.1. NCBI lineage: Eukaryota > Metazoa > Chordata > Lepidosauria > Squamata > Shinisauridae > Shinisaurus > Shinisaurus crocodilurus. The sequence continues at coordinate 29,810,899 of CM037876.1, forward strand.
ATTTCCATGACCTCCCATAGACTGTAAAAATGCATAGACAGTACGGACTACTTAAGAATTAATTTCCCCCCCATCTTAGGCACAGCTAATGGGGGGGAGGGCATGGAATCAGTGACTCCGGAGGAGCTTTTGTAGTAGAATTCTCCCCAATTCAAAATGGCATTGGATTGTATGTATCCAATATTAGCCCTACTTAGAGTAGACCCATTGAAATGAATGGGACTTAAGTTAGACTAACATTCGGCTACAACCCATCATTTAGAGATGTGCAAGATCCTTTTTTTAAAAGTTGCTCATCTGATTCAAGTTCTTCTAACTTCCTTCTAAATTCCTATGGATGACTTGTACAGGATAGTCAAATTTTGCATTACGTATCAAATTTCACGATGAATTCGGGCATTCCTACTCAGGCGATATGTCTGAGGAATTAGGAGGGAACTTAAGAACATAAGAAGAGCCATGCTAGCTCAGGTACGTTTAGTCCAGCATTCTGTTCACACAGTGGCCAACCAGCTGCCTGTGGGAAGCCCTCAAGTAGAACATGAGTGCAACAGCACCCTCCCACTCATGTTCCCCAGCTACTGGTATACATAGACATTGCAAGAAGGAATCTGCTCATATAGCACCCCACCAAATATATATATATATATATATATATATATATATATATATAATTATTAGCAGCAGAAAGGGGTGCAGCACTGATGGAAGAGCTCCACAAGTACAACAAGTAGTCTGCAGCCTGCTGCTTCATTCACAGGTCTGGGAACTGGGGCTCCTACTGCATAGGCATCCTAAGGCACTGCACCCTCATGCCTGTGCAATGGGAGAGATCCATGTGCAGAAACCTGTGAGCTCACTAACTTATTTATTTTACAACATGTGTATACTGCTCCATATCTAAACAGATTCAGAAGTGGTGAACAATAAAAATGTAAAACAGATACAAGAATAAAGCAATAACAGGATATCAATAAAACCGTGGCTGGTCAAACAAGGAAGGCTTCCTGAAATAAAGATGCTTTCAGCACCAAAAACAACACAGTGTTGGACCCTGCCTAACCTACAGAGGGCGGGAGTTCCATAGAAATAGAGCTGCTACATTGAAGGCTCTTCTCCTGGTGGACTCCAATTGGGCCATAAGTCCATGTGGAACCATCAGGAGCATGCCCTTTGATGACCTCAGTGACCTGGGCAGTTTGATAAGGGAGAAGGCACTCTCTCAGGTATCCTGGTCCCAAGTTGTTTAGGGCTTTGTACACTAGTACCAGAACTTTAAACCTGGCCTGGTAGTGAATAGGCAGCCAGTGCAGTTCCCTCAGCAAAGGAGTTGCATGCTGAAAAGGGGCAGCTCCTGACAACAGCCGAGCTGCTGCATTCTGCACTAGCTCCAGCTTCAGAACCAGCCTTAAGGGCAGCCCCACATAGAGTGCATTGCAGTAATCCAATCTTGAGTTTACTAGCTCCTGTACCACTGTTGCCAAGCTATCCCTGTCCAGGAGAGGCCATGGCTGGTGAACCAATCAAAGATGGTAAAAGGCACTCGGAGCCACCGCAGTCACTTGGGACTCCAGCAACAAGGATGGATCTAGAAGTACACCCAGACTATGAACCTGATCTTTCAAAAGGATGCAGCCCCATCCAGAACAGGCCATGAGCCTATCTCCCAGACTCGGGAACCACCCACCCACAGGGCTTCCATCTTGCCAGGATTCAGCTTCAGGCAAGACAGAAGCCCTGTGTGTGAGTGGATCACCCGAGTCCAGGAGATAGGATCCAGACACTTCTTCAAATAAGAAATGTGCACCCATGCTGGCTACTGCTCACTGGATTGGAGCCCATGAAGGCGCATGTCACAAATAGACTATATGCAGCCTATGCACATGAAATCTTCATGGGTGGAGGGTTGTGCTTACCTTTCTTAGGGCAGTATCCAATGGGGCCACTCCGCCTCTGCGAGTTCCATTGCACTTGCAGGAGCAACTGCTTGCACAACGGGGCTCTCGTCCCTCTAAAAATAACCCCTTCTGTGAGCTCCACCAACCTGCCCCATTCCGTAAATTAGCATTTTGGGTCATTTCGGGTTATTTTTAGAAGCCCCATCTTTGCCTGCACCAGCAAGTGATATGAACACAGCTAGGATCTTTTCCTGCTTACCTGTGGAACAGACATTGGTTGGGGGTGTGCAGAAGGTAGAGAAAGTTTTGAAGGAGGACCCCAAGTTTTGAAGGAGGACACTGGACACCCTAGTCTTCACTCCAGAAACTCTTGGGTCAGGCTGCCCTAGCCATGAGCTTTGATTTGCCTCTAAACCTACAGAGCATTCCAGCAGGCAAATGCTGAATTCCTCCAGTCACTGCTAGGTTTTAGCATCATAAATCTTCTGGACTCGCAACTGCTTATCAAACAATGACTGAGTGATCTGTGAGCACAGATAAAGTGTGACCCAGCAATTTGGAGTAATCTCCAAATGGGTTTCCCCTAGTCAGTCTGATTGCTCAAATATGCTTTTTTAATCAAACGTTTATTTTGCTTTGTAAAAGCATTGGAAAAACAATATACATGAAGAAACAATTATTCATTTACTACCACAAACAACCGATGTTGCCGAAGTTCATAATTGCTTTGTAGCGGTCTTATGAATTGAGCACCATGACCATTAAAAAGAAGAATTGTGTCTCTCTTGGTCTGCAGCCCCACCGTTTTTATTTTCCCCCCCTTCTTTTTGCACTTTAAAAAGATCCTCCTGGCTCTCTGGAGCTTCCCAGACCCCTCCATTTAGAGGGGGGGGGTCTCCTTTAAAGTGAGGCTTGCAACTCTCCATAGTTTCTCAGCCATGGGAAATGTGTGTTTTCCATGGACACTCCAGGAAATGCAACAGGACTGAGAAACTGCAAAAAGCTGCAAGGCTAGGCTCATCTTAAGGTGGGAGATGATGAGGAGGAGGAGGAGGAGGAGAGCTGCTGACCTCTCTGCAGTGGAGGTTGGTGGCTCCAATGTCAGTGGGGAGGTGTAGCCACTCCAGATTTCAGTCTGAATTTTTAAGGTGCTATTCATCCCCCAAAATAGGTTTGGCATCATGGATAGCTCCTTTAAAGTTCAGACTGAAACCTAGAGTGGATATATCACCCCACTGACATTGGAGCCACCAGCCTCAACTGCCTCTGGAGGTTCAGCAGAAGGTAAGAAGGGACGATAGGTGCATAGGATCTGTACACTTGCTCAGCATTCCAATAGCAGATACAGTCCCTGCATGCATGCGTTGAGCCTCATTCTCACCTTCCGCTGAATGTGCAGAGGCTGGCGGATACATAGATGTCAGGGCACGTCCAGGATCCGCTATGCTTCTCCTCCTCCATGTGTTCAATCAATGCATGGATGCAACAATGAGAACAGGGCTAGTCCGCCTTGTGTAGCTCTAGGAAAGTTGGGCAAGACATCCTCAGAGGGGGGCCCTCCCTCAGCGAGTCTACTTTCTTACCAGCATTGTCACAAGATGCTACTTGTCCTCCTCCTCTTCCTCATCGTTGCCGCCACCTGCTTGCTTGACAGGCAGAGAGCCCATGAGCAAATAAGCAGTGGCATCTCCTGCTCCTCCTTCTCACCACCACCGTTGTCTGGACCAGAGTAAGAAAGAGGTGGGTGAGCAAGCAGGTTGCCATGGTGATGAGGAGGAGCAGGTCCAGGGGACTCTTGCCAGTGGGCCCCTGCTAGGGTGTGGGCTTTCCACAGGTGCCCAACCATGCCTACCATTGACGATGCCCAACCATGCCTACCACCCTGTATACACGCATTCTTTTTTGCAGCCCTGGATTTGGCTGTTGCAGGTTCTATTTTTCTGTTTCAGCAACGTCATTACAATAGAGACAGTCCTTCTAACAATCAGGAATGACCATAAAAGGGATTCACAAAAATAGCAGCGGAACACCTTGCAGCCCCAAAACTGCCAACTGGGCTTTCACGCAAGGAAGTGACATCTCTGTCCATCTTTTCAGTGCAACTGATATGAGACTTGTCCAGGTTAGGATCCCGCTCTTCCTTTTCTCCCTGAAATCATTCAGGGCAGGGTCCGGATTAAGGCCAGCTGATGCCCTAAGCAGAGCCCAATAATGGTGCCCCCTCAGCCCTTCCATTGCTTAGCTGGCAAGACATTAAGACTCAATAAGTGCTGAAGGTGAAATAAGACATTAAAAACTCAGTTTTCTTCAAGGCCATGCCCCACACCAGAACACACAATTATATTAAATATAAACTGTTTTTATTATATTTAACACTAAATAGCAGCAAGCAATATAAGCCAATTACTTACCGTACTTATAATACAAATTTTCAACACTGTTTTATGCATTTTTAAAAATAAAACTGTTATAAGTGGGAAATGCAAATGCAAAAATTTGTAGTACTCTGGTAATCTGTGGTGCCCCCCTTCCCTTGGTGCCCTAAACACATGCTTATATTGCTTAATGGTTAATCCAGGCTGATTCAGGGCCTCAGATTAAGGACAAAAATTAACTAGCAGCAAAGGACAGCTGCTTCTCTTTGAAGAAGGCTTCTTCCACACCAGATCCCAAGTCCTCTAAAGAAAGTGAAGGAGAAAACAATAAATACTGTGTTTCTTCATGAGCAGCAGCAATTCATTATCAAGCAATTAGCTGTGTAATTAGCTCCCATTTCTCAGTTTGGGATGTTTCCTTGAATCTTGGAATTTCAATTATGATATTTTTTTTAAAAAAAAAAAAGGTTGGAGACGGAGCTCAGTACTCTAAGGCTAACGCTGTACAAACAATTTGTCTTTTAATGACAGACCAGAGAGAGCACAATTACAAGGAACACTGCAAAAGGAGGCCAAATGCCTGCCAGACCAAAAAAAAAAGCATCAATTGCCTTTGGATCATAGTCTTGGGCTGTGGATGGGAGGATGCAGATTCTTGGGTCCAGGTAATTAACTTTCACACCGTTTCTTTCTAAAACCCAAATGAAGCCCACTTGAAGTCTTCATCACCAAAAGGGTATTGCTAATGAGAAGGCAGAGAGCCAGCCAAACGTGTTTCTCCCCCCCCTCCCCCGCCACTTCCATAACCTCCACCTTTTCCCCATTCAATTCGCGCGGCTCAATAACACATCTGAAATGAGTAATGATAGGCTGAATACGGGCAAAGGGTGAGAGGTACTTAATGAGACTGATAAGGCGAGACATCTGAAAGCGAACTCTGGCGCAGAGGAGAAAATACAGTCATGTCCTTGGATTGAGAGCATAATTCGTTCCGGAGACGTGCTTGTAATCCAAAACACTCTTATATCAAAACAAAATCCCCCCAAAAAAAAATTTCTACAGAGATTTTTAATTTAAGCCATACTACAGCACTTGTATTGCAAGACGTCGCTTGTATATCAAGTAAAAAAATATTAAATAAATATTTAAAAATTTGCTTGTCTTGCAAAATGCTCTCAAACCAAGTTACTTGCAATCTAAGGTATTACTGTAGCTCTCACAGTACTTTCCATGCACCAATCATGCAGCAGGAGTGTATCTTCCCCTCTATTTCTGATGCTCAGGTGTGAGTGTCAATGGTTATGTAGCCCAAACAAAAGAGGACAATTGCAACAGTTATTATTATTGCTGACTGGGGTGATGACAGCTCCAGTCCAACACATCTAGGGGGCAGCAGGTTGGGGAACTCTGGGGTAAGACATATCCCCACAACATTACCTCTTTCTGCTATAAGTAATCATGGGATTTGATCTCAACACGGGCCTCATTAGAGAACAAGGATGTCCTCTTAGAGTATATTAGAGTACACCATTGTTGTTGTTTTTAATTTAAAAGAAAGAGTGAGTGAGAGAGAGAGAATGGTTTAACATCAACACACAGAGAAAGAACGCCAGACCAATGAGATTTGAAAACAAAACAAAAGAAAAGCTGACCCATTTCTGAAGCATTAAAGTAAAGCACCAGCACCCTCTATCAGGATATTTCAAACACCAGCAAGAATATAGTGGTTTATACTGACTGGGGAAATATGCCTTTAGTAGATACATAACATTTGGTATGTACGCCATGGCAATCTTCGTAAGTCAACTTTAATTAAAGTGCTATTTCTCGCTCTCCCTCTCTTTAAACAGATGAATTCTGAAGCGATGTGGCATTCTGCTTTTGTCTGGATGTTTTTGCAGCAGTGCCAGTCAAAAAAAAAAAAAAGGCCACAGCCTTGCAATGAAAGAAGTGATAACAGAGCACAGCTAGAACAAGGCCGATTTGTTAGCAAACACTAGTGCCCTACCCTTAACAAGGGCACTACTGTTTGCTAACAAATCTAGCAAACACGTGTTCACTAACATAGCTAGCTATGCTGGCTGGGGCATGCTGGGAATTGTAGGTCTTTTCTCTGTCCAAACTTACATAGGATTGCTCCTTAAGTTGCCTGCAAGTTCAACATTGCAAGTCAATGTGTATTCAGAGTGGGCTCTTCGAGTGTAATAGATTGTGGGCAAGAGGGGGTGGGGGGGTGACAGTGAGCTCCGTACTTTTGCTGGCACATTCAATCATGCTCTCACGTTGTTCCACATCATGAGGAAGGTAATTAGCAGTTTCACTGTCTTTCTGTGCAAAGTGAACGTAACTGACATGACACATCTACTTACCTGTTCTGTTCTGTGCTGGGTCTGGTGCTTTTTTTTTTTTACTTCATTTCTGCAACAGCTAGGTTATAATATTCAGCGATGGGCGAGTTTCCCCAAAGCTCATCACAGATTAACTCGGAAATTACCCACGTTGCACGGGGGGGGGGGAGGGATCTGAAGAATTTTGGTAATTTTCCCTAGCCAGTCTGAGGACTTGAAACATGATCTGCCCATGTCTGCTGCGATACTCATCCCCAAAAGCTGTTCCTGCCAGCCATTGCAATGTAGGGGCTGTGAGGACAAATTTGGGGGATAGAGCAGGACAGCAGAGATTGGGGGGGAGTTACAGGGATGTAGGAAGTTCCCTTTAGGGAGTCAGACCATTGGTTCATCTGTTGTCGGTACTGACTAGCAGTGCCTCTCCAGGGTTTCCGGCAGGAGCTTTTTCCTGCCCTACCTGGAGGTGCTGGGGATCAAACCTGGGACCTTCTGCATTTATTTATTTATTTATTTATTTATTGTATTTATACCCCACCTTTTTTCCTGCAAGGAACCCAAGGCGGCTTACATAATCCTCCTCCTCTCCATTTTATCCTCACAACAACCCTGTGCGGTAGGTTAGGCTGAGAGTCAGCGACTGGCCCAAAGTCACCCAGTGAGTTTCATGGCCGAGCGGGGACTAGAACCCGGATCTCCCGAGTCCCAGTCCAACACTCTCACCACTATGCCACACTGGCTCTCATGCAAAGCATGTGCTCTACCATGGAGCTACAGCCCCTTATGGGAATTATTCTCCATCTCAAATTTAAACTGGAAATGAATTAAAGAGCTTTAAAAGGTCACGTCTCATCTGAGACAGGCTTTAGAAAAGAAGAAGAAGAAGAAGAAGAAGAAGAAGAAGAAGAAGAAGAAGAAGAAGAAGAAGAAGAAGAAGAATTCATTTTGAAGCTTGACTCGGGAGAACTTTGCTTGCACCTCTCATCAAATTCTAACTCTGAGATGTACACTTCACACATGACATATTTAGGACTGCCCCTAAGTTGTGTTAAGTGTATGCCTCAATCTATAAAAAAAAAAGTGTGAATGCAACAAACACAATTGTAATCATGTCTCTCATAGAGGTATCCTTGTCAGGGAGGTGCTTACCATGGCTTGGCCATGGCTTCCCATTGAGAGTATATTCACTGGCCAACCCAAGTTCCTTTCTGCATAATGTGTGAATTTATTTATTTATTTATTATATTATATTTTTAAATCGCCCATCTGGCCAACTTCTAAGGAAGCTTTGGGAGTCTAGGCAATGACAGCCATTTTATCAGTGTGCAAGTGACAGCCCTGGAGAGCCCATCTCTTGAATAGAAGAGGTATAATAGAGGTACAATATGAACAAGTAGAACACTGCAAGGCAAGCTTTCCTTTTCAGTAGAATTTGAACAGAGAGAAGGCTTGAACAGTAGGGAGCATGTAGAAGTAGCGTAGGACAAAGAATGTCAGAAACAGCCCAGACAAGAATTTCTTGAGTGTGGTTATATGAACAGGGGAGTTCTAGGTGGCCACTGAAGAATATCATAGGCCTCTTACCAATACACAGAATATCATACTTCTTACCAATACACAGGAAACGAGGAGCCAATGCATGTGATCAGAAAAAAAGCACATCATAAGAATGACCCCAATGGATCAGATCAAAGGTCAGACTAGTCTAGCATCCTGTTTCTAACAAGGGACAGTCAGTGGGACTGTACAGAGATATGGGAATCAAATGATTCTGCCAGAACACAAAAAAATTCTATAATCTGTCTGTCTCTCTCTCTCTCTCTCTCTCTCTATATATATATATATATATAGCATGCCAGGGAGAAGACTACGCTAGAACTCTTCTCCCTGTTCTGCTAGCTTTCCATGGGCAAGGAGGAACTGGACAGCATTTAGAATGGTACAGTCCCAGGAGGGCTGTGTTACTTTTTAGTACTGAACCCTTTTCAGATCATAATATACCTTGTTACTACTGAAACAAACTGCTCTAGCATCTTAAATGCACCTACAAAGCAACTCTTAAGGCTACCTCAGCCCCAAAGACTGCATTCATATGAAGAACACAAAGTGTGATCTGCATCATCCAAAGATACAGGCAGAACTTCCCATTGGCATCGTGCACAATTGTTGCAGCACATTTTCCAACTAGCATGCTCATGGGAATCGCTTCTCAGTGGGCAGTATCCATGGATGGCCCTGGCCTCACATTGTATGTATGTATGTATGTATGTATGTATTTCTCCTGTGAATGTTTCCCCTGGGATAATGAGGCACACAGGAGAATGAAGAAGCATTTCCGGAATGTCTGAACCTGCCTTGCAATCCAAACTACATGCTACAGCGAGATACATGTGTCTGCATCACCCTGCCCCCACCAGAGGCGATATTAGGGGGTGGCCCACTAGGGCTGGAGCCCTGAATCTTTCATCTGGAGGCCCAAATCTCTGGGAGACCATCTGCCCCACCACCCTGCTATCCAGGGACACTTGCTGAAATAAACCTACAGGGACCCTGATGCATTGGATCCCCCTGGATTAGCTGGCTTTTGGCCCACATGTGCTTCACCTCCTGCTGCCCCCCTTGTATCTTTCTGCCTGAGGTTTTTTTCTGAAATCAAATGCCCTCCTCTCCTCTGTCTATACATCCTTTTTTACAAATAGGGGGTGTCCTTAGGAGACAGGGGCCTTTAAAGACACACACAGAGAGAGACTTTAGAGCAGTGTTCCCCAACCTTGGGTCCCCAGATGTTTTTGGCCTACAACTCCTGGCATGCCCCAGCCAGCGCATGCCGTGAGTTGTAGGCCAAAAACATCTGGGGACCCAAGGTTGGGGAGCACTGCTTTAGAGCACATGTAAATTAGCATATGCAAATTTGTGCTGCTTCCCCCCCCCCGTCCTGTGGGTCTGAGCCCCAGATCTTTTCAGTACCTAGCACCGCCCCTGTCCCCCACCATGTCTCCCTGGTTAACATTTTTTTTAAAAAAAAATAGTGTGACACAATGTCATTGCCTTAGCATCACCCTGCCCTGCCCTACACTCTGCAAGCAGTAGCCAATCAAATTGAGGGGGAACAGGGCTCACATCACAACAACATGTTATTAGGGAGATGTGGGGAGGGAAGACATACAGCGCTTCAGTGATGAATGACTTACATGCAGATGATGTTATGCTTGTTTGTGGTGAGAGGGGGGGGGGGAATACCTCTGACCAAAAAAAAAAAGATCCTAAAATAGTACATCAAGCTTCAAGCCAGAAAAGATGGTGGCTCGGCTCCCCAGTCCCTGCTTTTTATTTTGCTGCTATGAATGGGCATAGCAGGCAGAGCAGACATAGATGAAACTGACAAGTGAAACTATTCTTTCTAGCTAGGAAATTAGGGAGGACTTCCGGGTGAACATGGAGCTTTGAAAGCCGCACAGAAATTCTGTGGGGAGCTGGCACAGCGTTTCCTGGCCAGAGAATGTCTCAGGCTGGGGATCTACTTCTCATTAGAGAAGCGAAGATCTGAGGTTACCCCCAAATTATCTCATAGGGTCATAAATCGCTTTTTTGTTTGTCGTATGACGAATAAATGCGGTGGTGACCTGAGGTGGGGGAAAACGGCGCTGTTTTCCAGAGACCGGTTTTACCGATCATCAGAAGTTTGCATGTTCGCTTCCAAAATAAAGAAGTACATCTGGAGTGGCTAATTGGAATCTTTTGGCAGCAGAGTGGGATTTATAATTAACTGTAAGTAGACTATGTTTATCTGGGAGGCGAAAAAGATAAGAGAGGAAACCTGAAAGGAGGTCTATAAATCTTATATGTTTGGAAGCGTCTTGAAAACATCTATACGCAAGGCAAGATGTTTGCAGTTACAGCATTCTTAAACCTGTGGAACGAAATGGAGAGAGAAATTCTAAACAGATTGGAAGTAAGGATCCAGGCTTGGAATGTAAATCTGAAAGTGGATCAATCAGAAGAACAACGTAAGACGGATTTCTTTACAGGACCGGCAGAGGAGAAGACAGAAGAAGTAAATAAGGACTTGGGAAACTTACCAGAAATTCACAGAGACTTTGAAGTTTTAATTGGGTCGAAGTGGCATGAGAAGGCAGTTCAGGATGTTGTGACGCACTTTTTAAAATCTAAGATGGCGGAGCCGGAGATCGGTATGCAGGAGACCACAAAACAACAGAACAAGCTGATTTCATTCTTGGTTCAAAACCTGGAACTTAATGAATTTCCCTTTGACAGAGGAAAGCAATGAAAGGGACTATCTTCACGGTCTTTTATTGGCAAAAGATAAAGGGTTGATGTATACTGAACTATATGTCTAGTTGGAATATAAATAATCTTTTGATTTTAAATATTAATGGCAAAGGTAAAGGGATTGCTTATATGATTTATTTGAATTTTAAATATTAATGGTGATGTAAGGGAAATTATTATAAGTAAGGTATAATTATATTTGGTCTGTTTGGAAACATTTATTTAAAAAATAATAATAACAACTTGTTGTTGTTGGGGGTGTTGTTTTGTGGAGGCTTTGAAGTATTAAAGGGGAAGGTCTTTTGTTTTTTTTTGTTCTATAAGTAGCATGATGGCTTATGTGCTTCTGCTGTTCTGTCAGACGTCACTTATTTCTTAATTTTTTAGACTTATCTTTCTTTTCTTTCCTTTAAAAAAAAATATCTTGGAGATTAAAAGTGAAGGAATTTCTGCTTAGATAGAAAGGAATAATGAGTAATTGTAATAATACAAATGTATTGATTCGATGGTTAGGTACTAGAGAGTGCGGGAGCGATGGAAATACAAAATGCTTTTGGTATGTGGTCATTGGCTAATTAGTTTATAGTTACTTTTTACTTTTGGGATTCTTAATATACTGTATTTTGGAATTGAAAACACTATTTTAATGAAACTATAGGTTTTCTTTTTTGGAGTATCTATAAATGTTGAATTTAATAGATTAAATAGTTGATGTTTATTGGGGGAGAGTGGAGACCTCTGGGGTTTGTTCCTTTTAGGGTTCTTTTTTGCCATAACTGGAAGTGATTTTTTGTTAACAGAAAAGATTTTAAGAGTAACTGTGGTTGATTAAGCTGTGGAGAAGATTGGAAGTCCATTATCGTGTTTGTGTTTGTTTGTTTTATTATGAATAAAAAATAAATAAAAGTTAAAAAAAAAAAGAAAGAAAGAAATTAGGAAATTTCTCCTAATGTTAAGCCAAAATCTGCTTCCTTGCCATTTCCTCCCATTGGTTCTAGTCCTCAGGAGCAGCAGAGAACAACTCTGCTCCATCTCCTGCATGACAGCCTTTCAGATATTTGAACAAACACGGCTATCATGTCTCTGCTTAATTTCCTCTTCTCCAGGCTAAACATACCCAGCTCTTTCAACCGTTCCTCATAGGACTTGGTTTCCAGATCCCTCACCATCCTGGTTGCTCTTGCATCCTGGTTGCACACTCCAACTTGTCAATGTCCTTCTTAAAATGGGGCAAGTCGCCGCCCTGCACAAGTCCGATAGCGAAACTCCCCTGCCGAATGCCGTCGAAGTCGACATGGCCCTAGTAGAATGGGCCTTTATGGAGTCCGGCAAAGCACGATCGGCAAGTTGATATGCCAGCTTGATAGTGTCTACTAGCCAGGAGGACATTCTTTGCTTCGACACTGGAAGGCCCCGTTTAGGCGGGCCGTAACAAACAAAAAGCTGCTGTGTAAGTCTTATGGGCTCCGTAAACGCTTTGTAAAAGGCTAGAGCTCTACGGACATCGAGGCTGTGCATAAGTCTTTCGACATCCGACGATGGTGATGGAAAAAATGCCGGGAGAATAATGTCCTGTCCCAGATGAAATTCAGAAATGACTTTCGGAAGAAATGATATGTCTGGCTGCAAAACGACTTTATCTTGATGAAAGGTTAAATATGGAGGGTCAATTCTGAGCACGGCTATCTCGCCGACGCGTCTAGCAGATGTTATTGCTATGAGGAATAGGGTCTTCAACGAAAGAAGGCGTAAGTCCGATCTTGCCATGGGCTCGAATGGCGTTTTTGTTAATGCCTTCAAGACCAGCTGTAGGTCCCACCCAGGTATAACATTCCTCGTTGGAGGACATAAATTCTTCAAACCCTTTAGAAATTGTTTCACCAAGGGATGAATAAACAAAGACGTTCCAGAGGGAGTCGTCCGATGAGCCATAATTGCAGCCAAGTATACTTTTATTGATGCAAACTTTAGGCCCCGTGCCATAAGCGAGTGCAAGAAGTCAAGGACAGTCGGTATCGAGCATGTTATAGGGTCTTCACCCGAACTCGATACAAAGCTGGAGAAAGCCTGCCATTTCCTTGCGTAAGAAAGCCTCGTTGAAGGCTTACGTGCTGCCAACAAAACACCTCTAACTCCCTCAGAGAGTTCTGTATCCATCATTATCTGATTCTCCAGGCTGTGAGGCTTAAGGAATGCAGATTCGGATGAAGTACCTTGCCTTGATGTTGCGTCAATAGATTGCCTTGCAGTAGCAATTGGAGATAATTCCCCTGGGACAAATTGAGTAGGTGGGAAAACCAAGGCTGTCTCGGCCACCACGGGGAAATCACTAAATTTGTCCTGTCTAATGATATTTTGGCAATTACCCGTGTGAGGAGTGGAATTGGCGGGAAAAGGTAGTAAAACCTGTCGCTCCAGTCCAGCAGGAACGCGTCGGATATCGACCTAGGGTCCGACGCCGCTCTGCTGCAGAATAGGAGACAGGCTGTGTTCTCGCTGGTTGCGAACAAGTCTATGTCCGGCCAACCCCAACGTTGGAACAGCGATGCCAATACTCGCCGGTCCATCCTCCATTCGTGGGATTGAAGAGACACTCTGCTCAGAGTGTCGGCCAATACGTTGGTCTTCCCTGCGATGTGAATCGCTACAAACGACATCCGTCGGGATAGAGCCCACTCGTAAAGTTGCAGCGTCAGCCGTGTGAGACGCATAGATCTTGTGCCTCCTTGCTTGTTCAAATGTGCCACCACCGTGGTGTTGTCTGTTATGATCTGAATGTGGTGGCCGACTAGATGACGGTCCAGCGCTTGCAGCGCTCTCCAAACAGCCATCAGTTCGAGCCAATTGATATGCTTGGAGGCCTCTGTCGAAGTCCAGGTGCCCTGCACGACCTAATGGTCGGAGTGGGCTCCCCATCCTAATAACGACGCGTCCGTCGTTAGCATTCTGCTCGGTACCGGCGGTTGAAATGGTACACCGCCAAGTAGATTTGACTCCTGCTGCCACCACCTCAAAGACTCTCTTACAGCTCGTGGAACTAGTAGACGGAGAGAGGGTTTGTCCTTTTCCGGCTTGAAAACCCGGACGAACCAGGTCTGAAGCGGTCGCATGCGAAGCCTCGCATAACGACTGCGATGGTCGAGGCCATGTGCCCCAAGAGTCACTGTATAGTGTGAGCTGACGATATCGATTGCTTGAATACTTTGGTTGCAACGGAAATTAGATTGCTCGCTCTCTCGTTTGGCAGGTACGCCCGACCATCGAACGCGCTTAGCCTTGCACCTATGTAATGTATCTCCCTCACGGGCTGGATGATTGATTTCTCCACGTTCAGGCAAAGTCCCAACTCGAGCATGAGACCGAGGGTTTCCTAAAGTGCGCTTTGAAGCTCGGCCCTCGACGATGCCACCAGTAACCAATCATCGAGGTAGGGAAATATGGTGATGCCTCTTGCCCTTAGAGTCGCGCACACCACCGCCACACACTTCGTGAATACCCTTGGCGCGGTGGTAAGTCCGAATGGAAGCACGACGAACTGGTAGGAGTCGTCTCCCACTCGAAACCGAAGGTATTTCTGGCTGTCCTCGTGAATGGCGATGTGGAAGTATGCATCTTTGAGATCGATGGAAGCGAACCAATCGCTCCTTTGGAGCAGTGGAAGGATGGACTGTAGCGTGACCATGCAGAATCTTTTCGGTGGGATAAAAAGATTTACAGCCCGAAGATCCAGAATCGGCCTGAGTCCTCCTCCCTTTTTCTTCACGATGAAGTATCTGGAGTACAGGCCGTCTTCCAAATTTCCAGAGGGAACCGGCCGTATCGCCCCTTTCTGAAGGAGGGTCGACACTTCCTCCAGTAGCACCTGAGTTGGACGGGTGGTCTTGATCCCGAGAAACGGGGGGAGGACTCCGAACTCGATCCTGTAGCCAAACTCTATGATGCTTAGCACCCATCAATCCGTCGTGATGGTCCTCCAAAATTGGAGGTGGTTGCAAAGTCGAGAGCTGAAGAGAGCAGTCTGAGGTGGTGCAGAAGTGTCGGTCAGGCAAAGCGTCGGCTGTGTTTTGGTCAGACCGGCCAGGCAGTCAAAGACGACGTCGGCCAAAGTCGCCTCACCTCCTGCTGCCTCGGGACCGCTGCTGATACGGTCGCTGGGGCTGCACCTGAGGCTGAGATGCCCCGGGTCTTCGGTTCCCGCTCCTGTACTGACCCGCCGGTTGGTACTGCCTGATCGGGAATTGGAACCGGGACCACCATCGTGGCCTGAAGGATTGTGACGGCTGCTGCCGCACGAGCCCCATCTTCTTGGCCGTTGTGAAGGCCTTCTGGGCGGAGTCGAGGGAGTCGTCCGTGGACGCATTGAATAACCCCTCGCCATCGAAGGGAAGGTCTTGGATCTTCGCCCTATCGTCGGGAGTCAGGGCGGTAGAGCGAAGCCATGCGTGTCTTCTCAGTGCCACGGAACCAACCATCGACCTGGCATGACTGTCAACTTGGTGCCGTGCAGTATTCATTTGCAGGGCACCTATGCTAGTCGCCTCTTTAATAAACTGGGCTGCCAGGTCCCTCTTGTCATCCGGCAGATAGTCACAGAGGTCTCCCAACTTCTCCGTGATATACATCTGATATCTAGCTAGCAACGCCTCGTAGTTAGATATCTTCAGTCCGAGGGAAGACGATGAGTAGATCCTACGGCCGTAGGAATCTCGTGTCTTACCCTCTTTATCTGCCGGGGTAGTGTGCTGCTTTCCCCCACAAGACTGCGCTGATTTGACTATAAGCGAGTTCGGGGTTGGATGGGAAAACAGGAACTTTGCTCCTTCCTCCTGGATTTTGTACATCGACTCCAGGCATTTGGCCATCGGTTTCGTCAAGGCCGGAGTCTTCCAGGTTTCTTGCACCGTCTCCAACAATGTCGGCAAGAACGGAAGGAGCAGCTGGTTCGACTGAGTTGTTCTAAGGACAGCATAAATGTCATCCTTGGCCTTTCCCTTCGACGATTTCGCCTCGACTCCCAGAGCAGTCACCAGCCGGCTGACATGCTCAGCGAAACTCCCCATGTCCTCCGATGGGGAGACCGCATCTTTGGACTCCACCTGCACGTCCGGCGAAGTGGAGTGGGAGGAGGAAGCCGCCGAGTCCGAATCTAACAGGTATGCCGATCCCGACGAGGAGTGGCCAACAACATCAGTCGCAACCGGTAGACGCACAAGAGTCTGTGATTGAGTCGTCAATGTCGACGCAGTCAGCTCTCTCACCACGTCAGCCGGGGCACGAGACACAGCCGCATCTCGGCCAGGTGAAGGAGAATGTCTCCGATCACGGTGCCTGTCCGGAGAAACGGAACGCAGGTGATAATAATGACGTTCTGACCTCTCGCATCTCGGTGAGCGTCTCGACCTCGAGTAGTAGCTCCTAGAACTCGATCCCGAGTAGTAGGAGCGGGATCTCGACCTCTCATCTCGGTACCGAGAGAGCCGAGACCGAGGACTCGAAGCCGTAGAGACCGAATCACGAGCCCGATAGTGCGGGGACCGTGACCGGCGGTGGTGTTCTCGACGCTCCTCTGCACGTCCAACCGATGGAGACAGACACGGTGGAGGACCCCTCGAGCCTGACCGGGGTCTATCCAGTGCCTTCTGCTCCTCTAGCTGGTCTGGCGAAGCCACAAGCTCTCCCTCCGACAGGAAGGCTGCCGCAGCCATTGGCTCTTTTTCAGTCTCTCTGCCTCGAGGAGACGTAGTCGAAGCCGGAGTAGATTGGTGGACAATCGGTCCCGAAGCTCGATCCCGAGCGCCAGTCAGAGCCTCAATCAACGCCACTGTACGCTTTGATACCACCACAGTGGATGAAGTCGACGGGCCCGCCATTTCGTCAGACTCAACCGCCATTTTCTCTTTAAGGCGTTTCGCCTTATCCTTGCGAGCCTTCTTTGCCAGTTTCTTAGCCGTTAGCGTGTCCGTTAACGGCTTCTTGGCCGGCTGGGATCCTCCAGGCCGTTCCTCTGGAGTGGGGCCTTTTGCTGACAGGGATTGCTCCCACAAAAGGGCCCTCAATTTCGTTTGGCGGGCTTTTCTGGCCTGTTTAGTGAAGGCCTGACAATGCTTGCAGGACTCCACGACGTGCTCCTGTCCGAGGCACAGCAGGCAGAGCGAGTGTTTGTCAGCGGGGGGGATTTTAGTCCCACACCGCTGACATTTTCTAAACGGTGCCTTGAGAGGCATAGTTAGAAGTTAGATTAAGATAGAATATAGAAATAATATAGTAATTAGGAGAAGAACGGGGGAGAGAAGGCTTTAGGTAGAATTTTTTTGGAGATTTTTTTTTTTTTTGGAAAATGAAAGTACAGTTCGAAAGAGAATCAAGAAATAGAAATTTTATGAGAGGAAAAAAGTTTTTAAGATCAATAGAAAGACGAACAAACTCAGCTATAAATTCGAGAGTGAAGAGAAGAAGAACCTATCGACTGGTCGCAAAGGCGGTCGAAGAGGAACTGAGGAGACGGGCGGGATCCGCGCTAAGGAGCACGCGTGAGGGGGAGGGGCTCCCGCCCGCCTCATCTCAGCTGAAGAAGTTTCCGATCGATCTCAGCGCAGGCGCAGAGAACCCATATGTGTGTGAAGCACAGAGACCACGAAGAAGAACTGGGAAGCTCTGGCCCATGAACGATCTAACTGGAGGTTGGCCTCTCACAAAGGTTCTATGGACTTTGAAGAAGCTTGAGTGCAAGGTGAAAGGGAGAAACGTGCTAAGCGAAAAGCACGTCAAATGAATCCTTTACAAGAGGTGTCCTCACTGTGGGAAGCTGTGTGGATCTAGAATTGGCCTCCACAGTCACTTACGGACCCATCGCTAGAGTCTACACAATTTTTCTTTAGAATTTTCCTCCTTTTAAAATCTCCTTTTTGTAAATTTTCTTTTTTTTATCCTGGAAGACAATCTTACTCGGTCACGAGTGATCGCCTGACTGCTGTAAGATATGCCAAAAGTGGCCACAATTTGCATATGCAAATGAAATTAAATGAAATAAAACAGTTCAGTAGCAGTAGAGCACATACTTTGCATACAGAAGGTCCCCGTTTCAGTGCCTGGTATCTCCAGTGAAAAGGTTGACGCAGCAGGTGATGTGAAAGACCTCTTCTTGAGACCCTAGAAAGATACTGTCACTCAGAGTAGTAGGCAGTGGAATCATAGAGTTGGAGCAGGCCTTGTAAGCCATGAACTTCCATCCCCTGCAGCCCTGCCTGATGAAGGAAATCCAGAGATAGAGCATCTCCTGTCCAGCCCCTGCTTGAAGACTTCCAGTGGTGGAGAGTCCATCACACACACACAAACCAGGTCGATTGTTGATCTACTCTTAATAATTAAGAACTTCCTTGTAATGTTCAACCAAAATGTACCCTCCTGTAACTCAAACCCATTAGATCTGGTCATGCCCTCTGGGGCATGGAGAACAAGACTTTGCCTTCTTCTATGTGACAGCTCTTCAGGTATTTGAAGAGTACCTTCATGTCCATCTTCTCTTCTCCAGTACTGGGCTAGATGAACAAATAGTCTGAGCCATATAAGTCAGCTTCCTATGCACACACAAAAAAGATGAGTACACTGAATTTGAAAATGATGTTAGCTATGACTTCATAGGTTGATTTTTTTAACTTTCATTTTTGCCATTCTTTCTTACTGAGGTTGTCTCCTCAGTCTTTACACATTTCCAGATTGTGCTAGTTCAGTGACACAAACAATGTGGCTTTTCATCAGTGCTTTCATTATTATATACACAGACTACATTGTATAATCACGTTCTTGACTGGAACAGCTCCTGTGGGGAAATTCCTATCTAGTGGGTACATAATACAAGATTCAAAAAACTGCCCAACCATGTAATTAGCTGATGGACTCATTCAGGTCTTTGGAGCACATTTACCTAGAGCCACTTGAGGGCCACATTCAACCTTCACCTACACCCATTCGACCAGAACCCAAGTCTGTTTGCACCTTAGCTGTTTCATTGGGAGTTGACAAGGTGTCAAAAATGAAAGAATTTAACTCATACCTCTCAGCAACCTTGAAGGTTGCAGCACAATGAAAATAGAGGAGTAAAAAATGATTTCTAAAATGAGCAGAGGGATTTGGACAAGTGTTATGGATCCAGTGTCTATGTGAACGGGCATCACTCAATGGAAGAGCACATAAATTTGCACGTACAAAATAGAAATGGCACCAAATTCTGGAATTAGGTTATTGGAAATGAACTACTCCAGTCTGGAGAACTAGCACCAGCTATGAGCCAAACCCCCTTCCAAAGTTTGAGCTTCCTCCAAGAATTCATTAAGGAAGGTCTGAGAGACTGGGCCCATTCTGGGTCAAGATGGGGAGTTTGCCTATATCTAGTAAAGAAGTCCCAGGTTCAATCTCTAGACCAGTGGTTCCCACCCTTGGGTCCCAAGATGTAACTGGACTACAACTTCCATATCCCCAACTATTGCCCTGCTGGCATGGGTTGATGGGTGTTGTAGTCCAACAACATCTAGTGACCTAAGGTTGGGAACCACGGCTAAACTGTCCAATTGGAGGTTCTCAGAGAATACTAGGGCTGGAAAAGGCCTCTAGCTTGAGATCTTGAAGAGTTATTTTCAGCTGCAGCAAGCAGAACTGCACTCAAGAGACCCACAACCTGAGTCCATATG
Source organism: Shinisaurus crocodilurus (assembly GCA_021292165.1). Lineage (NCBI taxonomy): Eukaryota > Metazoa > Chordata > Lepidosauria > Squamata > Shinisauridae > Shinisaurus > Shinisaurus crocodilurus. The sequence goes on from CM037876.1 coordinate 29,830,494, forward strand.
GAATAACTCACATATTATAGCCCCGGGTGGAAAATAATCCTAAACCGGGGCAACAGTTTGAGTCAAGCAAGGTCCGACAACATTTGCTTCATCCACTGACTTATGACTTTTTTGACTTAAGAACTTCTCACCTTAGAAGAAAAAGGAATCAAGGGATCAGGAGCAATTTGGGGGTGCGGGGGACAGAACCAAAGCCTCTGGGCTCAAACGGCCCACTAGTAGCCTATCCTTGTTTTATAGGGTTCTAGGAAGAATGCAGAGCAACACAACACACGCTTGCTACAAGAAGCTGCCTCCTTCTTGAGCCTGGGGCATGATTGATTGCTGGAGTAATGTGGGTGTGTGCCGCGTGCAGAGGAGGGTAACTGGAAGCCTGGAGACCTGACCACTGCGCTTTCCTCAACCCATTGATGTTACCAGCAACAGGGGAGCAACATAGAGAAACATCTGCAGCTACCACTCCAGCTGGATTAACATAGCAGAAGCCAGGGGGAGGTGCCCCCCCGATGGAATGAGGTGGTATGGTAACTGGTGCTGACACCACTCTTGGGCCATCCCAACAATGACATCAGCAATAATGCCAGCATGTACATTGTACATATCTGAAGCAAAGCCCGTGTGCAACCAACCTATGGAGAATTATGCAAGATCCGTCTTTTTAAGCTGTCATCAATCTGCAGTGTTTGGATGCACACCACTGATTCCCCCCCCCCAATCAATTCAGTTCATTTAACCTTTACTTCATTGTGCTAGTTGGCTTTGTTATGTACCTACACCCTCTTGTCCTGGGATCTCCAGTGTGTTGGCTGTGGGCACTAGTGCACCCATGGTCCATGGACACCTCTCTTGATGTCCACCAGGCTCCCTGCCCCTCCTGGTTTTTATTTTATTTCTTAAGATGTTTTTAAAATTAATTTTTTATTTAACTGGGAGGCTGGATTGCTGAAAAGTGAAGTGCTCAAGTGCCATTTTGTGAGAGCACCCATGACACTCTCAAAATTCCGAATGTGCCCATCAACCCAAAAAGGTTGGGAACCCGTTTCCTTTGAGCACTGTGGGCAGTATCCAATGGAGTGCATACACTCCTGCCATTCCCTTCTACCCGCCATTTCCCTTCTGCAAGCTGTGGGCCCCACCGATTCCAATCCACAAGCAGGAACCACCGCTTACACAAGGTAGATTTAGTGCTTCCTAGAGGAAGCCGCAAAATAAAAGGAAATGTTCGTTTCTGGAAGAACGCAGGTTGGCGGAGTTCCATTATGTGAACTCTGCTGACTTGCCTCCTTCTAGAAAAGAGTGTTTCCATTCATTTCGGGTTGCCCCTGGAAGCACTAAATCTCCCTTGCGCAAGCAGTGGATGCTGCTTGTGGAAGGGAATCGGCAGGGTTCAGGAGAATCAGCAGGCATAAGCGCACTGTTGGATACTGCCCGGCATATTTTAGAAATTATTTATACTCAAATTTAACCCACTTATTAGCTGGCTGATACCCCATTGTTATATACCAGTCATGCCACAAGGAGTCTGAAGGTAGAAGAAAACATACATTTTGGGAGTTCTACTTCATATGCCAGCTCTCTGTATACCATACAGCCAATCCTGATCAAAAGTCACAGCAATCTATCGGAGTCAGTCTGCCTTGGGCTACCTATTACAATAACGATGAGGAGGAGGATGGGCCATTACTTCATCATCGTAATCATATATCAGCCATTCTGATTGACAACACAGACTCTTTGCAGGGAGCTGTTCTGGTGGTTGTAGATGAATAATGAAATTGTACGCCGTTTCCTATAAAACATCCTTTATCTCTCAAAACAGCAGCAAGGAAATTAAATATATATGAGAAAAACGGCACATGCTGTTACAAAAGAAAGTGGCTAAAAACTCAGTGATATTCAGGGTTATACCGTATTTAGAATCCTGTGAAAGCCCCATTATGTATATGTCACCAGAAGATGGCCCATGTAGCTGAGTCATGCCTGCAGATCTCAAAGCATATATCTGGTGATGATGATCAAGCTAAAATTATATATTTGCTATCTGACTCTGACATATTCGTGACGGATAGAGTCGCGAGGTTTGCAGTGGATGCTCAAAAGCTGAGGAGAAGCTTTGTTGAGGCCAGTATGGTGAACTGCAAGGATTTAATTTGATGGTTTTAAAGTATTAAGTGGTACTTATTGTATTTTAATTGTATTTTTAAACTAAATAAGTATTGTCTTAGTTTTATTTTATTGTTCGGATGTACTCTGTCTGATCTCTAAGGGACGTTCGGTGGTTTCATTTTGACAGAGACTCCTGTTTTTATCTCCTTAGAGTGTGTGTATGTGTTTGTATTTTTGGTTTATATAACTATGATGGTTGAGACAACAAATAAACCTTAAACATGATCAGTTCATAGAATCAAAGGAACAGAAAAATTCCAAACCAAAGGAAAACCTGCTGGGGATCCAGTCTGTCGCCCCATCTTTTGTTTGTTTATTTTAAAGTATTTCTGTACTACCTGTCATGTACAAGAATAAAATATGAATATACGTTATAGCTAAGACAAAGCACACGTAATTAAGAGGCACCATAAATCAGTAGATGCTGGGGTGAATAAAAAGGTTTTTCAATATGTGCCTAAAATGCCACATAGTTGGCACATGTTTTATTTCTGGAGTGAGGGTATTCCAGAGAGTGGGCACCACCATGGAAAAGGCCCTCTTCCTGGTTGTTACCAGAAGAACATCTGCAGGAAGTGGTACCACTAGGACAGTCTCTGATGATGATCGCAGTGGCCAGGCGCAGAGCTATATGGGAGAAGGCATTCTCTCGGGTATCCCAATCCCAAGTTGTTCTGGGCTTTATAGGTTAATACCAAAACCTGTATCCTGGCCTGGTAGCAAATTGGCAGCCAGTATACATGGAGTGAGTATGCTGACCAACAACACTTCTACTCCTGAACTATCACTCTCCATTGATAAGCTAAAGGCTTAGTAGAAACAGTCAGCTGTAGAGTAAGTGAGGCCTTTTGATTGGTGTGAGCATGAAAAGAGTCACTGTGTGGGCTTAAAAGCTCAAGCAGGGCATGGTGTGTGTGTGTGGGGGGGAAGAACCCTGCCTGTGGGATGTGCTGGCCACTGTGTTCTTTTACTTGGAAACCAGTGACTGTATTCTTATGTGGAGTGTTAACTGTTGGGGTTTCCAGAGTCTTGGGAACTGTAGTTTGGTGAGGTGCCAAAACTTCTTTGCCACAGCTTCCTAGCTTACCGTCACCACCACTGAACCACAGTTCCCGGAGTTCCATGGGAAGAGGGTGTTGTTGTATGGGCACTAGGGTCCTCCAAAATAAAAAGAGACACTAAGAGCACAATCCTATGGGATTGCTGCTCTGTAGACAGAGAGCTCCAACTGCAGCCCTCCATCTATCCCAGTGTTCTCCAACCTTGGGCCCCAGATGTTTTTGGCCTACAACTCCCACATGCTGGGAGTTGTAGGCCAAAAACATCTGGGACCCAAGGCTGGAGAACACTGATCTATCCTAAATCCTGGCAGGCAGGGCTGGAGGACTGATTGAGGCATTTTCACCTCCTCTCCCTGCTGTTTCAGCATATTTAGCTAGACAGGCCTCTGAGCAGAGATAGGAATGGAAAGGCTCTCCTCCCCCTCCAACCCCCACCCTGCCCCCTTTTCTCCCTCCTCAACCCTTTTTCTAAGATCTCTGTTGCGACCTCAGAAGGGGAGCCACCATGGAGCTTTCCATGGCAGCTGGGAGAGGGGAAATCTCCGCTTGCATCTCCCACTCCCAGGTCATGGCTGTGTCTACAAGCCTTGTGCGGGAGGGGATCCACTATATCTGATGGTCCCTGAGACACCCTCCCAAGAACCATAGGATTGCTCCATAAGATGAAGTCTGAAGACACCAACAAACACCATATAGTGTTAATGTCTCTGGTTCTGCAGATTAAAAAGTGCTTCCTGGTTTTGCCTAACCAGAGCGCTCTCTGCCCTACTTGTCCAGTAGAATGGACTAATCTGCAATTGGGGCTTTCTGGAATCCTGGCTACAATCAAGGAATCAACGGTCCATCATGCTGATATGCCCTTACATGTACAACTTAGACATACACAAAGAAGAAAAAAAGAAAAAGCATTACTCTCTGTACTTTTTTCAAGACATCATTTTCCATCTGGGGATCATTTTCATCAACATGACTTTTCCTTCTGTTTTCCCATTAAGAAGAAATTTGAATGAGTGAGAAATTTGTTTAATCACCCTCTGCGAGATCAGCTGAATCCTAATGCTATTTGATTACAGCTAGTCACAAAAATGTCAAGTGCATTTCCATTTAGAATGCTTGCTTAAACAGCAGAGCAAATGGGAAACACCCGGAAATCAGCAGACATCGGGCACGATCAGAGATTCCTTATGCTGCGCGCACACACAGCACATACACACAGAGACAGCCTTGTTTCAATCCGCTCCTTGTGCTCTTTAAAATAATGCCTTTTCACAGCACATCATTTCCCTAAATGGCGATGATACATCACCGCTGGAGATTAACTCAGGAGGCCCATTTATAAAGGCAGGGCATTCACAGCAGCTTTTCATATTAGAAAGTGATCATCTAGTTGGCTGCATTGGTTTGTTTTTGTCTTTTTAAAAAGGACTTCCTTTTCTGCTCAGCGTTCCAGTTTTGCTTCTCCATTGGTGAGTTGGGCTGAAGGTTTGTGTTGCTTAGGTCTGAATATCCCTTCACCGCTTGACCAAAGGTGGCATAGGAAATTTGAAAAAAGGAAGTCAAGTAGGGGGGCGTAGACTCTGGCTAGGTCTACACATGCAGCTGAATGAAGGGGCCGAATGGACTAGGAATGTGCTGACACTGAGAAGTCCAGCTTGCTTGAGCTGGACAGACTTCCAGCCTGCTTCTGATCCAATGGTCAGAAGCGGGCTGAGTCGAGGGGTATTCTGTGGACTTCCATCTCTAGGACAGGCTGCAGTCTGTGCATTTTGTTTTTTCAATGCTAAGAAAAATTTGTGCAAATCACACTATTTGTTCAAACTGACACAATTTGTGCAAATCACATGATTTGTGCCATTTATTCAAATTGGAAGCAGAAAACTATGCAGCTCTAGTGCAATTTGCACAAATTTGCACAATTTGCACAAAAATTGCACAAGAGGTGGAAGTCTGTGAGCTGGCTCAACTCGCACAACAACGAGTCGGCGTCAGTGTGGGGCTAATGAACTGGAATCGGGGGGGGGGGAATCATGAAAATCCATTGGATTTTCACCCACCCACCCCATCGGCTTCCTCATACATCCCTAGAATGGACTCCACCACTTCAAAATGCATGGGAGCTATACCATTTTGAAATATTAAAAAAAAAACTTGCCTGCAAGTAGAAAAGTAGCACATCAGGCAGTCAGGTTTTAGCCTCACCCAGAGTTTGCTGTACTGGTTTTTTATTTGCATGGAATATTTTAACATAGGGGAGTATTCAAAAAGAAAATAAGTGATCCCCCAATTGCAGTCTGATGTCATGCAGTTCCCTTTTAGCATGTGAACATACCACTTCATTCTGCTTCATGTGTAGACCAGCCCTTACACATGTCAAGATGTCCAGCAGCAGCAGCAGCCAACTCCCAGGAAATGGATGCTGTTCCATGTCCCTGCCTGCATGTACTTTGTGCGAGTGCTGCTCCACTGCAGTAAGAGCAGATTACTGTGAGGCAGAAGGGGAATGTTACTACTACTACTACTACTACTACTACTGGATGCTTACTAAAATGGCTGGCCAAAGATTTAATACCACCAGCAGGAATCTCAAGGCAAAAGTGTGCCATGGCGGTACTCTGGCCAAAACCTTCCGCAACAGAGCTGTGCACAAATGGACCCTCAAAGGATTCCACCCTATGTGTGGGTGGAAAAACTGGGGAGGGGTTGTGTTTCACTACATTTCTTCAAATGGAAGAGGAATTTTCCAACATTTTATCAGGGGTGGGGCTCGCCATTAGCGATGGCAGCAGTAGTGCAGCTTCTTCTCCCCCCCCCCTCCAAACGTGTGTTGCTGTTTTGCTACTGCTGCAAGTTACGACAGCAGCAACTGTGTTGGTAGCCTGGCTACTATTTGTGCATCTTCCACGGTAGCCCGGCCCCAGCATCATTCTGGGACATTGTCAGTGGAGGCTGGTGGTGCCAATGTCAGTGGGGTGGTGTATCCACTCCAGGTTTCAGTCTGACCGTTTAAGGAGCTGTCCATGGTGTTGAACTCTGCCACCCCCAAAAACCCTGTGTTCAGCGCCATGGACAGCTCCTTAAAAGTTGTGGGGGGGGGTTTGGCAATGCTGCCAAAAGAACTGGTGGAAAATCTTCACACAAAAGAATCATAGATTTCATAGATCATAGAGTTGGAAGGAGCCTACAAGGCCATCGAGTCCAACCCCCTGCTCAATGCAGGAAACTAGAGGAGGGGTCTCCCATCCAAGTAATAACCAGGCTGCAAAGTCGTCTTTATTCTGGGGGGTGGGTGGATGGGGTACTGGAGAAAGCGGCAAAGGAAACAAGGACGTCACAAACTAGAGGCACAGAAGAGTCAGGCTTGGAAAGCTATTGGCCTAATATTAAATCATATGCAAGCAGTGAAAGCACAGACTACCTCAGCACAGATAACCTACTCAGTGTTAGAACACCTGCCTTAGCATGCAGCAGAAAGTCCCAGGTTCAATCCCTGCCATTTCCAGTCAGGGCTAGCAAAGACTCCTGCCTAAAACCCTGGAGAGCCATTGCTGCCGGTCAGTGTGGACAAGACATTTCCAGTGTTGACAGTATAAGGCAGCTTCCTAAGTTCCGAAACCAGGGCTGAACCTAGACATTTCATTTCAGCAGCCTGGAGAGGGACTTCTTTTCTGCTAACTCCCCTGTCACCCTTTTCTTTTCTTCTTTTCTTATTGAGTAGTAGTAGTAGTAGTAGTAGTAGTAGATTTTATCTCACCCTTCCTCAAAGGAGCTCAAGTTGGCATGTACAGTTTCCTCCTCCCCCTTTTTATCCCCACAACAATCCTGGTGAGGTAGATTAGTCTAAGTCTCATAGATTCTAAGAGATAAGAGGTCTTCACAGGAAACCTTCCATGCATTCAGTGAATGTGTGGAGGGGCTCATGTGGGGCCGTGTGGACTATAGCTACCCATCACCAGGAATGTAGGCCCCCTCCTCCCATGACAAACATCCATTGGAGGATTGTGAGGTTTTCTGTGCATATATGTAGAGAGCTCCTACACGGAAGGAGGCACCCTGACTGGGCAGTACCTGAGAGCGTGGTGGAAGGTCACCTCCAAGTACTTTTGGATAAAGCAGATTCTGGACCCATTTCAGTCCGGGTTGAGACCTGGGTGTGGCACTGAAACAACTTTGATCACCCTGATGGATGACTTCTATCAGGAGAAGGCCAAGAGGAGTGTGACCATGCTAATTCTCCTTGATTTCTCAGTGCCTTTTGATACCATTAACCATGGTGATACACTGGTCCTGCTCCTATCTTCAGAGCTGGTTTCAGAAAGAAGCATTGGTGTGGCGGGGGGCGTCTGCCCTACTCCATGACATTCATGCTTTCGGTATCTGCAAGGTTCCATCTTGACACACAATTACTGTAATTGGGCTGCCCATGAAGATGACTCAGAAGCTTCAAATAGTGCAGAATGCAGCTGCCAGAATTTTAATGGGTACAGCCAGATGGGTCCATATATTGCACCGGTTCTCAAAGAGTTACACTGGCTGCCTATTTGCTTCCATTCCCAATTCAAGGTATTGCTACTTACTTTTAAAGCCCCATATGGCTTGGGAACAAAAAACATGGATTGTCTCTCCCTAAACCAACCCATCCATGCCTTAAGACCTTTGGAGGAGACTCTTCTTCAGGTTTCTTTGCCAGGAGAAGAAGCTTAGCTTCTGATCTGTTATTATTGTAAAGTTACTTTATGTTTTTATTTTATTATATTTACAGCATATGTTGGGTTTTATGCCTCTTGTTTACTGCCCTGGTAGACTTAGGAAGATGGGCAGGAAAAAATATTTTAAATAAGTAATAAATATATTCTATTCACATGGAGAACTTCTCCAAACATCCAGGCTTCATCAGGAGAAGAGGGATATGGCATGTAGTTCCAGTGGTGGGTGAGGCTAGCTTGTGTGGCCCCACGACGAGTCCCTCTGCATGTTCACTGAATGTGTGGAGGGTTTTGTGTGAAGACCTCCCCTATAGCTACTGGCATGAGGTTACCCAACAAGAGCTACAATGCTGAGTAGGGATTTGAGTTCTCTGATCTCCTGAGCCAAAGTCCAGCTCTCTAACTGCTACATCACATATCCCCCCCCCACCTGCTTCAGGCCTTCAGTCCTTTCTTTTCTCTTTCCAGTTCCACAGGTCTCTTCACACGTTACACTGTGACAAGTGCGTGCTTTCTGCAACACCTGCACACATGGCCAATCCAGGCTCCTGTGACATATGCACCTAAATGACACACATGCTTCTAAATATGCCTCTGTCATGTTCGTACTTTGCGCTGGCGACAAGCAGGGCCGGCGCTACCGCTAGGCGGACCTAGGTGGCTGCCTAGGGCGCGTGGCGGAAGAGGGTGCAGAAACGCTGCGCTCCTTCCTCGCCGCTGGCGCACTCCTGCCCCACCTGGCCGTCTCGCCGACAAAGGCACCACAACCACCAGGTCAGGGGGGGGATTGCAGGTGCCGGGCGGGCTCGCGGTCGCACTCGGCTTTCCTCTGCGGCGCTGAACCCATAAAACAAGTTAGCCCTCCTTTTTCCCACCTCTTCCACTATCTTTCCCCCCCTCCCCCCCACAACCCTCAGTTACTTTTTACTGTTTTATGAGCGTAAACTTTTGCACCTCTCAATTGCTTTATTGCTTAATTACCCTGAAAGGAAGCCTTTTCTCCTGAATGGGGAGAACCGGACTTCTCTCCCCCCCCCCGCTCCCTACCTTTCAATGGGAGAAGCTTCCCTTAGAGTCTACGCCCGGAGCTAGGCCGGGTCAGGAGCGTGCGTGGCGGCAGCAGCCGGTTGGCAGCGGGGAAAGTGGCTGCTGGAGGAGGCGGGCGGGCGGGCGGGCGGGCGGGGGGGGGCACTGGGCAAGCAGGCATTTCCCGACTGCTTTGCTCCGGAGCCCCCCCCCCGGCACGAGGGGGGCGCTAAATATAACCTAGCCTAGGGCGCCAAACTGCCCTGCACCGGTCCTGGAGACAAGATCAGCAACTCCCCCTTAAGCGGCCGGCAGCTACTGCTATTCCACCTCTTCGCCAATAGAGGGGAAATGCTGGCAGGGTCTGTCCTGAGCATGCTCAGGAATCGCATTTCTAGTCTAGGAGAGGCCTGCAAAGAACATTAGCGCCCTCTCTGCCAGCACTTCCCCCAGCTGCTTGCCAAGGTAGGTTGACTTGTAAGGGGGAAGTGGTAGCAATGGCTGGCTGATGGCGAGCCAAACCCCATTACGAGCCAGTCCTGAATTTGGAGGGGGCTTGGGTCTGGCTCAGAATGGGCTGTAGATTCCAAAACTAGGGGGAGAGGAGCTTTTATTCTGGACTCCCTGAATAGTGGACTCCCCCCACCCACCCCCATCGCTAATGTTCTCCTCTGGGATGTGGCCCCAGAATGAGGGACTTCCTGGACAGAGATCATATAAGGTCTAGCTAGGCTTGGATCTTGCATCTCCTGTTTTAGGAATACAGTGCCACCCATGCCTTTTGGGAGAACCCCCTCTTGAGGCTAACCATGCAACAATATGCAACAATATATATTTCTGTACGGGTGTGTTTGTGTGATGGCTTTAAGCCAATAGGGGTGGATCCAGAGCAGCTGTGTCTCGACAAAGTTCGAGCTCTTGCCATCATTTTATGCCTGTAATGAGTCTCAAGTAGCAAGCCCAAGAGATTCCAGCTCATGGCAGAGATCATGTTGAAAACGAAATTGCCACGGTGCTCACAGTTATAACAACATGCCTTTGCGTGCCTTTAGAATCCCAGCAAGAAATATGAGAAACAATGCACTGTCGCGCATCCCCATCTATCACATAGGGGGATGCTGGAAGAAGATCCCAGCTGCCACCCATCTACACGCCAGTTGCCTCATAAATCACTCTGCATGCTTTTGCCATTCCCGTGGATGGCAAATAGATGATAACTCATGCTCCCCTATTGTTTTTATCAACCTCCACCCAACCTTAATCTCCGATAGGATAGCTGACGACTTTTCCAGCTGCTGAGGAACCCAAATGCACAAGCCACCGCCAGGGGAAAACAGGCCTGGCTTTATCCAGCAATGCGCGACACAAAAAGCCGAGAGATTGACTCACCAACTGTCTAAATTAAGGTCTAGGAAAGTGTCTTTAAAACTCTTTATCTTGGAGATGTATTGATTTGGAAGCTTTTGCTGACATTTCATATGGCATAGGATGTCCGCCGCAAGGACGCAAAAGAAGGGTGCGCTGCCATGACACCCCTTTTTCTTCTTCTTTTGTCTCTTTGCCTTAATCGAACATCAAGCGAAAAGCAGAAAAAGAAAAAGTGAGCTGCAAGAGATGATTAATTGCTTAATAAGTCCTGCAGCTGCATAAAAATGATATGTGCTGTGCAGTGCTTCACTTTAACATCCTTAAAAAAAAAAAAAAGGCTTTGTGTGCCCGTGTGAAAAATAGGGATAAAATACAGTAACCGAACAATGCTGCCCATGGTGAAAATGTCACTCACTTAAGTGCGGGGAGCTGGCGTAGATGTGATGAGTGGTTCCTCTTTGTAAAATGACTGCTGACAACCGATCAAATGGAGTGTGCACTTCCCACCCACCTCCCGTTCAGTGGCTGCACTGTGTTTTTCGCCTGGCTTTATTTTTTAAGCTCCTGGGGGACCAGCTATTATTCCTCACCCCTTGCTGAGACATAGGGAAATACCAATGCTGGCTGAATGATCACAAGTACCCAAAGGGGAAACACACAGTCCATTGAACTTTTGCAGCCTCCTGAACATGGAAAGCACACGTGTTTGACAAAGAGCACCTGCTTGAATCAGGAAAGGCCGAATAAGCTCTTGCTCCCCACATACACATGGTTCCCCTCTCACGTTATTAGCTGCCTTGCCTCTCTTTGTAATGCAAAGATGTGTCATAAGAACCATCTTTCTTTTGCAGAGCTTTCCCCTTCTTAACAAGGCTTTTTACTGGAAGCCCCCAAGTTGACAACCGGTGGGGAGTCATCCTCAGGCTGCGTTCAGAATGAAGAAGAGCAGAGAAGAAAGGAATGGTTTGGACTGAAGACATTTTTTCTAGGACATCTGATTTGGGAATCTGGCTAATAATTTCAAAACACAACTCCATCACACACAACCACACACATCCCGTAAACTGTGATAGAGATGTTTTAAAGGCAAGGTTGTCAGCTTTTATTGGCCAAACCTACGCACGCACGCACGCACGCGCGCGCGCGCACACACACACACACACACACACAGTTGTTGAGGCCATGAAAAGGGAAAGAATGGTCATTCCTCTAGGCTTTGTAAAGCTTAGCTTCTAAAGATGCTTGCTTAAGGATTATTGATGATCTTTTATCATGGTTGGCTACTAGCTACTGGCACACTCCACCTCACTTATATATGGAGTTGAAAGAAAGAGTTTAGAAATCTTTGACTGTAGATATAGTATGAAAATAAGCAGAGATCTGCTGCATAAAAGCAAAGGCCTACCTCATCCAGCATCCAGTTTCCCACAGAAGCTAACCAAACACCTATGGGAAGCCCAGAAGCAGGACATGAAGGCAACAGCAGTAATAGCATAGAGAAAAGTCCTGTGCTCCTGAAGCTGGTTGTCAAGAAAAGCCATGGCTTATGCTGATGCATTTGGGGAAGAGATTTTTTTTCCCCCTGAAGGTATATCCCATTTAATGTCTGTTTGGGGCAATAAACAAAGGCTGGGAGCTACATGTCAATCTATGAGCTCCAAGTTTGCCAATGGGTATTGGCCAAACTGGTGTGAAATCACAGAAGTGTAGAAGACAGATGGGAGACATTGTCTTGCTCACAGTAGTGTGTGGACAGAGCTCCAGGGAATTAGTCAGGGTCAGTACCAAAGGCAAGGTCAGCTAGTCCAAACACAGGAGTTCCAGAGAAGAGCTAGGTTCTATCATCACCATCACCACCACCACCACCACCACCACCACCACCACCACCATCATCATATCTATATCACCCAATAGCCGAAGCTCTCTGGGTGGTTCACAAAGGTTATCAAGGAAACACAAGGCAAGAGTCTGGGAGCTGATGCACAGACATTGTTCCAGCACTCTGTGCCTGTTGCTGAAGGCTTTTAAGCCTGAGCCTTCAGAGTTTGACCCAGAGCACAGCTGCACACCATGAGTGCCACTTTTTTTCAGCATCAGCTGGTGAACTGATTGCACCCTGTCCTTCATTCTGATAAAATTCTGGCAGTTGTCATCCATGCATTAGTACCCTCATACACACATATCCAATTTAGATTACTGCAATGTGCTTTGCAATGGGGCTGCCCTTGAAGACAGCTCTGAAGCTCCAGCAAAAGCAGAATGGAACACTCCAGCTATTGACAGGATCACGCCACAAAGAATGAAAACTGCATGGTTTGAAGCATTTGCCATGGCGGTTTCGGATTAGCTTCCAAGCTCAAGCCAAAGCACTGCACCACAGCTTGGGCTGCAAACCCAGCAGGGCTGGGCTGATTCCTGTCCTGGGCCCCCATCTGACAGATGAGAAGGAAGGCTTCAGGTCCATGAGGGACACAGAATTTCCTCAGCACTGTGTCTCTAGTCCAGTGTTCTCCAACCTACACTGGCTGGGGCATGCTGGGAGTTGTAGGCCAAAAACATCTGGGGACCCAAGGTTGGAGAACACTGCTCTAGTCAATGTGAAAGCATCTTGTTCTCACTTGGCATCTGGACCACAGGTCAAGGCTAAAACACCGAGAGGTACATTAGCTTGTAAAGATGGCTCAATGTTTTTTGTACCCATTTTTCATAAGGCTTATTTCCTCATGATTTTCTAAATGCAAGCCAATATAAATAAAGAGACATTTTCTTTCTAAGGAATGAGAGCAATTCCATTTTCCTATATTCTGCAGGTAAATCACAGATAATTACGTATCACAGATAATTGATAAGGGAGCCAGCCTGCAAGTCCATAAATGTAGGACTTTATCCAACTTTAAAGGACTGAACAGCTGGACTGAATTGTAATGACATAATGTGAAATCATAAAAATTGAAGCCTTATACTCACCTAGTAAATTCTCTCCATTTTATATTTATGTCCCCTTCTATATTTATTATATCATACATCAAAAGACTTTATTTTCTCACAGGCTAAATTTTATCTGTATGCAGATGACACCATCCTCTAGGGATGCGGTAAATCTAAAAGAACTAACACTCCTGCAGAAATACAATTTTTGTACTAGGATTGTGTGAGTGTTTATATTTGAACAAAACTCAACTTAATACATGAATCAAGGGCTTGATTGGCAAAAAGGCAACAGACAGAGGCAAGTTATTATGGCCAGTTTCAAACAGTGGGTCTTCATTATTGATCTTTCTCAATAACCTTGCTCAACAAGACCCAACTTTGATCTTAGTCCCACATTTGCTCTCGCCCTGTACCTAGACAATGGGAAACATGTCATTAGGGCTTTGGAGTATATTGCCTGCAGCAATGGAGATTCCATTCTTAGCTATCGTGGCTAATAGCTTTTGATAGGTCTATCTTCCCCAAATTTATTTAATCCTTTCTGTTCTCCAAAAAAAACCACCTATGCAAGTAACTTCTATGCCCTGTGGCAATGAACTCTATCAGTTGATCCTGAGTTGTATGAAGCACTTCTTCATGCAGGGCATAGCTAAACTATGTAGATACAGATGCATTCACCAACATGAATGGCTATCTATGGCTACTTGGATGGCTATCAATGGAAGTTATGGCTATCAACGGCCAATAGTCATGAAGTCTATATATTACTCCCAATACCAGAGGCAATATGCATCTCAGTATGAGTTGCTGGAGAACATAAATGGGAGGATACTATTGCACTCCAGGAGTCTGACCTTTTGTCCTCGCCTGGTCATCAGAGCAGGTCTTATTACCTGCTGTCCTGGGAAAGCTTTTCCAGCTTCCAGGTCAACCCCCTAGCTCCAGATGCTACAACTGACCTCAGGGATGCTAGACTGAGGAACACCTGCCCCTCAGGTCTAGGCTCATCTATGGCTCCAGCTTAACCATGATAATGATGCTTGGTGTCCTGAACTGATGCAAATTCCCTAGGCTTGACTTGAGTACTTAAATATCACTTGTTGGGACACACAAAACCTCTCAGGTTAGGACCATGTCCTCACTGAAGAATCTGCATGAAGTGCCTGTGTGAACAACTACATTGTCCGAGTTCTACTGCTGGTGAATCAAACTCTTGTGCAACTACAAAATACAAATGCAAGCATATTCCTCACAAATAAATCAGTGCTTGAGCTGAAACAAAAATTCATTTTGCGTGTCAAACAGTATTTATGCTGTACAGTCTAAATGGCCTGGGAAATATTCCCCCCCCCCCCCGGTATTGATTAAAGCTAGATTATATAAAGGAGCTGTCCCATCGCCCTCCTCAATTACATTCACATGATCTATAAATGGCTTGTCACATTTTTCTACTTCCACTTAATGGGGTTATTTAGCATGTAGTATGAATTATACTGGTGTAAACATAAAGCAAAGAGACACATTCTCTCACCACTGTAGTGTCCTGTTTTAAAACTGACGACTCTCCTTGGTGCAGAGTTGACGAGTGAAGAGAAATTAAGCAGTTTTGACTTTGCGTCAAGCTTACTAAAAACCAGTGAAATCCTCTCAACTCATTCAAAGGCCGTTGGACTTAGGGACAGTTCAGACATTACTCTGAGCTGTTTTCTTCACTTATGGGAGCCGTCTGTTAATGTGAGCAATGGGACACAGGCTGGGAAATTGCTGTCGCGATATGCCCTACCCAAGGTGTTCATTTTCGGGGTGCCAGTAAAGGGCAACAAATTGTCCATTAGTTAATGTATTATTACAGTTCTGAGACATATTATTTATTCTATTAGTGCACCATTTGGATTCTCCATCTCATCACCAAAAATCAACAGGCAGAATACAACAGGGTGCTTACGCCTGTGCCGATTCCTTTCCACCCCGACAATTCCTTTCCACAAGTGCTGAGTCTCAGCAATTCCGTCGAGCAAGTGGCACCCACGCTTATGCAAGGGAGATTTAGCACTTCCTAGGGCAAGCCCTGAAACGAAGTATTTTAAAAAATTTGATTCTACCAGCCCTCAAGATTGTTTTTGTTGTTACATTTATATCCTGCCTTTTCCCCTCCAAAGAACCCAAGGCAGCTTACGTTATCCTCCTCCTCTCCATTGTATCCTCACAACAACCCTGTGAGGTAAATTACGCTGAGTCAGTGACTGGCCCAAAGTCACCTAGTGAACTTCATGGCTGAGTGGGGAGTAGAACCTGGATCTCATAGATTTAATAGAGTTGGAAGGGGCCTACAAGGCCATTGAGTCCAACCCCCCTGCTCAATGAAGGAAACTAGAGGAGGGGTCTCCCATCCAAGTAGTTATCCAGGCCTGACCCTGCTTAGCTTTCCACGCTCAGACAAGCTGAGCCAGCCTGGTTTCCAACCTTGGGTCCCCAGATGTTGCTGGACTACAGCTCCCAGCATACCTTGCCAGCATGGCTAATGACAAAGGATGCTGGGAACTGTAGACCAGCAACATCTGGGGACCCAAGGTTGGAAACCACTGCTCTAACCACTACACCACACTGGCTCTCACACCGCACTGGTTGCAAAGGAAAACATGGATATGGAACAGCAGGTGATGTAAGTAGTGATGGATGAGATTCCCTAGGCTCGATTTGGAATGGGCCCAGCTAAGATGAGCAAATTGAAGCCTGGGGGCAGGGTCTGCCTAATATTTATCTTTGTAAGCTGCTCTGGGAGCCTTTTTCGGCTGAAGAACAGGGTAAAAATGCTGTAAATAAATAAATAAATAAATTGAGCTTTATCTGCATAAGTACTGAATTAGCTTGTTTAAGCATGGGCCCATTCCAAGCTTCAGGTCTTCTTACACATTTAATTGGGAATGCATTACAAGTTCCAGATCTCATGACACATTTCACTTCCACCCATACCCCCCTCACAACCTCCCCAGTGGGGAAGATCAGGAAGCCTGGGTGTCTTTCCACCCCCTCAAGCCCCTCCCCACTTCCCCTTTCCCCCAGACTTATCTGCTAGTAGTAAAAAAGAAAAAGGAAAAAGGAAAGGTACGATGGTCTACATCAGATAGCTACAGTATTGTGTGAACCAAGCCCACCAGGAAACCATATTTTCCAGAGGCCTTGGGGACCATAATGCTGTTGCTGTCTAGTGATGGCTTCAGCATTGCTCCTTCTACCACCAAATATGTTTCAGTGAGAAAGGGAAGGTGTGACTGCTGCTTAGGCAAGGGCTATGCTACTTATGAGTTGATCCCAAACTTTGGAGAGGTTAAAGGCTCGGTTCATAATTAGCCTGGAAATTCTGAACAGGGAAGGTCCATACTTTGCATTTTTTACTTCCAAATGTTGGTACCATATCTAGATAGGAGATAGATTGCTTTTTGGTTAGTCTGCCAATATTCATTTAAGAAAATGTCTGGCCATGTGATTGTGAAAGGCTGTTTAATCCACTGTTTATGGAAGAGAATTTCCACACTCCTTAGATTTTGCAGTTAGAGTATCTAACTCTAAATAGAGGGGGCATAGCTCAGTGGCAGAGTACATGCTTTACATGCAGGAGGTCCCAGGTTAAATCCCCAACATCTCTGGGTAGGGCTGAAAAAACTCCTGTCTGAAATCTAGGGATGTGTGAGGAATCCGACAGGAGGAGAAAATCCTATGGATTTTCTCAACTTGGCCCCACAGATTCCATTCCATCAAACCTGTGCTGGCGCAGACTCAATCTGACGCCAGTGTGGCGCAGTGGTGAGAGTGTTGGACTGGGACTTGGGAGGTCCGGGTTCTAGTCCCCGCTCGGCCATGAAACTCACTGGGTGACTTTGGGCCAGTCACTGACTCTCAGCCTAACCTACCTCGCAGGGTTGTTGTGAGGATAAAGTAGAGAGGAGGAGGAGGATAATGTAAGCCGCCTTGGGTTCCTTGCAGGAAAAAAGGTGGGGTATAAATATAAATAAATAAATAAATAAATAAATAAGTCAAGCCAGCACATGGACTTCTATTTTTAAAGCGGGCTGCGGTTTGTGTAATTTTTTTAAAAAAATAATCCAGGGAAATTTGTGCAAAATTTGGGCCTCCGTGCTGCAATTCTGTGCAAATTGAGTACATTTGTGCAAATTACGCAGCAGAGGCCTGGATTTTGTGCAAATCTAAAATTAACTGCCAGAAAATTCAAGGTGGCCAAGGTGAAGCATGTGCATACACAGTGAGAGGAGGATGCTTCTGTGCTTCTCAGGTTAAATGCTACAACAACAAGAAGAACAACTCAAATCTAACGAGTCGGACCCAATGTGTGCAAATGGCACTAGAGATATGCAGTTCTTGGCTCCAAATTTATGCAAATATTTCGAGCAATTTCGTGGAAGCAGAAACCGCCCCTCCCACTCGACTCAGCCTGTTTTTGGCTGACAGGTCGGAAATGTGTTGAAAGTCCATCAAGCTCAAATGGAATGAGTTTTCCAGGGTCACTTCCCTACTGAAACCCCTGGCAGAGCCACTGGCAGTCACCGTCAAACAATACTGGGCTAGAAGGACCAGTGGTCTGATTCAGTATAAGGCAGCTTCCGATGTTCCTATCCTAGCTCTTAGTTAGCACCTTCCCATTTCCAGCCAGTTACAATTAGGCAATTCTATTCTATGACACGGGTCAAGGATAAGGAATCTTTCTCCTGCAGTGAATCTGAAGACACAAATGCTTCCAAGCCTGGTCTGTTACTGTCTGCAGGAAGTGGAGATTACATTTGGTCATCAGAACGGCAGGTGTCCAATCTCCCAATGTCCAATGGAACTTTTTAAGCTAGCTTGTTTGAACAAACCAGGAAATCGATAACTGCAAGAAGTTTAAGGGGGGGGGAGGTAAAGGGGAGAACAAAAGGAAGCAATGAGAGAAGAGTCGTTCAGATAAGGAGAGCAGAACCAGTTTTTTTCAGCAAATTGTCTAGCTGAAACCCCGCTCGCTTTAGTTTGCTTAGCTGAGCAGAACCAACAGTCAGATAAGCCGGCTGCCGCATATTCACAGGCCTTTTTATTGAAATAAAATAATAAAGCTCCGAAGCCACAGAGTGTGCTGTGCACCTGACACCAAGAAGCGCACGAAAAAGGAAATGTGATTTATTACCACATTTAGATTACCAAGAAAGGTATATCAAGGAGCAGCAGTGGAAGAATGCCTTTGTATCGGCAAAATGATTCTGCAACCCCCCTCCCCCACCCCACTCCCTGCCTGGTGTTGAAAGTGAAATTAAACAGTGCGTTAGCAAGCGGCGAAAGGAGCAGCGTGAGGCGGTGCCTGACCCCTCCTCTAGTTTCCTGTATTGAGCAGGGGGTTGGACTCGATAGCCTGGTAGGCTCCTTCCAACTCTATGATCTATGAAATCTATAAACATCATGAAATGGAAGGATTGGGACCAGCTTGTCAGCAACAGGGCTGCCTCCCTACCCTTCTTTGGAAGATCAAGACTTCTTCTTGTGTCAGTGCTGTCACACACACACACACACACACACCAGTTAGCAAAATCGTAGTTGATGTATCAGCTGATTACATCTACACAAATCTGCACGTGCTTAATGAAAATAAGGCAGGAACAGCAACCTAGCAGACGCTAAGCAGATCTGAATCTGGTCAGTGCCTGGATAGGAGGCTGCCTGGGAACCCTGCATGCACTGCTTTGTTCCATGGTGGAAGACAAGATGGATTATATAAATGAAAGAACATGAATCAAATCATTGCTGTGAATAGGGAAAAAGTAGTCTTTGCTTCTTCTTTTTTTAAGATTATGCACAGGCCAGGCTCATTAGAGCAGTGTTCTCCAACCTTGGGTCCCCAGATGTTTTTGGCCTACGACTCCCAGCATGCCCCAGCCAGCGTAGCTGGCTGGGGCATGCTGGGAATTGTAGGCCAAAAACATCTGGGGACCCAAGGTTGGAGAACACTGCATTAGAGGCACCTCAGCAGAGCAAAATGCAACCCAGATTTTTATTTTCTCTTTCTCTAAATCAGGGGTGGACAACTGTTGGCCTTCCAGATGTTTTGGCCTACAACTCCCATCAGCCCTAGCCAGCATAGCCAATGGTAAGGGATGATGGGAGTTGTAGGTCAAAACATCTGGAGGGCTAGAAGTTGCCCATCCCTGCTCTAGATCAGGGGTAGGCCACCTGGTGCCTGTAAGGATTAGGCCCAGCACCTCTGCAGACACACCCCGAGAAAACGTGAGAACTGATTCTGAGTCAAAGGAGGAGCGGGAGGTAGGAGGTGCTGGCGGGGCACCAACGGTGAGGGAGTCAGAGACTAGAAGGGAGAATAGCAAGGGCAGAGAGGAGGGAATCCCGCTATCATCTAATCTTTCAGAGGACAGTCAAGCTAGGCCTTCTGAACCTGTGAGAACACAAGCCCCCAATGAAGAAGAGGAGAGGGTAGAAATGTGAGATCCAAGAGTTAGGAATCAGATGAAAAGGGAGGGGTGACATAGGGTCATTCACTGCTCAAAGAGACTTGCAGCCAGGAGGCTGACCACATAGGCAGACTAGCCTTGAGGGCGGGACTTGGTAGTGCCACTCAGCTTAAAAAGGGCAAGCCATAATAGCCACAGTCAGTTTCGTAAAGATTTTCATTAATTAGTGCTCCAACCTAAGAAACAAACTGAGGCTAACGAGGTTCCGTGTTATGCAAAGCTTGTCTGTAATGTCTGTTTCTTTTGGCTGTACACAGAAGCTGTCTGTAGCCTGAAGCAATGCTTACTTGTTTGTAGTGTGCATAATAAAGGTAATTGACTAGAAATACGACTTGATTGCTTGAAGACAAAGGGAGCCAAAGGCCAGGGACACGGCAGTGCCCTCCAGATGTTTGGGACATCAGCCCTAGCCAGCATAGCCAATGGCGAGGGATAAGGGGAGTTGTAGGCCCAAACATCTGGAGGGCCACAAGTTGCCCACCCCTGCTCTAGATAAGGAGTAGGCAACCTGGTGCCCTCCAGACATTTTGACTACAACTCCCATAAACCGCAGGCCACATGACCAATGTCAGAGATTCTGGGAAGCTTTGGTCTGATCCAGCAAGGCTTTCCCTGTTCCAAGAAACACGTTTTGAATTACATTTTAGTTTTGTCTTTGTTCTACTTCCTTATCCTATCTTTTAAAGCAGTGGTGGTGGGCCAATGGACAATGAAGAATTTAGATATCATCCATTTTCTCTTTCCCATCCCCATTTTCTTTCCTCTTTCCCAGTTCCCCACCTTACAAATAAATTGTTTTAAATTTTAAATTGTTTAAATTGTTTTAAATTTTGTATGTCAAAAAAAAGTCATACTATGTTTTATTATCTTGTATGTTATGGTCTGTAATTTTTGTGATCTGCCCAGAGAGCTTTGGCTATTGGGCAGTGTAGAGATGAGGAATAATAATAATAATAATAATAATAATAATAATAATAATAATAATAATAATAATAATAATAATAATACCACCACCACCACCACCATGGGAAACAATCAATCAGTTGCTATCACAGAACAACCCCACCCTGTATAAGCCATCTCTTCCAGATCCTTTGGCAAAATCGCTATGCATTCCAACTAGCTCAGCACTCTGGGAAATCAGAATTTGCAATACGGGACACAGAGATTCATGAATTGTTGGCTTCTGCCCTACACTGAATGACTTCAGTCAGTTGTTAGACTCACCAACTGACTGCTTCAGAAGCACCCGATAAACTCCCACTTCTGCTTGAATGAATGAATGCCTCTTCACTATGAGTGTGTGGAATGAAGTCCCCATCTGATTAAAAAAATTTCCGACCCGGCTCTAGGGCAGAGATGCCAGGCTGAAGGGCTCAGCGTGGCAGGGATGCATTGCCAGTGATTTATGCCGCTCCGCTTCCTTGATGATTACCCCAAATAAATCATGTTGGTATTTTCCGCCGTGATTTAGCTGCCCTTTACATTCATATAAATCTTCAGGCCAAGGAGAAAATTAGCCAAGTCCACACATTGATCATGTGAGGTAAATTGTACCTCAGCAGCAGGGGGCTCCATTGCTAAACAACGAGGCAGCACAAATAACTTATCAGTTTGCTTTTAATCAATGCTGCTCCTCACAATGCATTATTCCAGCAAAGGGTCTAAATCACTGAGCACTAGAATTGTTGTTTTCCAAACCTTTTAATCTAATTGGAAAAATCTTCATTTCTGCTGGTAATAAACACTCACTAAACTGTCTGCACCTAATTGAGCTGCAGTAATTTATGAGAGCTCCCTACTGTTTCCCCACTTTTTAATCAGACAGACGCCTCTCTGTCTTTAACTAATGAAATCTTAGCATTCACCCAGTAGATCTGATCAAATGTCACTATGGAATAAATCTTCATTAGCATTGGTATGTTCCATGTTTTCTCCCTTTGTTCCATACTGCCTGCCGCCAAGTCTCGCCTACACCACTGGGAGAACTTTGCAGCTAATGAGGCACTCCGTCAAATTGAACAAGGCCTTGATCACAAATAATTCACCAAATATCTACAGAAGAGAGAAAAAATATGCTTGGCCATTCAGTGGATCCCACTATTCATCTCACATCACGACGGCAACTTTCAAGTAATAGCCTCTTTCTCTGAAGCTTTAATTGGGTTGAACTCAACTCAACCAGTGTCTAAGAATGGTATGGAGGCATGTGACATGGTTCTATAAATGTGGAAGCTAATCAGGTCTGGCTCTAGAAACTGGCAGACTATCCCAACTACCTGCTGACTATATATGTATATTGCCCTGAGGTCCTCAGAACAAGAGCAGATAAACTAAAGGAAGATCCCTGTGTGATAGTTGCATTGATCATTACTGTCTATTGGGGACTTAAGATTACTAGGCCCACAGATTACCATACCTGCTCACAGATTTACAATCTAAATTGACATGAGGGGAGGAAGGAGGAAGCCACTCTGGAAAGGATGGTGACATTTGTAATGGAAAACCAAAGAGAACAGATAGACCTGCCAAAGCTTTTTGAAGAAAGAGAGGAAGGAGCCAGTTGGGATGTTGGGGGTCCATGAGATTTTGAAGATGATGCTTACAAAAAGGGATGGAATAGGAAATTCTAGTTTTGAAATTCAGATCGCATCTAAAAGGGCCAAAGGATAAGGTGGATAGAGAGACAGAATGAAGAGATATTAAAAAGCAATATTAGCTTTTGGTGAACACTGATGGATAAAGGAAGCCAGTAGAGAGGGGAGGGGGAAGCAGGCAGCAAGATGGTGGTGGGGACATGGTCAAACTATCAGGCAGAGAATATCAGGCAGCCATGAATGAACTCTAGAATAGGTTGCATCAATAGGATGATATAATGATAATGATCGTTTTCTCTTTCAAATATAGAAAGCCAAATGCTCTCAAGTCAACTACCTATGCTAAAGGGCTTGGCCAGCAGTTTTCTTTCCTCATGTTTGACGTGCTTTTCAACATAACCCAGTAGAACAGAGCACAAGGGCATTGGTTTGGGACTGTGTGATAAGGGAGGCAGGGGTGGACTGGTGGTTACCCCTTTCTTCTGCTCCCCACTGTCCCCTTTCTTAACCACCATGGTAATGCTGCAGCCATGTTTCTATGTGCCTACTTTTAACTAAATGCACATTCCTGCACATCTGTCAAAATGGCTTCCCTGGTTATTAGCAATCACTTTCCATATGATAATCAAAGCAAAGGGTGGTATACACCTGTATTTATGTAGTTAGCAATAATATCCCAGTTCCTGGCTCAAGGAAGGAAACCACATAGTACTTCAATGACTCTGTCAAGGCTTGTAAAGCAATCTGAAATTCATAACCATTGGAATTTACAGGAACTCAGTCAAGGTCTTTGTCATAATAATATTGATTGACTGTCTGACTGACTAAATTTTAAATCACACAATAACCAAAGTTCTTTGTATGGTGTACAAATTAAAAACATAAAATACAAGATAACCACAAAATAATGACTGTCAGATAAAAACAAAATAAAACCGGCAGCACATAAAAAAAAAAGAAAAGAAAAGTAAAAACAATGGCGGGGGGGGAACAGTTCCTAAAATGTTTGGGGAAATAAAAAGGTCATTGCTTGGCATGAAAAGGCCATAATGTAGGCAGCAGGCAAACCTCTCTGAGGAGGGCTTTCCAAAGGCCATCCCTGAAAAGACACGCACCTCACCTCATTTGGTGGGTGCACATAGAGAAGGGCCTCAGATGATGACCTTAGAATCTGGGTAGGTAAATATGAGATGAGAGACACGCCTTCAGGTAACCTGTCTCCAAGCCAGTATAGAACTTGGGAGCCAGTGTGGCGTAGTGGTTGGAGTGGGACTCGGGAGATCCGGGTTCTAGTCCCCGCTTGGCCATGAAACTCACTGGGTGACTTTGGGCCAGTCACTGACTCTCAGCCTAACCTACCTCACAGGGTTGTTGTGAGGATAAAATGGAGAGGAGGAGGAGGAGGATTATGTAAGCCGCTTTGGGTTCCTTGCAGGAACAAAGGTGGGGTATAAATATAATAAATAAATAAATAAATCTTCAAAGGTTAAAATCAACACTTTGAATTGGGCCTGGAGAAGGCCTGGCAGCCAGTGCAGGTGACAAAGTACTGGCATACTGTGATTGTATCGGCCAGTCCCCACCAATGATCTAGCCACCCTGTTTTGGACTAGCTGAGGTTTCTGGACTGTTTTCAAAGGCAGCCCCACATAGAACTCATTGCAGTAATCTACATAGGAAGTTACTGGAGCGGGAATAACTGTTACCATGCTATCTCTGTCGTGGTTGGTATATCAGCCAAAGCTAATAAAAAGCTCTCCAAGCCACTGAGTCAACCTGTTACTAGCCCTCCTTCAGTCTATGACCCACCCAAACAGTAATATTCCCACTCTTGTTCTTATGACATGGTTCTGAAAGAATTTGGACAAAAGCTAAACCAAGAGAGCATTTTCCATTTCAATAAAGCGGAAACACATTTTCACAACAGTTTGAAATTTGGCAACATTTTAGATTTTTGAATTTGAAAAAGCAAACAAACATGTTGCTAAAATATAACAATACAGCAACTAGCGTTGTTGATTAATT
The DNA here is from genome assembly GCA_021292165.1 of Shinisaurus crocodilurus. Taxonomy (NCBI): domain Eukaryota; kingdom Metazoa; phylum Chordata; class Lepidosauria; order Squamata; family Shinisauridae; genus Shinisaurus; species Shinisaurus crocodilurus. The sequence goes on from CM037876.1 coordinate 29,854,877, forward strand.
AAAGCATCCTTGTCAAATATGGCACATGTAGGCTTTATATGTTTTTAAAACCACTAACAGTGCAATTGTATACACATCTACTCAGAGTTAAGTCTCATTGTGTTCAGCCTTAATCCAATAACAGTAATCAAGAAGGCGGGGGGGGGGGGGGAATGGAATCAGGAAGTTCTAGATTCAAACTTTGGCAAGCACATTTGTGGGGGGCCAGGGGTGTGCACAAGAATTTCCCCCTTTATGTACTGTACACTTTTAATTTATTATTCACGCGCCCACGAGCTCCGAGCATTTCACAAAATAAATGAAATCGTCTTCTGCTCCCGCCCCCCCCCCAATGGACAGCAAGAGCATCAGACCTATTTTCAATTGATCTAAGGAAGAAAACAAAATTGCAATTCCCAAAGCATTCAGAGAAGGAAATGATCTTTAGGAACAATTGGATAGTGCTATAATGAAAAGAAAAAGGAAAAGAAAATAGCAACCAGCTTTTTGATATCTATCCTTGAGATGGATTTTCCCATGAAGCACTCACAGGATGAGGACCACTGTAAATACTTGTAGAATATGGACCGACTGGTGCTTGTACTCACCAAGGAGTTGTAATGAGGTGGACGGATTTCCTGCCAGTTCCAGAAATATGGATCGATGAAATAACCAGTGACAACTTGAACCTATGTATGTTTGTGAGAATTTGGACATAGAGGTGGCTTATCATTAAACCTAACAGGGTGCTCGTGCTTATCTTCTAAAAGTACATGCACAAACAGAAGTAAAGCATTGCTGTCTGGCATGCCCACACAAGTATAAAGCCCAAACACTTCCTTCCTTTGAGGGAAATATTACAGACACTAGATGTGAATGGCATGGGAATGTTGCAGAAATCAGAAAATATTTTATGGTGCAACACATCCATAAATAATTATTCTAGATTTTCTCTCCCCCATATCCTCTGTATTTGAACTTTTCTCAGGTGAGTGGAAATCTCATATATCTGAATCTATACATCTTCTGAGCGGTTAAATGCTGGATATATTTCTATTTCATCAATATTTCTTTATTACAAAGCATAAACCAGCTTGTTTCAAAAGATAACAAAACCAAACCACAAGGATATAGACCACTGATACATCAAATACAGGCAGACTCACTCAGGGAAGGGCCCAGTGAGTGCCCTTCCCTGGAGGTAGCTACTGTGCAGCAGCCAAACCTTGGACTAGGCATTACAAACATGTAACTCCCGTTCTGGTTCACCTGTCCTGGCTACCAATTTGTTTCCAAGCCCAATTCAAAGTGCTGGTTTTGATCTATAAAGGCTTGCACAGGCACAGCTGTCTGGATCCCAGTACCTCAGGGACCGCTTTCCTCATACAAAGCTGCCTGGACTGAGTTCAACACCTGCTGGTCCTTCTCTCTGTGACTCCTCTGAGAGCGATTTGGAGGGTGGTGATGGGAGAATGGACCTTTTGTGTGGTAGTCCCGCCCCCCAACATGGAATGCCCTCCCCAGGGAAGATCACCTGGTGCCAACTTTGCCATCTTTTAGGCATTTTTCTTTTCCTGAGCATTTGGATAGTTTAATGCCTTGCCCTTGGCTTGAGTGGCTATTTGTTATTGTTCACTCCTTTGGTGGATGGGACATGTTTGTTTTAGATGCCTACTTTTGTAAATTTGTATGGTTTTGATGAATGTGCTATTGTATATTGTATTTGGTTTCATGCGTGTGTGGTTTTTTAAAATTATTTCTTTGTAAATCACTTTGGGTGTAAATCACTTTGGTCGTGTGAACCCATACAGAAATCTAAAGAACTAAGGGCGCAACCCAATCGGGATGCCCCGTAACCCTCCAAACTTAAGAGGATTATGGTCATCCTATGCAGGGCAGGAGGAGTGTGGAGGCGAAGGTTGCCTCCACACTCCTCCTGCCCTCACAACACTTAGATGGCTGATTTTGGCTATCATGCCTCAGAGTGCAAGGGAAGGAGGCTGAGACACCGTCAGGATACTTCATATCATGGCAGTGCCTGTCTGTCCTTCCCCCTACCCCCTGGAGCACCAACAAAACCCACTATCCAAGTTCACATTTACAACCCCAGAGAAGGATCCAGGATGGTTCTTTTTTACGCCAGCTGCGAGGTGGGGGGAGAGTGCCGAGCTCCAAGTCCCAGCTCTGACCTCAGATCAGAGCCAGTTTCTGAGGTCGGATCTGGGACTCCAAAATATCCTATGGCCATCTAGACGCTGTCCAGCGGCCATGGGATTGCGCTGCCCGCTAAACTAATTCTACTCTCCGTTTTTTAAGTATGTTTTTTTCTCTTATCCGTATGATATTGTTTTATGCTATTGTTTGTTTTGATATTGTTTTAAATTTTATATTTTTAAATTGTAAGTCATCTTGGGGGCCTTTTTGGCCAAAAGGCAACTCAAAAATAATTTTATAAATTATCTATCTATCTATCTATCTATTTAGTCATCATCATCATCAGGCGATCACTCGTGACCGAGTAAGATTGTCTTCCAGAATAAAAAAATTTACAAAAAGGAAATTTTAAAAGGAGGAAATTCTAAAGAAAAATTGTGTAGACTCTAGCGATGGGTCCGTGACTGTGGAGGCCAATTCTAGATCCACACAGCTTCCCACAGTGAGGACACAGGTTACCAGATGGAAGATGGTCCTGTAAAGGATTCGTTTGACGTGCTTTTTGCTTAGCACGTTTCTCCCTTTCACCTTGCACTTGGGCTTCTTCAAAGTCCATAGAACCCTTATGAAAGGCCAACCTCCAGTTAGATCGTTCATGGGCCAGAGCTTCCCAGTTTTTGATGTTTATATTGCATTTTTTTAGATTAGCCTTAAGAACATCTTTAAACCTCTTATATTGACCACCGATATTTCGCTTTCCATCCTTGAGTTGGGAGTAAAGTAACTGCTTTGGGAGACGGCTGTCAGGCATTCGAACAACATGACTGGTCCACTCAAGTTGGCGTTGAAGGATCATTTTTTCAACGGTAGTAGCCTTTGCTTCTTCCAGTACACTGACATTTGTTCGCCTATCTTCCCAAGTAATTCGCAGGATATGATTAGTCATATATTTGTTCAGATGCACACCCAATGGTGCCTTTTGAGGGGTTCTTTTCTAGGAGAAGTATATCCCATAATGGATATGATCTTCCACTTTCCCCACCCCATAAGAATGTAACTGCTCCTCCATTACACTATTACTATAGCACCCAAATCTCACTGCTGTATCTATGGTTCAAAGATGAACAAAAAGTTTTCCAAGGATTATAAGATTTCAAATCCAAAAGACAGTAAGGACAGTTGCATGTCTACTCAGTAAAAAAAAAATAAAAAATGGAAAGGAGAGATTTTATAGATGTGGGAACATGCCATGTCTCCTTACCATCTAGCATCCAACAATCTGACTTTTAGGATTGCCTTGTCTTTTAGTAAACCTTGATTTATACTCATATTCAAATCCTCCTATTTGACTTTCCTTCGGGGTTTTGTTCTTCTATGGGGCTGATTCCATTTTCCAGTGGGGCAACTCCCCATGACATTCCAGGAGACATCAGCATCTTAGTCAAAAACTCTCATGGAATACCTTTCACCGAAGCAACCGGCAATCTTGTCACATTGGAATTCAGTCTATTCAACCTAAACCCCAGGCAAGCTGCCATCTAGAATTTCCCCTTGTTTTGAATAGCTCCTAGTGAATAAAGTACATGCTGTTTGTTCAAAAAGTAAATACCCTGGTGGTTAGAAAAAGTGGGGTTTAGATTTGTTTGCCTTTTAATTGGGAGTACTTGTCATTTAAGGCAACAATTAACGTTTGTTGGAAGCAACCTAAGTGTAAACGACTCCTACTATTACCCTAAATACATTTAATTATGATTTATCGGTGCATAGCAACCTTTTGTAACGTTATAGGCTAACATCCATTTCCACTTAATTAAACTCATTATGAATTCACTTTGCTGCAGAGGGGAAACAAAGGAGTAGGCATAACTGAAAAATTTCACACTTAATTGTGCTAAAAATAAGGGTCATAATAGAAAATGTGCAATATTGATCCTATCTTGTATTAATTATTATTGTTATTATTAGATTAATCATACACCCTGAAGGGGAAAGCTGGAAATGAAACCTGCATTTCTGAAGGGAGTTCAGACCACAAATATATGAAGGCATCACAGACTTAAATAGCCATTCCCTTTCCCCAGGGAACCCTGTGCTCAGTAGTTCTGTGAGTAGAGTGGTGGTTAGAGATCAGGATCCTCACCAAACTACAATTCCCAGGTTTCTTGGGTGCGGGGTGGACATGATAATAGACAGCACAATCTTATGTGCTGGGAGGTGGGGGAGATCTGTGGCAGAGTGTCTAATGTAGCCAAAGCCCAGGGTAGGTCACAGCAACTAGGGGAGGAGGTGGAGGTGGTTCTTTGCCAATTTTTGAGCCACCTTAAAAAAACAAAACAAAACTTTTCCTTCCCACTGAAACTACTGGGAGGCAATTCATTACAGGGATGTTGAAGAGTCCTTGGTTTCGAGTCACGAGTCGAGTCACGAATCTTTGGACCCGAGTCTCGAGTCCGAGGTCCAAAATGGTGACTCACGAGTCCCGAGTCCCTGAGTCACTCCCAAAGCTGACTCCACGAGTCCCTATTAAAATCAATGGGGGGTTTCCCCAACAAAATAAGGCTACTTCAGATGTGTGGCTTAAATAAATTCTAGGCACAAGTGTGCCTTTTTATTTCAAAACTCTGCCACTGATTTTGGCAAGAACAGACCAGGCAGACAAACCCAAAATAACCAGGCAGGCAGAGGAGGCAGGGAACCCCAAAGCAGGCAGGCAGAGGCCTTTGTCTTGGACAATTCAAACTGTGGAACTGGTTAAGAAGAGACCAGGCAGGCAGAGGAGGCTGGGAACCCCAGACAGGCAGGCAGAGGCAGCCAAACCCAAAATGTCTGAAAGGTTGCATTTTAGGGAAATGATTTTTAAAAATAAACTTGCTGTACTTCCTAAAACCTATCCATGTTGCATTTGAGGAACACGATTTTGGAACACGAGTCCTTGGTCTCGAGTCGAGTCTCGAGTCCCATTAAAAATATTGGGACTCGAGTCTGACTCGAGTCAGAGGGGGGACTCAGTCCGACTCACGAGTCGAGTCCTGGAGTCCGAGTCCCCATCCCTGATTCATTACACCTGCTCCAGGGTTGGCATAGTTATGATGCCAGTTTGGAGGCATGTTGGGGAAACGAAGGAGGCTTGGTTCCTGCAGATACATAGCCTCCCCCAACACACAGCTGACATGCCTCTGGAATGCCCCATTCCAGCCACCACCGCATGTGAATCAGCCACGGCCACAGAGCTTTTTGCTGCCGCACTGGGGAGGCCTCTACCAGTGGAGAGGGATGTCTGCAGCATCCTGTAGTCCCTCAGCAGCCCTTCCCAGGAGTTAAGGACTGCAACTGCTATAAGCTCTTGTTGCTGTTGTTCATCTTTGCTAAAGCACCTAACATTTACTAAGTGTTGAACCCAGATTAAAAAGAAGGCAATGCTACAAAAGGAAAAAGAGGTGGGGCAGGATGAGGAAAACAAGCAAAATTCAGGCACCTTTTAAATGTTACAAAATTCTTGTAATGACCAGCTTGAATGGAAACAATTCAGGGAAGAGAACAGTTCAGCTGGTCTCTTAGATAGTCTCCAATTGCCATGAAAATGCCAGGACCATCACGAAAACCCTTAAGCTGTCATCATGGCTTCTCACTTTGTCATGCAGAGTCCCAAATTCCCAACTGCCAGCTTCCTTAAGCTGCTCTTAAAGGGGCCATGGGCAAAATTGCAGTTAAAAGTAGCTCTGCTTAGGCTCAAACAGCCGCAGGGTCTCCACGGAGAGACAGTAAGCAGGGCGGGAACAGATCTTGCTAAGTTAGGAGCACCGGGCGAGGATGTGTGTGTGTGCGCATGCTCTACCTGCCACCTCTGCTGCACGTTGCTGTGGGGAAGGGATTAGCTGGGTCAAAAGAAAAGGAGGTGGAGGCTGCACCTGCTTGCCTGGACCGAGGGAGAGGTGAATGAGGGAATGTATCACATGATTCCTATCTTTATATTGCCAAAGATTTTATTTCCTAACAGAGCTGACTCTGTGCCTCTAACACGAGGTACAGTGTCAGAAGGAAATGCAAGAAAGTTCCCCTTCTCTCTGAAGCTCCATGTTTGGGGGTGTGGGGTGGGTGGGTAAGCTTCACCTGTTGAATTTGTGCCAATCCTGACAATTTTAAAACAAAAAGAGATTGCCCTGCAAGCACTGACACACACACCCCATGAAAAACACCAGATATCAACAATTAAGGGTTTAAGTAAGGTAAAAAAAATATTACAAAAGCCACTTATAAAACGTTATAAAATAATATATAATAATGTAATAATTATAATATATAAGATATTATATAATAATATAATTCTGGAAAAGTCATCCTAGCACTGGCACTGCTGCTCCATCACAGCTAATCAAGAAATGATCTTGAGGGATCTCCTGAGGTTGCAAAGTTCTGTGCTGAGGTGAGATTTTATCAGAAGACTCTGTGGAATATATGAAGAGAAAATTCCCACTTGATGATCCTGTATTGAAGGCTGCAGTTGTATTTGATCCCATAGGAAGAGAAAACAAAAGCTTCTCTTTGATCAAGACTAGGGATGAATGAACAGCGCACCGGTCTGCTCATGCGTCATTCAATGAGCGGCATGCGCATGCATGCTTCCACCTCACGCTCTGCATGACTTACCCAGCCACCGCTCACCTCGCTGCTGCCGGAGCTTGACCGGCATCTGGGTCCGCTCGTCTTGCCGCTGCCAGAGCTCGACCAGACCTCTTACAAATTCACCTGTGTGTCCCTGCTCACATCTGGGAAATGTTGGAGAGTATGGAACTAATGGAGTGGGCCCTGCTATCTGCACCCCTACTTTCTCTGCTGCAGCAGATCAGATCAGTACAGTTTCTCATCTAGCTAAGTCCTACAATACCTGGTCCCTGTCGCTGGTCCCCTCTGGCTTATTTCCACCTGGCCTGGGAGGGCAGTGTCCTGACTGACTCCAGCTACAAACCTGCTCCTGAAGTTTCCTGGGGACCTTCAGGGTGGGGTCTTTTTCAGATGTCATGGCTGCAGTAATATTTAGCTTTAGATGAGATCTATCCTTTTCCCTGCTAATTTTTTTTCATATTTATTTTTTTGTTAGGCCTTAGTGTAGAGTATTATTGGATTGCTTAATCTTAGTGTATATTTATTGTGAGATATTTAACCTGTTTGTATGTCTATGTAAATTTTGCTGTGACTTCTAATTCTTAATGAATTATCTGGAAATGTTGCTGTATTTTATTATGTAATTTTTTTCTGATGATCCTGTAAGCCACTTTGAACTAGGTTTTACCATGGAAAAGCAACATACAAATAAACTGATGATAGTGGTATAGTTGTGTGCTGAGTCATACACAAAAGCTTTCATATGGCAGTGGGGCACAAGAAAACATCATTTTATCCCATCATTTTATCCCTCCCAAAATTAATTTTTCCTCTTGTTCCCTAGGAACACACTACCCTAGGCTCTTGTATATCCATCTGCTGTCTCTTCATCCAATTACTTGGTTCAGCTATGTGTCTGGAAAAGGGGTTTAAGGACTGATTTGTATTGCACATTACATTTTTACAGGCATGCTCAAAGCAAGCTACACATCCCCATAAAATTATGCATATTCATTGCAAACACATTTCCTGCCATGTGTATCATGTAAATACTTGCTCCAGGGACTTATGATTGGTAGTAGATTGCTGCCATATATTTATGAATGGAGACAAACACATGTAATATGGAGAGTGACCCAGAGTTCCATTTCCTTAAACTACCTGAATGCTGCATTTCAATAGCTCACCCCTCATATCCAACCCTGCCATGAGGTGAGTTTGAGCCCAACCTAAGCATTCTAATTCTATATACTATAATCTGAGCATCCCAATTAAAAACAGACAGTGTGTCTTCTGTCATTCAACACACAGAATTAATCCTTGCTAATCAACTAGTGGGTGGATAAAGCTGGTACTCGAGGAATGATAATAGTTGGCATGCAATTAGTGAAAGTGTCCATTAGACTGCTTTATGCAATTCAGGGACTGGCAGGGGGCGAACTTAAGCAGAGATGGCGAAGATTAATGCGACATGGATAGGTGCCACTTTGAACTGATATGTTCACTCTAGAAACTCACCCCTGGGGCGAGGAGAGAACATCTTCACTGAGTTCAGCATGAGAGGGAGACCGAGATCTGCCCCGAGGTGAAAGGAGCAAGTCATAGAATGGACAAAACCTTACTCTTATACTGTCCTCACTAAACACTGGGCAGATTTTGCCTATGTCACCTTCATCTCCAGGATAATCTCCCTTAGAGCTGCTCCCTTTTTTCCTTCTCATGCTCCCATGCTTTCACAATAGAAACATAAAGAAATTAAGCATCAGTTCATCTCCCTGCTAGGTAAAACTTCACCTGCTTTATTTCAAGTTATTACTGTTTGTTATTATACTAGGGTTAGGGCTGTGCCCCGCCCTTTGCATCACTCAGGGTGGCCTACAATTCAACAAAATATTTGGGAAATATTAGTTATTTAGTTAAGGGCAAAGAGCAGGGACAGACAAAAAGGTGGCCACACTTCCGCCTTTCACAGGAGCAGTGTAACAGGTGAACCAGTGAGCTCATTTTTCAGGACACCTAAAGTTCCACACTTTTATTGGTGAGAAAATGCAGATGGAGATCACTGATGTTGAAGCTGATGTCCAGATTCAAGGCAACATGAAGCTTTAAACAAGGGTTATCCTGTGAGTTGGGCAAGAGCCTTTGAACCTTAGCTACCATCAATCTTCTGCATTTAGCTACTGGGCCCAAGTGGACATAATAGAACCTTTACCTTCTGCACCCTTTTGTGTCTGATTGGTCTTAGTTCACCTTTGACCTTCCTATTAATTCTACTTCCTGCCTAAGCCTAAGTCTGGGCAAAAGATCCCATCCTATGCATTACTTCTGGACCCTACTGGATTGACCAGTCTTTGCCTGTCTCTTGCTCAGCTTCTGACCAGTTTCTGCTCCACTATGTCTACTCACTGGAAATGTTGCTATGCCTGACATAGGAACATTTTTTTGGATTGATCATACAACATTCATCCCAGTTAGACCAGTATGTCTGGCTAAGACTTCAGAGGTGACTGACTTTGAATCCCAACTATCCCCTACATCTGATAATCAATTTGATCCTTAAAATAATTTGCGCGTACAAGAAACTGAACATTCACCCAAATTCTTCAGTACTGGAAAATGTAAACGTGTTTTGTCTTGAACATTATAAATATAGTCATGAAGACTGACACTAGTATCTATTCCAAAGTTGTTTCTTTGGTGGTTGGCCACCATATTGGACTGTCAAGACAATTTTAATCATTGAAAATATTTGTACCCTGACATTTCAGAAAAGATGCCCAATGAAGCTAAGAAGTAAAAACAATAAAAAAAAATACCAACAGTGTTAAAACAGTAAAATGTGTTTTAAAAGTTAGTTCTAAAATCAACAAATCATCTTTACACAATTAATCAAAAATCAATTCCCACAACAAAGTGGGAAACTCTTCCTGGGATTCAAATCCATGAAATGGACAGAGGCTCAGATGCAATCCATTCAGGCAATGAAAACTGATGTAATTTTCATTCTCTTTTGTATTGAGGCATATTTTGGCCTGATGCTAGTATGAAACATTAAATAGGAGCCACTTCCGAGTGCATGTAAAACTTATTAGCTCAAATCTTGTTATTTATGACAAGATTGTGGCATGCAATGCCTTAAGATTGATTGAAATTTCACTCCTCCCCTGCTTCTGCTGTAAATCATAAGGTCAAAACTAATTTGTGGACTGTGTTTCTAATGAATATGTTTTACATACCCTAGCTGCATGCTTGCTCAGCAACACTCTAGTACCTGGAGCTCAAAGATAAGTGCTCAGGGATTACCTTTAAAACAACCACTCAGCCTTTCTGTCACTATGAGCAGAAAATCAGGACAAATGCTAACAAGCTTACTTCTGTGGACTGGCCAAATTTAAAATTCTTTAGTACCAGAGAAGAGTTCTTGAAAATCTGTATCAAAATGGAAACAAAGTTAAAGCAAATGGAGAGCAAGCTCAGAGTGAGGGTTATTCCTGAAGAAAGATGTCCTTGGCTTCCCCCTTTGCTGAAGACTCCAGAAGGCAATTCTGCAGCTAATTATGGGTGCTCAAGTCCCATGGGTTGGATCCAGACTTAGTCATACTTAGAACAGACCCTTTGAAGTTAATCATGACTAACATAAGGACCATTGATTTCAATGGGTCTACTCTAAGCATGACTAAGTCGGGATCCAACCTTCTGAAAGTAAGTTAGGTGTATGTAAGGATCACAGCCCATTTATTTTTTATTAACCTTTCTTCCCATTTTGACTCTCTTCCTTCCATGTAACACAGTTTATTATAGCTGGTAGAGATGTCAGAGGAACCTGCAATCGTTTCAGATATCTATGAATCTGACATGTGGATTATGCAGTGAACTGGCTTTTTCCGAGTTGCCTGGGTTCTGCAGATTTGCAAACCAGTTTTTGTTTTTTTTTTACTTTTGGGGAGAATATGCACAATTTCATTCATTTGCAACTGCACACTAGTGCAACTGTGCATCAACTAACTGTGCATTTGCAAATAAACAAAATTATCACACAAAAAAATCCGGTTCTGTCAATGAGTGGATAACGGAACGAAAGAAACCTGACAATCCTTGAAACACAGATGGAACAGATTTAACAAAATCCATACATCTCTAATAGCTGGTGATATATCGAGGTATAAAATAGGTTCAATTCACAAACTCGTCACACCATTAGCCATTGACACACACACCCCGATCACATGGAACATCTGTCCTGAAAGCTTCCTATCCCTAATACTCATTGATTATGAATTCTGCCCTCCACCACATCGCATCCATTGTATATATAAGCCCTCTGGACAGAGGATGCAAAAATTCACCATCAACCACACTGTGGGCCTCAATAGGAAATGGTAGCCATGGAGAAGGAGTTGCGACGGTACTTGTACATAAGGAATTAAGAACTCAGGAAATTTTGCAAGAAGGCAATGATGGCAAGATATCCACCTTCTATAGTTGATTTTGAACACCTGAGGCATACTGAACATAGTGGTTACATTTCTGACTACCATGAATAGTAGCTAGTGGCACATTTCTTTTTCAAGCATTTGCCCTAGTACAAATGCTTGAAAAGCAACACCAATTCCATAGGTTGAGTATTGAACAAAGAAGTACTTTCTTATTTGGTCTTGCAGTTGTAGTTAAGAGAAAAAATGAAACTTTGCAAGGTCAACACTGGTGTGACTACCACTATATCCAATTGTTGTTGACTTCCCTAGACAGGTTATTCAGGTAGACTAGAAGTTGGTCTGAGACTCCGGGCCAAACTAGATATGACATTGATTAGTTAATGATTGGCTCTTGTGGGTTGCTTTCTTTATTAAATTGTAGCCGTAGGAGGCCCAATTGAAACTATCTTGTTTCTTTCTCCTGTGGCTAAGAAAAAAACAAGCACACAAGGGCCAATCATGTAACTGACGTTGTGTCTGTTTTGGCCCACATAACTAAAGCTTCAAAGGCTATAGCTGAGTCAGCTAACTGTTCATGCCCAGACCTGTTATTTGTTATGATTTCACAAATTCTCAGTATGTAGTCATTTTAGCAAGTGTCCAACATAGTGTGTGTTGTGCAACACAATCCTATGCACATGTACTCAGAGCTAAGTCCAGTTGAGGCCAATAGGGCTTACTCTCAAGTAGATAGGATTGCATACTTAGGAATAGGATTGCATCTATCTCTGTCTTAGAGACGGAGAAAAGCAAGTGTTACATCTATGTATCATCAGTCACCCAAATAAGATGATCCACAAGTCTTTTACAATGCTTTTAGGGCAAACAGTTTGAAAATGTCACTTTCATTGTTCAAATATACGATTGAAATAAAAAGATTGGCTTACTGTTATAAGCAAGAGCAAGGCTGAACTTAATAAAAAAAGAAGAAGAAGCTTGTTGGTACAGTAAATGCTATGACGTGCTACCTGCTGTAATTCATAATTATAACCCCGGAAGGAGTGTGATGAATGCAGCTTGTGTGTCAGTTTTCAAGATGTGTGCTTAGTTTAGAAGAAGTTAAATAATTGAGTTGTGGAAGGTTTAAAATTAGCTGCTAATTATGCACAGTAGTTAACTTTCCTACCATTTTATGCAATGACACCAACTATTATTAAAATAAATAGGATGTTGGCACCATTCCCTGTCATTCCACTTAGTAGTGTCACAATCTTTCTTACTGTGGTTTTTATGACTAGAGTGCCTCCCATTTGAAGACAGAGAGGGTGAGGGAATGTGAAGGAGAGAGAATGTGTGGGTATAAGAGAGTGTATCTGTCAGTATGCATTGACCAGAGTTCACTGACAGAGGCAACCAAATTAAAGGAAATGGGAGAGAGTCAGGAACATAAGGTGATTTCTGGTTTTCCTGTGGAGAGCACAATCACAGTTGGGGGGAAAAAACTGCATTGCTTGTGCTCCTTTTGCTTTGGACCTTAAAGAGAAAATGTTTCTTTTTCTTAAATGTTTTATGCTTAAAGTATCAGGCTTTAAAATGTTTCACCAGTTGCAGATTTTCGTTTCCATTTTAAAAGTGAGTTGAAGGAAAGTGCCTACGAATCATGCCTCTTGGTGTGTATACCATGCAGCTAATATTGCCACAAATGACTCCATAATAGGATGTGATCTAGTAGCTCTGCAGAGCCTTTATTAGAATGTGATAAAAGAAGTTATCAATGGTTACAGTGAATTTAAGACACTTTATTGCTGAATATAGCAAAGATATATTGCAGAATGCTTTTTAATTGGTAGTTAGCTTTCAAAGTTTTGCTAAGACCAGCACTTTGCATCTATATACCACCCACATAAAATTAGATCTGAGCCTACACTCCAGAGTACAAATTATGCACATTTCCCCATTTCAAGTTCTTCTTTAACGATCCTGGTTCCGATATCCATTGACAGCCTGTTTAAATATTAGGCTGTAGCCATAATTAAGCTAGGACATAGGAAGGTCCAGCTTTAAGAGTTTGTGGGGGCAGTCCCTTATCAAGGCCGGTGCTACCATTAGGCCAACTAGGCAGCTGCCTAGGGCGCAGGGCTAAAGGGGGCGCCAGAAACGCCTTGAAAAAAAATACAGCACTCTCAAGTGGGAAGGGGGGGCGCTAAATATCTGATCTTGCCTAGGGCACCAAACTGCCTTGCACCGGTCCTGTCCCTTATGAATCCTGTATTGCTGTGGCTACCTTGTGGCAAGCAATTTTTAGGTCTCAACAAAAGTGACCCAGTGATTAGGTCTAACAGTACAGACTGGTAAGAACCAGAACAGGAGTGAGTCTGTATAGGTGAGCTGGAGATAAATTTGGAGGAAAATACACAAGGATAAAAAGTGTCAAATTAGGTCAAATTTGTGGTATCATCTAGTGGTTGGATGGTTTTAATGTTGTGCCCTCTTAAAAACAAAATCCTATTTCTCCAATTTAGACCAATGTCTTCAACAGACCTTTTTCAGACACCCCTAAACTTGTTTCCATTTGTACTGGATAAATCTGAATTGGCTATTCCACTGACCCCAGAGTGGTTGACTGATATTGTCATGACTGAATCTTGGATGACATCAACCAGGTTAAATTCAACATATGGACAACTAAGACAGATCACTGGTCCATCTAGTCCAGCCTTCCCCAACCTGATGCCCTCCAGATGTTCTAGATTCAGCTCTCAGCAGCCCCAACCAGCATGGCCAATAGTTGAGAATTCTGGGTGTTGTAATCCAAAATATGTGGAGGGCACCAGATTGGGGGCAAGCTGAAGGACAGTAATGTCTGTGCTGTCAGTCAGCAGATCTCCAAGGTCTTAGGCAGAGGTCTTTCCCTGCCCTTCTACTTGAGATATTTTAACTGGATAAGCAGGGATCGAATCTGGAGCCTTCTGGATGCAAAGGTTTTGCTATACCTCTGAGCTAGCGCCCCTCTCCTGAATCTAGGTTGAAGATAACCATAGTGAACCAATGATCTAAATTATTAATCATAAAGGCATTAATAAAACTGACAAACCATTGTTGAGGATATTTTTTTATAACTAGGTCAAGCTCAATGTGACTTTCTATGCTCCTTATGAGCCACTGTGTTCAGCACAGCCTCAACCTGGGTTGATTTTAGTCCAGATTCTACCATGCTAAAACAATTGTCTGAATCAACCTTAAGGATACCTCTTTGTGTTTACCAAAATTCAAGTGCTTTCAGATGATGGAATACTTTAATCTACAGGTGAACAGCCTGTTGAGCACTGGAACCTATACTGTTCAATTTTATTATCTCTGGAATGCTATCTGGATTCTGGAATGCTACTTAGATTTTCAAGATTTCAAAACAACCCGAAGGTGATAACAACCCAAGTGCCATCTGATTTAGTTGGAACCAGGGTTCACCAAGCTTTAGCCTCTACACATCATTCAACATCCAGTCTCAGTCGTGATATGTGTGAATTAATAAGAATGTGTCTTGGAACATATGCATAATGCCTACTCCTTACTATGAGTAAGCATTAGCAACTGCCAACTGTTTGGATCAGAAAGAAAAACATGCAGGTCAAAAGGAATAACCTACAGACGAATGATATCCCTGGCACTTCTCATTTTAGAAGTAAAGGATTGCAACTGAAGCTTGATTCCTTGATTTTGATTACTGCTGCAGCTTAAATGTGATTTTAATTACATCATAAATAAAACCTTAATAAAATAGCCTGATGATAGCAGGAATGTCTAAGCTCCTCCAACATTCTCGGTTTACATAAGATGCAATTTTAGAAAAGTAATGTGTGTTTGGAAACACCATTGAGAAATAATTCATGGCATACCTGTAGCTTTATATTCATATATGTAGGCACTGTGGGCAAGTTCATTTGTCTCCAGCTATCCAGGAAGATCTCAGAAGGCAAAATCCTTGTCAAAATCTTCAAAGATATGTGTGTGAAACATCATCCTATATAATAAGAGCTAATTTTCTCGGAGTATAGATCCTTATGTAGGCAAAATGGCACTATCCATGCACAAAAGAGAGGCATCATCATGCTCAGGGGAACCCTGAGATTTGCAGAAATACCTCCCCCCCCAAAAAAAAGCCTTCAGAGGGGAGCAATCTTATGGTCCCTAAACAGCATCTGAGGGGCCATAGGATACTTTGGATTCCCAGACGCGAGGTTGGTGACAGTGCTCCGACCTCAGAGGGGTGAATCTGCGATGTCCTCCCTCCCCCTTGCAGCTGGCACAGAAAGAACCGCGCCAGCTGCCTCTCCAAGGTCAGGAACATAACCTCTGAGAGGGGGAAAAGGGGGCGTTTTGGTGGGCGGGGAGGGGAGGAGATTGGAGAGCCCAGAATGCAAGCTATCCTGGGGCCTCTCCAGCCTTCTTCCTTCCCCTTCTGAAACCGTTTTGCTAGAAGGGGCAAAAAAGTATGTCTAGAAAAAATACAGAGCAGGAGGATGGGGAGGCAAAGATCACCTCCACCACTCCTGCCCTACATAGGATGAGCATAAGCCTCCGAGTTTGGGGGCTTACGATCATCGCAATAGGATTGTGACTTAAGCAGGCAAATATCCCCCAAACACTCCAATGAGGATCAAAATGCTCAGTGGGCATTGAATGCTATGTGTGTCTTGCGAGGGAAATGAAAGATTGATGGGGAGTGGAATGGAATAGAGTATTCTGGAAAAAGTCATTGCTGATTAGTTGGAAAATGAACAGGAGTCCTCCACACTGCAATATTTTGTTGCAGGTCCTGTCCCACCTATCATGCCTATTTTTCACTTCTTCCATTCTCCCAGATCTGTGTCTCAAGTAGAGATGGCCGAATCTGTCAGCTTCACTTTCCCCTACATTCAGTTTTTTTTAAATATCAAGTTCTTTCCATCTTGTTTATGAAGAAAAGGGTCTTATAAAAAATGAACTGAACAAAATTATCGATCATCTGCATTGGCAAAATTCAATAGGTACAGCTATTCCCAGCATGGAGGGAACCATATTATATGAGCCTGCCATGTTAAAGAGGAAGAGCCTATCAGGGGGGGAAAAAACCCTAATTCAGCACCATAAACATGACTGAATGTTTACATGACTGAATACATTAATTCAAACAAGATTTAAGGGCTAAGAACTCAAAGCCCTTTGCCTAGATGGTGGCATCTGTCAATTTCACTTTCTCCCACATTCAAATATTTCAAATCACAAATTGTTTCCCTCACATTTATGAAGAAATTTCAAATTTTGGAAAGTTCTTATTAAAAAAAAACCAAACAGAACAAAATTCACACCCATCCCTAGCCTTAAGAAACTTCTAGCAACGTATTAATGACTTAAGTCTTCGAGAAGTTTAAAAATATGCATACAAACCTCCAACCATAGAGATTGAAAGAGAGGATGCAAATCCCAGATACACAACAGGTAATGAGTAAGATCCCCCCTTTTTATACATGGGATTATAACAAGCGAACTCATGTGCCTATTTGGATTCCTGTGGTTATTTCTGCAATCTTTATGAATTTAGAAATATTTATAAGGTTGCAAAAGCCATTATGTTTGCAAGTGGTTCATATACTACATTGGCACATTTTATGAACATATTCTGGCTTTCAAATGTTATCCAAAAATCTGGGCTTGTGTATCCTAAATAGGTATATGTTGCTTTGCAAATAACAAATTTAAAAGGAAAAAATAAAGCTGGGGAGGGGAATGTAATAAATAAATAAGTAAATAAATGTGCTAAATAACTTTATTAACTCTTGAAGGTACAAGCAGAAATATCAGCAATGTGGGGGAAAACACTGAAAGGAGATCTAGTACTAGGAAGAGAAGTTCAGAAAGAAGAAAAAGAAAGAAGTTATCTTATAATAACAGTTTTTGTATTTCCGAAGGTTGTAAGACAAATTTGGTTAATTTGAGCAGTTGTTGGAGGCCATCATGAGACTGTAGAGATTTCTTCAGAGGGACTCATTTATTATCATTCACTAAGGATTCATTTTGCCTGTACAGAAAGAGAACAAAAAATGTGGTGTGTTTAATGTGGTTTTCCCCATTGCTCCTGTCTAATGCAGATGAAAATGAACATGTCTGGGGCAGGGGACCACCCTGGCCTGAAGACCCAATGCATTTTGACTAGGGGAATTAAATGCACTGAATAAGTCCATCCAACCTCCTGAAAAGCTCTGTACAGATGCTCTTTAGAGTTCTCATTATAACAATGTTTGTGCCTGTCCATCTAATAGTCCCAGAATCTTGTTTTATTTACTGCCAAGTAAAATAAAGTCTAATCTAGCTCTTCCCTTGGACATGTTTACATGGCTTGGTCATCAGTTAAAGGAGATAATCTATTGGAAAAGTCTTCCATTTTACATTTTATTTATGTATAGGTTTCAAATCTTAAAATGTTAAGCTTTTCAAGTGAAATTTGTTTGTTTTAATGCAGAGCACAGAATTTCATACCAAAATAGGTTTGTAATTTCCCAACTATTTACCAGCCTTCATTTCTCAATAAATATAAAAGCAGATAGATTGCCATACTCACGCTTTCAAGATCGGTTCATTAGACACACAGAAAAGCTCTTGTTTGTCTGTCAGAGGTTTATAATTAGAATTGTCCATTTGTATCTCAACCGGATTATTTAATGTGGTATTGTATGTTCTCTTCAGGACTGTATCTCTAAAGAGTGGGCTCAGCTGTGAAAATAAAAACATATAATATTATATTATATTATTGATGTATCTTGCAGATCAGCAATGAGACAACATAAAATAATTTGAGAAATAGCTTGAAAAATATAGCTTTTAGAAAGGCAAGTAAATGTTACCCACATGAAGATTTTCTTAGCAACTTCTCAACTGCTCCTACGGGAGCAATATGAGAATTCCTATATGCAGAGCTGATCTTATTTGGGGGACCTGGAGTAAGATTACAGTGGGATGAGACCTACTGTGCACTTATTGCTGCATAAGTATAATAACAAATCAATCTTCACATTTGTAATAAGCAGACTATAAGAAAAATACCAGAGGCTTTTCAGTAGGTCTGTTCTAAAGAAATCTGTCCCTACAAATGCTACTCAACTTCCCACTTTTCAGTGAAGTGGCAGCAAAAGAATATGATCTCAGTGAATTGAAGAGCCAAAGGGCCTCTTCGCACTTGATACTGTTCCTGCAAGGAAATAATATTTGTAGGGGACTGTATACCTACATTATGTATACCATCATGTATGTTGGAAGAGTGAATGTTCTGTTTTACCATAAGTAAACATTTTAAGCCAGTATTGGGTGTGTTCAGACAATCTAATCCTGGATTAATAAACCAGAATATGCAGGAGTGGTTTGTACCCACATGCAGCCTCTTTCCTGCTTGTTGTGCCTCCAATAGATCAGACAGAGTCCAGCCGGGCCGGAGTGTGTTTGGGGTGGGGCCAGGCTAAGTGCAGCCTGACCCAGCGGGGCAGCCTTACCAATCAGCGCCTGCTCAAAAGGCGGGTCCCAAACACACTCAGATGCTGGAAGCAATTGTTTGCTAATACAGCCACAGCCGGACGCTCCTGACATTCCCGACCTCAGGCTTGTATCTTTGAAGCTTGGAATGACCCTGACCCTGACTTTGCCTGATACCAAACTGGTTTACGTTTGCTCTGTTTTGGACTGATATATTTTGGCTTCGACCCTCGGACTGTGATAACGACTACGGCTTATTTTGGAACTGGACGGATTTAAGACACTGCTGCTTTGCTCCTCCCTTCAGACAAGTGGCAAAACAAATCAGGAAATAACACTTAACCATAGATTCCTGTTATGTCCAAATAAGCCAGGATTGTAAGCTAGTTTTAAACCATTGTTTAAAGTTGGCTTACAAATCCTGGCTTGTAGGGAAGACATTAACTATCACTCCTAGTTTGGACATAATGGAAAGCTATGATTAAGTGCTGCTCCCTAGCTTGTTTGCTCACTCACAGGAAAGGGACTGCATGCAAGTGCATGCCACTTGTGCATACCCTGTCTTATTAAACCAGGAGTTATGACTTAATGTGATTTCTGAACCAGGTCAGTAAGAATAACTGCAAACGAATTGAGGTTATAGGGGAAATTATGGTACAGGAAAAGCATAATGGAAGACTGAAACTACAAAGTTGAAATACCAACACTCATGCAACCACTGATGACTTATATATTAGCATGGCAGGTTTGTCATGGGAAAATATCAGGCAGAAAAACAGGACAAATTTTCTGAAATATCAAGCACCTTCTTGGAAATATCTGACTGAAAGAGGCAAGAGAAAAGACTAAAGATCTTGGAGGAGATAAAAAGTAAAGAAGAAGAATTAAAGAACTCTCCAGGAAATACAAATACCCTTCAACAAATCAAGATCTTACCACACCAGCTATCTATGCCAACAATAAGAGAAATGGAAATAAAATTGAGTTATATGAAACAAAGGAGCTTTGAACTTGCAAATAAACCAGGGAGATAGTTGAGTTATAAATTGTGAAAAGAAAGAGAAAAGAAAATGATATTAAAAATACAAGATGGTGATGCTGTATTAATGGGTAATAAGGCAATACAAAAAGTATTTTATCAGTATTACTCGAATTTATATCAAGCCTATGATGTTCCATCAGAAAGAATAGATGAATATATTGAAAAACAAAAGTTACCTAAGATTACAGAGTAACAGAGACAAATTTTGAATGGTCCCATAACAACAAGAGAACTGGTGGATGCTATAAAAAAGATTACACCAGGAAAGGCTCCTGGACCAGGTGGACTCCCAGGCATATATTATAAGAGTTTTGAGAATGAACTTTTACAACCTTTACAAAATATGATGAACTCTAATTTACACGGGAAAGATGCCTGGGACATGGAAAGAGGCAAATATAGCATTAATAGATAAATATGGGCAAGATTTGACTTTGACAAGAAATTATAGACCAATATCATTACTGAATAATGACTATAAGTTGTTTACAATGATATTGGCTGAAAGACTCAAAAAAATTCTTCAAGAAATTATTCATGAGGACCAAAGTGGATTTTTACCTAAAAGACAGTTGAGAGATAATGTTAGAACTGTCTTGGATATTTTGGAATATTTGGAAAAACATAATAATGAAAAGCAAGCTGCACTGATTTTTTTTAAATGCAGAGAAGGCCTTTGACAATTTAAACTGGAATTTCTTATTTAAAGTCTTGGAGGGCATGGACTTTGGGGGAAATTTTATAAAATGGATAAAATCAATTTATACTTCACAAACGGCACAAATAATTAATAATGGAGATTTGACAAAACCAAGTGAAATACAAAGAGGAACAAGACAAGGCTGCCCATTGTCACCGTTGCTGTTTATTCTTGTTCTGGAAATACTGAATAGAGATATAAGGCAAGACGAAAGAATTCGAGGTGTAAAGATTTAAAAAGATACTTATAAGGTGAGAGCTTTCGCGGATGATTTGGTGTTGATTTTGGAAGATCCTCTAAAGAGAATTGAAACCTTAATGGGTAAATTGAAGGAGTTTGGTGCAGTAGCGGGTTTTAAGTTTAATAAATTGAAGACAAAGATGTTAACAAAAAATATGAAAATCTAAGATCAAATAAGATTGACTAATAAAACAGGCTTCAATATTGAAAAGAAGATAAAATATCTGAGTATCACTTTGACAAATATGAATTGTATGTTGTTTCAAAACAGTTATGTTAAGACTTGGAATGAAATAAAAAAAAGGTCTATTAAGATGGAATAGAGTTCAGTGGTCACTTTTAGGAAGAATAGCTACAATTACGTCGAATGTATTACCTAGAATGTTATTTTTGTTTCAGAAAATTCCTATTTTGACAACATACTTGCCATTTAAACAATGGCAGAAAGATATATCTAAATTTATATGGCAAGGGGGAAAACCACGAGTTAAATATAAGGTATTACAGGATGCAAAGGAAAGAGAAGGAATTGGGTCTACCTGACTTGAAATTATATTTTACAGCTTGTTGTTTAGTTTGGATGAAGGAATGGATGTTGCTGAAAAATAATAGATTACTGGAGTTAGAAGGGTTATCTAAATCTATAAAATAGTACCACCTGAATTGATTTATAACCCATCTCACTCTACTACTACTCTTCTGTTGCCCTTCTCACCTTCTTCTCACTTATTACTTTTCAGTTTATCAACCAGGTCAGTACATATACCAATACATATTTGCACATGAACACAAGATGTTCAGAAAAAATACAAACCTAAGTTTTACTGCAATGAATGTTATGCAACAGAAGTGAACTACAACTTCTGATGCATGAAGACTCAAAATCCACTGACAGCATCTGTCTGCAGAGAAATACATTCCCACTCATAGATCTTTCTAAAAAGAGATCAAAGGGCTGCTTCCTGTATTCAAGATTACTTTAAATTATTTCACTCTCAAGCAGTGTACAGTCAATAACAGGAATGTCCTACCTAGACATTTACCCCCCCCCCAAATCATTACGTTTTATTGAAATAGTGAATGTAGGATATTTTAATTTCCTTTATAGAATTCAGCAAAGTTTATTGAAATTGATTTCTGCTTCTTCTTTTTTTATTGTATGAGCCATAACTTCCTGAATCTAAAATTTCAAAAATAAAAGATAACTGAATCTGGAATAAAGCATTGTGCAACAATGGGCATTCCATTCGAAAACTAAACAGAGCCATTGCTCTATGATGGTGGTTTTCAAGCTACATGCCAGGGAATCCAGGGGTTTCTCACAAGTTTATCAGGCTTCCTCAATGAAATTATCAGTAATGGTGGACAAGGTTCCTTGAAATACTGCATGACCACCAGTACTGATCTTTTCCTGAAATGCAGAGGAGTATCACATTTTTTCAATGGTGCACTCTTCATACAGGACACTCAGCCTAACAGGCCTGGTCCAATGAATGCCCTATGCGAATTGACTGCACCTTAGAACATTTGCCATGCAAGGGTTTTGTAGCAGAAGGCAGAACATGAAAGGGATTCCGTAGCAGACACACCCATGTGGGAAGGGTTCCCTGAAGGCAGGAAGTTTGTAAATCACTGCGCTATTGTTTTGAGGTGAAGAAACATATCTATGCTACTGTAAAGCACAGCACATAACTGTGGAGTGTTTGTCTTTATGTGACACATAAACTGAAAGTTAAATATGGAAATACTCTGAATGACAGCAACAATCCTTGTTATTTGGGAAAAAGGCAATTATGGTTTGAATACAAGACCAACTCAAGGGTAAAAACCATGTTGATCAGTTTGCACAGATATTGACCCAGGCAGCAATCAACTTGACTGTGCATCAGACAAATCAATAGTCATCTGCAAAACTCTCAGAAGTACTGATCAGAATAGATTGGAGGCTGAGGTCAGTAGCTACATGTCCAGAGTGAAGTGATTAGTTCAGGCATGGAACAAGAAACTGTGGATGAATGAGATGGGGGAAAATATATTGTTTTGCTACCCAAGTCTAGAACGTCAGTGGACAGTCCATTTCAACTTGCAGCATTAACCAATTTCTAGTAGGAAAGTAAATATTTTTTCTACTTTATAAGGTAAGGCTAAGATGCAAACATAACTTGAAGTTTGATGTTATGATGTTTCACACGGAAGTACATTCTATGGATTTTAATGGGACTTACTTTTAGCAATTGTGCTTAGGATGCAAACTTAGTGCCTACTCACAATTGCAGCATTTGCCCATATGGAGTTGCTCCAATAACCACAGTGTGGACCCTTCCCATGCCAATGTTGCTCTGAGGCTCCTTCCACACAGCTGAGATCTTTAGGTTACTAGATCAGCATGGGAAGGGAACATACTATTATTAATAAATAAATAAATAAATACTGCAGAGCCTCCCACACAAGGTCAGAAGGGAGTAGTTTGCAAAAGAAACATAGCTATTAGTTGCCCCAAACAAGGGCAGGTGTAGAATATTAACATTATAAATCTTAGGCCTACAATAGTAGTACATCTACTACTTGGCCTGTCAGGTCTTCCATATATAAGATTTCAATGGCATTTCCATTCACTTCCCTAAACGTATCAGAAGTAGTCCTGTGGCTATGCAAAATGCCAGAAACAACTGGTTTAAGGCCTACATGTCTCAGGGACTCTGATATAAATCTGCTCCTGATGCACAGAAAATACAAAAAACTAGTGGGAAATCCACGGAAACCTTGAATCGCTTCTTAGGCACCAATCTTGTGAGCTGAGCCGGCCTACACACCTAAAAATTTGAGTAGTTTGTGATATGATTTATTCATTTAATGTCTGGAGGCTTGAAGATGGACGTGCAAAGAAATGCACACATATTGAATTTGAGACTGGAATAGAATATATTTAAAAACCAAGATCACCAAATTAATGTATTCACACAAAATGCCATCTTGCGAGACAATAGGCCCTTGAAGTTTGCCTGGAGGTTTATATATACAAACATATTATCAATCTATCTGGTCTCAAGATAAAGGTTATTAGCTAAATATAAACTTACTAAGAACCTAATAGTAACACATACAATGGACTGTGGAGCTACAGTAAGATCCTTTTGTCAATAAAATATTCGTCATTCCCATTAAACAGCACCCAATCAAAAAGCAGTTCATGAAAATTCAGAAGGATGCAAGATGTAACCTCTCTGAGATTACAGCCTAAGGCTATGCAATTTTAGTGGATGCAAAAAGGTAACGTGATTTGGCATTTGAATTTAAAATGGTTTTAAAATACTTGTTTTCCTATTGAGCTTTATTTAAAATGGAAGGCAAAAATGTAGCACATACATATTATTTTTTCTGTCAATAGTGCTCTAGTCACAAGAGGGAAATCCAGCCTCCCACTGCATGGTTGTATTTCTGCAGCCTTCAGTTTGTTTGTATAGAATTGAACAAAGGCTGAATTTAGACCAATAATTTATTTCTCTCCAACACCTTCCTCCCAAATATTTTCTTAAATTGGTTTATTTATATATATGAAAGTATTGGCTCAGATGAACTTCCCACCATAATGCTAATTGCGCGGGTATAGGGTGAAATGAAGAGACGAGACAACTGTAATGGTTTGAAAACAGGGCTATATTTATTGAATCGGAGTTCTGCGAAGGTGAAGTGCGGGATTAACTAAGGCCGGCCAAGAGGCCAGTGGAGCGCATCAGGGCGAAAACATCCCAAACTCGAGGGTGGCGCAGTGACTCGCCACTCTCGAATTCCACACACGAAGTGCTGGGGGATCTACCATGAGCCACCGCCCCCTGCGCCACATGACAACCGAGGAGGGTGACCTGTGCAGACTCCAAAGGCTCCCCGAACTCCCAGCAATGGAGCCACAGGGCATCGACATTGGTGAAGTCCGGGTTCCTGCCAATCACCTTCAAAGGTGCCATGGGATGCACACCGAAACCCTAACCCCCACTACCTATTCACCGCACTTACCGCCTAACCCACGGAGCAGGCGCTACCCGGCGAGAGCTGCAGGCGCCGAACATGCCGCTGCGGCCGCCGCAAACACACACCTCACCAAAACAAAAGTAAGCTAAAAGCGCGCCCTTAACAAAGAAAACAAACTCCCGAAGCCCCCCTAATAAAGGCAACTTCGCAAGCAAGCCACCCCCAGAAGCCCCCAAACCGTGCGAAGGCACAGGACGCAGTCCAAGACGAAGGAGATCTGAGGCTCCGGTCTTCTCCCCACAGCTGCAAGAAAAAAGAGGCACTGGGTGGGGTCACCTGTGCCTAGATATAGCCTCAGTGCCCCACCCTTATAGCCAATAGAAAGGGGGCAACCAATTTGCCCCGGGCCCTGCTGGGAGGTGAAATCACCTCATTTTTCCCGCGTCCTCCACTCACCCTCCCGCGCAAACTCTCCCCCCCCCCACAGAAGCGTGGGGGGGAAGTTAACTGTTTCTGGAGAATAGCTCTCTGTGCTCTTTCAAAACATAGATTATATATTGTTGTTGTTATTAAAGAGATGGGGAGGGGGTTGTTTGTTTGTTTCTTACTGTATTCAGTTTGACTTGGGAACCAGTTTGAAGGTTGGGAGTTTCTAGTTCTATACTCTCATGCACACCCTTTGTTATGTGTGAGATTAATATAAGACTGTATGTATTTGTTACTTTTTAATATTTTATTGTAAGCCACCCTGAAAATGTGATTGAAAGAAGGGTGGTATATCAATGTTCAAATGAATGACTTAATGAACTTATGGCACTGGGCTTAGCCATGTACAGCTGCGTATGAAATGCCCTGCATTTATAAAATCCTTCTACCCCACTTTTTTAGGAGGAATGATTGTGGGAATTGACCATACACCTGCATGCCCCAGACGATACATGACAATGTGCATGTGGTGAGGGATATATACGGACCCATTGCTCTGCCACACAGATGTATCAACTCTCAAATGGGTCTAAACTGGCCTTTACTTGCTTGCGTCACCTGGAACTATTTCTGCACATGGCATAAAAGCGTGGAGAAGTAGATTGCAGGTGCTGTGGGTAGCTGGAAAGGGGGGGGTGTCTCTGTGCCAGGAGCTATATGCGTCTTTTGGTCCCTTAAATCTTTTTCATTCTATGACAGGCCAAAATATTACATCAATTGAATGCATACATTATAATTTATATTAGGGTACAAGTGCCTGACATCTTGAAATGAACTGAGAAAATAATGTTAAGCGCATAATCTGAACTGGTAAAATATTATTAAATGACGAGTCTCAATAAAAAAAAAAATTATGCACGTTTTTACAATATTATCAGCACGAAAATATAGAGATATTTTAAAAATAAAGCTTTAAATTCACAAGAAATTAATGGATCCTTTGCAGTGACTCTTTGATGGATGTATTTTCTGCTATAATTTGTCACCATACTTCCTCCAGGTTGAAATATTCCTCTTACCCACTGTCATAAAAAGCCATAATAATGAGCCATCTAAGAGGTCTTGCACGATATGTGGTGGGGGGGGGGGCATCACTATTGTACACGTGGATACCACATTATGTAATTAGGTTAATTTTAGTGCGTATCTCATTAGGCAGGCTGACAAAAGTATTTGCTTAAAATAAACATCTAGTAAATAATTTTCTCATCTGTAAATATTAAAAACTAGAGTTCTCCATGTAGTAATTTGGCTAAGTAAGGCTTAATCTTCTACAATACCCAATTTCAATGCATATGTACTACTTGAAGAAATGCGGAAAAAAACAATGGAATGCAGTTTCTTCTTTCCTCATCTACACATTCCAAGCCCTGAAAGCACCTGTACATTAAAACTGCATGCAATTAAGTATGTTTCAAACAGAACAAAATAAGACATCAGGTTCTTGGTTATAGCTGTGGCAAAAAGAGTGGCTCCCTGCCAAGTTGGGAGATACAAGGCAAGTTGACTAAGGGCACAATCCTATGCATGTTTAGACAGCAAAAAAAATCCTACATCTCAAAGCATTCCTGACTGGGGCATGCTGGGAATTGTACCTTTTTCCTATCTAAACATGCATAGGTTTGTGCCCTAAGATGCTAATGTTGGGGAACACTGTTGAATTGGACAGTATGCATTTTGTTTAAATATTTTGATAGACTGTTAATTGTGTAAACCTAAAAGAGCAACAACAAAAGTTAATTTTTTAAAAATATTATCATATCCTGGAATCCTTAGAAATATATATGATACTAAGGCTGGATGCTTAGTATCATCCCAGTAGGTTTCAGTAGCCAGGAAACTCAGATCACTGTACAAAACCAGCCAAAACAATACCTAGTGGTTCTCCTCTGAGTGCCCTCTATCTCTCATTCTCACACAAGTCTTGAACTGGATGCCTCTGTTATTTTAATTACTTAGAGCTCTCTAGGATACAGGTTAGGATTACGGAATGGATAATTCATTAACAATGAACACTGGCACATGTGATGTTCAGTACACGCATGCATACACACACACACACACACAGAGAGAGAGAGAGAGAGAGAGAGAGGGAGAGAGAGAGAGAAATTGCTCCTTATTTTCTTCTCCTCCCTGTGTTTCTTGTGTGTTGGACTGTCTAAACAGGGATCTTTTTAATGATGTGCTTCAGTAAAAAGCTTAGTAATTGTTAGGTACCATATAAATAAGATTGAATAAAAATGGTATTAATAACAGGACTTTCCTGATTAGGAGATATGCAAGTATCTGTTAAACTGCTCCATAAAATCTAGGTCTGCACATAACCAGAGAAATAACTAGGAGAAACAGGTTAAGAGATTTTCTCATATTACATGCTGAGTAGAAATTATTTTCACAGAAGATGAGATGATTTCTTCATACCTCTATAGTAGCATACAATGCAGCATTAAGCTTAGTGGGAACTCAAAATGTAATTCATAATTTTCAATTGCTTCTTCCACCTAAATGGTTGCCTGCGTGCTTATATAGTATTTCCATGTTCTATGACAAACCCCAGGAGAATACTAGTATAATGTTATTATATTACATGCATTTCAATAGACTCAATGAATGCATTCAGAAGCAGATAAAATAATATTGTCTCCAAAACATTATCATACAACTCTAGTATAATTTTTCCTGATCATATAGTATATGAGCTATGTACAGCGTAAGAGGCAATTTAAAGGTTGAATGAACTGTGCTGATAAGAATCTACAAGCTGTCAGCGATTTTTGAAATACAAAAAAGAAGGCCCATCGTCTCTGTTAATTCCATCATTTACTTTTCCCTCTATGCTTGTCATTTTATTCCAGGTTTCAGACTCCAGAACATATATTCAAGTAATGACACCTTTCTGTAATGGCAAAGATGCAAACTTTCCAATCAGCATGTACCGGTACTGTGTGTGTCTGTGTCTCTCTGTGTGTGTATCAGCAAGAGGATAGCAGAAAAATAATTAGTATGTCTAATTTGGTTTTAACAATTAAATATTGAGCACACTTCCCCACGCCCATGAAACTGAAGCAGTAATTCTACCGTATCTGCAGATGGGAGAAATAAAGCAAGCGTCAGAAAAGGAATTTATTAAATGTGCCACCCCACATCCACATCCGAGCTCAGAGTTACACAGCAGGTATATTGTCTAAAAAAGCTATGCCGGATCTACCCTCCCAGCTATATATTTCCTGCCTCTGAAATACAAGCCGAATAGCAAACAATGATTTCAATGGAGAATTATTACACTGCCACAGTTACAAGGCAAAATATATGGCACATTCAGGGGGCACCTGAAAAGAGACGTTGGTTTTAGAAGACAGATGGCCTCTGAAGTGAGAAATTTGCACACATGATCCTTTGCATGTGTCCATATGTATCTTAAAATTTTATCATCACCACCATAAAGTCAGGACTTATTCACTCCATGTGGTCTGCTGTTACACACATTTAAATGTTGTCTTAGGGAGCAATCCTATGCATATTCAGAAGGAAAAAAGTCCAAAGTTCCCAGCTGGCTGGGGAATGCTGGAAGTTGTAGAACTTTTTTTCTGTCTAAACATGCAAAGGATTGCACCTTTAGACAATCTGTTTATATCTATCATTTCACAGCCATTCTCAGACTCTTCCCTACAGAGTGGGGGCAATTATTAGAGGGACCTTTTCTTTTTCTTTTTGCCAAGATACACTTTTGCATATGGCTGAGATTTATATACAAGTCTGAAAAGACCCTCCCCTCAGTGATGCTTTACCACACATTGTAAGAGTTATTAAATAGAAAAAAATACATTCCTATTGAATTTGAGTCCTCCATACCAATTCCAAATATTTTACTTGTACTTCAGTTTCATTGATTTCAATTTAATTTTCTTCATTGTTGAAGGAAGGGCCCAAGCAACGGAAGGATGAAGCAATTTATTCACAATGTTTTTCATATGTATGAAAACCTCCAAAAAAAGGCAAAGGGAACATTGGAGGAGACAATGACTCTTTAGCCCTCTTGACTTTTACCAGTGGGATGTACTTTCAAGTATGTGTGCTTAGAAACACCGCTTCGGAAACATCAAGTAATGTCAAGTACACTTTGAAGTCTATGGTAATCAAGGCCACCATGCACAGTACAGGACTTTATTCTAACTTTCATTTGGGAAATAGGGCAGGTAAAAATAAAAGTCTATAATATATTGTAAAGTGGACGATCCTTAGAGTTTCTTCTGTCCACTCTGCTTGACGGCTCAAACAGCTCTATTACCAAGAAAGTTGCAACATTTTTGAATATTGCTATTGTGACTAGACCTTCTATGCTTGCCTGATTCTGTTTTCATTTTCTAGGTTTTTACTTTGAGTGTATAATTAAGAGCTGGAGTACCTTGTTTGTATTGTTCTATGTATTGGCGTGGTCGGTAGACCACAAATAAAAATATTCTATTCTGTTATAAAGTGTTCTTAAAACATACAATATGACACATGAAAAAACCTCTTACATAACACCAATTGATAAAAGTCTATTAAAATATGAGGGCCTTTCAATGTTTCTGGAAGAACAGGGATCATGATGAGATGTGAAAAAGCAATTTTTTAAATATGTAGGGCCAAAACTGTTTAAGGCTTTATAAAGAGATGTCAGTGTTGAACTTTTCTGACTATAAGGAGCTACATTTCAAAAGGAGTACATTTTCAAAAATAAATATGTTTAAAAACTGCGCATTTGGAAAAATATGCACAAAAATAAGCATGGATTTTCATGCGAAAAGAAAAATATATAGCTCGCAATCTGAAACGGACTCAACCTGGAACAAGCTTTGAGATGGAATTCTGAGAACTTTGGCAAGCTCAAGTTTTGCTGATTTCACGCATCCCTACCCCCTCCCTCAGTGAGTCTACTCACTCTTCACCACTGTCACTAAATGCTATTGCTCCTTATCCTCTTTCCTATCACTGGATTGCTTGACAGGCAAAGAGCCAGTGAACAAGACAGTTTTTTCTGTCTAAACATGCATAGGATTGCACCCTTAGTTTATTATTACATCTTTACCATTACTATTAAGTGCCATATGTCTTGGGACATCTAATTAAAACAAAAAAGGACAGGTTGCTTACCTGTAACTGTGGTTCTTCGAGTGGTCATCTGTGCAGTCACACATATGGGCTCTACGCGTGCGCGGAGGCCTGTTTCGGGAAGTTTCTAAAGCTGAGGTAAATTTTGGGCGGGAACCCCTCCCCCCTGGCGTCCTCCTTACACAGGTTCCCGCCCTCTCCCTCAGTTCCTCTGAGACTGCCATTGCGATCCCAGAGTTAAGGGAGAACATATAGGAAAAAAGAGGGTCTTCCCAGCATATAAATCAATACCGAATACGAATTCGATGGTGTTACATGGTATCAATCATCGTCTGCCCAAAGGTCCCGGTTCAGTACACCATCAAACTCGACAGTGACACCGTAGCGGGGATGGATGGGCGGGTTGTGTGACTGCACAGATGACCACTCGAAGAACCACAGTTACAGGTAAGCAACCTGTCCTTCTTCTTCGTGGTCTCTGTGCATCACACATATGGGCAGAGTAGCAAGCTGACTTACAGGTGGAGGGTCGGTGTCGAGATTATTGTAGGACCAAGGAAAGGACAGCTCTGCCAAATGCATTGTCCCTCCGGGATCGAACATCGACCTGGTAGTGCGTCACGAACGTTGAAGGCGTGGACCATGTAGCCGCCTTACAAACCTCCGTGATCGAGACGCCCCTTGCAAAAGCCATCGAGGTTGATACAGCTCTGGTAGAGTGAGCCCATATCGAACCCGGCAATAGCTGTCTTTTGAGTTCGTAAGCCAGCTCGATACAGGTCACAATCCAGGAAGATAATCGCTGGCTCGAGACCGACAAGCCCTTGGAGTGTCCACCGTAACAAACAAAAAGACGGGGAGACTTCCTAATGGACTCAGTACGGGACTTGTAGAACAATAGAGCCCTTCGTACGTCCAACATGTGCAGCTGATGTTCCAATGGAGACAACGGACTTTGAAAGAATGCTGGTAATATAATGTCTTGATTTAGATGGAAGGCAGACACGACCTTAGGAAGGAAGGCCAAATCTGGACGCAACACCGCCTTTTCCTTGTGGAAACTGAGGTACGGTGGATCCACCCTTTTATTTTTTATTTATTTTATTTCTTATATTTATTAATCGCCCATCTGGCCGGTCACCCGGCCACCCTGGGCGATGTACAATTAAAATACAATAAAACAATACAATAAAATATAATAATAATTAAAACAATATAAAAAGTTCTTTTAAAAACCTAACCCACCCCATATTCCCGCCTGAACAACCATGTTTTTAATGCACGGCGGAAGCTCATCATGGAGGGGGCATGGCGAAGGTCACTAGGGAGGGAATTCCATAATGTGGGGGCCGCCACCCTTAAAGCTGCCAGCTCTGATGCTCTGCGAGCAGAGGTGATTGCGACAAGAAATACAGTCTTAAAAGTTACTAAGCGAAGATCTGTTGTCGCCATTGGCTCGAATGGCTTAGCCATGAGTACCTGTAGAACCAACTGTAGGTCCCAAACTGGAGTGACTGGTTTAAATGAAGGGGTCATATTTTTTAATCCTCTCATGAAACGCTTGACTAGCGGGTTCGAAAACAAAGTGAATCCATCTTTACCATTATGGTAAGCTGACAAGGCAGCCAAATAGACCCTTAACGAGCTCGTCTTAAGCCCTTTGTGTTGCAAATGAAGCAGGAATTGCAGCACTTGATGGATAGGAGCGCTAGAATAGGGCACTTCAATCCGACAGAGGTAGTCACAGAAGGCTTTCCATTTCCTGGCATATGAAGCTCTAGTGGATGGTTTCCAAGCTTCCTGTAGTACGAGCCTGATCTCCGAAGGGAGAGTGCTCGGTATCAAATTCGCCAAGCTGTGAGTTTCAGGATGGACAGATTCGGGTGTAGTAGCGCGCCTCAAGCTTGAGAAAGTATCGTTATCGTGTTCGGTAGGTAACGATACTCTCCCTTGGATAGTCAGAGGAGTGGTGCAAACCAGGACTGCCTCGGCCACCATGGAGTCACTAGGATGCAGTTCGTGCCCTCGGACTGGATTTTCGAGACGACTTTGGTCAACAACGGAATCGGTGGGAATATATAAAACAGAGTCCCCGACCAAGTTATTAGGAATGCTTCCCCGATCGATGCGTTGTCGTGTCCCGCTCTGCTGCAGAATGTGTGGCAAGCTACATTGGCCGCAGTGGCGAATAGATCTACGGTTGGGGTTCCCCACAGGTGAAAAAGGGACTGCCGAATTCGACCGTCGAGTTGCCACTCGTGAGAGTTGAGAGACATCCTGCTGAGGGCATCTGCCAGTGTATTGTCCTTCCCAGCAATATGGATGGCTCTCACTGATATATGATGAGGGATCATCCAGTCAAATATACGGAGGGTTAGGTTCGTCAGCCGTAGAGAGCGGGTGCCGCCTTCCTTGTTCAGGTAGGCCACAACTGTAGTATTGTCTGTGACCACCTGCAGATGTCTCGTAGCAAGTATAGATTCGAGGGATTTCATCGAGTTCCACACTGCTTTGAGCTCGAGAACGTTGATGTGCCTCTCTCGATCTTGCGGGCCCCACTGGCCTTGTGCTGTGTGATTCCCGCAGTGAGCTCCCCAGCCCAGGAGAGAAGCATCCGTCATCAGTGTGAGTGAAGGCGTGACGGGTTGGAAGGGTAGCCCTTTTGTCAGATTGGAGCGGCTCATCCACCAGCGAAGAGACTGTCTTATGCTGGATGGAATAGTTAGTCGCGTTCGATGGGCATTCATCTCGGAATCGAACGATCTTATGAACCAGTTTTGGAGCTGGCGCATACGAAGTCGAGCGAGTGGAACGACCGATATGGATGAAGCCATGAGACCGAGGAGCCGTTGGATCGAATGGGCTGTGCACGACGTCGCCTTTTGCAGTTTCGAGGAGAGGGTAAGTATTTTTAGAGTTCTGTCTTTCGGTAGAAAGGCGCGACCGACAGTAGCGTCTAAGAATGCTCCGATGAATTGGATCTTTTGAGTTGGAAAGAGAGTGGACTTCTTTTCGTTGAGGCAGAGTCCGAGCGTGTCCAAAGTGTCGGTAGTCAGGCGGAGGGCGCTCCAAAGTTCCTGAGCAGACGGTGCAACGATGAGCCAATCGTCCAGGTAAGGATAGAGCGTCACCCCTTGAGTTCGTAGAGCAGCGCAGACTACTGTCATACACTTGGTAAACACCCTCGGTGCCGTCGAAAGTCCGAATGGAAGTACCTTGAACTGGTAAGTATCGGATGCGATCTTGAACCTCAGGTATTTCTGGCTGTCTCAATGGATCCCTATGTGGAAGTAGGCATCTTGGAGATCGATGGATGCAAACCAGTCGGTCTTGCGGAGGAGAGGCAAGATCGATTGGAGAGTGACCATCCTGAACTTCTTGGGTGGAATGTAGAAGTTCACTGAACGTAGGTCCAGGATCGGTCGGAGTCCTCCATCCTTCTTTGACACCGTGAAATACCTGGAGTAAAGGCCGTCCTGTGCCAGGTGTGGAGGGATCATTTCGATGGGCCCCTTGAGTAACAAGGAATCGACCTCCTCCCGTAGCGTATGGGATGGCTGCGTGGTGCGGATGCCAAGAAAAGGTGGGAGATAATCGAACTCGATCCTGTACCCATGCCGAATAATGTCCAGAACCCAACGATCGGTGGTAATTTTCTTCCATGATGGTAGGAAGAGGGATAGTCGGGTTCCAAACTGAGGTCGAGCCGGAAGGATCGGAGCAGAGATGTCGGTCGTGCCTTGGGTCACGTCAAACTCGTCGTCTTTGAAAGTCGCCTCCTTTACGGGAGCCCCGGTACCGTTGCTGCTGGTACTGACGGCTCGGTGCCCGGGGCTGCTGTGGACGAGAACGACTGTCCTGCCACTGCTGCTGCTGTTGTCCCTGCTGGGTCGGAGCTATCGGGGGCGGATATGGAGCCCACCTGCGGCGTCTGAATGGCTTAGAGGATGGTTGTGGAAGGAGGCCCATCTTCCTCGCATTCACCCAGGCTTTCTGAACTGCGTCGAGAGTCGTCCGTTTTATCATTAAAGAGGCCGACTCCGTCGAAGGGCAGATTCTCAATTTTGGCCTTAGCTTCCGAGGTCAATGTCGAGGACCCTAGCCAAGCGTGCCGGCGTAGGGCGAATGCACTCACCAGGGATCTCCCATGACAGTCCCCTTGATGTCTGGCAGTATGAATCTGCTGTCTGGAGGTGTTTGTTGCTTCAGCCTGGAAGACTCTGGCCAAGTCTCTCTTCTCATCCGGCAGATAGTCTATCAGCCCCCACATCTTCTCCCAAAGGAAAAGCTGGTACCTAGCCATTGTAGCTTGGTACCCAGCAACCCGGATCCCCAGGGCGCTCAAGGTGTAGACTCTTCGTCCAAAGTTGTCTAACCTTTTTCCTTCGGGGTCAGACGGAGTGGAGTGTTGCTTGCCCAACCTGGATTGTGCTGACTCCACTATCATCGAGTTCGGGGTTGGGTGAGAGAAGAGAAATTTGGCTGTGTCTGGCCTGATTTTGTAGAGAGTATCAAGGCGCTTTGCCGCAGGTGGAGCTGTGGATGGGGAGCTCCATGATCCTTGCACTGTCTCCAGCATCGTCGGGGTGATTGGGAGCAATGTTGGGCCCGAAGATGATTTCGAAACTGCGTCGAAGAGAGGGTCGACCTCTTTCTTCTCTTCGACAGCCGTCTCCAGACTGAGGGCTTGGGCCATTCGAAGGACCTGGTCCTGAAAGGTGCCCATATCCTCAGAGGGGGATACCACGGCCTGAGTGGAGACGTTCTGGTCCGGAGATGTGGAAGATGGGGACAGTGAGACGATCGAGTCCGAGTCAGTTAGGGGAGACCCCGGAGTCGATGACCTGCGGGAGCAGGATACGTCTGTCATCGAAACCGTAGTTAGTTGGTCTTCTCTCTCACCAACTTGCGAAGGGAGGGCCAGAGGACGGATTGGAGGGGATATCCTGGGGCTCGGACGTGCCCCTTCTCGTCCCGGTGGAGACCGTCTGGTTTCCCTTCTCGGGCAGCGTCTCCTGAGTGGCGACCTCTCTCGGGACCGGTACACCCTGGTCTGGTACCTATATTCAGACACAGGGGAGCATCTCCGACGATAGCTGCAACGGGACGCCAAGGAGTATCTCGAGTCTCTCGAGTCCTGAGACCTCTCCCTGTATCGTTGGAGATCCCGAGGTTTGCGAGAATCAGACGATCTGGAGGATGCCCGGTCCCAGGGTAATCACTACCTCCTCGATCTCGAGTGACCTGGATCGAGTCCATGGAGTATGAGCCCGTACCTCACGAACAGGAGAGGTGAGGGTCGGAAGAGCAGTGGTTCGTACCGGAGGCCTTGAGTCCGATGGTGAGTCCGGTATCTCGCCTTCTGATACTGAGAGTGCCTGAATAGCCTCCCTCAATCCCGAAGGAGCTTTTGGTGGAGAGCAAGGCGGTGGATCCCTCGAGCCCGAGGGAGCCTGTGCGGGAGGAGACTTAAGCCTAGCCGGGCGTTCAACGGTCACGACATCCGTCGGATCCGGGGCTAGCGTCAATCTCGATCCCGAGAGGGACGAAGCCAGTTTTTTTGCCAGTCTCCTTGCCTTATCTCTCCGCTCCTTGCTCTTCCTTTTCGCCTCCTCTTTCTCTCTGCGAGCTTTCTTGGCCTTGCTCTTCGATATCATAGTCGCCATGTAGGCCTCCTGAGCGTCCGCTGAGGAGACCATGTGCGATGGCGGCGTACTAGGCCTTGCCAAAGGGATAGGCTTTTCCGCAGGCGGTTGGAGAGCCCTCTTGTATAGAATGGCAGTCAACTTGTCCGCCCTGTGCTTCCTCGCTTGTTTTGTGAACGCTTGGCAATGATGGCAAGCGTCCATATTATGGTCCTCGCCGAGGCAGGCGAGACACAGCGAATGCCCATCCGCCGGAGGAAGTTTCGTCCCGCACTGCACGCATTTGCGAAAGGGGGCTTTTGGAGCCATAATCGGTAGAAGTTGGTGATCCCACGACGAGCGGGGGGGAAGTTGAAGATTGAAGAATCCTCGAAAAACAGTAGTTACCTAGCTGAATTCTAAGTCTAGAATTCCAGAACCTCTCGATAGAACAGCCACACGCGATGGCGGTCGAAGAGGAACTGAGGGAGAGGGCGGGAACCCGTGTAAGGAGGATGCCAGGGGGGAGGGGTTCCCGCCCAAAATTTACCTCAGCTTTAGAAACTTCCCGAAACGGCCTCCGCAAACGCGCAGAGCCCATATGTGCGATGCACAGAGACCACAAAGAAGAAGCAGCAACAGTTTTGTAAGCATAAATATGACAATATAAATGGTTGAAGTCGAGGACGTTTGCCACTACAGTAATACCTTGGATTGAGAGCATAATTCATTCCGGAAACGTGCTTGTAATCCAAAACACTCTTATATCAAAGCGAGTCTCTGGTGGGCGTGAGCGAGGCCGATTTCGGCCCACTACGCCTGCTCGATGCGAGTAGTTACATCCCTATAAGTTGTCTTGCAAGACCTTGCTCGTTTATCAAGTAAAAAAAAATTAAAAAAATTTGCTTGTCTTGCAAAACGCTCTCAGACCAAGTTACTTGCAATCCAAGGTATTACTGTACAGTATTTATTGTGCTATCCTATCTATGACTTCCCAAGGAATAAACTGGAGAGCTATTAATTCAGTTTAGGGGAGTCAACAATACTGATAAGATTAAGTTTATTACTTTCTGCCAGTAATGCATTCAAAATGTTTTAAGTGACCAGATTGGCTGTCCCAGTATGGAAACTTAGGAAGAAATTCATGGAGGTTCAAGTGGTTGATTGTCAATTTTCTTATATGTATTAGGCATTACTGTTATTTCATAGTGTGCTTTTGTCTTGCTGCTTGAATGCTTTGTTGTTGTAAATGGTTAAAAAAAACTTTTTTGTTTAATCAATAAACTGATCTGAACCAGTAAAAGTACAGAAATCAATTATACAATTAATATCTACATGAATCTGACTTTGTCTTAGAATATCTAACAACATAATTTGGACCTTTGGCAAAGGGGCTATTTTCATTATTCTATGGCTTTATTACCTCTCATTAGTAATTGTCTAACAGGACAATATGAAGTATGTTTTCTTTGTAGATGGTTCTCTTATTCAAACAGCTGTTAGCTATCTACTAAAAATGAGATGGCTGGTAAGTACAAAGCTTGTGAAGCCATATATCAGTAAGAAAGTTTTATAGCTTTAGGGTTGCTTACAAATCAATTCCTTGGAGTGGGGCTACCATTAGTAGCTTTTAAGAGTGCCTGGAGCTGTGTCATTCACTGCTGTTTTGACACATTAATGCATTAATGGTATGCACAAGGCTGACATAACTTCTCTGAGATACTATTGTTGTAATTATTAGACGTCTTCCAGCCGGACAGCAAAGTTAAGAAAGGTGACAAAAGAGTATGTAAATACTAAAAAAATCCTTTAAGCACCCATTTGTCACTGACAGCACATGATTAAGAAGCGGGGAGGGGGGACTTTGAGATAAAGATTGCCTGCCAGGAATCTTGTCAAAGAAACTAATCAAGGAGCATGGAGACAGTTGGCTGAAAACGATGACATGTATACCCAACTAGTTATCTTGTTTCAGTACAACAGGGTTGAAAAGCCATAATGTAGTGAAGAATATCAGGCATTATGGTCCATTAAGTGCCTTTGCAGTTACAATGTTAGATTCCTGATTAGCTATTACTAACACGTCCATTACAAGTTATAGGACTCAAGCCAATGTCTAATGAGGGTGGCATATTTTGTATAATTTGTCATACCACTATAGAGCCATTCAGTTGAATTTAATCTAGAATTATTATAGCTAAATGCATGTCTATGGAAGTATAGTAATAAGATTTGCCAGTGGCTAGGAAATCAAATAGGAATCATCTCAAGCCATATTTCTCTCCTTCATCTAAGCCAAATCTGGGACACAACCCACTAACTAAGCTTCTGTGCTATCCACTGAAATGACTAAGATTGGTAGTTCATCTATCTTGAGCACAATTTTTAAATTAAAGTCTACTAAATTATCTCTGTGATCTTCTCATTCTGCGTTGCTACTCCAGTCAATATATTCATTAATTGTCTGTCTTTGTGAACACAACTCTGGGTCAGTTTTGTATTTGATGTATACATGCTAAACTAACATGTGAGAACTGTGCTGGTCAGTTGTATACTGGATGCATGCAGATGCATGAATGTTCACCAAACTGCACATTCTGCACAGTAATCACTCATATGTATGCTAAGTTTGCACCAGCATGATATCAAGAGCAGTACTGGTGATGGGTTGTCCTACAACTCGGTGTTGATGATTTAAGAGGACTATGGGTTAGATCCAATGTCACACATGTGGACTTCCCTGTTCTCCCCTCTGCAGCTCCCCATGCACACCCCAAATCTGCTCTGTAGAGTTCCCCAACTGTGTGGGTGGCTGCAGGGGGGGGGAGGAGAAATCCATTCTGCTAGCCGATGACCAAGTTGGATCCAACCCAATAAGTCATTCAGTCGATTTTATTGCATACAACAATATGTTCGTACAATATTACTGGAAAAGACAGTCTGTCTCTGCCCCTGTCTGTCTGTCTGTCTGTCTGTCTCTCTCTCTCTCTCTCTCACACACACACACACACACACCTGAACAAGCCAGTCAAATCAATTCATCATGTGCTTACAGCTACTGTTTTTAGACTCTTTGTTCTAACCTTTTTAGCAGCTACAGGAAATAAAGCTACTTGATTGGTTACATAAATATCAGTATCTACAAGCAGTTTACACATTTACTCAACCAAAGTTCTGTCAGACATTCCTCCCAACAAAGGTGCAAGAAATCTTCTCCTGAGACCAGTGTACAATTCATAGATGAATATATAATGAATAATGCCTATGTGTGGGGCCCTGCATATACAAAAACATTGAAATATGGGAATATTTGCATACTTCCCATCCAAATACGAAGAAGGCATAGTCTGGAAGGATAATTCCATAAATGCCTTCATTAGCTCGGAGTGAGTCAGGGAATTAAAATAATGAGAGAGAAATCACTCACCCTTATAAAGATGGTACCACCCACTAAATCCTGTTTGTTGAATGGTTTCACATCTTTCTTAGCATCCTGTGAGTATAACTGATCTCAAATTTTAACCTTAGATTCACTTAAATGGAAGGAAGCCAATGAAAAAGAACAACGGGCCTGTCTTTCAAAACAGGAAAAATCCTAACAACCCCTGTTCTTCTGTTCTAAATAGCAACCTTTAACAAATAGTGGCCAGGCATATCAATCAATCTTTTAAATAAAATAAAATTGCCTTGTTCACTCTTCAACCCATTAAGTCATTAAGGGTGGAGGGCATTGGATCGCACCCTAAATAGTTTTTGTTAGAAATGTTGTTCAAGAGTAACTGGAAGAAGCTGGGGGGTTTTAGAACAGTAAAAATAAAGCAGATAGCTCTGAGAACACTGTGAGATGGAGAGAATTCTCAGAAATATGGCAACTGTCTTATAAAATATATTCATGAGTCCACCATAGCCTTTATATACTTAGAAAACTATGCACCTGTTTAGGTTCTGTTATTCAAGTCAGAGCCTAAATACCCAGTAGTTTTGCTTCTAATCTCTCTGGACTAAATGGTTTCTCTACTGAAAAAAAAGCACTGCTTATGATTAGTAGGATCAAAAGGTCTACCCATAAGTTTCTCATTTATTGTAGCAACTGCTTACTTTTGGTTTCTGAAGCAGGATAGAAAAACTGTAGTGGTTTTTCCAATATATTTTTTGTAGCAAATTGAAAGCTTGTATTGTATCATATGTATAGTGTAGGTGAATTTTCAGGTAATATTATATTTGATTTTAAAAAATGGTCTTAACTGTCACTGTGCTTTTAAAAATGACAATTTATCCAAGATAATTACAAATGATCCAGCTATTAGAATCACAACAATGAGGATGCAGGATTCACAACAGGGAGGATTTAAATAATTCAGCTTTCACAAGTAGCTTATGTAGGTTAGGAGACTGGTGCAAAGCGATAAAAGCAAGCTTGTTGGTGGCTTTTTTAAGCAGCTGAGAATTGAAAGTATATTTTTAAGTTAGTGTCATTCCTTACACTGTAAGGCTTACAATGTCAGAAAAATGCTGAAAGGTACAAACACAGCTTTGCTTATTTGGGTTTTTATCCTAACTCCTTCCAATAGTGAACTCAGGTGATGAGTGCTGAAAGGAGATTTTAGAATGTTCAGGGGAACCCCAATGTTTGCAGAAGCACTAAAACGATTTTTTTTTAAATCCTAAGGGAACAAAAAATCCATAAAACAGCCCAATGCAGACCGAACATGCTCAGTGGCCATAGAATCTTGAATTATAGCTGAGGGGCGGGTTGGGAATGGAACAGAATTGGGGGGGGGGGGAGTGGAGTGCCCAATCTGGAAGGAATGGTTGGCTGGAACTCTGAACAGGAATATTCCTTTTAGAAAGGAGGATGCACTGCAATATTTTGTTGCCGTTCCCACTTGTTCTTTCTGATAATGATCCTGGTATGTGGGAAAACTATAAGTCTGCACAAACCTTAGTTTGTTGGTTCACAAGAAATGGCAAACTATGATTTGCTGCTAAATGAGGAATGGGAGTTATTAATCACTATGCATGAGGGGGGAGAGAAAGAAGCAGAAGTAACATGTGAGCTCGAGGCTTATGTGTGCTCATTCCAACCATGGTGTCTTACACATTAGTATAGGTGAAACTAATGAAAACTACTTTTTGCTATCTAAAAATATATGTGCAGTAATGCATCTAAGGCCATAATAACAAGATTAAATAAGCAATGGAGACAGACTATTCTCATTTTGCTTGATTTGGGTAGTCTCATTGCCATCCATCCTGCAGTTATTTTCAGCCACAGAGCAAGCATTCACCAAATACACTAAATCCTCCAACAGTATATTCAAAAATATTTTTAAAATCTTTGTTCAAAAATAAAATCTTATAAATAGATAAATAAATGACATTTGACATTTGCTTATTTTCTCAAGCATCAATTAAGTTGATGTTTCTTTCGGACAGAAGCTTAGTAAAGACACTGTATGTATCCTGAACCTGGCTTGCACAACTAATTTACTGAATTTTGTCACATTCTGATGGCCACTGCTATATACGGGAAGTTGTAAATAGCTCTATGAGTGACTACTAGCCAAGGCAACCCCCACAAAAATTCCATTGTTAGACAGATGTTAGGATTAAGCAAAATATGTTGTTACCAACATATTGAGAGTATGTCCACTGATTAATATCTACATATTAATTCTTATATTCACAGCAGTAACTCACAC
This sequence comes from Shinisaurus crocodilurus, assembly GCA_021292165.1. NCBI lineage: Eukaryota > Metazoa > Chordata > Lepidosauria > Squamata > Shinisauridae > Shinisaurus > Shinisaurus crocodilurus. Next base: position 29,896,387 of record CM037876.1, read on the forward strand.
AAGAATGTTTATCACTTGATTGCTGCCACATCAATTGGAAAATTTCATATCTGAATATGCTAGTCACATATCAAATAATACATATAGAACTTCTGTGGCACCTCACATCACTTCAAACACAATGGTTGGATCCAGACTAGTAATACTTAGAGAAGACCAATTGAAATCAGTGGAATTGCTTTTCAAGCAAGTCAATTCATTCAGTCAGCTGTGTGAGTCATTAAACGCTGACAAATTAAATGATAAAAAAAATAAAATGGTGTACATGTGTGTGTGAACTGGCCCTTCAGTGTTAAGGAAGAACTTTACTAGATGGGGAGAAACTGGTATAAATACCTGTTTCACTTTGCTAATTTTTATATGCTGTTTCTTTGAACATACCACTGAAATGCTTAAGGCATTGCTTTTAAAAAATTAAAATCTGAATCAAACAGCACAATACTCTGGGCAACATATAAATTATCAAAGTTATTTCAACAGGGTCTGTTTTAAATCAGTGCATACAAACACTTTTGAATTGATTGTTTGTAAATGGTAAAATAAAAGCAACAGCCCATTTCCAGTTAGTACAATTAACATTTTAGGAATGCTTCAGAAAAGAGTCCAGAATGCAATTTTACATTAAGGCTAGAAAGATTTATGATATAAATGGTGGCTCTGTAACTCTGAAACCCATTGGTGCATGGTGCTGTCTACCTCTCACACTTCTATAAAGAGGCTCCAGCTTATCATTCTTGGCAGCTTGATAGATGCTCCTTCTCATGTCTCCCACCTTTGCCACAAGGACAGAGCAAATCTGATGTAATATTTACTTGTTCGCTTACTCTTGAACAATGCCATAGTCTTTATACATTCTACAAATGATAAGACAGAAGAAAAAAAGTTCACATTCATATGAACGAAGAGGATCTTATTAAAATGAAGGGTACATTTTTACCTGTTTAAAGCATTGGTCCCAACCTTTGACTCAAGAGACCCTCTCACAGAATTATATATTTGTTCAGGGGTCATGTGTTGGTTCTCACCCAGAATGACCGCCAAAAGAACAGACAGCATTGTTGGCACAGCTTCAAATGAGTACCTGTCATCTTGGTAAACTCTAATTCTCACCTACTTGTCTCCAGAAGTCAATAATTTGGGAATGGCTATTAAAATAAGCAATCCTCTCACCATTTATCATGTGTCCTGTGTAAAGCTTAGGAGGTTTAGATAAGAAAGTCTACTTCCTGCCTGATGCGTATTTACTTAGCTGAAGGGATACCATTTCTTTATATAAATGAAAAGCAGACACACAGGAGTAATAATTTGTGGCTGGTCATGGAATGTGGATGGAAACATGAAGTGCAGTTCATATGCCATTGACGTCATGCCAAAGCTCGTGTTGGATATAATGGAGCTGAGTTTCACCCATGGTGTTCTGATATTAGCATTAAAATATTACTCATTTTCCATTTGTTCCACTATCCCAACAACTGATTTTCAAAAGCTGGGAAGCATGGAGAGGCCTCGACTCCTGACCTTAAAAGAAAGCTGTTGCTATGATCAAAGACAATGCCATCTGAGAATGACATAAACCTGCAATATGGAGCACTAAAATGGAATTACTTTGCTTTAAGAGGCTGAGTGGGAAGAGTTCTTAACCTAGACAATGGGCCTTAATCACAGATGACTCACACAGGAATTGTCCTGTTGAATTCAGTGGAACAAAGCCAGTTTAATGGCCTATTAATTGTTCCCAATCTCACAATTCAGCTCATTTAGTAGAAAAAGGTATCCCCAAGTGTTTCAGTTTACACAGGGAAGGACATTTAAAGAGCATATATAATTAAATTATGAGCAGACTCACCTATTTTATACAACCAAAGCATAATCAAAACCTAGTGCAGATATTTTTAATAATAAAAAATATGGAAATGTGTAACGGAAACAATGAACAGAGCCAAAATCTCTCACAGCTGCTTCACTTAATATAGCTTAAGTGGCTACAACATGTAAATCTAACACAATAAATGGGTACAGCTGAAATAATTTATTGTTTATACAATTATATGATCCTGGTGATTCAGTCATTCTACAGTCACTGGAGAATAAACATGAACAACTTACTGCCATTTGCAGTACACATGGTTAGCTATAGTATATCAATAGTATACCATACCACATGGTTAGTAATAGTATACCATTAGTACTGCACCTGTAGCCCTTGTATATCTACATATATTTCATGATCAGTTGGTAGTCATTCCCACATCCTGACCTTCAGAGTAGACGTACATCTTCCATTTGCCCATCTTTCCCAGCACTGCCTACTCTAACTCGCAGCAGCAGCACAAGGTCTCAGGCAGAAGTCTTTTTCAGTCCTGCTGCCGGAGACGGGGAGGAAGCCTGGGACTTTCTGCATGTAAAGCGCCTCGTTTACCATTGACCTATGGTCCCTCTTCACATGACTTCCAAGACCACAGGCTGAAGGAAAATGATGGAGCAGCTTTACTGAAACTAAGCAGGTCTGGGTCTGGTAACTACCCAGACACCTGGGGAAGAATATGTACATATATTGATTTGATTTGATTTGATTTGTACCTCGCCTTTCTACCAAAAATGGCACTGCCTTAGCTTACAATCACTGATAAAAACAACAATAAGCAAATACATTAAAACACAATTAAAAAGAATTAAAACAATTAAAAATACAACAGAATAAAAACAGCATCCAGCTCAACAGACCCGCTTACACACCAATGGCCCACTTGAATGTCTTTGCCTGCCAATGGAAAGGACAGCAGAGAGCGAGCGAACCTAGTCTCTCTTGGCAGGGAGTCCCAGAGCCTGGGAATGGCCACTGAGAAGGCACTTTCTCGCATTGCCACCAAACGTGCCTCTGAAGATGGCAGTATGAAAAGAAGCGCCTCTCCCAAATATCTTAAGAACTGGACAGGCTCGTATGGAAGAAGGCAGTCTTTCAGGTAGCCCAGCCACAAGTCGTATAGGGCTTTATAGGTCATAACCAGTACTCTGAATTCTGCCTGAAAACAGACCAGTAGCCACTGAAGCTGTTGTAACAAGGGAGTCACACGCTCCCTGTAACAGCCCCAGTCAACAGTCTGCCCACAGCATTCTGCACCAGCTGAAGTTTCTGAACAGTTTTTGAAGGGAATCTCACATAGAACACATTACAGGAGTCTAAACAGGATGTAACTAAAGTATGAGTGACCATGGCCAGATACATCTCCTTGAGTTCCATTAAATACAGGTAGGATACATGTAACAAACAAATAAATAAAGGCTGAAATGTGATATGGCCACCTATTCAATCTTGGGTCATCTGTACCCCAAAAGGTGGATCACTAATTGAAGTGAATAGGGTTTACCGGTAAAATTTCCTTTGAAAGAATTGGGATGTTACCATTTAGGACAGGGGAGGGCAACACATGGCCTGCATACAGCCCCGCTGCCCATTTTTGTAGTCCCTCCCACCAAAGTTGCCAGAGCAGCAAAAAAAGTAGTGATTTTGGAAGAAAACAAGGTGCACAGGGAGCATGTACCATGTTTGGAAGAAGTATTGGATTCCCAGAAGCCCCTTGGAAGTACGATTCTGTGTGTAAACAAGGTTTATACTCCCTGTATGCCTTCTTTCCTTCCAAAATTGGGGGGGGGGCAAATTGAGCAGGGGGGGCAATTTTGGCAGTAGGGGTGAGAGATGTGCCCCTATGGGTTCAGGGAGCAATGCAGCCCCCTAACCCACAGAAATTGCCCATCCCTAATTTAAGAGCCAAAATAACTTAAGTCGCAGGGAATAATTTGCTCATCACTTGAATTTATAGTCTCAGTGCTATCAGTGGGACCTCACAAGTGTAAATGGGTCGCAGAACCCTAGGATTCATTAGAACAGTTTACAGTGATAAACACAGTAGAACAGCAACATGCCAAAGCTTAGGTAACCCTTGGGGGGAAATATCAAATAACACCCTTTATGTATATCCTGCATAACGTGGTTTGAAGGGTTTTTCCACTTAAGTTGTACATCACAGTCCCTTTATGGCAGTGCATCATAATTTTCTGTTGCTGGCAGAAAGCACATAAAGTTTTAAGCATTATTTAATGAAGATGACACATGAACCACACACAGAAAAGCAATATTAATTAAAAATGTGTAACGTATTCTGACATCACAAAAAGGCTCTTCAATTCAAAATGTTTCTTTCAGGGAAATAATATATAGCTGAGGTCATATCAATAAAGCCACACTGTGATATATTACTGGGAAGTGGTTGTTTTCATTTACTTGGGGTATGCTGTTGCACAGACAGCTCTATACCATAATACAGGCCTGATTTACACAGCCATCTTCATCACATAATAACTGCAACTGTCATACGATAAATTGAAAGGTATATCACCAAACAGTATTCTTGACAGAGCTTTCTCATCACGTAATCTCAATACCTATCAATGGAGACAAACTTTCTCATAGAATAACGGCTCTGCATGTTGTTAATTGGCGCTAATTGACTTAGCCAGTCCATAAGGAATATTCTGGAGACATTTTCCCCAACTGAAATAATGGGACATGTAATCTCATTGGTCCATCTGGCCCAGCATCATCTACTCCAGGGGTTGACAACCTGATGCACTTGATATGTTTTAGACCACAACTCCTATCAGCCACAGTCAGCATGGCCAATGGTCAGGGATTATGGGAAATGGAGTCCAAAACATCTAGAAGGTACCAGGATGAGGAAGGCTGGTATAATAAGATAAAACAACCAAGTTTCCAATGTCATACATAAGTAGAAGGTATCCAGGATCTCAGGCAGCATCCATCTATGCTACCTGAGATCTTTTTAACTTGAGGTGCTGGGGACTGAACTTGGGGTCTCCTGCAAGCTCCACCCCCTTGGCCTACAGTTTCCCTTCACATGATGTCATAATGTACCGTATGTGATATGATCTAGCCACCACATCTGTATTCAAAAGGGGCTTCTGGAAACCGAAAAAGACTGAATGGGATTTGCTGCCAAAGATTCCACCAAAGAACAGGGATTTAACTACATAAGGAATGAAAGGGCTCAAGCCATAGGGAATGATTTGTTCATCACTTATATTTCTATAGTCTTAGTGAAATCAACATGACTACACCAGCATAAATGAGTGACTGAACCCCAGTATTCATTTGAATAGCCCCAAATGTTCTAATATGATAAATACAAAATTAACACTTTTTAAGGACTAATCAGGCAAATGCCAAATCTGTAAGATACTCAGACTCGATATCTGAAAAATAAAATAAGAAAAACACTTGGAAGTTTTCATTATATTTGGAACAAATTTAAATGACTACTAAAACAAATGGTGACACTATTTAGTCCTATGCCCACCATATAGGAGAGAATACAAGAAATAATGTGTAGCGCCTCTGTCTCAGATTGTGATTGTTTATAATTTTTTTCAAATGCCCCTTAATAGTGATCTTTCCCCATCATTCTAGTAACCTTTATATCATAATATCCTATTCTGATTCATCATCATTTTATTTAGCAATCAGATATTATTACATACCTGATCACATGAGGGTGTAGTAATGGAATAATGACTAGGAAGTCATCACATTGTGACTTATTGCTGTCATTCATTATTACATAATGAATCCTGAAGCTCATTAAAGAATAAATCATAGAATCATAGTCCAACCCCCTGCTCAATCACAGAAATCCAGAGCTAGAACATCCCCACCAGATGACTGTCTAGCCTCTGCTTGAAGACCTCCAGAGCAAGGGAGACCCCATTACCCCTCTATATAACTGGCTTCATTGTTGAATTGCTCTTACTTCAAGAAGTTTTGAAAAAAGTTCTAATCTATTCTAATCTATTTTCATGTAATTTACACCATTAGATTTAGTCCTGCCCTCTCCTCTGTGACAGCCCTTCAGGTATTTGAAGAGTGCTATTGTACCCACACCCCTCAGTATTCTGTTCTCTAGGCTAAACATACCCAATTCCTTTGACATTTCTTCGTAGGATTGGTATCCATACTGATGACCATCTTCACTGCACTCCTCTGAACCTGTTCCAATGTGTCATATCAGTGATGGCGAACCTATGGCACGCGTGCCACAGCTGGCATGCGGGGACCGCTCTGCCGGCACATGAGCCATAGGTCGCCAGGGGCACAGAGCTTGAACAGAGCTCGAGAGCGGGGGGGCGAAGTGGCTGCTCCTGCCCGCCACGTGTCGCCCGGCATCCCGCAGGCCGCCTCCTCTGCCGGGGAAGGGCCGAGAAGGTCCTCCCGGGGTGGGCCGAGAAGGTCCTCCCAGGGCAGGCTGGGCAGGCCTGGAGAGTCACCGCCCGGCGCCAACACTCCCCGGCGGCAGTGTGAGGCAGAGTCATGCTGCGTGCCCGGGCTCAGACCATGACGCGGCGGGCGGGGCCGACGGGCCTACCTGCTGCCTCCTCGCCGACCGCGCAGGCCACACCTGCCCGCGCTGGTCCCATCGCGTCACTTCCGGCGCGGCGGACCCCCACGCAATGGGACCCTGCTCCGGCGCGCTGGACCCCCGTGCTATGTTTTTGGCGGAGGAAACCAGGGCAACAGGGCTGTTTAACACTTTGAAATAAATAAGTTGGTTTTGTGTTGCAGTTTGGGTACTCGGGCTCAAAAAGGTTCGCCATCACTGGTCTATATCCTTCTTAAAGTGTGGCACCCAGAACTACGCACAGTACTCCAGATGAGATCTGACTAGTACAGAATAAAGCAGAGTATTACTTCCTGTAACTTGGACACTATGTTTCTATTAATACAGCCTAAAATCATCTTAACGTTTTTTACAGCCTCGTCACACTGCTGACTCATGTTCAATTTGTGATCAGCTACAATCCTGAGATCCTTTTTATCTGTATTACTGCCAAGGAGGTATCCACCATCCTGAAAGTAGATCAGCAACTTCCTTTAGTACTCTAGGATGCGGGACAATTTCTTATTAAGCGTGGGGGTGGGGGTCAGGTGACCTGCCAGCTGAGGCCATTCTCTCCTTTCCCCCAGAGAAGACCGAGTCACTTACCCTTACAGTACAGTGCTGGTCTCTAGACTCCTTTCCTCTCCTCCCAAACCCCATTAGTAGTGGCTGGGGAAGGGGTCTTGGCAGCCTGGTGCATGTGAGTATGCCTGTCTACCTGCTCTGGCTCCTCCTCCTTTGTGTGGCCAAGGGACTCTCTCTAAATTCTCATGAATGTTTAAGGCAGCAGGCAGAGCATCATGGAGCATCCCTCCCTGAGAGATGTCTCCCCAGTCTCAGCTCATTCTGAGCTTTCGATTTCCTGCCACAGTCCCTACAGATCTGGGCTGCTCATCTGTTATTGTCCTTAGGTACCTGTCCCTCCTTCCATTTCTTATACCTGTCCTTTTTAAATGTTCAGCTTCTTGCTAAACCAGCTAAATATCCTTCTTTTCCTTAGCAATGTTGTTTACCTTAGCAATGTAGTCCTTAAGCACACACAGAAGTCTTCATTGCAGAGAGAGAGAGAGGAATCATGGAAACTATCTACTGAATTGGTTCATTACAAAAATTAATTGGCCACCAAAAGGTTCCTGGAAAACCATGTATTCCCCCTTCCCTGCAATTTGCTAAGTTTGTTGGGAATCTGTGAAAAGGACAAGATTATTCCAGAAATGTATTTAACCTGGTAGGAACTTTATTGTAATGGCATGGCTCTCCATTCAAAGGTAGTGCATAAATGTAGTGTTATGCAAATACCAACATTTAACATAAAAGTGAAGTAAAATACACTGCCCCATGTGATAAACTAAAAGAGCTCATTAAAAAAGGCTAATCTTCAAATTTGCTTGCATTTCCATATGCAAGATCTGCAATTATAATTATTCTAATTATTACTCAGTCACATTTCATGGGGACTAGGATCTGTTTGTGTTTTCAGCTGTTATCCCACAGGAAATGTAGTATTACAATTCTTATTTCATGTCCTGAATATATGTGGAGAATAAAACATCCCTCCGGAAATTAGATAATTTAAGTCATATTGCTGCATACTTGAAAAGGTTTTATTGGGTCCTATAAAAGATTATCCAGAGAATTTTGCCAATAAATTATTATTTATAATTATTTTAATATATTTCAAGGTATCTTTAAGGCTTAGCTACTCAGAGAATAGCTCACCCTATCCCAAACATTTCATTAATTCATCTTCACAGTTTAGTAGATAAATGTGCAAATCAAATAGTCTCCAATACAGTTTTAGCCACGTACATCTAATGTCCCTTGCTGGTAGTGGAGGCTCATCATACAGTACAAAGGGGGTGGAGCCCCACCTAACCTGTCTCACCTAACCTGCTTCTCATTGCTTGTGTCTCAGACTTTGTTTCCCCCAACAGGATGCAATGTAAAGTGGCTGGGAGCAGCAGTGCAGCACTATTCTTTGTTACTTCCTACTTTAGCTAGGGGGAAGATTGGGCATGTGCGATAAGGTGCACATGATCAAAACATTCCCCCAGGAACTACTGTTTTGTTCTAGGCAACTGCCTGTAGCGGAAGAGAAGGCCTTTCAGGGAGGGACAAGGGCTGCCTGTTCCTTTGCCAGCCAAAAGCCTGGATTACTCAAGAGTGCTCTCTAGCTGTGAGCTGGAGAGGTGAAAACTGATTGGTCTCCCTCCCTCCATCTATCTCATGGCTATAGGGGCAAAGGGGAGTCAGCCCTCAGTATCTGCAAAATCACCCTATCTCACTTACACTATACCACATGACTGGAGCCTGTGCAATGCAAGTGGGCAGGGAGATCACAGACAATCACAGAGAGCAGCAGCAGCAGCAGCAGCAGCAGCAGCAGCTTCTCTCTGTTCCACTGTATATATAATGTGTCCAGTCAGACTAATTGTTTGAGAAGGAGAAGAGAAGGGTGAGAAACAGATAAGACACAGTTGGTGAATGATATGTGTTTGGAGTGATTGTTTATGTAGCTTCTCAAATCCATGAAGTGTATGTAGCTTAACCCAATCCCCATGGCCACTGAGGGGAAGGGGGGGGAGTCCTGTGACTGCTGCTTCCATTAGGTTTCTTACATGGCCTCAAACTTGCCCACCAGCCAATTCCTGTTGTCTGGAAGTGAGAAAATGCTGTCACAATACTATTGTGTTGTTGTTGGGTTGAGCATCCTGTTCACAATCATAATCTTTTATAAAATACTGTTTCTGTGAGACTGTTCTTGCTGGGCAGTGGCCAGACATGGATACCACCTCAGCTTACCTCAGATTCAAGCATTCCCCAAAATGGTATTTGTAAGTCACTTTCATTCTTTTTCTTTTGCTGCTGCTGCTATTTATACAGTGCAATCCTATACATGTCTACTCAGAAGTAAGCTCCACTGAGTTCAATGGGACTTACTCCCAGGTAAGTGTGTATAGGATTGCAGCCTTACAATCTGTACTGGTTGGAAGTTAAAATCAGTCATAGTTTCAGGCTTGTAGTACTTGTACATTTTTTTCTGCAGTTAAAAATACTGGGCAATGTAAATTAATGTTTTTTACTTGTATGTTTGATGTGGTATGTAATTGGGTGACCTGTGTTCTGTGGTGAATGTATGTATGCTTTATTTATCTTTTCCTGCTGGTGTGTCTAAAGACAGAATTTGGGGGAGGGGGACCTGGCTGGATGTGATATTTACGTTTCAACTGTATCATGAGATGATCTTTTGATCAAAATATCGCTGTTGATCTTTTCCTGCTGGTGTGTAAAGCAGTCTGTGAAGACAGAATGTGGGGTGGGGTGGGTGGCTAGCTAGATATTATATTTATGGGTCATGTTTCCATTACGTGTAAAAAGTTTACTATTTTTAATTTAGGCTGCAATCCCATGTACTCTTACCAGGAGATAATTCCATTATAATTATCAATCCTTCTTCTCTCTCCCCTACCCCGCTCTTTTTCTTTCTTTCTTTCTTCTTTCTTTTCTTTTTGGGGGGATGGAGGTGGATATTACAATTGAGGCTGCAAGCATTGTCTGGAAACATGCTTCCAAGTAGACAGGTACAGAACTTGCCAAAGATGCCTTAAATCACAGAAGGCTAATATGACTTAGTGAGATCACCCACCAAATGAGGGGTGGAGGAATGGGGCATGATTAAGCTAAAGAAACACACTTTTAATTTCATCATTCTCGATTCTTAAGAACATGCTGAAATGGACATGCTGGGGCACATCAAGGTTGCTGCTGATTGCTGTAGCATACTTTCACGCTTTTTTTCTTTTTTTTTTAATATATTCTGGGAGCAGCTGCTGGACATGTAGATGGTTACAGATGCTCATCTTTTTATTTTTAAAATATTTATTTAAAACTATGTATTTAGTTATTTAGTTTAGAGTATTATTATCCCACTCTTCAGCCAAAGAGGCTCCAGGAGCAGCTTACAAATAATCAGTATAAGAAGGCAGTCTCTGCCCACAGGCTTACAATCCATAAAGACACAACACACAAGGAAAAAAGAATAGAGAGGGATGAGGAAAAAGTTACGGCTGCAATGCTAGGGTTTGCAGGAGAGAATGCTGTGTCACAAACTAGGTATGGTTGGTTTCACCTCCATGACCCCCTTTGGCTCTGCCTCCGACCTACTGTCCACCCCACCAGTAAGATTGTCCACAAACTGCCACTGTTTGCTGGAGATGCACATCCCTCCCCATACATATCAAAACATGCATCCAGATAGTTCAGGGCTCTCCAACCTTGGGTCCCCAGATGTTGCTGGACTATAGCTCCCAGAATCCCTTCTCATTAGCCATGATGGCTAGGTATGCTGGGAGCTGTAGGCCAGCAACATCTAGGGACCCAACGTTGGAGAGCCCTGAGATAGTTCAATGAGTGTCAGCTGAACATTGCAAGGTGGATGCAGATGTGCATCCAGATGCAAATCAGCATCTACACTTGCTTTTGCACGCAGCCCACCCATGCTATATTGTGGTGATGAGCTGCACAATTATCAAGTATATAATGCAATTTCTGTTCTAAAAACGACCATAAAGATTCTCACACACAAATAAAATATATTTGGATACACTGAACATGAAATATACAGCTATTCCTTTGTATTAAAACCACTATTTTCTTCTACCACTTTATTGCAAAATATTTTTAGATAAATGCTTTTAATCAACATCAGCTGCAATCCTATTTACATTTTCCTGGGAGTAAGTTCCATTGAACTCAATGGAGTTTCCGAGTAAACATGAATAGGATTGTGCTGTCAGGCTGTAATCCTATATTCACTTACCTGGGAGTAAGCCCCCTTGAACCCAAGGGGTCTTACCTCTGTGCAGATTAGATATGTATAGGATTGAGCGGTTGAGAGCAAACTAATATTCACACAGGAAACTTTAATATATACAAAAAACCAACAGTCATAGTTGTAGGCTACAAATTAAAGATATAATTGTAGTGCAGAAAGAAAATATTCCCATAGAACTATATACCGTAATACTCAAATACAAGTCTAGTTTTTCAGCACATTTTTTGTGCTGAAAAATGCCCCCCTCGACTTATAAGTGGGTCAGCGCTCCCCCAGGATCCCCCGCTGCCACCGCCAGGCACTGCCAGGCACCCCCCTACACCCCCAGGACCCCTGCCGCCACCCCCAGACACCCCCACGTCATGCTGTTCCTCTCCGCTCGCTCTTTAAAATTATTTTCCTCCCCCCCATACCTTTGTCAGCGGCTCGCTCTGCTGGCGCCTTACGCGCTGCCGTGCCGGCTCCTAGGCAGGGAAGCGGCACAGCAGCGCGAGGCGCCCGTAGAGCGAGTGGCTGGGCTGCGTCTCCCTGGCAGGGAGACATGTGGAGCCACTCCGCTGTTCCTCTCCGCTCGCCTTTTAAAATTATTTTCCTCCCCCCCCATACCTTTACCAGCAGCCGCTCGCTCTGCTGGCGCCTCGTGCGCTGCCATGCTGCTTCGTTCCCGGGAGCCGGCATGGCCAGGGACCCATGTGGAGCTGCTCCGCCATTCCCCTACCTTTCTGTTTGTAAGTGGAGGCTCGCGGCGCTGCCGGCGCCGCCCTCGTCGCTTCTGGGCCGCGACGGGCATCACTTCCGGGGCCGCGACGGGCATCACTTCCTAGGAGCCGGCATGGCAGCGCGCAAGGCGCCAGCAGAGCGAGCCGCCGCTGACAAAGGTATGGGGGGGGAGGAAAATAATGTTAAAGAGCGAGCGGAGGAATAGCGGAGTGGCTCCACATGTCTCCCTGCCAGGGAGACGCAGCCCAGCCACTCGCTCTACGGGCGCCTCGCGCTGCTGCGCCGCTTCCCTGCCTAGCCGCCGCTGACAAAGGTATGGGGGGGGGAGGAAAATAATTTTAAAGAGCGAGCGGAGAGGAACAGCGTGGCGTGGGGGTGTCTGGGGGTGGCGGCAGGGGTCCTGGGGGTGGAGGGGGTGCCTGGCGGTGCCTGGCGGTGGCGGCGGGGGTCCTGGGGGGGCTTTGGCAGTGGCGGGGCTTCGGCGGCAGCGGGTGCAGGTACGGTGGCGGGGGGGGTCTGGGGGTGGCAGGCGGGAGTCTCCCCTCATACATTTCCCACTCTAGACTTATACTGGGGGGCAATAAGTTTTCCCAGTTTTGGGGGGTGAAATTAGGGGCCACGACTTAAATTAGGGTTAACTTGTACTTGAGTATATACGGGTAAGCTGCTTCATACTTGTTAAATGCATTACGTTAAAGATGTTTGAAAGTATGAAACCAAGAGTGCTAACTGGAACTGCGGAACTGAAAGGGAAGGAAAGTGACTGACAGAACTAAATAGACTGGCCTCCAAGCAAGCTGTACAACCGAGTCTCCTGGGACTCTTGCTGTAAAGTAAAAAATCATATTCCATAGCATCTTTGAATATGTCCTATTGGAAATGGAAGAGGAGCCTTCCTTGACTCTCATATGCTAGGAAGCAACCTTTATACATAAGAGGATCCTGGCAGTTAGCTGTTGAGGGCTGAAGTCATACACCTCTTAGGCTCAAGCCCTTAATGAGCCTTTTTCATCTGGCTTTGCTAATTGATGACCAACAAGGTCAGACAAAAAAAATTGGGAGCCAGAGGAAAGGGGCATTAAGCCAGCTTTGCAAGAAATCAATCTTGGCTCATGGCTCCAAACAGTAGAGATCTGTGGGATTTCCATGGCTCTCTAAAGGCTCCTAACTACAGACAGACAGACAGACAGACTAGGCCCTAGGCCCTTGTCCTTAGGGTGGCCATTTATGCATAATCAAAAAAGAGGACAGAGATTTGCATAAAATGTGCATATGCTTATTTATATGTATAGATGCACATTTAGAAATAACTATAATTTAAATGGAAAAACAATACATTTCATTATAGGGCAATATCCAACGGAACGACAGCTAGTGCAAGGGGAAGCTAGTACTTGACAGCACAGACACTAGCCCAAACTAGCACTTCCAGAATGGGACGGGTGAATGGAGCTTGCATAAGGGAATTCTGCTGACTTGTCCTGTTGCAGAAGCACTAGTTTGAGTTAGTTTCCATGTTTGTGCAAGGAAGTGCTAGTTTCCCATTGCACTAGCGGTCATTCCTGCTGGCACAATGTGATTGGTGCTGGCGGACCTCCAGTGTTGGATACTGCCCATAGTGGGGAAGGCTGTGATCCATGTGCCTGCTTAGTCTACCTCCCACATGCTAACCTTTGAGTTCAACTTCAAGGACCCTGCTCTTACTTCTTATGTTTCTTTATCTTTAAACCATACTTGGACTGGACAGCCCTTCAAATAAAGGTTTGTCCTCTGACAGCCCTTCAAATAGAAGATTATGCTCTGTAAAGCAGGATGGATGGCCACCGTACTAGTCCCAGCTTTGCGGGATGCAGTTAGAGGGGTATGTAGCATTACAACAGGGATGGGGAACCTTTTTTCCATTCAGGGCCACATTATCTTGGCGGTAATGTGCAGGTGATGTGCCAGCAGTGACTGGGGCTGGAATGAAAATTTGGCAGGGCAACCCCTTTTCTCCCTTTCTTTCTGCCACCACCCCTCTGTTTCCCACCACTTTTTCTCTCTATATATCCTTCTTCCCTTGTCCAACAGACTGCCAGGGGAAGGACAGATCACTCTTGCTAGATGTCTGAACTGATCACTTACAGAGGGCTTCCCCTGCTCCTTCCATTGCTCTGTTCATTTTGGCTTCCCCCACCATTTTCTCCTCTGGCCTTCTTCTCTCCCTGTGGGCTTCACACATATACATGAAATTAGGCAGAGAGCCATGTGTGGCTGTTCCACAGGTTGCATACCACTGCATTAGTGCATGGAATACCTCTGCCTTTCACAACTCTTGAAAATAATTTTAGTTTTGAGCAGGGGTTGGACTTGATGGCCTTATAGGCCCCTTCCAACTCTACTATCCTATGATTCTAGTTTCCTAATGAATCAGTTGGACCAAAATGTTAGCCAACCTAGATGAAAATTTGGTAGGGCACAGGGGGCCAGATAAAAATTGCTTCCCAGGTGGCATCTGGCTTATAAACTGCTTGTTGGCCAACCCTCTTGTACTAGATTACACTGGACAGAAAAGGCAGACTTTGTAGGCCCCCTTTTTCCATCCTGGGTCTTCAGGACACGTTAGTGGAGTTTGCACTGTTGGTTGACACAATAACCCTTGTAAATTGCATGGGTAGGTTGCTGCCTTAAGTAGTTTTGTGTTGGTAGGAATGAGGCTGTAGATTGCCAAAAATCCCTTTAGGGTGGGGATTAATTAATTTACTTCTTAGTCCTTTATCCCCAGAAGTACTAAGCATAGTCCAGATCACCAGAACTAGAAGTTGCCTCTGTTGACACTGGAATATTTGCATGGCGTTTGGACTTTCCAGTGCAATGCCATCATTCATGACAGTTGCTACATGAGATGCTATGGCCCTTTTAGATGCAGAACACGCTCCCAGGATTAGATCATTAATCCTGAATGGGAGATTGTAGCTTAATCATAAAGATAAAGGAGAATAGAAAGCCAAGCCTGTATTGTCTATATTGTCTTCATTGCTCTGTTTTAGATTTAATGTGGCACCCTAAGGCTTCTAGAATCAGTTGAATGTGAAAGGCATCCCAGACCAACAACAGAGAACATCATTACTTACACAAATGATCCCAAACATTTAAAAATTCAATTAAGGTCGATGTATTGCCAATTAAAATTTCATCAAGTCTTTCACCACATTATCTTTCCCGACACAATGATGGGCCATGATTTGAATATGAGGAAAATGTCCACAGTGAAATTCAAATTGCTATCAAGAAAACACTGTCAGATGGTGAATGTCCATCAGTCAATGATCATATTTTAGTATATGAGGAAATGCATCTAATACACAACAGATTGGAGGCTATGCCTTTTTACTTGTCAAGATTAGGAAAAAAGAACTTGATAAAATTGCCATTAATTGCCACAGTGATTCAGAATACTAACCAGCATTCGAACAAGATGATTTTATAAATTACTCTCTTTGATATATATTGTTCCTTCAAATTAATTATATTATACATTTGTACATGTGTATGATGATTATATATTTTTATTTAATTTTGTCATGGTCTTTGGCTAGCACAATAAACTTAAACTTACTTACTTGTCAGAAAGAACAATTTGCTGACACATGGTGCAAAAGGTAAATATAACAAAATGACTACTTGACTTTTGTAAGCATGTTTTCTCACAGACCGTCAGTTGATAAATGCGGAGGACAGGGTACACAGAAATCTGTAGAACAATGCTAAACAATTCCCGCTTCTAGTTAATAGCAATGTTGACATTCATTCTAAATCTACATTCTGTCCCCTTTCAAAGAAGCAGTGTAAATAAGAAAGTATTTCAAACAGCTGGGAATGTTTATTTAAAATGCCCTGTGGCTCCAATCCTGTAAGTACTTACCTAGGAGTAAGTCCCATTGAACTCAATTAGACTTACTTCTGACATGTATAGAATTGTGCTGTAAGTATGCTGCCTTGCCACCTGTTCTCTGGTCACCAAATACCATCCTTAAGAACATATACATGTAAACATTGCCTTGTGAATTAGACCAAGGTCATTCCAGTCCCAATGGTGACCTGGAATACGCAACAGTGGACCATACTGGTGGTGGCCATGCATAGCATGGATGCATGGCAAAAAGCAAAGTGCACTGAAATAATGAAAGGTTGGTAAATTTAGGAGAGAGGGAGTATGATAATTTTCTGTTTTTACATATTCACAACATTCAAACTGTCCCCATCTTTGTTTGTTCCTGTCTCAGTTGAATGTAAACAAAATCATATTATGAAACAAAAAGGGAATAATTTATGAATTGGGTATATGGTGAATGAATCATCTTTAAAAATCTCTTGTAGAAAAGCATGTTGAATCCAATGTTAGTTCAATAAACATAGCATAACAATGATGTGAATTGACTTAGTTGGCTTGTTGGAGATCTCTGACTATTGGATAGGTCAATGAAGCACGGCCCCTTTTAGTAGCAATTATATTTTCAAGGAGGCTGCACTAACGGTGGGTAAATAACTCATATCATTTGAGTTAATATTGTATGGTATAGTATAAAAGACAAGTGGGCACATTCTTCATTATCAAAGGCAATGAATCATTGTAGCAAAGGCTAAAGTCTGTAACTGATATTCATGTTTTATATACATATTGTAAAATTTTCTTTTGTGCACAACATGATTGATGCCAGTCTTTTGCTATTAGACATTACTCAATTTCCCATGCCATAGTAGAAATTAATGTCTGACTAGTCTGAGTTCACACATGACATTTCTTGTCCACCCTTCCATGGTACACGATTACAAAATATTGGCTGACAGCAACTTCAATGATCATACAGAAAAGTCCTCCTGCAATAATCGGAATTGCTGCCAGCCAATATCCTACTTTTAGCTCTGTATCTTGTGCCACAATTCCTTGTGGGTAAGTGTGTGTATCAAGTTCTTTTGTACCAGCTCATTCTTCCTATAATCTTTCAGCTCAAGAGCCCTACATGCTCCAATAAACCAATCATTAGACAATCTCAATCATGAGAGTTAGCAAATGCCTTTGGGACTGCTTATGTATATTCTGATTTTTCCAACTGTTGCTTATCCTCGCATATTTCTTCAAATGTATAAAGGGCAAGAGATGCTCAGGCTTGTCACAAGAACTATTAAACCATGTAAAACAACTATGGGACCCTATG
Organism: Shinisaurus crocodilurus; assembly: GCA_021292165.1. NCBI lineage: Eukaryota > Metazoa > Chordata > Lepidosauria > Squamata > Shinisauridae > Shinisaurus > Shinisaurus crocodilurus. The sequence continues at coordinate 29,913,588 of CM037876.1, forward strand.
AGACCCATGTCTTATATACTGTCCATCTCATCAGAAGAAGCTATATCTGAAAGTAAATACTCATGATTTGCTCTGGGGTATTAACTACCAAAAGAATTCCAACAGACATCCCAAGGATGAGGTGACAAACAGCCCCTTGAGTGGTTCTAGATAAATATTATTTTTAAGATCAAGAAGTGACTGGGAGAGCTACCTAAAAAGAAAGTATTCGCTTCCATATTTTCTGAGACTTTTATTACTGGAGGAGACTATGTTGTATTAGATACAGGTATTTCATATTTTTGAGTATGTTGAAAATCTTTATTAGCTGGACACCTATATGAGTCAAAAGAGTCTTCTATATTATTTGTAAAGAGCTAATCTATCACAACCAACAGTGTTACGTGCCATCATACAATGGTAGGATTACATCTGATAAAAGGCCAGGGGAAAATGTAATGTAATACATTCTGAGATTTAATCTTTAAAATGCTATTTTAAAAGAAACTATTTGAGAGGTGACAGAAAGTATAATCCAAAGCAAAATTAGATCTTTAAAAAAAATCAAAATATTATCTTGTTGCTTTATGAGAAAATGTGCACCTAGTTTTGTATTACTGAAACCCCTCAGGAAGAAGAAATCTTTATTAAAGGGAGAACAAACCTGGAGACTTCAAGCACACATATAAAAATTATCCACTTTCTTCAAGATTCTTCTCTAACTTAAAATAGAACTTATCAATGTACAGGTAGTGATTTTATTTTCTTAAATGAGAAAATTTTGATTAAATGTTAAGGGTTGTTGTACAATGGTATAGGAAGGAAAAAGAAAGATGAAACAATTATTTTCTCTCTTTAATTGGAAATACAGCATGTTTACATAGAAAGTTAAGCTGCTGGTTTTTTGAGGCAAACCTTCTCACCTCAAAAGTTAAGGGCCATCATGGCAGAGACGTGTGGATGTATCCCTGGCTCTTTGAAATAGCTGCCACAGAGGGGCATGATCTGGACCACACCCCCACATTATTTTCCCAATGAAAGCCTCCCCTCCTGCTAGTATTTGCCCTGATAGGGAAAAAAATATTCCTATTTTGACTCTCTATGCTCTCCAACCTTGGGTCCCCAGATGTTGCTGGCCTATAGCTCCCAGCATACCCAGCCAGCATGGCTAATGGCAAGGGATTCTGGGAACTGTAGTCCAGCAACTTGTCTATGATCTATGAATCTATGAAACATCTGGGGACCCAAGGTTGGAGAGCCCTGCTCTAGAAGCTGGGGTGTGTGCAATTTTTATTGGGAAGACAGTACTAGGGGGAAAGGATTTTTTTTTAAAAAAACTTTCCCTCATCCCAACACTCCAATCAAGATTTCCCCTCCCGTCGCAGCTATTTGTAAAGCTTTTAAAGAGACATTGCACATCTATTTTTGTTCTAAATTAGCATCATGAGAACACAATGGGGCACAGCCCTGCAGCTGTGCCCACCATAGTTGCAAAAGCCTTCAACTCCCTTGCTACAATGATTCATTACCACAATTACACACACTGACACTGGTGCTTCAGGGACAAAACTGTTCCCCCAGATCTTCGTATGCCGTGTTGGGAGCTGCAGGTGAGCTTGCCTCACTTTCCATCCCCTTCCCACCCCAAAAGCCTCTTGTGCAGCACCTACCACACTACAAAGAAGCTTTTGCCCATTGTTTTCCTCTGGTACACAAATTGGGCGAGCAAGCCCACATAGCTGGCAGTTGTGTGGATCTCTGCTATAAGGCTATTAGTAAAAAGTAAGTTTGCAGGGGGTGGAGTTCTGTGTGTTTTTTAAAAGGATCAAAAATATTAGGTAGTCTCATAACTCTTTGATGTGGTTAAAAGATAAATTATACAGAGCCTGAAATTCAAAATTTCAAACTTAAAAGCAGAAGCCAGGAACAGGGAGGAATCCTGTAGAGCTATTATGACTATGAGCCCTGCTGAGTTCTAACATTTCAAACATATTTTTCTCCAAGTGGCTAGGAAACCTGATTGCAATGCATTCTTTAAGGGCATGGGTTGAAACTCACTTGATCTCAGACTGCTTAAGCCAGCTCCAGGACACCCAGGCACTGATGTGATGACTATCTGGTCCACTAGGGTGAAGAAAGGCTGCATGCGCTCCTCTTGAACAGATAGCTATGAAAACTAACATGGTTTGACTGCTAAATCAGCATGAAAAGCTTGCTGCTTCTTGTCCAACATAGATTTTGTCTCATACAATTCTGGAGTATCGAAGCATTATAATATATCAGATTTTGTAAGAGGGCTGATTTTAATTATTACTTTTTAAATATACACACATACACTATCTCCAGCAACCTGCAGCACCAACCTCTTAGCATTCTGCCAGGCCCTAGCAGATACTGGACCATCCTGAAGAAGGTAATCTGTGCTGCCTGTTTTGCCCTCTCACCGGATCGTCACCTTGAAGTGGTGAGTGGGCTTGTGTGTTCCGATGAACCCTGTGAGCAATGCCGTCGGGAGCTATGTACTCCCAGTAGGGTCACCCATGGCGGTAAGGTCTGGGGAGAGGAACCAGACAAAGAACGATCCAAAACATAAAGTCCTCAACGGCAGAACAGGCGGAAGATAATTAAACCTAAATTACAACGGCTGTGAAGGCAGATGAAGGCTGCAGCAGAGAATGGTTTTCCAATCGTCAGGGTAACCGTACCATTGGATCATTGCCGTACTCTGTCAAGTTTGTGTGGTGATTCATTGTGCACCGATCTCCCCACATAAAACAGTTTCACGCACAGGCATCTTCCAACCCAACCAACCCAACCCAACCAACCCAACAAACAAACAAACAAAAAGTCCCATGGCGACTGGCAACGGGGGCAGGACTGTGAATCTGGAAGCCCCTAGTCATGGACCAGCACAGGGGTGGTGGATGCAGACCCAGTCGCCCTGTTCAAGGAACGAGGTAGTCGAGCAGCTCGGCAGCTGTATCCATGACTGAGCAGCCCTATTTAGGATCCACTCTGCTCACCCCGTATGGGGAGGAGGCTAGAAAAGGTGCCCTAAACATAGTCTACCTCTTTCTCCCCTGACTGGATTACCGCGTCCAGTGGGGTCACCATTTTAGCGGTCAAAAAAGACATTTGAATTTTGGAACATGGAATATACGGACATTGCTGGATAACATAGATAGTGAACGTCCTGAGCGTAGGACTGCTATTATTGCAAGGGAGCTGAAACGGTTTAAAATGGACATAGCAGCACTTCAAGAAACTCGAAGGGCAGGAAAGGGACAGTTGAAGGAAGAAAAAGGAGGTTATACCTTCTTCTGGAAAGGACTACCTGAGCAGGACCGACGAATACATGGAGTAGGCTTTGCCATCAAAAATGAGCTAGTGAACTCTTTGTCAGAAGTTCCTACTGGCATTAACGAACGCCTGATAACTCTTCGATTAAAGCTCGCCAATAATCAGCAGGTAACTATTTTGAGCGCTTATGCGCCAACATCAACATGCTGATGATGACATCAAGGAAAGTTTTTATACCCAGTTAGACACTCTCCTGTCAGAGATACCTAAGGAGGATAAAATTATCCTCCTGGGCGATTTTAACGCAAGAGTCGGGTGTGACTTTGATTTATGGCCAGAAACTATTGGAAAAGACGGAGTTGGTAATAGCAACCCGAACGGACTCTTACTTTTGTCTATATGTGCAGAGCATAATCTCACTATTACAAACACACTCTTTCGACAAAAGAATAAGTTTAAAACATCATGGCAGCATCCACGGTCAAAGCACTGGCATCTTCTGGATTATGTAATTGTCCGTGTTAGAGATCGCCGCGATGTACTTCTTACTAGGGCCATGGTGAGTGCCGACGACTGCTGGACAGACCACCGACTAATCCAGTCCACTATGGCTATCAACATTGCTCCCCAACATAGGCTTCAAGGAAGGAAACCAAGGCGTAAAATGAACATCCACGCCCTTCAAGATCCTATTAAGCAAACTCGTCTTCAATCACTTCTTAAGGAACATCTACCTACGGAACCTCCTGACAACATTGAGGACCATTGGTCTAAGCTGAAAACCTTCATTACTGCAGCTTGTGAACAAACTATTGGATATGAAACTAAGGAACATCAGGATTGCTTTGATGAAAATGATAATGAGATTAAATATATAATTAACCAAAAAAGGAAAGCCTTCCAAATATGGCAAAATAATATTAACTGCGCTGCCAAGAAAAAAATCTATGCTAGCGCAAAGGCTGAGGTCCAAAGAAGAACAAGAGAACTTAAGAACGCTTGGTGGAAAAAGAAAGCTGAAAAAATTCAACAACTTGCAGAATCTCATGATGCACGGGGCTTTTTTAAGGCCACAAGGGCCATTTATGGACCAAAAACCTATGATACAAACCCTTTACAATCAAAAGATGGCACCAAACTCTTAAAAGACAAAGAGTCTATTGCACTGCGTTGGAAAGAACATTATTATGACCTTTTAAATCGTAAATCTAAGGTGGATAATGAGATTTTTTCGCAAATCCCGCAAAAACAAATTAGAGAGGAACTTGCAATACTCCCCACTTTGGATGAAGTAAAAAAAGCCATTAATCAAATGAAGAATAACAAAGCTAGTGGACCAGATGGGATTCCTGCTGAAATCTTTAAAGAAGGGGTCCCCGAACTTGTACAACATCTTCATAAACTCATCGAAAAAATCTGGATAAGAGATCCCAAAAGACTTCAGGGATGCCATAATTATCACCCTCTTTAAGAAGGGTGATAGAACAGACTGTGGAAACTATCGGGGCATTTTTCTCTTAGCTACCGCAGGTAAAATATTTGCTAGGATTCTCGCAAACCGTCTTCTATCTATTTCAGAAGAGATCCTCCCTGAAACTCAATATGGTTTCCGCCCCTCTAGAGGGACTGTAGACATGATTTTTACTGCACATCAGCTCCAAGAAAAATGCCGGGAGCAAAATCAACCTCTTTATATGGCATTTATCGATTTGGCTAAGGCCTTTGATACTGTAGACCGTACAGCTCTCTGGACTATCCTTATGAAAATTGGATGCCCCAATAAATTTGTGAATATATTGCAACTTCTCCATGACAACATGACGGCAACGGTTTTGGACAACAACGGCTCTCATGGTGCTCCATTTAAAGTGGGATCAGGTGTTAAACAGGGATGTTTTATCGCCCCAACATTATTTGCTATTTTCATCGCCATGATTTTACATCTTGTCGAGGGGAAACTTCCCACTGGTGTGGGAATTATATATCGAACAGATGGAAAGCTTTTTAATCTCAGCAGGCTGAAAGCAAAAAGTAAGGTAATTACAACCTCCGTTGTGGAACTTCAGTATGCTGATGATAATGTGCACATTCCGCACATTCAGAGGATGACCTCCAAACTATCCTAAATGCTTTTGCAGAAGCATACGAAAAACTTGGTCTCTCACTTAACATCAAAAAAACCCAAAGTGCTTCATCAGCAAGTGCAAGCTAACCCTTTGGTGATGCCATCTATCCAGCTTGGCGGAACAATACTGGAAAATGTCGATCATTTTCTCTATCTTGGCAGCTATCTTTCTGTTACAGCTAACATCGACAGTGAAATCCAGCATCGTTTGAGCTCCGCAAGTGCCACGTTTTCTCGAATGAAACATAGAGTGTTCGAGGATCGGGATATTTGTAAGAAGACCAAAACACTGGTTTATGAAGCCATTGTATTACCAACTTTATTGTATGCCTGCGAAACATGGACTATCTATAAACGTCACTTCCACCTCCTTGAAAGATTTCATCAACGTTTCCCCAGAAAATCCTGTGAATTACTTGGGAAGATAGGCGAACAAATGTCAGTGTATGGAAGAAGCAAAGACTACTACTACTAGCGTTGAAAAATGATCCTTCAACGCCAACTTCAGTTAGACCGGTCATGTTGTTCGAATGCCTGACTGCCGTCCCCAAAGCAGTTTACTTTATTCCCAACTCAAGGATGGAAAGCGGAATATCGTGGTCAATATAGAGGTTTAAAGATGGTCATAAGGCTAATCTAAAAAAATATAAACATCGAAAACTGGAAGCTCTGGCCCATGAACGATCTAACTGGAGGTTGGCCTTCACAAAGGTTCCATGGACTTTGAAGAAGCCCGAGTGCAAGGTGAAAGGGAGAAACGTGCTAAGCAAAAGCACTCAACGAATCCTTTACAGGACCTCTTCCATCGGTAACCTGTTTCCTCACTGTTGAAGCTCTGTGTGGATCTAGAATTGGCCTCACATCACGGACCCATCGCTAGAGTCTACACAATTTTTCTTTAGAATTTCCTCCTTTTAAAATGTCAGTGTACTGGAAGAAGCAAGACTACTAACTAGCGTTGAAAAATGATCCTTCAACGCCAACTTCAGTAGAACCGGTCACTTGTTCGAAGCCTGACTGCCGTCTCCCAAAGCAGTTACTTTATTCCCAACTCAAGGATGGAAAGCGGAATATCGGTGGTCAATATAAGAGGTTTAAAGATGGTCATAAGGCTAATCTAAAAAAATAAACATCGAAAACTGGGAAGCTCTGGCCCATGAACGATCTAACTGGAGGTTGGCCTTTCACAAAGGTTCCATGGACTTTGAAGAAGCCCGATGCAAGGTGAAAGGGAGAAACGTGCTAAGCGAAAAGCCATCAAATGAATCCTTTACAGGACCATCTTCCATCTGGTAACCTGTGTCCTCACTGTGGGAAGCTGTGTGGATCTAGAATTGGCCTCCATAGTCACTTACGGACCCATCGCTAGAGTCTACACAATCTTCTTTAGAATTTCCTCCTTTTATCCTGGAAGACAATCTTACTCGGTCACGAGTGATTGCCTGATGATGATGATGATGATGATGATGATGATGATGATGATGATGATGTACTTCTAGGAGGGAAGCCCTTGTCATTGGGCAGGGATAGTACAGGGTCCAGCAGCTGAAAAGCTGGAGTAGGTGTGGGGTGAAAACTGTGGACTGAGAGAACAGCTCCAGCGGTGCCCAATGATAGTCTACAACAAAATATAGGGAAAAAGTCGGACTATACAGCACATAGTCTTCGATGTCTCTATACTAATGCCCAGAGTATGGGCAACAAACAGGACGAATTTGAACTCTTGATACATGAGGGCAGTACGACTTGATGGATAACTGAAATCTGGTGGGATGACTCCCATGGCTGGAATACAACAATTGAAGGGTATAACTTGTTCAAAAGGAACAGAAGCAACAGAAAGGGAGGTGGAGTTGCGCTGTATGTTAAAGATATGTATCTCTGCACAGAAATACAGGAAGAGGAGCTTGGCAGCCCCATTGAGAGCATCTGGGTTAAAATAAAGGGAGCAAAGGATAAGACGAACATGGCGGTTGGAGTCTACTACCGACCACCCAATCAAGGAGAAGACGAGGATGAAACTTTTGAAAAGCAAATTGCAAATGTTACAAGGAGGCATGATGTGGTAGTAATGGGTGACTTCAATTTCCCTGATATCTGTTGGGAGACTTATTCAGCAAAACATGGCCCCTCCAAGAAATTCCTGAGTTGTGCTGCTGATAACTTCCTCCTACAGAAAGTGGAGGAAGGAACTAGAGGATCGGCTATCCTTGACCTGATTCTAAGCAACAGAGACGAGTTAGTGGATAAAGTGGCAGTTTCGGGAACTCTGGGAGAAAGTGACCATGTTATACTTGAGTTCTTGATTCAAAGGGGAGCAAAAGCTAAGTGTAGCCAAACACGTACCCTGGATTTTAGGAAAGCCAATTTTAACAAACTCAGAACAATGATAAGTAAGATCCCATGGCAAGCGACTCTAATGAGAAAAGGAGCCCAGGATGGGTGGGAGTTTTTAAAAAAGGAAATTTTAAAGGCACAATTGCAAACAATTCCCACAAGGAAAAAAGGCAGAGGGCAACAGAAGAAGCAAATGTGGCTTCACAATAAACTCAAAGATGACCTGAAAACAAAAAAGGACACGTATAGGAAGTGGAAGGAAGGACAGGCTACAAGGGAAGAGTACAGACAGGTAGCACAGAACTGCAGGAATAGTGTCAGGAAGATTAACGCTGAGAATGAGCTAAGGTTAGCGAGGGATGCTAAAAACAACAAGAAAGCTTTCTTCAGATACATGCACAGTAAAAGACAGAGGAAAGAAATGGTGGTTCAACTACGCGATGAGGATGGCAAATTGATAACAGAAGACAAAGAAAAGGCAGAAGTGTTCAATTCCTACTTCGGCTCGGTCTTCTCCCAAAAGAGGGTCTATGACCCCCCTGGCAAACCTGAAGTGCAGACTGTAGGGGCAGGATTGCAGCTTGAGATTGATAGGCAAATGGTCAAGGAGCACCTGATTACTCTGAATGAATTTAAATCTCCAGGGCCTGATGAACTGCATCCTAGAGTAATAAAGGAACTGGCAGAAGAACTCTCAGAACCACTGTCTATTATCTTTGAGAAATCATGGAGGACAGGTGAAGTGCCAGATGACTGGAGGAGGGCAAATGTTGTTCCCATCTTCAAAAAGGGCAAGAAGGAGGAACCTGGGAACTATAGGGCAGTCAGTCGGACATCAATCCCGGGGAAAATTTTGGAGCAGATTATAAAGAAGTCAGTCTGCAAGCACCTTGAAAACAATGCAGTGATCACTAGAAGCCAGCATGGATTTGTCAAGAACAAATCCTGCCAGACTAATCTGATCTCATTTTTTGATCGGGTAACCTCCCTTGTGGACTGTGGGAATGCGGTGGACATAATATATTTGGACTTTAGCAAAGCTTTCGACAAAGTGCCTCATGATATCCTGATTAGCAAGCTAGCTAAAAGTGGGCTAGATGGAACAACTATCAGGTGGATCCACAATTGGCTACAGAATCGGACTCAAAGAGTGCTTATCAATGGTTCCTTCTCAAACTGGGGAGAGGTAACGAGCGGGGTATCACAGGGCTCGGTCCTGGGCCCAGTGCTCCTCAACATTTTTATTAATGACTTGGATGAGGAGATACAAGGAATGCTTATCAAATTTGCAGATAACACAAAGTTGGATGGAACAGCTAATACTCTGGAAGACAGAAACAAAATTCAAAGTGACCTCGATAGGCTGGAGCGCTGGGCCGAAAACAACAGAATGAAATTTAATAGGGATAAATGCCAAGTGCTGCACCTAGGGAGAGGAAACCAAATGCAGAGTTACAGAATGGGGGACACTTGGCTCAACAATACTACAAGTGAGAAGGATCTTGGAATTGTGGTAGATCACAAACTGAATATGAGCCAGCAATGCGATGTGGCTGCAAAGAAGGCAAATGCTATTTTGGACTGCATTAATAGAAGTATAGCTTCCAAATTGCGGGAAGTGATAATTCCCCTTTACTCGGCACTGGTTAGGCCTCATCTTGAGTACTGCATCCAGTTCTGGGCACCACACTTTAAGAAGGACATAGACAAACTGGAGAGGGTTCAGAGAAGGGCAACAAGGATGATAAAGGGACTGGAAACAAGGCCCTATGAGGAGAGACTGAAAGAACTGGGCATGTTTAGCCTTCAGAAGAGGAGACTGAGGGGAGATATGATCGCACTCTTCCAGTACTTGAAGGGATGTCACACAGAGGAGGGCCAGGATCTCTTCTCGATCATCCCAGTTTGCAGGACACGGAATAATGAGCTCAAGTTACAGGAACCTAGATTCCAAATCTCCTGACTGTTAGAGCAATAAGACAATGGAATCAACTACCTAGGGAGGTGGTGGGCTCTCCCAGTCTGGAGGCATTCAAGGTGCAGCTGGACCACCATCTGTCAGGGATGCTTTGACCTGGATTCCTGCACTGAGCAGGGGGTTGGACTTGATGGCCTTGTAGGCCCCTTCCAACTCTACTTTTCTATGATTCTATGACTGTGTAAGATGCTGTCCTCAGCATCATCTCCAGCAACTGACAGGGCCGGCTTCTCAGTATTCCACCAGGTCCTAACAAATGCTAGAGTATTTGGTGAAGTTCTTTTTCACTGTGTAGAAAACGCAAAGGGGCATAACTTTTTGCCATCACTAGAATACTAATTGTGGCATTTATGAAGGTTCAGCAATTGGCTTTAATTAAACTTGAACAGAAGGAATAAGCTAGCCAAGCACACGATGGAAGTGCAACTCAAAATGCAAACAAGAATATGAAGCTACAATAGTGAGATGCAGGGCTTTTTTTCTGGTGGAACTCACCGGAACTGAATTCCAGCACCTTTTCTTCTATTAATTGCATTACAATTTAATCGCCATCTACTCCCGAGGAAATGTAATCCAAGAGTTCTGGTACCCTTTTCTCCAGAAAAAAAGCGCTGGTGAGATGTATACATCATCCCTTCTTTCTCCTCCACACATACACACCGAATTTGTATCTTCTGATGAATTTTAATTGTAAATTGCTTTGGGAGCTAATCTTGGCTGAAAACAAGGGTAAATATAATACATGCATACATACTTACACAAATACAGTCATGCCTTGGATTGAGAGCATAATTCGTTCCGGAAACGTGCTTGTAATCCAAAACACTTATATCAAAATGAAATCTCCCCCCCAAAAATTGTACAGAGATTTTTAATTTAAGCCGTACTACAGTACTTGTATTGCAAGATGTCGCTTGTATATCGAGTAAAAAAAAATTAAATAAATATTTAAAAATTTGCTTGTCTTGCAAAACGCTCTCAAACCAAGTTACTTGCAATCCAAGGTATCACTGTACATATAAGCCCTATTCAGGTGTTCAGTTTTAAAACTGTGTAGAGGGAGCCGGGGACACACCCTCCACTCCTGACCTCCTTGTGTTGATGGGGAAGATCTGTAGTGAAAGTTCCACAAGACTGGAAACCCAAGGAGGTCAGGAGGGGCAGAGGCGGAGTGCACATCTTCAGCTCCTGCTACACAATTTAAAAACCAAACACATGAACAGGGCTATGGACATATTTCAATCTGTTCTTTATTTTTAGAACTTGTTTTATGAAGCCTGATCTTACCATCCTAGATTCCTAGCTGTCCTAAGGGCCTATGTGGTGGAGTACACATACATACATACATACATACATGGTGTGCATAGGAGAATTGGGCTTAAAGTTCCTGTTTCTCATGCAAGCACTCAACTATAACTCTTGCTCTAGCAATAAGGAGAGTGGGGTGGGACCATAGCTCAGTAATAGAGCACACACTTTGCATGCAGATGATCCCAGGTTCTATACCTCCAATTTAAAAAAAATCAGGAGGTGATGAGAAAGACCTCTGCCCGAGACTGCAGAGAGCCAGAAATATTCTGACCTGGTAGAAGTCAGCTTCCTATGTTCAGTAGAATCCAACCCCACAATCTCAGTAACAATACAGCAGCATCCATTGGTACCACGGTTCTCTACTCAAAGAGCATGAGATGTAGAAAACCAGGGAGTGTTCTGGGGACTTTTATGTGACAGCTCACAATAGCTTACTGAAAAGTCAGAAAGGGGGGTTATTTGTCAAACACTATAGATCCCATCTAAATGTTGAGTTCTGTTCATGCAGAAGTCTGTTTTCTTGTCCTAAGTTTTTAATGTTTCCCCAGCTCCTCAAGTGGCAGTAAAGCATATTATTCCTACCTATAAAGGAAGCTAAACAACTCTGCTATTTTATTTTAGCAGTATGTTTTAGCAATGGATTAAGAGCTCATTGTTCAGAGATGGAAAAGCACTGCCATTTGAGATTCAACAGCAGAAATAGTGTTTTAAATGTTTGTGTAAAATGTATGGTTTTACATAGAAGAACAAGCCAAAATCTGTCAAAGAACAAATTGTCCTTTTCAGTCAGTAAATGGGGGGATGGGGTCTTAGAATTTTCCATTCTCAAATAACAGGCAGCAATTTCCATGTCTGTATTTTTTTTTAAAGTCGACTCCTGAAATCATTATTGAAAGACTGGCCTATAAAGATGAGACTGCAGTCCCTGCTAATTCCTGGCTACATCCAACCGCAGTAGCTCTTTGTAGCAGGCTTTTCTAGTCCAGTAGCAGAAGCATGTCCATCCCTTTTTCTGCTTATAGACTATGAAAAAACCAGACATTTGGTGTTCATTACTGGGGCAGCAGCTACGTTTAGTGGTGCTACTTTGATTGTTGGCTTTTCTTTGCTCAGCTGCCTTCTGCAACCATATTAAAATTTAATAATCACATGACTGGTAAGACTAGAAATTCTTTCACATGAAGAGCATTTGCATTTCATATTGCTCATTATACAATAAATCAACAATAATCCAACTTTCTGAATCAAATAATCTGACACATTCAAGAAGTCATTCATATGTTGGGTTTTGCATAGGCAGAACGAGATTACCACCTGACATCGAGATTGTCACCTGACCTGGTGGGTGTCTCTTGAGTTCAAGTATACAAGGTCTCTAGTCACGAGACATAGTCTCGAGGTGATATGACTCAGCAACCTTGAACAGGTTTGGATCAATATGTTGATGAATAGGTTATACAACTGGGGTGAGTAATATCCTATTTATAGGTGTGGTATAAAGCTAACACACTTGCTGATAGCCTCACTCTCTCTTCCACTTGTTGTCTTGCTCGTCTCGACTCGACATGTCTCTTGGACTTCACTTCATCTAGCCTTACCACTGGGGTATTGGATTTGTATCTGCAATGATGTAGTGAGTAGAGATGCATTGCTTGCCTTAATCCCATGTAATTGGGTCTTACAAATAAACTCTTTAATCTTTATTAACTGCTGTTATCTCCTCCTTCCGCCTGCGTGACTGGGACTGAGGGTCATTGGCTAGGAGAGCTTTTGAACCCGGGTCAGTCCAGCTCTCACAACTATGTCCAATTTATTCTTGCTTTCAAATTAATTTTGTCTATCAGAAATGCATCCACAATGAATTTCCCCAAAGTTGGATGTGGTCAATTTGCAGTGGTTTCAAAGCAATCAAATTCAAATGTTCACTTCACAGTTAACTTCAGAGAACAGTAGCCACAAATGTGGGAATATTCTGCTAATATGAATAAGTGATGAAAGCACTCTTTCAATTGCTGTGCCATCATGAAGATAACACGGAAACTAAGTCTGATCTACCTTTAAAACAAAGGAAGAAGATCCAATAACTGCATAACTCTTCTCCTGGAGTTTCACCAAAGCCAATGCATCTTTTGAAATAAAATTCTATTTGAAGTATTTGAGTCTGTGGTTAAGCTGTGGTTTGTTCATTTCTTTTGGCTTTAATGGTACTTTAATTGAACATAGTACAGTTTATTATCATGTTTCCAGTGCTGAACTCTTTCCTGAGAAATTAAGACATTTTCTAGCTTGATATCACTTGTATGTACTAAACATGTTTTTCATTTTAGAAATGTTGTAAGTAACACCATAATTCCAAAAAAATCAAATCATTGCTGAGGCAATACCAAAATCTCTCAGGATCACCAAGTCAAAAGGCAGAAGACTGCTCCAAGCTTTATTAGAGCACATGCTGATGGATACAATGACAAGTATATCTCTGAAGAAGACAGAGAGTACACTAAATTTTGTGTAGAAGGAAATTTGTGCTTTACTTGACATTGCAGGTTTGCACTCCCAGACAGCTGAATTGATCTCCTGCTGGAAACCTGTTCTCAGAGGAGAGAACCAACTACAATATGCAGTCAAAGTTACTGAAGAATCAGACCGGTATGACCCAAGTTGCCATTTACTCATGGATGTCAAATATACCAGAGTATTAAAAGCCCCATTCAAATTGTTCCAGTGCTTTGACTTCGAAGATTGGACTAGTTATTAAAATATTTTCACACTATGTAATTGTACCAACTGACAGTCTGGCTGAATCCATTACAGAGGTGTTGAGAGAGGAGGGGTAGGGAAAGCGTGCCCTTTTTCAGTGATTGCCTCAGGGCCATTCACAATAAATAAATAAATCCTGATTTGCCCTTTGAATTGCCTGCATTGCTCTGATCATGTCACACCAACAGGCATTTGCAATGTTCAAATGCTAATGTATTTACACTCCTAACTGTACATGCACCATTTTCTAGAAGAGGGGAGTCCATATCCCAAAGAGGAGAACCTAGATACTGTGTTTTTTCTATGGTGAAAATAGCTATCAGTAACACTAGTAAGGTGATCTTTATGGACCATTTCATAAATTGCATTCCAGGTTTGCCTCTCTGTAATATGTGAAACTGCCCAATGGCTGTGTGTATTCACAAAAATTAGAAAATGTGAATCAGCAGATCTATTCTTATTCAATTTTTAGACTTTTAGTCATTTTTATTTGAACTGGCTAGCTCCCACATTGCATTGGTGGGGGCTGGGGGAGAATGACAAAATACATTGTGCCAGTTTGCACAATCATGGAAGGGGAAATAAGCCATGGTGGCTTATTTCCCCCTCCGTGAACATGCAAATCGGGTCAATGTCTAGAACATTTGTGAAACTTCCTAAAAGTATGTGTCAGTAGTATTTTTTCTCAGTAAGAGAAATTATCTTTCACATACAACTTTAAAGGGACGCAATAGAGATGAAGTGGGCTAGTTCAGACTTAATGCCAAAGCATGACTTGGAATTTCATGAGTGAGCCTTAAGCCCCTGCATGCTCAAATCTTTCCAAACTATGGTTAGGGCAAGACACAGTTTACATACAAACCAGAATTGGAAGCCATTGTTTGAATGTCGGTTTCAATTCTGGCTTGCAGGCTAACTGTGGCTTGTGCGAACCATTTTTTTTCGGGGAGGGGGGTTCAACCATAAGCAAATATGGTTCCCCACAAAAAAGGAAATCAGGAAGGACACAAAGAGGGGAAGGAAGGAGTATGTGAACTTGAGATTCGCTCCAGTGACACTAAACAATGGTTTGGCATTCCATCCAAGCTAGCTATATATTTTGGAATTAGAACAGAGAGGGGGGAGGGGAAATAGCCTGTTGTCCTGTTGGTCAGAGTAAGCACTAAAAACAGAATCAATAAGAAAAGCTCCATGAGCAACACAACTTTAAAATGTCTTAAAAAGGCTTCCTTCTGCTTATTGATAAGGAAGTAGGCAACAGGAACTGTAAAGTTCTTTAAGATTGGCATCCACAGTAAAATGAATTAAGCCACTATTTGGTATGGTTTGAAATGAATAATATCTTTCTTATAATCAGCTTCATCTAATTCAAACGCTCCAGAACTTTAATTTATCTTACAAAGAATGGCTTAAACAAAAGCACTTCACAATATTAGTGTAATTTACATCAAAGTCTCGAGAAAACCTCCCAATACAATTTTCTAAGGTATTTTGTACCATGAACTTAGCAGCAGAAAGAGAGCTGGGGCAGGGGGGAGGGCATTTTGTGATTTGTATGTCTCTGAGAACACCGAGTTCATGCACACAATCAGTGCATTATCATGCTCTTTTAGGAATAAAGGGAAATGATTTAGCAATCAAGAAAACTATTTAGAACATGCACATTAGGCACACAAAATTATAAACAGCTTTTTCTCCCCTTATTCTGTGCTCTGCACTCCTTTGCACTGTTTAAAAACTATAATTGCAGAAAAATAATGATGCTCTCTTTTCAGTATAGCCTGAGCATTATACTGAAGTTTCTTCTTGTCCTCAGGTGACTTCTTTTGAAAGAAAGGTAAAATAGCAGAGAAACAGAATCAATCGCTGATGTTGTTTTAAGTGGTCTGAATCAATGCAAACAAATAGGATTCTGCTGAAATAAAGTCAATATATAGATAGTGTGGCTTCACTAAGATTTTTGCTACATAAATAGCTGTGTACTCACCCCAAATGAGATTAATACAAAAGGGAATGATTCTACTACACTGAATGAATAGCAGAGTAATTTCTAATAACCACACAGAATCACAGTTACTGAGATACTCAACCTAATATTCTTTCCTACACCTTTAGCTGATATTATCCCAAACAATGTGAATTTTATATGCATCTGATCCTGTTGCATAACCAGATAGCTCCCATCATATCATGCTTGAAGTTCAAGTTATATTATTTCAATTTAAAAGCAAAACCAAAATATACATGGACAGAAATCTTGCTACAACCCTACCATTGTGGCTTTTGTATGACCTCTCTGGCCTGGTTCATGCCTTCTTGCTTCTTGTGTGATTGTTACATGATTACACAGTTGTAGTGTCACACAAGGCTGCAACAGTTCAACAGCTCAGCTTTGTCAAAATATATATTTTAAAAGGTCAGTTTAGCAGAGCAATAATCTTTACCCAAGCATCACAAGGAGCAGTCCAGTTACCCAGATTAATCCAATGCATGTGGATGTGGGGAAAAGGAAACAAGAATCTTACAAATAAGGAAAATAAGAAAGGAAACAAGAATGGTAGACAAATAAGCAGCAAGCAAAGCAGTTCAAAATTATACAAAATGCAGTCATAAGCCTGATTTTCAATGGTATGTTTTTGATATTATGATGTTACTATCAATTTCAAAAGCATATCTTTCCATCCTGAAGAGAGTCAGCTGGTCACCCAGCTTGAATACTGTCAGCTGACTCTCCAAGTCAATTAGGACACACCAGGCCCTATAAAACCCTTGCAGTTAAACCAGCAACTTTCTTGGGCATGAAGACTGCCTACTTTCCCACTGCCTTGGAACTCAACCTTCAGTCCGGCTCTGACTCTGTACTTTCCTCTGGCCCTTTCATCTACATCTGCCTTATCTCATGCGTAACCTATAGCCCATCTATGACAACATTCATTACTCTCTTTATTCTCATCTGCCCGCATCCCTATCTGAGGCCCATCTCAGAGCTAGTCCAAGGCCTGACACAGGGACAAGAAAGTGAAGCAGTGAAAATATCAGGGATGTTGAAGAGTCCTTGGTCTCGAGTCACGAGTCGAGTCACGAGTCTTTGGACCCGAGTCTCGAGTCCGAGTCCGAGTCCTTGGTCCAAAATGGTGACTCACGAGTCACGAGTCCTGAGTCACTCCCAAAACTGACTCCACGAGTCCCTATTAAAATCAATGGGGGTTTTCCCCAACAAAACAAGGCTACTTCAGATGTGTGGTTTAAATAAATTCTAGGCACAAGTGTGCCTTTTTATTTCAAAACTCTGCAATTGATTTTGGCAAGAACAGATCAGGCAGAAAAACCCAAAATAACCAGGCAGGCAGAGGAGGCAGGGAACCCCAAAGCAGGCAGGCAGAGGTCTTTGTCTTGGACAATTCAACTGTTGAACTGGTCAAGAAGAGACCAGGCAGGCAGAGGAGGCTGGGAACCCCAGGCAGGCAGGCAGAGGCAGCCAAACCCAAAATGTCTGAAAGGTTGCATTTTAGAAAAATGATTTTAAAAAATAAACTTGCTGTACTTCCTAAAACTTATCCATGTTGCATTTGAGGAACATGATTTTTTCTAAATGTTTGGCCCCCCATTCTGGAACGGTGAGATCTCATCACAATTCCACCCTCACTGAACACCCGCTCCACTGGTGATGAACTTGCTGGAACCAGAAACACACTCAGAGCAGCCACACAGAGTAATCTCAGGTCCTTCTTCTGCCTCTCCCAAGTGCGCAACACATCAATCAAAATAAATCTTGACACACTGTTGGGGCTGCATTCCTGGTAGCCGTCCATAGTGGCCGAGCAGTGGCACACCTCGCTTCTATGCGCTCTTCGCCGGCAATCACGCTCCTCTCCACTTCTTCTGGCACAGCTCAGGGATGTTGAAGAGTCCTTGGTCTCGAGTCCAGAGTCGAGTCTCGAGTCCCATTAAAAATATTGGGACTCGAGTCCGAGTCGAGTCAGAGGGGGGACTCAGTCCGACTCACGAGTCGAGTCCTCGAGTCCGAGTCCCCATCCCTGGAAAATATCCATGAAAATTCCCATATTGAGATTTTTGCCACATCCTGCATAAAAGGATTCTGATTTTTTAAGCGAACATTTAGAAGACTTTTGAAGTTGTTAACTTTATAAGTAGTAAATTATAACAAACCCGGGATGGCCAAAAGCCGCATCAAGACAGTTTATCTGAGAAAAGGAGAAGTCAAATAAAGACATTCATATCTGGCCTTGTTAAATAATGGGAAACAATCCTTTCATTTTAGAATTGGCATACAGATTCTTATCACAGTAGGTGATATCCATCTAGGTCTTACCAATGCCATCACTGTCTCTTCATGTATATACTTATCTTTATAAAAAATAACTTAATGCCTTGTAATTACTGTTATTTAGGGATACCCTGAATTTAAGCAAAAATCAAATGACCCATCCTATGCATGTTTACTCAGAAGTACAAATGAATATAGAACAACTTACTCCAAAGAAAGGATGCAGAGAATTGCAGCTATGCACAGTTAACTGGGAGTAAGCCCCATTGAGGTAGTACTTCTGAGTAAGCATGCATAGAAGCAGGCTGGTCATTTCCCAAAGTATAAGATGGCAGAGGGAACATCTTGCAGCTTTTTTCTGTATTCTTGCTTGAAGAGCAACCTGATCAAACCAAAATGGGAGGAAATGGAGATGTGGGCCTACAATATGTCATGTCAACTTGAAACATAATTGGGGACAAAACATGTGGCCTTCTTCAGCAATGACAGTCAATACAAAGGCCTGGGCCAAGAGAGCCTCTTGCTGGAGCAGAAGCCAACCGTTCTACAAGGTGAGCTCTTGAATTTCCACTGATTTCTAACAGTAGCAGACCCTTTCTACAATGCCACATTGCACACTGCCATTCTGGGCAATCTCCTGAATCTCAGGAGGGTGTGGGGGTGGGTGGGAAGAGCTGCAGCAGGAATCATGAAGTAGGAAAGCCCTGTTGTGTGGGAAGAACTTTGCTTGCAGTTTCTGGACCCCAGCCAACTTTGAAAGAAATCCACAGGGGACACTAAAGACTCCACTTAAACATGTGTAATGTCTAGACACATACATTGCACAGTGTAGATTCCAAAATAACTGAAATATTAATTTATTTCTCACACACACACACAGACTCCATTGCTTTTTCAAGATGTAGAAGACATTTAAAGGCAATGTAAAGGAGAGGCGATGAAAATCAAGTCCTGTCAACAGATTTAGCCCAACTGCACAAGCAAACTAAGCAATTGCTAGGGGCATTAATATTGTTGCGCTGCCAATGAAACAATGTGAGATCTGAGAAGCACATCCCAGAATCCTTTGAAGTGTCATAGACAATACTGCAGCTGAAATCCCAGTCTGTATGCACTGACATAGCATTGATTGCATTGGTACAGCTGCTTGGTGTTGTCTTGGCCATTGGAGATAATGTAAGAATATTCCAGATTTGTACGTAAATTTGTACGGAAAGCTGTTACTGGTTAGTCAACTTTTGGCATGAGAGGAAGTAGGATGGTTGGTTTTATATACATTCCGTATATAAGAATGTATATAAACATTTATATACACTTGTTTCATTGTCTTTCGACTGAAGCGAGGCTCTTCACAGGCGCAGAGGTCACCACAATGGTGGTCGAAAGAGAACTGAGGGAATGGGCGGGAACCTGCTAGGGAGACGCATTCTAGGATGGTAGAGGAGGGGTTCCCGCCAAAATTCCTCAGCTATAGAAGTTTCCAAAACGAGGCTCCGTACAGGAGCCGAGCCCATATGCGTGATGCACAGAGACCACAAAGAAGAACCCATAGTTTGAGATAACATGACAGCCATGTCAAAGAGATGAGCACAATCCATTTTCTAAAACTGAGGTTTATAGTGTAAAAAATAAACTGGAGTAGCATTTAGAAATATCAACACTCATTAGTAAGACAGTGTAAAAGAAAATCAAAATTGTGCAAACAAGCAACTTTTAAAGATGTAAACTGTCACCTGAAGAACTAGCAGTAACAATTTTCTAGGTAGGTGCATGTTTAATTCCAAAGTAAATGACTAATGGTGGTATACAACTAATTTGCAATATTTTATACTAACTAAGCAGTTTTAAGATATTAGAAAAAGCAAAACAGTCGACCTTTGCCATTAAGGTCAACTAATGGCAATGCTAGCAAGCATATAATTTGTCTTTTGACATGAGAGTGTAAGAGTCACAGTCCTTAATTCACATGGTCCTATGAAACATAATTTTCCATTCCTTCAGGGCAGAAAAGATTTTAGGGTTATTTAATTGCTGCATTATTCAAAAAGAAGCTGAATGCTGACTTCCAAAATGCTTTAGGAGTATAATAATGTTCAAGCTAACCAGCTTTCAGTTTATTACACTATTATTTTCTGATTTAACACTTTTCCTTCCTTTTGCATATTTTTCTGTTTTTATGGTGAAATGTTATGTAACCAATCCATAGAAAGCGATGTACTCAGAGGGGTTTAAATGTAATGCTAATGGAAACATGACAAGCATATTAAAACCATAATATTAAGAACTGAGATTGCATAAATTAACTGAGGAAGGTACCGATTGCAACTACAAGGTTCTAAGTATCTTAAAATTGATTTTTTTAAAATCGTTAATGAAATGTCATATTTTTCTGTCAAGCTACAATATTTTTATTTTAATATCATATTGTAAATAATCATATTTCTCCATTGGGGCCAGTTATGAAGAACATGTTGCAGATGGCACTCAAAATCCCACCACTTAACTTTGTTTCTGCCATTATCAGAAATATGGGAGCTATAAGATTTATTGAAATATTTATTTATTATGTTTCTATACTACCCAATAGCCAAACCTCTCTGGGCGGTTCAATTAAAACCATAAAATACACCATAGTAAAACATAATATAAAACTTTTAAATGTTTAAACTACAGTATAAAACCAAAGTAAAAACAAGCATAGTGTAAATATTTAAAAATACAGTAACAGATTTAAAAACAACAGAAACTGAAAGACTAAAATGCCTGGGAAAATAAGGAGAGATAGAGCTGAGTGTCAACCGCATATTGGTGAGGCCTCAGCCCACATCTCCAGATAACTTCCCCCAGCGGTTTCATGTAGATCAGTGTTCTCCAACCTTGGATCCCCAGATGTTTTTGGCCTACAACTCCCAGCATGCCCCAGCCAGCTACACTGGCTGGGGCATGCTGGGAGTTGTAGGCCAAAAACATCTGGGGACCCAAGGTTGGAGAACACTGATGTAGATGTTAAACAGCATGGGGGATGAGCCCTCTGGAACGCCATTGCATAGTTGCCAAAGCACAGAGCGATAATCCTCCAGCACAACTTTCTGGACTTGGCCATCCGAGTAAGAGTGCCTCCAACTCCCAACCCATACAACCTATCCAGAAGGATATCATGATTGATGGTATAGAAAGCTGCTGAGAGATGTTCAAGAGAATCAACTGGGTCACATTCCCGCTGTCCCTCTTTCAGCAAAGGTCATTCCACAGGGTGACCAAGGCAGTTGCCATTCCAAAACCAGGCCTGAAACCTGATTGAGATGGATCCAGATAATCAGTTTCATTCAAGAGTGTCTGGAGTTGACCAGCAACCATGTGCTTGAGCACCTTGCCTAGGAAGGGGATTTTGGTAACTGGCCTATAGTTATTAAGGTCTTCTGGGTCCAAGTTAGGCTTTTTAGGCTTTAAAGAAGCCAGTACCACCCACTCTCTCAAGGAAGAGTTGACAACCTCCTGGACCAAGCCAGACATCCCCTCCCTACTAGATATAATAACCCATAAAGGGAAAGGATCAAACGCACAGGTGGTGGCCCAGATTTGGTCAAGCATCTTGTCCAACAAGATGAAACTCATCCAATAAAACTAAACCAGTCAGTACTCTGGACACCTCTACTAATGGAACTGCATTAACTGTGGCATCCAAGTTGTGACCTATTCAAGCAATTTTATTTTCAAAATGTTGTGCAAACTTGTCACAATGTGCAACTGAGGGTTCCGCCATCTCTCTCTCTGGTCCAGATTACAGCAGGCCATGAACCACTTGGAAAAGCTCCACAGAACGATACTGAGCATGAGTCTTCCTCCACCTGCATTCTAGCCACCTTCTCTCTTATTTCATTGCCCTCGGGTCAGGTATATACCAAGGAGAATAAAGAAGAACCATGCTATTTCCCTTCCACACGTAGTTATGACTGCATCACATTTAATGCATCTGCAGGGTGGGGCGGGGGGACAGGGACGTATTCGGATGGTCTGTCCCCAGAGCTTTCTCAAGTGGTTCATTGATTGTTAACATCTAACCTAAAGAATGTTTCCTGGAGGAAATTGATTATCTGGACACATACCAGTTTGGATTCAGACCTGGTTATGGAACTGAATCAGCCTTGGCCACCCTGATGGATGACCTTTATTGAGAGAGAGATAGGAGGAGTGTAACCCTGTTGCTCTTATTCAATCTCTCAGCAGCCTTCAATACCATCAACCATGGTATCTTCCTGAGCTGTCTCCATGGGTTTGGGATTTGGAAGCACTGTATTATTATGGTTCTGTTCCTACCTCGAAGATCAGTTTCAGAGAATAGCATTGAGTGATTATATTCCTCGGCAATTATGCTGTGAGGTGCCACAGGGTACCATCTTATCCCCAATGCTATTTAACATTTATATGAAGCCATTGGGAGCAGTCATTAAGAGGATTTGGAGTGTGGTGCCATCAATATGCTGATGACACCCAGCTCTGTTACATCTGAATCAGGTGAAGCCATGCAGGTTCTGAACCAGTGTATGAGTGCAGTAATTGGCTGGATGAGGGCCAACAAGCTGAATCTGAATCTTGGTAAAACAGAAGCCTTGTGCATAAGCAGTTCTCGGGTCCAGGAGCTGGGTAGTTTCTCTGTTCTTGATGGGCTTGCACTCCCCTTAAAGGAGCAGATTCCTAGCTTGGGGGTGCTTCTTGATCCATTTTTGTTACTGGAGGCTCAAGTAGCCTCAGTGACTAGGAATGTCTTTTACCAGCTTCAGCTGGTGTGCCAGCTACACCCTCTCCTGGATGGAGACAGCTTGGCCACAGTGACTCACACAGCAGTAACTTCTAGATTGGTTCATTGCAATGAGCTCTATGTGGAAATGCCCTTGGGTTCAGTTTGGAAGCTGCAGGAAGTGCAAAATGCAGTGGCCAGGTAGTGCAAAACATAGTGGAACATCCTACTGTGCACATATTACACTAGTGCTGAAATAATTGCACTGGTTGCCTATTCACTAACAAGTTGACTTTAAGGTTTTGTTGCTGACGTATAAAGGAATATGCTACTGCACTTACGTCCTGCTTCTGGGCATATCACAGACAACTGGTTGGCCACTGTGGGAACAGAATGTTGGACTATATGCCTTTGGCTTGATCCAACATGGCTCTTCTTATGCTCTTAGGAGGTTGGGGACTCATATGATTGAAGGTACCTTCCATAAAATTAAAAATTAAAAACCCACCTCCGCATTAAAAACAAACAAACTAGCATGTAAGGAGAAAGGGTTCTAGCCAAGTCTTCTCCCTGACATGTCACTTTTCTATGTGCAGGGAGTTTGATTTTTGATTTTATTTTTTATTTTTGTAATGGAGGAATGTTCAGTCATATGAGTCATGTGCAGCCTGGATTGATACACCCCAGCATAGGTTTACCACCTCAATGAGAGAACTAGGCCTTGGTCACTGTAAAGTATGAAGGACCGTTGAGAATTGGTTTTTATATGTGTAAATAAAAGGAACATAGAACCTCGAAGAGCAGCAGTATGTTTAAAGTCACTGATAATTATTCAAAAACAAATGGGCTGTTAGAGGATATAAATCTTAACTAGATATATTTTATAGGTATTTCAGGAAACACAGTAATCAATAAAACATGCTCTAACTTTTATCACTTAATAATGTCGATAGCAATTATAGCAAACAACCTGCTATAAAACCTTCAAATGTAAATAAATACCATTGTATCCTTTCCTCCCTTAAGCCTTCTAGTTAAATTAAAACAAAGCAAACAAAACAAACAAAAAAACCAGTAAAGCAGGCAAGACATGCAGCTTTCTCTAATGTTCAGGTAAAAATTGTAACAAAGGAGAATTCCGCCCCAAATTCAGAAAAACAACTCTGGTATTGAAAATCATAAAATTTTAACTTTTAACTAACATCCAGGTTTCCATTAGTATATACTATCTGCTAAGTAGGGGTCAGCAACTGGACAATGTGGCTCTAGGCAGGCTTCCAGCTGCCTCCACTGACTCAAGTAAAACTACTCCTTATCTGCTACCTGTTCAGGGTCAGGGTCTGGAGCCAAGAAATTGGGGAAAAGATGGAAGAGTGAGAGGAGAAGAAGGAAGCTGCACTTGGTAGGGGACAGGCCAGCACAACAAGAGAAGGCAGGAAAAGGAGAGTTGGAGAGGAAGAGAAAAACAAAGGAAGGAGACAGCTCGAGGGCGGAAGAGGCAGGTTAGGGAGTCCTAAAGCACAGGTTACAACCTCTGTGAGGATGGTAGTTGAAAGAGAAGTGAGATTACATGAGAATTTAAGGTGGAGCAGAACATTCTTCTGGGATGGGGAGAAGAGGCTGGAAGAAGCTTTGAAGTAAAAGGGAGATTCTCACATAAATTTGGGTTCTCTCTCCAAGCAAAACGTTTGTGGCATAATAAAGCTAAAAGGAGGAGATGCTGCTGTGATGCTGCTGCTTGGGAGAGTCCAGCAGGAGCCTGAAGTTCTCTCTCCTTCTCACTGGGTCTTAGCTTGATGCTGACACCACATTTTTTCCATCACGCACGCCCATTCCCAACACACACTCCAAGATCAAGAATAATAGCATGAAAAAATGTACCTAAAACTGGAGTGCAAGAGGTGCTTTTTGTTAACATTTGGGAATCCACTTTTGTAGCTTAACCTGACCGTGCTGAATCTGAACATCACTGTTTCCAAGCCAACTACTCAATCAAAAGCCGAGAATTCAAGATGGCATCCAAGCTGGTGTCTAAATTGTGGGGGGAACGTACACAAATACAACAGGTTCCCCAGAGCAGAAGTTACCCTTACAACTTGTAAGAGGCTCACGGATTGGGCAATGAGAATGTGACAGAGGGGTCAGGAAGCACAACCTCACGGTCCCTCCTTACAAAAGCACCCAGTTAGGGCTGGTGGAAGTGTTTCTTCCAGTACGCGCTCATGGATTGTTCATGCCGGGCCTTCTGGCTTGCCTCTTACAGAGACAGTACACAACACAGTACACCACACTGATCATTGCTACCAGTCACCTTTATAATATTATGCAGTAATCAGCAATTCACAGTGGCAGCACAGAACTGCCTCAAATATGAAAAAGGGAAATATTGAAAGGTAGTAAAAAATCTTGCTGTTACTACTAGAAGATCTGATGTTCTTCCCAGGGCTAGTGCCTTGGGTTTCTAATTACAAACACTATGCACATGTAAAACAGAAAGATAGAAGAAACCCTCAAAAGGCATACTGAAATCTTGAGGGTCAAAATGTGATTTGTACACTTGAGAAATTATTTAGATCTCATCTTTTTCAACTAAAACAGTTTGATTTAAATAATCCTCTTTGATGATGCAGATCTCCAACTAATACAGTACTGAATCCTGATGAGATGAAAAACAATTCTTTCTCTACAGTTGTGTCTATGTCCCACAGAATGCTACTTCTCCAGGACTTGCATGTGCCAAACACTGAGGCTATTTCCTCCAGTATGCCAAGACGTTCAACCACGTTAGGACAAAAGTGAGTAAACATACTCCCTTTACATTTTGTAATCTAAGTAAAATTTCAATTGTTCTCAGCTGCTACACTGAATCCACTCTTTCCTGGAGATGCATAGAACCCCATCACACAACTCATCCAGTTTCAAAGGAGAGCAAATGAAATCATTCTGCTCTACTAAAACTCTGGAGTGAACTGCAGAATTCAGAATGGGTTCTTGAGTTCACTGCACACATGTAGAGGGGAGGGTGTATTATTGATTTATGTATTTATATAGAACTATCAATGTGTCAACTGCACTCTCACTGCATCCATATTAGGTTGCAGAGCCACAGCAAGCCCCAAATCCTTGGTCTCTGCTAAGCAGCCCAGCACAGATATCTCCTCACTGTAAGAGAGATCTTGAACTTACCCTCCAGATGTTTTGTATTACAACTCCCATAAGCCTCAGACACCATGACTAATGATCAGGGATTATGGGAGTTGTAGTCAAAAACTTCTAGAGAGCAGCAGGTTGCCTACCTCAATTCAAAATATAACCCCTGTTAAAATTAGTTGCTCACTAGGGGCCAAAGATGAAAAGTGCTAAGATAAAGAACTAGGGTTTATTGCAGTCTGTGGGCAAAATTATCTGGGATGCAGAAAGGTTTGGTAAACTTTTATTTTAAAAATTTGCTTGTCTTGCAAAATGCTCTCAGACCAAGTTACTTGCAATCCAAGGTATTACTGTACTCAACTAATACAGTTGCTGGACTGAACTATGTTTATATATTTAGCGTGCAATCCTTTGCATGTTTAGACAGAAAAAAAGTCCTACAACTCCCAGCATTTGCTGGGCAATCCTGAGAGTTGTAAGAATTTTTTTCCGTCTAAACATGCATAGGATTGCACCTTAAATAAATAACAGCAAAATCATTTTATTTATTTATCTATTTATTACATTTCTGTACTGCCCAGTAGCCGAAGCTCTCCAGGGAGTTAGCTGGAAGTGCTAAGACTGGAAATGAAGACACAGCTTGATACTTGAATAATGATAATAGTATTAATAATGATAGCACAGGCTGTCTTAGATTGATTATCCCTTGACCTTTTTTTAATTGAACTGAAAAACATAGCTAAGGATGGAAGTTGCTGTATTTTTCCTCTATAACTACCTATGTACTTTCCTATCTTTCCTTTTATTCCCCTCTACCTCTCTCCCCATTCAGTTCACTTTTATAGATTATGACCCAATAGGGAACTGGTCTTTCTATATATCTGTGTAATACAGTTACCTGCTAGGAGCCCTTTGGGGGAAGGGAAACTACAAATCTAAATAAATACACCATAAGGAAAGCAAAAAATACAGTTGTGCATTGCTCCAAGCACGATTTGCCCAAATGCCTTATGCTGTTAAGGTTATAACTTTCATTCAAAACACTACATAAAAGCTTAACCAACCAAACAGCACTGCAATCCCAGCATGTCAACATCTCTGTAATTTGCAATAATATGGCTACAGCATTTCCTGTAAAGCTGTGCACCACAAACAACACGGCCAGTAACTTCCCTTGCCTTTTGCACCTCAGCTGTATTAAGCAGCACAGGAGAAAACTTGCCTGGAATTATTCAGAAGAGCATAACAAGTTACAAGGATGAATACGTAATCAGCAATATACTTCAATTCACTCAGATCTTCTGTCTCAAATAGCACATGAAATAGCACATGAAGAGCATGAAACCAGAACTTGCTTTGGGGCAGCCCATTCTCAGTGGGGGAAACAGTTACTTGCATTGTGATTGCTGCTGCCAAGCATGCCTCGAAGATAAAGTGAAATTTCCCTTGCGGGAGCTCCTAGCTCATGGGCTGCATTTGCTAGGCAGACTTTGGAATGGGGCACCAGGTGTCATCATGAACCCCATTCCCACTTATTATTGATGCTATTTTATTGTAGGGGGCAAGGCCAGCACCCAGCCCTAGAGCAAGTGAAAAGGGATCCTCTTGAACCAACGCTGGGAGTTTTGAGCCCAGTTCTCATTTCCTCCATAAAATGTGCAACAAAGAATAGCTTTGAGCACTGAAATACGTAAGAAACTCCTTCAGGAAATGCTGGGATTTACAAGGGCACATTGAAGGAAAATGTGTTCCTGACTACAGACTGCCTACTTTTGCTTATAGGTCACAGGCCAAAGTGTGATGGTTTGACTGCTTCCCCAGCTCAAACCTTTTGTAAATTAATGTAGCGGAAAGGTTTGAAGTTATGGTCCTTTTTTGAATAGATAATATGCAATATGAGATGTTACCATTTTGCCCAAATTTACTGTTAATCCTTAATGTTATGCTCTGCTTCACATCCTATCAATTTAATAACTTATTGAACACATAAGTTATTGCAATATGCTACTTTCCTAAGCATTCCTCTGGAAACTACATTACAACTACAGTGAAATTATAATTGCAGGTTTTCATTTTTTAACCTTGTAGCTATTCCATTCTCTTTCTTCTTTTTTTACTGTTATAATTATGCTTACGGTACTTTTGTCAATATTTTAATTTCGTGTAGTTGTGAAAGTTCATCAAGGGCACAAAAGCACACACATGTAATATAGTGTATTATGCTAGCTGTCATTATTATTGGTACAGTAAGCTAAATAAGTTAGCTATGCCAGTATCTGTATTATATAGTGATTTTAATGTGCTTTATAAGTTATGTGAAATAAAATTTTCTAAACTAATTGTAGTTTTAAAGCCTCTCACTTTTTAAAGGATATTGGTATCATATCACTAGAAGGCAAGGAAGAACCTCTACCTTCAGGTAGATGCTTTAAGTTAATCATATTCTGAGGTGTTGTTAAAAACTTGGTTTAGATGTACTGTTTCTGATCATCCAAACCATGGCCTTGGAATGAGCATGGTAGGACTGGGAATGAATCCAGCTTGCGTACTACATACCTACCCAATCCAACTTTATTTTGCTTAGCCAAACAGGCTTTCGCAAACACCATAGAAAAATCAACAGAACTCTTACACAATATAATTAGTACAGTTAAATCAATAATATAAAACCAGCATTAACTTTTCTCAACAGACGATAACAGATTCTCTCTCCTCGTCCAGGCCAAGTTAACATACTTGGCTGTTGGAAAGGACACATAATAGTCAAATCCTGTTAACAAAAACATCAATTTTTGGAGAGAATTAACATTACCAATACAGTAATACCTCGGATTACGAGTAACTCGGTATGCGAGCTACTCGTAAAACGAGCAAAATTTTATCATTTATTAACGTTCGGAGGACGAGCAAAGTTTCGCAACACGAGCCACACTCTGTGGGACAACGACGAGCACTTAAAAGTGCCAGCGCCCCGGCTTTGCCTATAACCGGCAGGGAGCCCCATCCAGGCGAGGTGCAGCTGGCGCAGTCGTCTGGCGGGCGTCCTCGCGCTGCTAGCGTCCAGCTCTCTACCTGGGAGCCCCATGGAGGCGAGGCCGCTCGCTGTGCGGGGCGCCTCGCTTCGCTGGCGGGCCTCGCGCTGCCCACTTGCCCGGCTCCCCTCTCACTCTGTGTGCGCCTCGCCGTGCCAGCTTTGGGCCGCTTTGTCCGGCTCCCAACAGGAGCGTCAAAGCGTCAGTGCGAGGCGCACGCAAGCGAACGAACAGAGCAGGGCTCCTTCTTCACCGTCCACGGGGTTTCCTTTTGCTAGCTGTGGAGGGTCCGCATCTGCGCTGGCTTCCTCCATTGCAAGCGGCGGCTCCTGAGAAGGCGAACTGCACGCCGCCTGCGGTCCCGTCGCGTCACATCCGGCCCATCATTGGACGGTGGGATCCGGATGTGACGCGACGGGACCGCAGGCGGCGCGGGCAGCTCGCCTCTCCGTGAGCTGCCGCTTGCAACGGTAGAAAGCAGCTGGAACGGCTCCACGCATCTCCCTGCGAGCGGCAAAGCACTTGCCGGCTCCCTGGCAGGGAGATGCACCTCGGGCGCCTCAAGGGAACGGCGGCCAAGCCCGGCTGCACCGCGCCTCCAGGGAAGCCCCCGCCTGCTGGACACTCCTGGCAGAGCGAGTGGAGGCAGGCGAGGCGCGGCCGGTACCCCGGGAGCTGGCACATCAAAGCAAGTTTCCCCATTATAAATAATGGGAACTCTGCTGATTCATTCCACAACCATTTAATCACTGCTTTGCCGGCTCCCTCCATGGGGCTCCCTGCCAGGGAGCCGGCAAAGCAGTGATTAAATGGTTGTGGAACGAATAATCTGAGTTCCCATTATTTCTAATGGGGAAACTTGCTTTGATGTACGAGTATTTTGGATTACGAGCATGGTTCCGGAACGAATTATGCTCGTAATCCAAGGTATTACTGTACGGGCGATAAGGGGATCTAAGTATTGGGTTCTCAACTCTGAATATAGAGGACATTCCAGAAGAAAATGACATAAGTCTTCTATCTGTCGGCAACCAATTGGGCACTGTCTGTCTGCAACGGGTATACCTTCATGTCGTCCTTTGACCTCCATTAAAGGCAGGGTATTCAGCCTGCACTTAGTTAGTAGAGTCTTAAGATTATACGGACAAGAGGAGGCCAGATAAGGGGGCAATTTTCCAGGATATGCTGTGAAAGTCTTATACAATATAGCAGAATGACAACTGGACACTAATGCAGCATTTTCCTGAAAGTCAATATCTGCTAAACACCCAACAACTTCCAGACAGGCAGCATAATAGCCTTTTGCAACTAAATAATTCACTGAGAAACCCAAGTTAGAAACAAGGTGACAATTTTTGTCTGCCCATGATTCTGGGCCCATTTCCTCGTACACCATTAGAACTAGAGGGGAGACCTTCTGGAAAATTATCTTGAGCCAATACCAAATGCCTGATTTCTGTACCAGGGTTTTAACTGAACAACATGCAGACTCCGTGCGAACGATTGCCCTGGGGGAAGATTTAGGGACACCCAGGGCTCTTGTTAAGAATTTATGTTGAACTGAGTCCAATACTGTAATATTTGAATGAACCCAGATCACAGCTCAGTACAGCAATTGGGGCAATAGTTTGCTCTTAAAGAGCTCAAGTAAAGTTGACACAAATCTACCATCAGAGGCTGCCGCAAACCAGAGAATAGCATTGGCTGTTGTGTTAGCTGATGTTGCAGTGGCTTTCAAGTGGGAAGACCAGTTGCCAGAGTTATTAAGTGACACCCCCAGATATTTATAATGACTGACTTGCTCCAGTTGCAGGTTATTAAGCTGCCAACGGTATTTACGCCTTCTCTTTCCAAAAACCATAATTTTGGTCTTTGAGTAGTTAACTTCAAATAATTCTTTTTTACAATATTCACCCAAAGCACTCAGAAGCCTGCGCAAGCCCACTTGTGTGTAGGAGAGGAGAGCAGCAGCATCCGCATATAATAAGATGCTAATATCTTTCGCCTTCAAGCGGGGGGAAGAAAAACTCTGTACCTGTCAGGGAAGACTTTATATCATGAATATAGAGGTTAAATAAGAGAGGAGCCAACAGGCATCCTTGATGGACACCCTTATTAACAGGAATTGGGTCAGAGAGACAGTCCTTGGCAGATGTTCTAATGCAGGGGTCCTCAAACTTTTTAAACGGGGGGCCGGTTCATTGTTCCTCAGACTGTTGTGGGGCCGGACTCACTGGGACTCACCGGCCACCACCGCCCCCAGGGCCCTGCCGCAACTAAGCTGGCGGCGGCCCTCGGCTCCCGTGCCGCTTCCATCATGCTGCCACCCCGCCGCTGCAGGACCCCCCCGCCGCCATCCCCCGCCCTCCCACCGCAGGACCACCCCGCTGCCCCCTGCTGCCGCCTCCGCACCGCCGCCCGCCTGTCCTACCTGGTCCCCTGCGCGCTGCTCCTGCTGCAGCTGCCTCCGCCCGAGCTGCTCCGTCGCGTCCATCCTGGACTCCGCCCGTGCTCAGTTTTGAAAAACAGAGCGCGGGCGGGGTCCAGGATGGACGCAGGGTCCCGCCGTGCCGGAAGTGATGCGACGCGACCAGTGGGCGGCGAGGCGGATAAGGTAAAGCCCCCTGCGCCCCCCCACCGCCGTAACCTGCCCACCACCACCGTAACCCGCCCCTGCCACCCCCCACCGCTGTAACCTGCACCCCCCGCTGTAACCCGCACCCCGCCGCCGTCCCCGTCGCCGTCCTACCTGGTCCCCTGCGCGCTGCTGCCACCGAGTCCACCGCTGGCGGAGCTGCTCTGTCGCATCCATCCTGGACTCCGCCCGCACTCAGTTTTGAAAAACAGCATGGGCGGGGTCCAGGATGGACGTGACGGAGCAAGGTCCCGTCGCGTCACTTCCGCCGCGCCGGAAGTGACGCAACGGGACCAGCAGGCAGCGAGGAGGATGAAGCAAGCCTGCGGGGGTGGACGAGAAGGGAGGAGGATGGGCACTGTCCACGTCCCGCCACTGGCTAAGCTGCCCCTCCTCCCCTTCTCCCCCCAGCAGGAGATGCAGGGCAGCGGGCGGGCGAGCAGGTGGCCTGTGCCCCCCCACTGGCTTAGCCAGCCCTCCTCCCCTTCCCTCACAAGTTAGATCGGCCACCAGGCCGGATGAAAAGACCCGGTGGGCCGGATGTGGCCCGTGGGCCGTAGTTTGAAGACCCCTGTTCTAATGCATAAACTAGAGTTGTTATACAACCCCTGGATAAGCATAAGTAACCTGCGATCTATATTCAAGGAGGCCAGCTTATGCCATAACGTGGGCGTGATATGGAGTCAAAGGCTGCTCTAAAATCCACAAAGGCCACAAAAAGAGAGTGAAAAGGTGGGAGGGTATATTTCGACAAAAGATGGCTTAAAATAAAACAATGGTCAATTGTTGATTTTCTGTGACAGAACCCAGCCTGTTCCTCGATCAAAAGTTGTTCTGAGGTCACCCAAGCTTCAAGTTTGTCTAAGAGGTGTCTTGCGAATAGTTTGCTGACCACATCCAAAAGACTGATTGGACGATAGCTTTTAGGGTAAGATCTAGAAGCTTTCTTGTGCACTGGGACCACTATAGCTGTTGACCAGTCGTCAGGGAACATTCCAGTTCTGTCAATGAATGTAAACAGAGTAGCTAATGCAGGTATCCACCAGTCGGCTTGCTCTATTAAAAGATCGGGTGGGATCCCATTGGTGCCTGGTGCCTTCCCTTTTTTAAGTCTCTTAATTAGGGATGCCACCTCACTACAGGAAACTGGAGGCCATTCTGGCAAAATCAAACCATCCTTTATTGTTGATGCATGTCTTACTGCTTCATCGTAAAAAATAGAGCGGAAGTACCTCTTCCATTCATGCGAGGAAGTTACATTGTCCATATAAGGATTCTCTAAAGAGCGTAAGGAGGAGATTACACGCCAAAATTCTGATCTGTCTTTTCGTGTCAAAGTCAGTTCCAACTCAGCCCATTTTTTAAGAAATAGGTATGCCTCTTCTTTTGTATTAGCTTCCTATAGAACTTCCGCAATTCAATGAAGGAGCTAGGAAGTGGGATAGTATTTGAATCCCTTAGGATCTTATGTTGCCTTTGTATCTCCTTTTTTGTTTGTCTACATTCATTGTCAAACCATAAATTAAGGTTATTAGGCTTATACAGTTTCTTATTCTGGCATGGTACGTGAAATAAGAGAGGTTGAAATTAAGAGATTAGCTGAGAATAACAATCAATTGCTTCTTTGGCAACGCTAGAATGTATTAGTTGATCTTTCAGATCCGAAATTTGCACGGATTTTAATAGAATATCCAAAGCCACCATGTTCACATTTGCCCATTTTATACGGTATTTAGGTGCGCTCTGAGAGAGAGCTGATGACATAGAATCTTGGCTAGTCTTAACCTTCCCCGGGCAGGAAACCTCAAGTAATATCGGTTGATGGTATCCTGCTTAAGGCTGACCAGCAGCCAGCAGCTGCCTGCTTCTGGGAGCGCTGCCAACAGGTGAAGATAACAGAAGCTGTTTGTGTTTGCAGAGCGGAGAGTAGAAAAAGTGTGGTCTTACAGTCCTAGGAATCAAGCCGAGAGTGTCAAACAAAAGTCCAAGGGTCGAGCAGAGGCGTAGTCAGGGTGGGTCCGAAGTAGAGTCCAAGAGTCCAAGATTCAACTTCAAGGCAAGGTTCAGGAGCAGGGTCAGGGATCAGGAACAAGAGTCAAGGAAGATGTTGTTTCCCAATACCCAGGCTTCAGTGAGTGCATGCTTTTCTACTGCCTGCTGCCGGGGCACGCCCGTCCCGCAGCTGGAGCTCTTTAACAGCAGGCTGATTATAAAAGCCTCACAAGGCTAATGCCCTGGTTTGCAGCCGGACGCTACGTTGAGGGGCCTGCATTTGTTCCTGCCTTCTCATTCCCCTCCTCTGTCTGGGACTCGGGGCCTGCACCACCTCCACCTCTGATTCTGATTCCTCCAGGGCTGGGGAACTCCCACGGGTCATGCCAGAGGGGCCTGCCAGCTCTTCAGCTGCCCGGTCGGCCCCATCTGGAGCAGCAGTGTCTGAACTCTGCTCCTGAGGAGTGTCCAGGGCCCTGGGTGAGTCACTCTCATCCTCAGAGGAGGATTCCTGGAGGGGGGTCATGACAGATGGTCACATGTAGGATAAGAGTCTACGCTAAAAAATAGAATATAGTCCAGCAGTGCCGGTGAAACTGCAATGTAATCGACCACACTAGCTCCCAAGTGGTTAAGAAAAGTATATTCTCCCAGCTGATCTTCTGAGATCATTCCATTTAAGAGTATCAAGCCAGCCTGGAAGATTGTATGGGTAAATAATTTCCCTTGAGCATTAATTACATGGTCCTTTGATTGTCTATTGATCATCAGTATAGGATCATGTGGAAGAAAATGATTGATTTGTGTCAAGGCATTCCAATTAGGCCCAATCCGGGCGTTAAAGTCACCCATTAAAATGAATTGGCCCCCAGGATATTTTGTCTCCAGGTTAGATAAATACTCTTCTAAATAGTCCCAGATAGTAACAGAGTAGTGTTTAGAATTTCGAGGTGGAATGTAGACATTGACCAGGACAAAGGAGATCCCATCCAATTTAAGGAATACTCCCATTACCCAAGGGCTAGGGTTCGCTATCAGAAGGGATTCAGCTCTCAGTGTAGCCACCAGACATGCCAGGCCACCTCCTCGGCGCCCCTTGCAGCTATCAGAGACTGCTGGAACTATAAAGGTCCCTATAATCGTTTAACCAGATATCATCGGCAGACCACGTTTCCTGGAAACAAATAATGTCAAACTGCTTTAAGTACTCATGGAAAGGAAGATCCATTTTCTTATTATTCTATCCAGAAATATTCCAGGATAAACATTTAAGGGACTTTCCGTTATCATACTCCAGTCAGCATGCCTTGTGTATTGTAAAGTGATCTTTTAGAGGTTTTTTATAGGGCACCTCACAAAGTGCAGAGTCTGCCACATACCTACCCACTCTCCCCACCCCCCACCCCATGCTTACCATTTGACTGGAAAACTACTATTTGCATGAGTTCTCCAAACTATAACTAGGGGTGGCAATGCAAATAATTAAATTTTAAACTGTAAGGAGAAAATAAAACATTCTTCTCAAATCGTTTCAGGATTGTTGTTTTTTAAAGGGACCATCACCATCCATTGATACTGACTATACTTTAAGATATAATATGGCATTCCTCCCTTCTTAATCCTGGACAACATAATTTCTGCTCAATTCACCAATAAACAAATATTGCAATAAGTCTATTTAATGTGCACCCCTAAAAACATTTTTAAAGTAACTTTATCTCTCTGCTTCTGCTAATTTCACAACTGTGCTACTTTGTAATGGGTACCTTAATGGAAAATATAACAAGCTAAAGGGCCTGCTTTGGTTGATTTATTAATCTTTTAGACCCGGTATTAATGGTGGAATAAAATGATTGTGGTTATTATTACTCTGTGTCAATCTGCTAAAGCATTATACCTCAAGCTACTTGAGCCATTGTCATAAAACTTCCATTATGCTAGGACTCTATTAGCTACAATTCAGTAGAGAAAATGCATTCAATTTTTAGCAAACAACATAAATTACTCTAAAATATATTGTAAACATGACACCACCTTGAAGCTTAGTGTTATGTTCCTCCCATCCTTCATTATTAATCATCTAAGGGATAAGATTCACCCATCTGTGTTGATTTTATTTATGCTTACATTTATCTCACTACCATGTCTACACACCCCTTCTAATTTCAGCATCAACCTGAATTTTAAGTTTGCAGGGAGGGGGGCGGTGTTGCAATTTAAAAACTTGCCATGTAATATATATTGCCTGCTGAGATTAAGGGGGGAAAGCAAACATGAAATGTAGTTGTTAAGTCTACAAGCAAAATGCCATGTCCAATAGAAATAATGGGTCATGCAGAATGGGGGAAAAGAGTGAAATATTTATTAACACAAATACTCTAAATATGACAAACATTCTGTAGAATCTGATGGAGATGGTGTCCACAAAAGCTTATGCCAGCATAAATTTGTTAGTCTTTAACGTGGCACAAAACTATTTGTTGATTTTGTAGAATAGATTTCTGAAGACCCTACCTCATTTGTCACAACTACTTATACTATTTTGCACATTATACAATCATCTGAGGTTCAAACATAGGCTATCACAGGTCAACTGGGGCAGGTGGCAAGATTCGACTTGGAAAAACCCTAAAGAATTCAGAGTTTCAGACATCTTCCTAGCACATGCCATCAGGTTGACTACATTTTTCTGACTACATGGAGATCTGGACATTGACTTGACCTGGCACTAATATATTGATATAGGAAGGCACCTCTGATATGCATAGAGCTGGGAACTCATGAATAATTTGAAAATATCAGAACATGTATATTTGTATATTCCACTGTGCTTGGACACCACCATCAAGAACTAAACTCAAAAACCTCTATAGATCACATATTGAAGAAGTGGGAAGTGTGCTGATGAAGTTGGCACTTGACAACAGTCATTGTTTCAACAACCCATGGTTTGTCATGCACAAGTGGGGAGTGTGATGTGCGAACCCAGACAGCTGGGTTGTACAAGGGCTAAACAGCCCAGTGGTTAACCCAACAACAAACCAGCCCCTAAACACCCCATTGGACCAGGTTCATATGTCATGCTCAACAACCTATGAAGAAACCAAACAAGGGGTTGTGCAGTAAAAGTAGAAGTAGCAGGCATGCTGCCCGATCATCCTCACTCATGCATGTTTTTAAACCGATGGGGCTGTCATTCACATGAACCAATATCTCCTTCCAAACAGACCTAAAGATTTTCTAAAAGCATAGATAGTCATGTTGATCCATTAGAAAAATCCACACTAAGGCAATACCTTTGATAGGACCAGGCAGACAAGAGAACCACTTGCTAATGCTACCTGATTTGCTTCTACTGGCTTTTTACCTACTAATCACCTAAAATTAATCAGTTTGCTAATATAATGACTATCACATTTCTCTTTATTTCTTTTATCAGCCTCTCAAAGGACTTGTGTTCTCATTGGGGCTGTAGACAGTTCCAAGGAATTGCTTGATGTTGTTATTATGAATGCATATGTCCTTGTGAAAAAACTATGGGGAGCCTGGTCAAACAAACAAACAAACAAACAAACCCCTTTTAAAAGGAGCCAAGGTTTTGACAGCTAGCTCTAAAAACTGACAGCTCCCTTAAAAAGGGGGTGGCTCACACTTTCCCATGTTCCTGACCACCTAGACTGGTCTCGGGAACAAGTGGAAAAGTGAAAGCACCCTTGACAGTTGAGTCCAAACAAAAAACATATGAGGATCTTGCTGCGAAAGTGGTGTAAATTCCACCACCCGCTTTTCTCAAGAACAGATCATTCGCGTGTTTGGTTTGGCTTGACAGCTTGCCTTTTGACAGCTGTCAAACCAAACCAATAAGGGGGGGAAGGCTATTTGGAGCCTCTCTGGCTCAATGTCCAGGGTTGGTACCTGCTGTATTTTGCCAGCAGGTACCTCCCTGGACATTGCCCAGGCAAAGCAGCCCATTTTCGGACTTTTGTAAGTGTGCAGGTGCACACTTACAAAACACCGAAAAAAATATTTTTAAAAATGTGCGAAAATATTTGTGCACATTAGGGGGTCCAAAAAAAGAAGAAGCCTGGTTTGCAACAACAGACAGCCCTTCCAATGTGCCACTCAGGAACTTTGAAGGGGCTGTCAGTGGCTGTCAAAACGGGGATCAAGAAAGCCAGATGTCACACCGGAGATCATGATCTCCAGAAAATAAAGGGAAAGGGCAATAAAGCCGTGGTGAGCTGAAAACAGCTCACGATCACAGTGGGAAGGGGGAGACAAGTCAGTCCTGCCACGGTGTGCCCTGGGATACTCGCTGGAGAACTGAGGGAGAAGGAGCGGGGGCAACCCACAGTTATCCTGATTGTCTGTTGGGCACACCGTTGGTTATTCACAGGAAAACTAACCCACCGTGGCTTTTTGCCACGGTGAGTTGGGGTGATGTGCGAACTCACCTATGCCATTGAATACCAGTTGCTGGGAAGAAACAGCAGATGTGGGCTATTGCTTCATGCCATTTTATCAGTTTTCCTAGGGCATCTGGTTGCCTACTGTGAGAAGCAGGATGCTGGACTAGATGGACGTTTGGTATATCTGGACTATTCTGGAACCTTGTGACTAGTTCTAGATGACTAAGAGAGAAATGTCCAAAGCTCTCTAAGGCATTCTGGAACCAGTCACGAAGTTCCAGACTAGTCCAAATATACCTATACAATTGTGCATTGCTCCAAGCACAATTTACCCAAATGCCTTACACTGTTGAGGTTATCCACTGCTGCATCACCAAATTCTTTTGAAAAGTAGGGATGAAATGGGGGTCTGCCATTCAAAGGGGAAACCCAAAAATTCCATTGGGCACTCCAGAGTCTTTGGGTACATCTAAAGTAGCACATTAAACCCCAACTATTCTTACTATTTGAAATAGCCAGCAATTTGGGGAAAGAGTGTGATAGTTAAGGGCTAGCACTCTTAGTTAAGGGCTCTTGCCTTTAGAAACGGTCCAAAAAGGAAATCAAAGGACCAAGTCTAAGTGCATCAGGCTGCCTTAGAATGTGGCAAATGCCACTGTTTATTCAGTTCTATTCACATTATGTCCAAAGAAATTCAGCGCCACAGTCCTTTGCAACTCATTTACCATCTGACTGAGACAGTTCTGATTAGAAATCCTATCAGTCTGCAGGATAAAATTGGCTTGAGCTCCACCACATATTAGCCTTTTAGCTTTAATGAATAATTAAACAAGCATAATAGAAAGGTCTGAAAATTAAAAATACATAACTGTCATTTTTCATGGTATCCCTGTAATTTCTGGTTAACAAACCTCCTGTTTTAAAAATGGGGGTGACTTCATGTTAAACCATTTAGAGTAAACGAGTAATTCTCCCCCCACCCAGTCCATTCTTGTCTCCTCCATTCCATCTGAGCATAATTATACCTAACGAGAAATGATTAAAAAACAAAACAGAAACTCCCTTTTAAAATCACTGCAAATGCTCCAAGAAGCTTCAAATTAAAGAGAACAAAGGCTATGAATGTCACCTGGCTGAGGAGGGATGTTGTTGTTAGATTGTGTTAGGTTGGCTGAGCTGTCAGAATAAGATAAATGAAGCTCAGTTGTGCCATTAACCTGTGCCATTTTTGACAGTACAAGGCTATGTACTGTGAGAAAAGTTGAATATTTATTCTTTGACTTTGCTTTTGCTTATTTTGAAATGGTACGTAGGAAAAAGACAGATAGAAAACACAGAAAGAAAGACAAAGAACAGTTGAATCCATCCAACTCAAATGTATCTAGACAGACATTTCCTATTAGTAGACAAAAAAGACACCTGCAGAGTAAAGTAAATGATTGTAAAATGCAGAATACCACCCCCACCCCCCACCCCACTGCAATCACACTAAAAAGTATAGAATTCAACTGTCAAAAAACTGGACATTTCAGAAAGAAAAAATATATAAGTCTCATTATTGACAATTTAATTTTGCTTCTTGCCAGGTTCACTTTAAGAAAGCAGAGAGAAGTAGAACAAACTGTTATATAATTATAACCATTACATTTTAATATTTGATTTATTTACATTTCTGGAGTTCAACTTCAGTGGTTGATGTTTCATGACAGAAACATCCATGTAATAATTATATGGGACCATTAAAAGTTTCTCGAGGTTTACAGATTATTGATGTCAATGCATGATTTGTGTTGCAGCAAAAATCATGGCAGATCATGTCTTAAGCAATATCTTGAGTGACTTTCAAAACCTGACACCTTGATGGAAATGCTTTCCTAATACTAACTGAATTAATACAGCACAGTAGGGGACTGATACTATTCCTGCATGCATCCCAGTTTGCAGAATATACTAAGTCCTCTGGAAGTCTGCTGAGTATCGTGTTGGGAAGAAGACAGTATAGAACACTCAGGGGATCAGGGATGGAACCTGGTCACTGCAATGCACTGAGACCCATTTATTTATTTATTTATTTACAGTATTTCCATGCAGCTCCATATCTAAGCAAATTCTGGAGCAGTGAACAATAAAAAGATAAAAACAGATAAAAGAAACAAAAACAATACACTGAAAACAAGGTAACATGAAAATGGTGGCTATCGTAGAAAACACGAACCATCTCTTCATGTGAACCCTCTCAGTGTTGTGCTTACTGGCAACCTTGAATCCTATGTTTTGGTTCCTTTTATAGTGCAGAAGGCTGTAAACCTTGAGCTTGAAAAAACTGTTTGGCATGCAGTGCCACAGCTCAGTCATCTGAGCAAGGTGCCTTAATATGAATATGAACATTTCTGATTGCCCAGATGAAACATAAAAAAATCCCCAAAGGCCATGGAATTTGCCAGATCGTTCATTTTGGAGTTTGGGGTTGTCTGGATCACAATCTGTGTGAATCCTAATTTAGCCTTGTATCCAATGTTGTCCATCTGCCAATGGAATGGCATCCATCAGCAGATCAGATTCCCCCTTTGGATCTTCTGGAGCAGATAGGGGGGCAAAGGTTGCAGAGAAGGAAAGGAAAGTTCCGCCGTGCAAGGGGAAGTCCATACGTACAACATTGGTTATATTTTTATTTTATTATTATATTTATACCCCACCTTTTTTCCTGCAAGGAACCCAAGGTGGCTTACATAATCTTCCTCCTCCTCTCCATTTTAACCTCACAACAAATCTGTGAGGTAGGTTAGGCTGAGAGTCAATGACTGGCCCAAAGTCACCCAGTGAGTTTCATGGCCGAGCGGGGAATAGAACCCGGATCTCCCGAGTCCCAGTGCAACACTCTCACCACTACTCCACACTGGATCTTTGGTGATATTGGATATATCCTTTGGTGATATCTAATGTTGTGCTAATAGAAGTCTGCTAGTATGGTGGGACTTTCTCCCTATTTCCTCCTCCCTGCCATCTGCCCTGGGGAGCTGCTTTTGAGCCCTCCGGATTTTGAGGGCACACAGGAGGGGAGGGGGAATCACTCCCTCTTGGTTCCACTGATGGAAGCAGTTCCATCAGCGAAATTGCAACATTGGATACAACCCTTTCTGCTTAAATCTTTTTCAGAACATGTACCGTCTTTTTTAGTTTGTCAAAGGCCATGATCCAGCCAGGATCACACATTTCACAGTCTGCCTCGTGAAGTGTTGGAAAAATAAAAGGCACCATGCATTCTCAGATTTTTCTCCTCCCCACTCTCACCCCCATTAATTATTTGGACTGGTGTCATCTTTTGTATCATATTTGTCTCCCAGATCCCTCCAAGGAGTTCAAAGCAGTGTATATGGGGTTGTCTCATGTAATCCTCAAGTAGATTATGGTGAAAGTTGTGACTGATCCAAAGTTACACAGTGAGGTTCATGGCTGAGTTGGGATTTCAATCTAGGCCTTGCAATTCCAAAGGCATCACACGATCTGCTACACCACACCAGCTGTCAACTCTCATTATAACAGTCCTGTCCACAAACCACTACTTGATTAGCATAAATACAAATACTCCATCTTCACTTGTTTGTGGAACAGGCTGCATGTGTTGGCAGGATCATGATGATCATTTATTTTTGTTTCGTTAATTTTAACAGTTACAAATTCCTAGCCTGTTCTATTTTTGTTATGGAAACACAAACAGCACAAATTATAACTATCAATCTTATAAGTGTAGGAGCTTCATCTCCTGAGATGATGTGTTTTTATACAAATCGTGCTATGTCACCTGTGTCAGTCTCTGTTAACACAACAACAGTGTCTGCATTAAACCAAATTATGTCAAGCAAGTCTATGGACATAAATATTGTTGTCAAAATAAAATCAAGTGGACTGGTACTCTTGATAAATTGCCAAAATGAGGTGATTTCATAGCACTGATGAAGGATCTGTTGCGATGGAGAGAAATCATACTGTGTACTCAGCTAGCAAGTGGTGTTGCTACATTCTCACCTAGCCTGGGACTGTATTTTATTCTGCACTGATTGAAAAAAATATTAAGTCCAAATATTGTGATTGGGCTTAACTATTCAGCATCAGCAGCTGCCACCACAATGCAAAGCAAATGCTAGTATAAATTCAGTGGAAGAATGAATGGGCCATGGCTCAGTAGTAGAGCTTCTGCTTTGCATGCAGAAGGTCCCAAGTTCAATCTCAAGCATCTCCAGATAGAGTTGGAAATATTCCAACCTGCAACCTCAGAGAGCCACTACCACTCATTGTTGTCAGTGTTGACAATGTGTTGACCAGTGGTCTGACTCAGTATAAGTCAGCTTCCTATGTTCCTAAAATCCCAGTAACATCA
This sequence comes from Shinisaurus crocodilurus, assembly GCA_021292165.1. NCBI lineage: Eukaryota > Metazoa > Chordata > Lepidosauria > Squamata > Shinisauridae > Shinisaurus > Shinisaurus crocodilurus. The sequence continues at coordinate 29,955,997 of CM037876.1, forward strand.
GCAATTTGCTGCCATTAAGGTGCACTACGAAACAACCCTGATGAAACATTGGAGACACTGTAATAGCTGGCTGCAGAGTCAGCAGGGATGGTCCAAGATGTTTCAGTGTCTGACAGAATATCCAAATGGTACTCTTCGTCGCTACCTAGTGAAAATATAATATTGTATTAAATAGCTAACTATTTACAGCCCTAGAAACAACCCAGCTCACTTTGCCTAATTGTAGGCCTGGCCTTTATAAACAGTAAGAAGAGTTAGATGAGACTGGACAAAGATTTAAGGCTTTGGGGCAAAACAAGACACCCTGAAATGTGATGCTGACAGCTCCAAATGGACAGCAGTTGTGATAGTTAGATCACAACTGCACTGGCTATGCATAGGAGCACTTGTACTTCTATACAGTTCTGTTTACACAGGAATTGCTCTTCTTGTATAACATGTTTTCAGCTGGCTCTTAAAAGGGTGAGATGAAAAGCATTTTTTGTAATTTTCCACTTCATTATTTCTTTTACTATTTGACTCTGTGATTCTATGACCTTTTACTTTTTGGATGTAACTGACTGGGAAAGGAAAGTCAGCAGAGTAATTTCATAAACAGATGAAAGTTGTATTTCCAAAAAAGAGAGAATGGTCTATATGTGTCAGAAACACATCCTAAAACGAAGTACAAAAGGAAAGGACACCTTCTTCAATGCTTCAGAAACATGATACAGTGTTGTGTCAAAGAAGCTTTTCAATCTGCCAGCCAATTGCCTTTTTTCTTCCATTTCTAATAGATAAAAGACATTTGCTTAAGACCAAGCCATGCATACTGAGCAACTCTTTCCTTTATGCCTTTATTTCATGGTTCACTGTTGGAGCTGATAGAGAACAGAGAAGCTACAAGCTCATTCTCTTTAAAAGAAATGATTAAGTTCACAGGATGATATACCTCGGCTCCAACCAATGAATTACCAGTATTTTTCTAGCCATAAATTCTGAAAATTATGAGCACTGAAAGTGTCTTAACTGTGTGGTTTTGTTTTCTGTAATTACACACACACACACACACACACACACGAGATATTTGTGTAAATTGTTTTCCCACTGAAGAAGGCCATCATGGTTGAAACGTGCTTGGGATAGGGCATTATCAATTTGTATAGCCTGGTACAGAAACCAGTTATGATCATGTGCATGTAAGAGAGATACTAGAGGACTGTTTATTGATTTTTTAAATTTTATTTGTAATACTATATTAAAACATGTTTGTAATATCATATTAATATTTATTTAATATTTGATATCTGTATATATACATATACCCACCATCACAGGGGTTCAGGCATGTGCTCCCACCCCCTGCATTACCTTTCCCTGATTGATTTTTTTCCTTATGGATTAATGGCCATTGATGAGGAAATAAGGTTCCCCAACCCTGCTGAAGAGTCTTACATAAATATCTTCATACTACACATTTTAAGTTAGTAAAAACATGTCTTAAGTAGCATTTCACTCATTCCGAAAAGAGAAAATATTTACAGGAAGCATCTTTAGGGGGGTTGTATCCCACCAAAATTCCAAAAATTCCACTGGGAAAATGGGGGGGGGGGAGGGGAGAGTCCTTGAGGGGGAAAAACAGAAGTGGAGGAAAAACATTTTACCACCACCACCAAATTTTCCCATCCATTCCCAGTCCTACTCTGTGCTCAGTGCAGGCTATGGCATCCCTCACAGATTACTATCCAGCCTCTGCTTAAATACAGGCAGTCCCCGAGTTAAGAACATCCGACTTACAGACAACCCATACTTAAGAACGGACTTCTGAGTTCCCCAGTGCTACGTCATTTACATAGAGTACATAGCGTAGTATACTATGCAATTTGAGTAATTTGCGCAATTTGCGTAAATGCGAACTTTAACATATATTATTTATTTATTTATTATATTTATACCCCACCTTTTCTCCTGCAAGGAGCCCAAGGCGGCTTACATAATAATCATCATCATCATCCTCTCCATTTTATCCTCACAACAACCCTGTGTAGTAGGTTAGGCTGAGAGTCAGTGACTGGCCCAAAGTCACCCAGTGAGTTTCATGGCCGAGCGGGGACTTGAACCCAGATCTCCCGAGTCCCAGTCCAACACTCTAACCACTACACCACACTGGCATAGTATAGAACGCTATGCTGTTCTGACTTACATACAAATTCGACTTAAAGACATTCTTAAGAACAGAAGGACAGGTTGCTTACCTGTAACTGTGGTTCTTCGAGTGGTCATCTGTGCAGTCACACACATGGGCTCTGCGCCTGCGCGGAGGCCGCTTCGGGAAGATTCCATAGCTGAGGCAAATTTTGGGCGGGAACCCCTCCCCCCTGCGTCTCTACTGCGCGGGTTCCCGCCCTCTCCCTCAGTTCCCCTGAGACCGCCATCGCGATCCCAGTGCTAAGGAAGAACATAGGATGATTTCCTACTTTGTACATCAATACCGAGAGTCGAATTCGATGGTGTCATACGGTATCGATAGTGCGCCCAAGAGGCCCGGTCCAGTACACCATCGAACTCGACAGTGACACCGTAGCGGGGATAGATGGGCGGGTTGTGTGACTGCACAGATGACCACTCGAAGAACCACAGTTACAGGTAAGCAACCTGTCCTTCTTCTTCGTGGTCTCTGTGCATCACACACATGGGCAGAGTAGCAAGCTGACTTACCGGTGGAGGGTCGGTGTCGGCATCATTGCAGGACCGAGGAAAGGACAGCTCTGCCGAACGCGTTGTCCTTTCGAGATCGGACATCGACACTGTAGTGTGTAACGAATGTCGAAGGTGTGGACCATACTGCCGCCTTGCAGACATCCGTCATGGAGACTCCTCTAGCGAAAGCTGTGGAGGTTGAAACGGCCCTGGTAGAGTGGGCTCGAATCGAATTCGGTAACAGTTGTCGTTTGAGATCGTACGCTAGCTTGATACAGGCTACGATCCACGAAGATAGGCATTGGTTCGATACAGGCATGCCTTTGGAGTGCCCTCCGTAGCATATAAAGAGGCGGAGAGACTTCCTGATGGACTCGGTGTGGGACTTGTAGAACAGTAAAGCCCTTCGCACATCCAACATGTGGAGTTGATGTTCTAGAGGAGTCGACGGGCTTTGGAAGAACGCTGGCAACACAATGTCCTGGTTGAGATGGAAGGGAGAGACCACTTTCGGAAGGAAGGCCAAGTCTGGGCGCAACACCGCTTTATCTTTATGAAAGACAAGGTATGGAGGGTCTACCCTCAAAGCCGTTATTTCCGATGCCCTGCGGGCAGAGGTGATGGCGACAAGGAACACTGTTTTAAAAGTTAATAAACGAAGGTCTGACGTCGCCATAGGTTCGAAGGGTTTAGACATGAGTACCTGAAGCACGAGCTGTAGATCCCAAGCCGGGGTTATCGGTTTGAACGAGGGGTTTATGTTGTTCAGACCTCTCATGAAGCGCTTGAGTAGGGGATGCGAGAACAATGTATATCCATCCCGGCCCTCATGGAATGCTGACAACGCCGCCAAGTAAACTTTCAACGAGCTCGTCCTGAGCCCTTTGAGTTGCAGGTGAAGTAAAAACTGCAGTACACGATGAATAGGAGCCTTCGGATAGGGTACCTCGATCTCCCCAAGGTACTCGCAGAAGGCTTTCCACTTTCTTGTATAGGATGCCCTGGTGGATGGTTTCCAGGCTTCCCGTAATACAAGCTTAATTTCTGGTGGAAGCGAGTCTGGAATCAGATCATCCAGGCAGTAAGTTGCAGGATGGACGGGTTCGGGTGGAGAACCGAGCCTCGGGCTTGAGAGAGGAGCGTCGTCGAGCTCGGTAGGCGTAGGTACTCTCCGTCGGACAATCTGAGAAGAGGAGCAAACCAGGCTTGTCTCGGCCACCACGGGGTCACGAGTATGCAGTTCGTTTGGTCGGACTGGATCTTCGCAATGACCTTGGTCAACAACGGGATCGGAGGAAACATGTAAAATAGGGTCCCTGACCAGGTTAACAGGAACGCATCTCCGATTGATAAGCTGTCATGACCCGCTCTGCTGCAGAAGACCTGACACGCCGCGTTGGCTGCCGTTGCGAAGAGGTCCACCTCCAGGGGTCCCCCACCGTCGAAAGAGGGACTGACGAATTCGGTCCTCCAGTTGCCACTCGTGAGAATCGAAGGATATTCTGCTGAGCGCATCTGCAAGATAATTGTCTTTCCCTGAGATGTGGATGGCTCTCACAGAGATATGGCGGGGAATCATCCAGTTGAATATACGGAGGGTTAGGTTCGTCAACCGTATCGAGCGGGTACCTCCCTCCTTGTTCAAGTAGGCGACGACCGTGGTGTTGTCGGTGACCACCTGTAGGTGCTTGCCCTTGAGTATGGACTCGAGGGACTTCATGGAGTTCCATACCGCTTTGAGTTCGAGGACATTGATGTGTTTTCCTCGGTCGTGTGGGTCCCACTGACCCTGTGCCGTGCGGTCCCCACAATGAGCTCCCCAGCCCAGGAGAGAGGCGTCCGTCGTCAACGTGATCGAGGGCACGACAGGTTGAAACGGCAGGCCTTTTGCTAAGTTGTGACGAATCGTCCACCAAAGAAGCGACTGCCGTACTGTAGACGGGATCGACAGGCGGGTTCGATGGGCATTCGTCTTGGAATCGAACGACCTTATGAACCAGTTTTGGAGCTGGCGCATGTGGAGTCGAGCGAGAGGGACGACTGATATGGTTGAGGCCATGAGGCCGAGGAGTCGTTGGACCGAGAAGGCTGTGCATGAGGTCGCCCTGTGTATTTTCAAGGCGAGGGTAATCGTTTTTAGAGTCCTGTCCTCTGGTAGAAAGGCGCGACCGACAGTAGCATCCAATAATGCTCCGATGAACTGGATCCTTTGAGTGGGGACAAGCGTGGATTTCTTTGTATTGAGACAGAGTCCGAGGGTGTTCAAAGTGTTGGTCGTTACGTGTAGTGCATTCTGAAGCTCCTGCGCAGAGGGTGCTACGATGAGCCAATCGTCCAGATAGGGGTAGAGCGTCACCCCTTGAGTCCGAAGATAGGCACACACTACCGTCATACACTTGGTAAACACCCTCGGTGCCGTCGAGAGTCCGAATGGAAGTACCTTGAACTGGAAGGTATCGGGTCCGACCTTGAATCTCAGGTATTTTTGGCTGTCTGGATGGATCGCTATATGGAAGTATGCGTCCTGGAGGTCGATGGATGCAAACCAGTCGTTCCTGCGAAGGAGAGGCAGGATTGACTGGAGCGTGACCATCCTGAACTTCTTGGGTGGAATGTAGAAGTTCACTGAGTGAAAATCCAGGATCGGCCGGAGCCCACCATCCTTCTTCGACACCGTAAAATACCTGGAGTAGAGGCCGTCCTGAGAGAGGCGTGGAGGAACCGTCTCGATGGCTCCCTTGAGCAATAGGGAGTGGACCTCTTCCTGCAGCGCTTGAGATGGTTGTGTTGTGCGGGTGCCAAGGAAGGGTGGGAGGGAAGCGAACTCGATCTTGTAGCCGTGCTGGACAATGTTCAGAACCCAACGATCGGTGGTAATTTTCTTCCATGATGGTAGGAAGAGGGATAGTCGAGTTCCAAACTGAGGTCGAGCCGGAATCGGAGTCAAGAGGATCAAATCGGAGTTGTCGGTCGTGCCTTGGGTCCCGTCAAACCCGTCGCCTTTGGGAGTCACCTCCTTTACGGGAGCCCCGGTACCGTTATTGCTGGAAATGACGGCTCGGTGCCCGGGGCTGCTGTGGACGAGTGCGGCTATCCTGCCACTGCTGGTGCTGTTGTCCTTGCTGAGCTGGAGCTATAGGTGGTAAGTATGGGGTCCACCTTCGGCGTCTGAATGATCGAGTTGGCTGCATCGGAAGGAGTCCCATCTTCCTAGCATTCACCCGGGTTAAGAACATCCGACTTACAGACAACCCATACTTAAGAACGGACTTCTGAGTTCCCCAGTGCTACGTCATTTACATAGAGTACATAGTGTAGTATACTGGACCGCATCGAGGGAGTCGTCTGTTTTGTCATTAAAGAGACCAACTCCATCGAAGGGTAAATTCTCGATCTTGGCTTTAGCCTCCGTTGTTAAGGTTGAGGACCGTAGCCAAGCATGTCGGCGGAGAGTGACTGCACTCACCAGGGATCTCCCGTGGCAGTCCCCCTGATGTCTGGCAGTGTGGATCTGCTGCCTAGAAGTGTTCATCGCCTCGGCCTGGAAAACCCTAGCCAAGTCTCTCTTCTCGTCCGGGAGATAGTCTATCAATCCACTCATTTTCTCCCAAAGGAAAAGTTGGTACCTGGCCATTGTAGCTTGGTAACCCGGCGACCCGGATCCCCAGGGCGCTCGAAGTGTAGACTCTTCGTCCGAAGTTGTCTAACTTTTTTCCCTCAGGGTCCGATGGAGTGGAGTGCTGCTTGCCCGACTTGGACTGCGCCGACTCGACTATCATCGAATTTGGAGTAGGATGAGAGAAGAGAAACTTGGCTGTGTCTGGTCTAACCTTGTAGAGCGCGTCCAGGCGTTTAGCCGCAGGAGGGGCTGTGGACGGGGAGCTCCAAGAACCTTGCACCGTCTCCAACATGGTAGGAGTAATTGGAAGCAGTGTGGGGCCCGAAGAGGATTTCGAGACGGCATCAAATAGAGGATCCACCGCTTTTTTCTCCTCAACCACCGTCTCCAGGCCGAGGGCTTGGGCCATCCGGAGGATTTGTTCCTGGAAGGTGCCCATATCCTCGGAGGGGGATACCCCCGACTGGGTGGTCACCTGTTGGTCTGGTGATGTGGAGGATGGAGAGAGAGAGATGATTGAATCCGAGTTCGAGATAGGTGAGCCCGGGGTCGACGATCTACGGGATCGTGAGGCTGCCTCCGGCGAGTAGGCGGTAAGCCGATCCTCTCTCACCTCACTGCGTGCCGGCAGAGCTAGGAGACGAGTCGCTGGAGACCTCCTAGAGCTCCCGGGTGATCTCTCCCGTCTTGGTGGGGAACGTCTCCTAGGTGGGGATCTATCTCGGGATCGGTAAGTTCTCTGGTATCTATAATGGGACACCGGAGAACGTCCTCGGTGGTAGGTGTCTCGCGATCTCGAAGAGTATCTCGAGTCCCTGGAGTCGCGGGATCTGTCCCTGTAGCGTTGGGGATCCCGTGACCTCGAAACTGAGGATCTGGATGAAGCCCGGTCCCGGGTGATCAGAACCTCCTCGATCTCGAGTGACCTGGATCGAGTTCGTGGGGTACGAGCCTGTACCCCACGAGCTGGGGAGGCGAATGACGGCACGGCAGAGGTCTGTGCCAAGGGTCTCGGGTCCGACGGCGAGTCCACGATCTCCCCATCCGAACACGAGACGGCCTGTGCAGCTTCCTTCGAGCCCGAAGGAGCTGTTGGAGCGGAGCAAGGAGGAGGGTCCCTCGAGCCCGAGGGAACCAAAGCGGTAGGAGATTTGTGCCCAGCCGGGCGATCTGGGGCCGCGATGTCCGTCGGGTCCATAGCTAGCGTCGATCTCGATCCCGAGAGGGACGAAGCCAGTTTTTTTGCCAATCTCCTCGCTTTTTCCTTCCGTTCCTTGCTTCGTTTTTTCGCCTCCTCCTTCCCCCTGCGTGCCTTCTTGGCCTTACTCTTAGATATCATAGTGGCCATATAGGCCTCCTGAGCGTCCGCTGAGGAGACCGTGTGGGAAGGCGGCGTACTAGGCCTTGGTAACGAGGAAGGCCTTTCCGCGGGCGGTTGGAGGGCTTTTTTGTAAAGGATCGCCGTCAATTTATCCGCCCTAAGCTTCCTCGCTTGCTTGGTGAACGCTTGGCAATGATGGCAAGCGTCCACGTTGTGGCCTTCTCCAAGGCATGCGAGGCAAAGCGAGTGCCCGTCCGCAGGGGGAAGCTTGGTCCCGCACCTCACGCACTTGCGGAAGGGGGCTTTCGGAGCCATAATTTCCTCAATGATCCCACGAAGAAACGGGGGGAAGAAATCGAATAGAAGTCATTCTTAGCTTTGATGAAACTCTTTCTTGTTGGATTCTATGAAGAATCAACGAACCTCTCGAAGTAACAGCCACACGCGATGGCGGTCGAAGAGGAACTGAGGGAGAGGGCGGGAACCCGCGCAGTAGAGACGCAGGGGGGAGGGGTTCCCGCCCAAAATTTGCCTCAGCTATGGAATCTTCCCGAAGCGGCCTCCGCGCAGGCGCAGAGCCCATGTGTGTGATGCACAGAGACCACGAAGAAGAACTCGTCGTTACCTGGGGACTGCCTGTACCTCCAGCAAAGGAGAACCTCCCACCTCCCGAGGCAGTCTGTTTCACTACTGAACAGTCCTTACTCTAAGGAAGTTTCTCCTAATATTTAGTCAAAATGTGCTTCCCTTCAATTTCCACCCACTGGTTCTAACCCTGCCCTCTAGAGCAACAGATAATAACTCTGCTCCATCTTCTGCATGACAGCCTTTCAGATATTCAAAGACCACTGCCATGTCTCCCATTAATCTTATCTTATCCAGGCTAAACATACCCAGAAAGTTCAGCTGCTCCTGACAGGACTTGTTTTCCAGACCTCTCACCATTCTAGTCACTCTTCTCTGGGCATGCTCCAGTTTTTCAATGTCCTTCTTAAAATGTGGTGCCCACAACTGGACATGGTACTCCAAATGTGGCCTGACTAACATGGAATAGAGAGGAACATCTTCCATTGCTTCTGATGCCCTAGATACTATTTCGCAAAAGTGGCAGTGCCTAGAGCTAATGGGGGCCCACCCATGGGAACTTTGCTATCATCACTAATTAGCAGTAGAGAAATTCAAGGAAGTGAAGCAAGCTGTAGAAGAACCAGGAACTCAGGTACTGACATACAGAGTGGTGATTTCAAAGGCAGATGTAGCAAAGCAGGAGTTTGCAGTTGTGGGGAGCCCCCAGCCTGAGGAGCAGTTGCCCAGACAAGAAGGTATAACATATTTGAGATTATGGAGGCCCTAAGAAGCAACGAATAATTCACTCAGCTTCATCTGAATTGTTATTAATAATTTCTCAGGGCAACTTCCACCCATATGTCACATCATGTGAACATTTGGGATCAGTTGAGGCCACACATTTGGAGGTATTGTGTGCCAAGTGAAAACATCAGGCCATATGAGAAGGTATTCCCAATGGTAATCCTTAGGTAATGTAATACCATCTTCTGAGAAACGCACTTGAGCTCAATATTTTGGAAGAAATATAAAGCTTTTTAAAGATTTGCTTTCACTGGCCACTGAGAAGAGGAAGGATACTTTTTCTCTGATCTGTGAGTTCTATGCTGGATTTCTATTGCAATATTCTGTGGTCTATTTAATGCTTTAATGCACTAAAGACTAGATTGAAAATCTAACTACGGTAATCCAAATTGCTTTGTTTCCTCTTTTGTCCACTTATGAAGATAGGCATATTTATCCTTCTCCAGTCCTCTGGGACCTCACCTCACCCGTCTTCCATGCCTCTTCAAAATGTATTTTTAGCTTCTTTCTTCAGCTGCCTAGAGTGTAATTCATCAAATCCTACTTGAACTAATTACATTCAGATTGCCCAAAGATACTTTGAGCTGCTCTTTTCCCATCCTGACCTGCACCATACCACCTTCCTGCCTATACTAATTTATTCTGCTTGACTATACAAATTTTCACTTACTGCATCTGCTAGAGAGTTAGTATGGTGTAGTGGTAAATGTCAGACTAGGACTGGGGAAACTCAGGTTCACATCCCCAATCAGCCATGAAGTGCACTGTGTGACCTTGAGTCAGTAACTATCTCTCTCAATCCAACCTATCTCACAGGTTTTTTGTGAGGATAAAATGGCAGGGAGGAGAACCATGAAAAGTCGTCGTCGTCATCATTATCATCATCATTATCATAGCAGCGGCATAGTCCAAAGGCACATGATACTGCAACCTTAATCAGGTATAGGTCTGGGCAGTGTCAGAATAGATACAACCTGGGAAGTCAATGCATGCTGTCTTGAGCTCCACACGGGGGGGGGGGGATTAAATGTAATAAATAATAGAGCTCTATGTGCTCCCTGCTTCCATCAAAGCACACCAGATCACTAAATGTGCCTCTTGGAGAATGCAGACTTGTTGTTCTCTCCATATGCCAAAGATGACGAGGGGGAAAGATATACAATACAGGAGGAAATTGAAAGTGGACACAGCTGGTCCATATTTGCAAAGACTTCATTTTACTAAAAAGAAACACATCATGTGTTTTGTATCAAATAAGTTCTGGCGGAGATACAAAGAACCGCACTAGTGCCACACTTCCAAGAGAGCTTTGAGTTGGTAAATTGAGAAAACTTTCAAATGGCTTTCCACCATCCTGTACACGTCATGATCTTAAAAAAGGCAGCTTATCCACAAGCCGTTCCTTCAAGGAGTAAAGGACAGGGGGAGAAGTTTTTCCCAAGAAGAAGCCTGGATAGGAGTGATATTTGAACTGTAGATTAAATATGGATCAACAGGACATGATAAAGCAAAAAATAAAACAAATATATACTCCATTATATACTCCATTATATATTAAGTCTGAGCAAGGCTGTGAACCTCAAAGTACGGTAATACTACTTTCACCTCATAAGAGTTTCAGGCTAGGATATATGTTTGTTCTTAAAATATAAAGTGAAGCAATTCTGTAATAGAAGCATTGAAAGACTGCCAAATTCCAGGAACTCACCAAGTGTGTGTGTGTGTGAGCGCGCGCGCGCGCGCACTATGAGAGGGAAGGATTAATTTATTTGAACAGGAATTTGTCACTTTTGGATTTGCTATATAATAAATTCTAAAGTGGGTTTACAATGGAACACTGGGTTTGGGGGATGTTTGTAGCAGTATGCTGAGAGTAGAACATGAGCTGTGACAACAATTAAATACCTAATTTGTTGTTTGAGTGCCACAACCTTTCAAAACGCTATCACTCGGATTTAGACTTATGGGAGTATTTTAAACGCTTTGAAATTCTGCTGTAGTAAGGGGGAAAAAAAAGGCTGGTCCAAATACAAGAGGATTTGGTATCTCAGTAAATTTCAAGTGGGAGGGATATTTGCAGGCACTGGGAATGCAATGTAAACTAGAATTCTGCTATCTCCCAATTTATTTCTTTTTAGAAATTATTATCCCCCCTTCATCATTGCAGAGAAACACAGATATATAGGTCACCTACTTAGAAGATCTGTTAAGAATATCTGCTTATTTTAAACACACAAATCAATATGCACCCAGCAAAGGAAGGAGTGGATGGGGATACAGGAAGCAGACATGGGCCTCCTATTTCTCATAAAGGCCATGCATCCGTGATGTGTATTTACCAAGTAAGTGGGATGGGGAACAATGTAGTGTCCTAGAGGACTAGGAGTCAAGCTTAGAGTTCTTCATAACACGTCTTTAATCGAAGGCTTCCAGAACAAACTGAACAAACACACAAAACAAGTGCTTGCCTGGAACTGCCTGTTGGCAGCCCCGAGCAAGCGAACAGGAGCAACGGATAACAGGCAAGCCAATGAATCAGCAACCATAACCCATACACTACAAACAGGGCCTTATGCCCATATCTCTGCAAGCAGGCAGCTATACCCCTGTGGAAATAGATCAAGCCATTGGTTTCTTAGATGTTATTTATTTAAAGAATAAGAAAAAAAAATGTGGGCCTTTGAATACGGCCTTGTCTTTTTAACCTTTATACAGTACCTTGGAAACAATCATTAAAAACTGCAGACCTTGAGCATGCCTCCTTACCAATGGCTTCAATGTATGGACACATTTCTGACAATCTAATCAACACCTTTGCCTAAGACTTGGGCCAAGGGATCTGAATTTTAGAGACTTGCCTGTTTATGTGCCTCACCTGATAGTAGGATGACCTCCTATGTATAACCTTGCTTATAGTATTTCATGTAACTGTTCTCCTGCCCAGCACCCTTTCCTCTCTCCACCCTCCCATTTTATTTGGTTACTGGCGTATTTATATTTGTAAGCATTGTCAGCATTTTAATAAAACATGTAAAACATCAAAAAAAGTATTATTTTAAATACAAAATAAAAAACACAATATTTTGTAGTACATGTCACAACATAGTATCATATGTCTGAAACATTTCAAGTTGCAAGACATTTTATACTTCATGAATTGTTTGTTTCATCAGGCCTTTGGTTTTTATTTATTGTATTTATTTGTATTTGTATTATTTATCTATATTTATTTGTATTCGTTAATGTGCAAGTGTTTTAGAACTGTAAGAAACCTTGAGTATGTTTATAAGAATGTAGCATAAAAATCTAATCTACTAAACTCACTAAATATAAATGTTTTCTGATTAGGCTGAAATCTATCCAAATTAATAAAATAATGTTGTATTTGTGAATAACTTTGCTAATATAAAGCTGAGAATAAGGTTTTGTCATAGGAATTGTTTTATCTTTTTAAACAGGTCAATTAAATACATACTTGTTTTGTATAAGTGTGATCATGGATAATGTGTCTTATCAATTAATACCAGTATGTTTGGCAGGACAGGCAAAATCTGTGGATCAGTCTTTTGGGTTATGTTTCCTTCTGAATGGTGAATGAGAAAGAGCTGAAGAATGGTTCTGTAGGTTCCCTTAAGAAAACCATCTTCTAACTTTTACTCAAAGAATCCACAAATGACAATCTTGTCATGAGAAATAATGAGCTTGCAGGAGGAATCTAGACCACTGTGATACCATAGTACTGTATTTTCCCCCAATGCTAATACATTTATAGTGAAGGGCAGTGAGAACCACTATGTCAGGCTCATCAACATGTACTTTCAAATCCGAGACATGGAAAATGCTGCATGTCGTCTTTCTCCATCCTAGATGACCCGCACACAATTCTTCTTCTCCACCCTTCTGCTAGTAGCTCCAGACTTCTGAGAAGTCAAACACAAACCCCAACCAAGCTTGCCCACCAATGCCACTGGCCCTGCTGGGTGCTTCATCTCCCATATTTCTTACTCTTCTATCCCTCAGTTTCTGATCATGATGGTGGGCCATTTTTGGCATGTACACTATTCATGTGAATCAGAACAAAGTGGAAAACAATAAGAAATAAATGATGGTCACTACTCAGGAGGTTCTACCCAAGATATGCTGAAACACTCAGGCTTGCCCCGGAGTACAACAAACAAGCAAAATCCATATTTGGACCAAATCCTAAGTGTACTCCTTCACCCATACTCTTACCTGCTAATTGTGTACAATATCTGAGAATTTATGTATACGGTACTTAAAAATAAATGTGTTGCTTAATATTGTCACAGTGCTTAAAGCAAAGATGATTTACCCAAAACTATCTAGAGAGTGACAAAGATATTTTACATCTCTTCATACAAGCAGGAAAAACCTTGATGTTAAAACGAAAGAGGTTGGAGGCTAAAATAATCACAATGATAAGTAAAGACACACAACTCTTATTCAAACTAAACAAACACAGCTGGTTCTGTAGGACATCTGTGGCCATGAAAACTGGCAAAGCTGCTGTGCTAGAGCAGCTGCTTGAATACATCTATAATTAAAAGTGTTTTTGTGTTACTGAGGCTGGCAAAACCCTATCATTTCATTAAAGAAGAAAACAATCTGAGGTTTTCTTTAGAATACATGTGTGAGTACCTTAGAAACTAGTGTATCTGTTTACTGCAGGCCGCGTCTTTTATTGTGAGCAATTCCATCTCCCCCAGGACACATTAATACAAAGGTATGGAATTTATTTTAAGAGTAAATGTTCCAGTGCATCAAACTGCTAACTTCTCAAAATTAAATTCTATCTATTTCAAGCTTAAGATCTGGCTATTGTGGTGCTCTTTGTGTTTAATTCTAGATGGCTAAGGATTTCTTCTGTTTATGGAAAAGTGTGACATCAAATTTAAAGGACACCAGGAAAGTGAAAGCATCCCTTCTTTTAAGAGCCTCTCCTCTCATTCTTCTTAAAAAGGAATAGAGGTTTAATGTCAACACATAAACCTCACTCAAAACTTATCATTCAGGTCATATGGATGAGACTCAAAAAGCTTGACTTATCTGTTTGTTCAAGCTCCCTCTTAACCCTGCCTTTGATGATCTGCCCCTTGATAATGTTCTTGAAAAACTAAAGACAAGATGATGAATGCAAGAAGTATTCTTGCGCAGAAGAGAGGGGAATGGAAATAGAACACAAATTAAGGTCAGATATCTTTCTACATGCCAAACAAGTCACACAAAATGTTTTCCACATGTCCATTGGCCAACTCACAGAATTGTCTGGATTAGTGAAGCCTTCCATTAAAGCATGCTTCCACAATTTGTAACCCACCAAACAAAACACAGCCTTCACAATTCCCATGGTTTTTACAATCCCTGGCTGGCAGGAAAAACAAGTGGTTTTATCAGGTTCTTTGCAGGCCATAATATATGGTCAATGCACAGCTTTCAAGTTGTACAGGCTTAGTTTAAAGGAAATAGTAAAGCATAATATATTCATTCATTTCATTCATTCATGTCATTTATATACTGCCCAATAGCCAAAACTCTCTGGGCAGGTCAGAAAAATTACATAACAAAAACATAATGTATAAATTTTAACATGCAACATTTAAAAACAATTAAAATCAGCTAAAAACTGTTACAATAAGATACCAGAATATTTAGTCTGTAATGAATGAAAAGAAAAAGGGCCAATATTAACATGAGAAGAGAGCCTGAATATGTAAACTCTCCAATTAGGGATTTGTCATGATACGATTAGTGCTGGCATCAACATTCACAGAGGCTCATAATGGTGAACTTACCAGTTTGTCCCCTCCACTCATTACAAGCTGAACCTAAATGAAGTTTAAATCCAGATCATGATTAGTTCACTGGTACCATCGTGGGTGTCTATCACTACAGTCGCACCTTCCCTTCCCACTTACCTGGTGGCAGCTGCAGGGATAATTTACTGGAGTCTTCCCCGAGAAGTCTCTTTGCCTCCTTGGCATCTTGAAAGTTGCACGGGCAGTGTCCCATGTGCCAGGGACCCAGAGTAGTGCAGTTCTGCAGGGTACCTTAATCCTTAGTATGGATGTCAGGAACCCTGGAAATTTCATATCTCAGAGCTCAATGTGCCCCTGGTCTGTGCTAGAGCACAGCTTTGAATGTGCCTTACATCCAAAAAGTCTCTGATCCAACAAGACCACTGCTAGATTACAGGGCTTCTGTCCTGGGATACAGAGCGCACTCTGCATCCCATGCCTGAAGCCCTCCAATACAATAAGGTGAAGATAACAAACACAGGATAAGAAACCTTTAGATGTGAGAGGGTGCAAGCAGAGCTCAGAGGCTGTGCTAGACCATGCCCTATGCTCAATTAAGTCATTTGAGCTTAACTGGCTTGCTTTCTTTAGTTTTTCTGGAAGCTAGTTTTTATTTTCTCCTGCTCTGTTTGCTTGGACATTTGTTATAGCTGTAGCTGTTGTTAAAATATGTGAGTATTGTTGAAATCATAGAATCATTGAGTTGGATGACCTCAGAGATCATCTAGCCCAACCCCCTGCTCAAGGCAGGTTCTTCACTGTAGGGTGCAGGTACAGCTAATGCCGCATATGTTGTGAAAAGCTCAAAAAGGATCTCTTAGAAATGAGCAATAAAATGGAAAATGTGATTCAATGTAAGTAAGTATAGTGGCGCAAACTAGGGCAAAAAATAGGGATGGGAGAACTAGGGATGTTCATGTTTACCCAGATTCTCTGAGCATCAACTTGCCGCTTGTCTCTCCTTCAGTTTCCATAAACACTTGCAACCGCTGATTGATTTGCATGAATGGGAAAATTACACAAATTGAACACGATCAAATAGTGAAACTGCACAAAAATCTGAGTATTTTTCAAAGTTTTTTTATTTTATTTATTTATTATATTTATACCCCGGCTTTTTTCCTGCAAGGAACCCAAGGCGGCTTACATAGTCCTCCTCCTTTCCCTTTTATCCTCACAACAACCCTGTGATGTAGGTTAGGCTGAGAGTCAGTGACTGGCCCAAAGTCACCCAGTGAGTTTCATGGCCGAGCGGGGACTAGAACCTGGATCTCCCGAGTCCCAGTCCAACACTCTCACCACTACACCACACTGGCTCTCCAGTGCAACCTTGTTGTGCAACAAAGTTGTGCAACCTTCCCCCATAGACTAAAGTGTGAAATTACACATTTTAAAAAATTGCGCTATTTTGCAATTTGCGCTATTTTGAACTGCTTTTTCTCTGAAATTTTCACAATTTTCCAACACAAGCACATGTTTGAGAATTTGTGGATGTTTTGGAGAACATGTTCCCCTACTCATGCTTGCGGTTATGGACAGGGCACGTTTGACCATTTTGCAAATGCAAATGAAATTCTCGTACATCCCTATGATGGAGTGCCAGGCAGTGACTGACCAGGAAAGGGATCTTGGTGTCATGGTGGATGGCTTGATGCAGACATCCACCCAGTGTGTGATTTCTGTGAAAAAGGCAAATTCCATGTTGGGAATCATTAGGAAAGGGACTGAACATAAAACTGCCAATATGTGTAATGCCATTATACAAACCTACCGGGCAACTTGGAATACTGTGCACAGTTCTGTTCATCATATATCAAAAAAGGTATTATAGAGGTGCATAAAAGGACAACCAAAATGACTGGAGGCTGGAGAAACAACGGAAGGACACATTACAACATTTTGGGATTTTTAGCTTAGAAAAATGGTGAGTAAGAGGGAACACGGTAGAGATGTATAACGTTATGCATGGTGTGGAGAAAGTGAATGCAGAAAGGTTTTTCCCCCGTCTCATAGATTTCATAGATCATAGAGTTGGAAGGAGCCTACAAGGCTATCGAGTCCAACCCCCTGCTCAATGCAGGAAACTAGAGGAGGGGTCTCCCATCCAAGTAATAACCAGGCTTCGCCCTGCTTAGCTTTCCACGCTCAGACAAGCTGAGCCAGCGTAAGCCAGCCACAAGCCTGGCATAATACTAGAAACTAGAGTCATCAAATGAAAAATAATGGTGGGAAATGGAGGACAGACAAAAGGAAATACATCTTCACACAGTGCATACTTAACCACTTCAGAAGACACTTCCACAAGATGTAGTGATGTCCACCAACTTAAAAGGGGATTAAACAAAAGGTGTTTAAAAGGGGATTATACAAATTCATGGAGAATAAAGCTATCATTGGCTATAAGCTACCCCCAGTGTCAGAAGCAGAATGCCTATGAATACCAGTCGCTGTGGAACAACAGTGGGCAAGCATTTTTGTGCTGCTTGTGGGTTTCCCAGAGACATCTCATAGAATCATAGAAAAGTAGAGCTGGAAGGGGCCTACAAAGCCATCGAGTCCAACCCCCTGCTCAATGCAGGAATCCAGGTCAAAGCATCCCTGACAGATGGCTGTCCAGCTGCACCTTGAATGCCTCCAGAGTGGGAGAGCCCACCACCTTCCTAGGTAGTTGGTTCCATTGTCTTGTTGTTCTAACGGTCAGGAATTTTTTCCTGATGTTTAGGTGGAATCCAGATTCCTGTAACTTGAGCCCATTATTCTGTGTCCTGCAAACTGGGATGATCAAGAAGAGATCCTGGCCCTCCTCTGTGTGACATCCCTTCAAGTACTGGAAGAGTGCGATCATATCTCTCCTCAGTCTCCTCTTTTGAAGGCTAAACATGCCCAGTTCTTTCAGTCTCTCCTCATAGGGCCTTGTTTCCAGTCCCTTTATCATCCTTGTTGCCCTCCTCTGAACCCTCTCCAGTTTGTCTATGTCCTTCTTAAAGTGTGGTGCCCAGAACTGGACGCAGTACTCAAGATGAGGCCTAACCAGTGCTGAGTAGAGGGGAATTATCACTTCACGCGATTTGGAAGCTATACTTCTATTAATGCAGCCCAAAATAGCATTTGCCTTCTTTGCAGCCACATCGCATTGCTGGCTCATATTCAGCTTGTGATCTACAACAATTCCAAGATCCTTCTCACTTGTAGTATTGTTGAGCCAAGTGTCCCCCATTCTAAAACTCTGCATTTGGTTTCCTTTCCCTAGGTGCAGCACTTGGCATTTATCCCTATTAAATTTCATTCTGTTGTTTTCGGCCCAGCGCTCCAGCCTATCGGGATCGCTTTGAATTTTGTTTCTGTCTTCCAGAGTATTAGCTGTTCCACCCAACTTTGTGTTATCTGCAAATTTGATAAGCATTCCCTGCGCCGCCTCATCCAAGTCATTAATAAAAATGTTGAAGAGCGCTAGGCCCAGGACCGAGCCCTGTGGTACCCCACTCGTTACCTCTCCCCAGTTTGAGAAGGAACCATTGATAAGCACTCTTTGAGTCCGATTCTGTAGCCAATTGTGGATCCACCTGATAGTTGTTCCATCTAGCCCACTTTTAGCTAGCTTGCTAATCAGGATATCATGAGGCACTTTGTCAAAAGCTTTGCTAAAGTCCAAATATATTATGTCCACCGCATTCCCACAGTCCACAAGGGAGGTTACCCGATCAAAAAATGAGATCAGATTAGTCTGGCAGGATTTGTTCTTGACAAATCCATGCTGGCTTCTAGTGATCACTGCATTGTTTTCAAGGTGCTTGCAGACTGACTTCTTTATAATCTGCTCCAAAATTTTCCCAGGGATTGATGTCCGACTGACTGCCCTATAGTTCCCAGGTTCCTCCTTCTTGCTCTTTTTGAAGATGGGAACAACATTTGCCCTCCTCCAGTCATCTGGCACTTCACCTGTCCTCCATGATTTCTCAAAGATAATAGACAGTGGTTCTGAGAGTTCTTCTGCCAGTTCCTTTATTACTCTAAGATGCAGTTCATCAGGCCCTGGAGATTTAAACTCGTTCAAAGTAATCAGGTGCTCCTTGACCATTTGCCTATCAATCTCAAGCTGCAATCCTGCCCCTTCAGTCTGCTCTTCAGGTTTGCCAGGGGGGACATAAACTCTCTTTGGGGAGAAGACCGAGCCGAGTAAGAATTGAACACTTCTGCCTTTTCTTTGTCTTCTGTTATCAATTTGCCATCCTCATTGCATAGTTGAACCACCATTTCTTTCCTATGTCTTTTACTATGCATGTATCTGAAGAAAGCTTTCTTGTTGTTTTTAGCATCCCTCGCTAGCCTCAGCTCATTCTCAGCTTTAGCCTCCCTGACACTATTCCTGCAGTTCTGTGCTACCTGCCTGTACTCTTCCCTTGTAGACTGTCCTTCCTTCCACTTCCTATATGTGTCCTTTTTTGTTTTCAGGTCATCTTTGAGTTTATTGTGAAGCCACATTGGCTTCTTCTGTTGCCCTCTGACTTTTTTCCTTGTGGGAATTGTTTGCAATTGTGCCTTTAGAATTTCCTTTTTTTTTAAACTCCCACCCATCCTGTGTTCCTTTTCTCATTAGAGTCGCTTGCCATGGGACCTTACTTATCATTGTTCTGAGTTTATTAAAACTGGCTTTCCTAAAATCCAGGGTACGTGTTTGGCTACACTCAGCTTTTGCTTCCTTTGGAATCAAGAACTCAAGTATAACATGGTCACTTTCCCCCAGAGTTCCCGAAACTGCCACTTTATCCACTAAGTCGTCTCTGTTGGTTAGAATCAGGTCAAGGATAGCAGATCCTCTAGTTCCTTCCTCCACTTTCTGTAGAAGGAAGTTATCAGCAACACAAGTCAGGAATTTCTTGGAGGGGCCATGTTTGGCAGAATTTCTCTTCCAACAGATACCAGGGAAATTGAAGTCCCCCATCACTACTACCTCATGCCTCCTTGAAACATTGGTAATTTGCTTTTCAAGTTTCATCCTCGTCTTCTCCTTGATTGGGTGGTCGGTAGTAGACTCCAACCGCCATGTTCATCTTATTCTTTGCCCCCTTTATTTTAACCCAGATGCTCTCAATGGGGCTGCCAAGTAGTGGTGGGGCCGAGCGTGGAGTCGGCTGGAGGTTCGCTTCTGGCTCGGTCCTTCGTGAGCGGCGGCAGCCCGATCTTGCTCTTTAGAGCGGCACGGAGCATTCTCCACGCCGCTCAAGCCGCCGCCAGAGAACCCCCCCTGTGCACACACACCCCGCTGCCGCTGCTGCCAGACACACACACACCCGCCTACCTGGTCCTGTGCGCCGCTGCCGGAGCCACTGCTCCGTCGCGCTGGACTCCCGCCCGCGCTCTGTTTTGGCGGGAGGAACCAGGGCAACAGGGCTTAAACAGCCCTGTTGCCCTGGTTTCCCGCGCCAAAAACAGAGCGCGGGGGTCCAGCGTGACGGAGCAGGGTCCTGTCGCGTCACTTCCTCCGCACCGGAAGTGACGCAACGGGACCAGCAGACGGGGAGGCAGGCTCTCCACAGAGCTGAAGAGCCCGCAGGTAAGCCCGCGCGGGTGGCTGAGTAGCCCAGCGGACACGAGCAGGCCCAGTTTGGGCCTTGCTCCTGTCTGCCGGGCTACTCGGGTACATCCCTAGCAAGCTCCTCTTCCTGTATCTCTGTGCAGAGATATGTATTTTTAACATACAGCACAACTCCACCTCCCTTTCTGTTGCTTCTGTTCTTTTTGAACAAGTTATATCCTTCAACTGCTGTATTCCAGCCATGGGAGTCATCCCACCAAGTTTTAGTTATACCTATCAAGTCATATTTGCCCTCATGTATTAAGAGTTCAAGTTCGCTCTGTTTGTTGCCCATACTCTGGGAATTAGCATAGAGACATCAAAGACTATGTGCTTTATAGTCCGACTTTCTTCCTACATTTTGTAATAGACTATCATTGGGCACAGCTGGAGCTGTTCTCTCCGTTGTGGCCACTATCTGGTGGGCCACTATGGGAAACAGGATGTTGGACCAGATAGCTCTTTGATCTGTTCCAGTAGGGTTCTTCTTGCGTTCTTATTCTTTTATTTTTCTGCTTTTGATCTGCTTTGTTTCAGTTTTTGAGAATACTGTGATACCAGTTTTTAAGATAAAAGAAATACTTCCAACACGGATTCTGGTTGGCCTGGAACTCTTCCGAATCTCAATTCTGATCCCTAAGCACAGGAAAATGGCAGCTATGATAACATCTCCTTCTGTGCTCAAATGGCCTTCCTGTTCAACCAGAAGGTTCCCTCCATGCTATAGTCCGCAGTCTGTTGTAATCAGGCAGCCCAAGAAATGGTAAATGCCAGTGCATACTAATAATGAACTCATTTTCCAAGTGTGGATCCTTATGTAGCACCACCCCCACCCAAAAGGGATGTATCAGCAGGCTTGGGGAAACTCCAAGGTTTCAGAAGTACAAAAAGGTTTAGAAAAAAACTAAGGGGGACACACACAGACCCACAAACAGCCCAATAAGTACTGAACATGCTCAGCTGCCATAGAATCCTGATTGTTAAAAGGAAAAAAAACAGAAAAACAGAAGGGAAGGGAATAGAATGGAGTATCCTGGAAGATATAGGGCAGGGTTCTCAACCAGGGGGGAATTTTAGGGTTTCAAGGGGAGGGGAAGAATTGGGACTACAGACTCAAACTGTTGGAATACTGATCTTTCTACAAATTACAATTCTACATATTGTACATAATCTAGAGGGCATCACACCTTATTGTATGGCACAGATTAAGTAAGACAATCTTGGAAAGGGGGGAAAGACATTCTGACATATGGTGAAAAGGGTGCATGGGGCAAAAAAAGGTTGAGACCACTGATATAGGGTAACTGGCACCCCAAAGAGGAGCACTTCACATAGCAACATTTTGTTGCAGGATTCTAAAACCAAGGTGTACAATTATCTAACGGCTCTGGTACTCAAAATCCTCACAGAATAACCTAAAATGCTGTAGTGGTTCTTGGTAAAGGGAAAGAGGCATGGCTTTATTGAGTGAAGGGCAGACCAGTAGCAGTCTCTATCTGTATGGCCTGAGAACAGATGCTGCACCCTCCCCACTTTTACATGATACTCAACAGCTATTGCCAAAATCTTATCCCAATGCCTAAACAAATTTATATACAAGGTTCTAACTTATGGGGGTGGGGGACAACTATGCATTAAACAGACTGATGTAAAGTTTGGGGGTTTTTTAATTGCTGTTTGAGCAGAATTTCTTTCATATTGGTAGGGACACCAATATAAAAGAACAACTCCAATCCTTATTCATGGGGGCGGGGGGAGATTGAAAAACGAAAAACTGCTCAAACCAGATTTTTTTGGTAAAGGTTATGACTATTTTCATATCAATATCTTTTTGCTGTGAAATGCCTGTAAAATGC
This sequence comes from Shinisaurus crocodilurus, assembly GCA_021292165.1. Classification (NCBI taxonomy): domain Eukaryota; kingdom Metazoa; phylum Chordata; class Lepidosauria; order Squamata; family Shinisauridae; genus Shinisaurus; species Shinisaurus crocodilurus. The sequence goes on from CM037876.1 coordinate 29,978,234, forward strand.
CTGTTCTGTGTGTCTCTAAACACAAGCTACTCTTTAAAAAATATTTTCAGTATGATTAAGTAATGATGTGTGATTTATTGTCTTATGCTTAAAAGGGTTTAATGGATACCAATTCAAGAGGCTGTTACAGAAGTGTTATATAAGAGCTAAAGTTTGGAGCCATTTATATTATTGAAACTTTTCCAGTACATATAAACCAAATGTAATTTAATACAGTAAGTGCCCACGGAAAAGTAGTTACTAAAAATCCTTTCAATGAGACTGCTTTTATCACTGATTGAGAAGCAAAGCTAATGCATAACAAAGTACAGCATTTAGAACATTCTTTTTTTTAAATGTCAGATTCCATTTCTAATGGAACACAACTGAAACAAATAAACGTTTACGCATCATCCAGTATGCTGCAAGACAATGGAGGAGATGATGAGTGGTTATTAAGAGGAATTGCACAGAGAGTAGGATTTCCTATCTAGATGCAACATCATGCACTAATAATTAGTACAGTTTATTGTCGACTCCATAAATGGTCCATAAACAGTGCTGTTTCCAAGGCTTTCCCCCAAAAATAAGTAGTTCTCCTTAGTCATCTGATGCATGACACACAAAAATACATGAAAAATATCTTTCCAGCAGATGAGGTCCATAAGCTTATTACCGCCACTACTACTACTATTTAACTCTTAATTTCCTGGACTGTACCACTTCATATTACAAGTAGGGGGGAGTCTCCTTTTTGTATACACAAATACACAAAACAAAAACTAACCTCTTTGCATAGAAGGAGAGCATGTCAGCAATGAAGTTACACAAAAAACCTTTCTCCTGATATGCTAATTTTCCATCTGCAAGGACTTTCAACCTGGGTGGGCGTTGAAAAATGTGACTACCACACCTGCCATCTAGAGGAGCACATACCTAGAGAGAACGTGTGTGCTTCTAACATGTTTGAACGGTTAAGGAGGCATTCAAAGGCTAAGATATACATGATCTGACAAAGAGAAAAGGTAAAGCTATTTCAAGTACAGAGAGCAATTACATGTTATTAGAGCTACATACAGTTAAAGGAATTTAAGAGACCAACACTAAGGGCTGACTCACAATGTGCATTCACTACTTGCTGACAGCGATATTTTTATTTATTTATTTATACTCCACCATTTTCCTGCAAGGAACCCAAGGCGGCTTACATAATCCTCCTCCTCCTCTCCATTTTATCCTCACAACAACCCTGTGAGGTAGGTTAGACTGAGAGTCAGTGACTGGCCCAAAGTCACCCAGTGAGTTTCATAAGATATCAGGTGATTTCTTATATGTGTGACTGAGCCATCACATATATTACACCTTAGATCAGTGTTCTCCAACCTTGGGTCCCCAGATGTTTTGGGCCTACAACTCCCAGCATGCCCCAGTCAGTGTAGCATGCTGGGAGTTGTAGGTCAAAAACATCTGGGGACCCAAGGTTTTGCCTTAGATGGAACACTGCCTTAGATGGAACATCTCCTCCAAGACAATATTTTTAAATGGACTCATCTTGCATATTCAGCTGCCAGTTATCAAGTGTATGGTAATACAGTACAAAGAAATCAAGTGATGTACATGCATTTGTTGACCAGGTTCCTGACAACTTAAGGGCTTACGATGTCATGTTCTGATCACTGCAGTGGAGCAATATCCCACATAATGTCATTATGGGCACAATCTTATGGCTTATGCCCGCACTGCTCAGAAGCCCCTGAACTCAGGGGCTTCAAAGACTTATATGCCCTGCTGCGCTGAAGCCAGTATAGCAGGAGGCGTGGTGGAGGCAATCTTTGCCTCCCCATCCTCCGATCCTTGATTTTTTGCTAGATAGGCTTTTTTAGCCCATCTAGTGAGGGCGCTTCCAAGGGGGAGGTTTCGGAGGCTGGAGGAGGCTCAGGATTAATTGTATCCTGACCTCTTCAGTCTCCTCCCCTCCCCGCCAACTGGAATGCCCCCTTTCCCCCTCTCTGAGGTTGATTTTCTAACTTTGGAGAGGCAGCTGGCATGGTTTTCTGTGGGCTGGCTGCAAGGGGGGCATATCTCCAACTCTCCCTTCCTGGGTCAGAGATGGAGGGGGGAATCTCACCCAGGGACCACCGGATTGCTCTCTAAACTAGTATGGTAGGTATGCTAAAGCCAGCACAGTAGGGAAGTACACTGGTAAACAATATTTAGGGATGCTTTCAAAATACTTATCTGAATTAATAATCTGATTTTGAAGTTCCAAATTACCTAGTCTAGTTTCTGAAGTAGAACTGATGTATCCACATTTATTTATTTATTTCCACATTTCTACAAAGCACTGTGCATGCGTTTGCGGCAATTTTCAGTTCCTCCTTCAAGGTCATTCAGGCCATTTCCTTTTTCTACATTACTGATGTGCATGTGCACATTGATGAAACATGTAAAACAAGTGACTGTGATGCAATTGTATGCATAACTCCAGCAAAATTCCTTTTGGGTAGTCTTTTTTCTTCTGTATGTCCCCTTCAATGCATTGCTAAAACACCACAAAGAAAGCTAATGTGATGTGATTGCACACATAATTGTATCAAGATTCTTTTAGCATGGTGTTTTACCAATGTGCTGGATTGCATGTGTGCATCAGTAAAACAGTGCACAAAAGAATCATGATGCAATCATACATACAGTCATAACAAAAATGTTTCTTCGCAGAGTTCTATAAATGCACAGATGCACATTAGTAATGCAAAGGGAAGGAAAAATGCAAATGTACTGCATTGATGCTCCAATTCTAGTATTAATTTTAGGAATTCTGCTAGTGAAGCGAGGTTGAGAAGGAGAGAACAATAAAGGAACGGAATGGGGAAAATTCTCTCATCCCCAAAACACATTTAGGATATGGTTTTTATTTTATCACCTTTTATACACAGAAGCTGTTAAATTTGCTTGCCAATATCCAATTAATACTGTATTTCAAATAAGCAGTGAGGCTGCTGATTTATGCTACTAAACCAACAATTTTATACCCACACAAAAAGATAATGCAACAAACTTTTTTATTATTCTGCTGGTAATTACTGCTGTGACACATGTTCACAAGCAGTTCTGGGAATATCAAAAATGCACGTCTGCCAATGGACTATCCATTGTTTTGCATAGCTATTAAATCAAAAAAAGCCATTAGCAACAAGAAAATTCCTGTAAATGTTCAGAAGGCAAGTTGGATAAAAGCCTGGAAATATCTTTATGTGGAGTTGTCAGATTCTTTTAAATGAATCATCCATATTAATATATGGGAAGCATTCTTATTTGAATATTGGAACATTTATTTTTGCTGACTTTGTCCCTTAATTAAATATTCATTCCAAAGACAAGTGTCTTTGTTGAGCTAGTCATAAATTTTAAAACATAGTTTTGGGATTTATCTGAACCAAGATGACTCTAAGCAAAATAATGTGAGCCTGGAGTACCAAAATAGTCTCACTCAAACATACCATTCAACAAGTAAACTTATTCTCACCTATCATTTCTATAGCACCTTTTTGCATGGAAGGTGAATTACAGTCCTTTAATCAAATTCACATTTATATAGTGTTTTATAAGATTCAAAGTGGCTGTTAGCCAAAACAGTGGGTGTTTTTCACAAACATATCAGGTACCTGTGAAATAAGATTCCCAGATATTTTTCATACCCCTTTGCAAAATGGTCAAAACTATTTACAAGAGAGCTGATGTTGGAAGGAAAAGGGAACACAACCTAAATGTCAAGTCAACTGGTTCAACACTCCCTCACCCAAATCCCATTGCAGGTAGTCAACCAATCCGCATTGCATGGTGGGTTCTCATGGAGGCGGGGGTGGGGGGGTCAGTAATGGAAGATTCAGTGGTTGTGCATTTGTATGCACAGCTGAATTCTCATCCCAATTTCCATTCTCCCCCCCCCAACACACTTTTGAAAGGCCAACAACAACAAAAATACAAAATAAATTATAACCCCAATTGCGCATTGTTGAAGTACCGAAAAATAAAAATTTAAAAGCCAGGGAACGAGTGATGGTCCTTCCAAAGTGCAGTTTCAGCATTGGTAGATGGGCAGTCACTGGTGAGATTGTAAAAAGTGAGTGGCACGGGCTTTTTCTCCACTCTTGCCGAGCAGCTCTCTAGCTGATTGTGGCAACCCATGATAAAATCGGTCTCCCAGGTTCAGATGGCATGAAAACCCATCGTGGGCAAGAACAACCCTACAACAAGCCATGGATTCTCTGCAGTGGCTTGTTCCGGAAAAATAAGCCACCCCGTGGAAAGCACTCTGTGTTCAGATGACACAACAACCCACCATGGCTGGCTGCCCCTGGTGGGTTGTCATGGCATTTGAACCCCATCAATGGCACCAAAGCAGCAACAGGTTGTGGAAACAATGGCTGTGCAATGATGTGTGATAAGAGTGAAAGGTGGTGGTGGTGGAGGAGTGTTTGCAGACACTTTCACACACACATTTATTTATTTATTTATTTATTTTATTTACAACATTTATGTACTGTTCTACGTCTACACAGATTCTGGAGTGTTGAACAATAATGTAAACAATAACAAAAATTGAACCTCACATAAATTTTGAACAGTGCTAGTTCAAAGTGCTTCACATACAGTTTCTCAGTAATCCTTACAAGTTTCCTTATCAGAAAACTCTACCTGTAAGGTAAGCCAGTATTATTATCCCCATATCGCAGATGCGAGGCTGAGGCTTAGGGATAGTAGCTTGCCTAAGGCCATCTAGTGAATTTTGAGGCCTCTTGGCTCAAAGCTCACACTGTTAACTACCACAACAGCTTCCATGCTCTTTCATCCTCACAAGAATTCTGTAGAGCAAATCACTAACAATCTTATTTTAAGGATAATGGAACTAGGGAATGTGAAACAATGACTACTATTTATCCACTGGATCTGTTCTGGACTTTTTCAGGGCTCAGGTCTTTCAGCGCAGTAGATCATCCAGTTGATATGATCCTCATCAAAGTACTTGCATGGCATATCTGATCTTGATGAGGAAGGGAACCATGTTGGCAGGGAAAACCCTGTGCTAAGTTAAATATTTCCAAGGAAGAACTGGAGTAGGAGTAACTTGCTTATTGTATTTAGCTGATAAGAGCAAAAGCATCATACTAGAAGTAGTACCCATGCAGATGTGAACTCAGAGAAGCTCAGCTAGATTAAATACCATGGAAGCTCTATCCTGAATATTAGTACATTCCTTTCATTTGTATCCCATCTTTCTTCCAAGGGCAGTGAAGCAGGTCAGGTTGACAGAAAGAAGCTTACCCAAGGCTATGCAATGAGATTCACAGCTGAGTGGGGATTTGAACCTATGCACCTATTACTCAACTTGAACCACACAATATGAGCTGTTCATAGGAACATAGGAAGCTGCCTTATACTGAATCAGACCTACTGGTCCATCAAGCCCACTATTGTCGACACTGACTGGCAGCGGCACTCCAGGGATTTCAGGCAGGAGTTTTCCCAGCCCTACCAGGAGATGCCAGGAATCAACCTGGAACCTTCTGCTTCCAAAACATTTGCTCTACCACTGAGCTACAGCCCCCTCCCCTCAACCGTGCAACAGACCAACTCAGAAGGTGGTTGAATTGCCATTATAGGTGTTTAAGCAGAAGCTGGATGACCACCAATCAGCAATGCTGTGTACCCTTGAGGTTCCTTACAACTCTATGATTCTATAATTTCTGACAGTATTCACATAAGCAGGTGCACACATATATTCAGAAAACTTGTCCAGAGGCAGTGCAAACTGAAACACTCTCAATCCTTTGCTAAGTTTCACCCCAGATAGGCATAATCTTTAAGCAATTTTCACTAGCAAGGCTACTGGCTTTTGCAGTGCATGTCCTTAGAGCTGGACATTCCTTTTATATGGGAGAAGTGAGTGAGCAAGTGTTACAAATTACAGTGAATCTATAAACATTCCAACATCCCAATACTTTAAGCATAGTAAGAGGCCTATTTTACCAGGAGCCCTATAGATGAAAGCCCTGGTTAGGGATCCTTAGAGCAAACTGAAGCAACTCTGAGAATAGTAGTTGGGGATGGTGGATGGATAACGTAATTCACTCCTCCTGACTTTTCCGGAGTGTATGTGCCTTTTGCTCACCACTCAATTTATACCTTGATGTTCATTGCTTTTACCTGACATTGATGCCACTGTGAAACTGCCCAACACATAATAGCCTTAACTTCTTCCCCATGCTTGTACTTCAGAAATATTATTATTTCAGAAAGTAAATCAGTTATCACTGGTTATGTGAGAAAAGCACCAATTAAGCACTAATGATTGATCTTCCATCATTCTCATCTCCAATCTGGGGAGGAGGGAAAGGGAGGGAGGGAAGAAGGGAGGGAGGGAAAGGGAAGCTGCCCCTGGCAGAACTCCTCTATGCAACATTTCATCTCCAAGCAAAATATTTCCAGCTGAGTTTAAAAGTCCTGAAAATGAATTTCTAATGAAAATGCTAAGAGCCCCTTAAATACAATGGCGCTAGCGGGCACTACTAAAATAAATAGAAATCTTTGTCAGTGCCAGAAAAATAAGCCCATATTACAGGCACTTTTCTAGAAGCTTTTTATTATATCTGGATGATAATAATCTTCCCACCAGTGGGCTTGCTGGTTTCTGGCACACATCAAGCTTGTCAGAATCATTTTACAACATTGCAAACAGCAGGCACAGTAGACAATAACAAAATAGCAAGGAAACTTTCTCACTATGTTGCAAGTCTTCTCCTTTTTCTAACGTACAAAGAAATACAGAAACACAATGCGGTATCTTACTGGATCAATTTGTTTCTGATAGGAATATGTAAGCTTTTACAAGACACAAAGCTCGGAATCAAGCACAATGGAAAGGTGGGTATGCTGCTAGTACAATCCCCAAAATGGAGCTGCTTATGCCTCTGTTCCAAAGCTCAGAAGCATCTCTCAAGTAAGCTCAAAGTCCTCTGCCACCAATCTTAGAATTCATACCTCCAGCTGTTGCCATTGCCCAATTCAAGTTTGAGTGCTGCACATGTACATTAAAATGACCATCATGTTGTTGGTGGCAATGAGCAGCAGCAGCAGCAGCCCCTTCAGCTGGAGGTATGGGGTCCTGTGAGGGCACACCTACAACTATATTTATCTTTATGCACCTGGAGTGGATTGGTGATGGATTTGTTCCTGCGACGACACGGTCCCTTACACTTTAGGACCAGGCGCATAAACCCTTCTCAGGCTAAGCATCAACACTTAAAAACCTGAAGGCAGGGTCAAATGAAACCTTTCCCCTACCAATGAGGGAAAAGATTAATACAGGTCATTAAGGATCTATTTTAAATCTATGATAGTGTGGGTACAAAGGTGTGTGTGTGTGTGTGTGTGTAGATTTAACAGTAATGCAGGTTAATAACGCCAAGCTGACACGTAGGATTTGGGTAGCAAACAAAATAAAAATAAGTTTATTTTAATTCTCAAAATCTTAGTGCCAGAAAATAACTTTAAACCTACCTACTACACACCAAACACTTTGTAATCAACCTAAGTCCCTATAACTCTAAATACTTTCACTCCTCATACAAGCACTGATTTCTTTCAAAACTCCTGACAGACAAGACACGAATAATCCAACTAACCTAACTCCCCAACTCCCAACTCTCCCCACACTCCAAACACACTACTCCCATAACACACTAACTAACTCTGACATCACTCAAACACTCCTTCCCCACCCTTTCCAAGACATCACAAACCACACCCACTCAGTTCAACATTCTATACACACTAAACATACTAATGCAGACATACACCAGGGAACTGAATTGTGGGGTTATGCCACAGTTCCCTCCTCCCAAATAACTGAACATAATATTATATTGACACACATGACTGCAAATACTTGCCCCGTATCATTTACTATGAACTATGCTGTGACTGCAGTATTCCTAGTTTGGTATTGCAGGCTGAGTTTTTCACTAGTCCAGCCTTCTAAATAAGCCCACTAAGGTTACTAGCCCTCAAAATGTTGTTACTAGCTTAATAAACATAACTAGGTTAGCCATTTGTTGCCAGAAAAGAAAAGGTACTACTACCACCAACTACTACAAACTTCTGTCAAGCCCCCTGTCTGATTCCCCTGTAGGCAATTCTTACTTGTTCAAGGCAACTGGGCAAGTGTGTAGTTTCAAGCAAATCCGAGCTGAATAAAAACATCTGGAGCCATAATTCTTGCTGGATATTTGAGGCGTTACAAGCTGCCAAAAACTGCATTTCCAAGACAAGTAAAACAAATTTTGCTGATGTCAATAATTGCAACCACATTTTACAGTTACCCACACACTGCTGTCACTCCAGCAAATATCTTTCATTCTAGATAGTCCAGACTAATCAGTAACTTAAAATCAATCTAACTAAACTTTTGAAAACTTCCAGTCAAATATATATTCCACTCCTCAGTACTTAATATGTCACATTTTAGCTAGGGATAGGTGAATCCATCAGTTTCGGGTTGTCTCAGTTTCCATTTTTCCAACCTTAAGCTTGTCCCAAACTTTGAGAATTTGTCCAATCCTACATTTGGTTCATACTGAACTTTGATGAAAACGTTAGAATGAAAATGTGTATGCATTTTTATGTGCATTTTTCTAATACATGCATTTTTGTGCACAATTTTGCTTAATATATACATTTTTGCAAGCAATTTTCCTAATATAATGCATTTTAATGTTATTTTCAAACACATGCTTTTTGTCTGCATGTTTCCCTAGCATACAAATTTTTGTATGCATTTTTGATTGGAAAACTCCATTGAAAAATTTGTAGAAACACAAATTCCAAATGATAACTGAGTTTCAGTTCATGTATTGGTTTGAAAGTGCAAAATTAGGTAACTTCACATTATAATGTAAAACTTTTAAGGTTAAATTATATTATTATTGTTATTTTGAAATATGGGTTTCAGGAAAAAAACCTTCTAGTCTCTCTAAGTATGGCTATACTTGCAAGCTCTGCTGCAGCAAAAGAAAATATTACATCAATAAAATTATAATAGTTTGACACCAACAGTATGCCAAAACAAACAATTCCAAATGACAAACAAGCACTATAAATATGGCTGTCATCATGAATTAAAGCTGTTTCCAAAAGGATGGAAGACATTCTTTGAAATAATACCATAATGCAACTGTTCAGTATGTTTCTTTTTAATGAAGCTTCCTATTGTGTCTGATTATTTTTCTAACTTGACAATGGTAGCTTTGAGTGATTATGAATTTCCTTAAATATATTAAATTGACTGAGTCCAGACATTTCTGAATCTATAATTATTTCCTCAATAATTATAATTAAAAGTACAGGATGAAGTACAGGAACATCGGGGGTGGGGTGGGGACGGGATACCAAAGTGATATGCCTCAGAGGCAGATTTAAAACTAGGGGTGGGGGAGAGCCAAGAGGACAAAATTCATACTACATATTACTTTTACAGGCAAAGTGCTTTACTAGTCTTATGTCAAGCATTTCAACAATGAACCTCTCCTTGACTTGATCCAAATCAGCATTCTATCCAGGCAACATCTAAAGATGTTAATCTCTAGGCTGTTCTATCAATAGGGTAGCCACTTATGCATTGCCAAAAAAGAGGACAAAACAGGGCACTGATTTGCATAAAAGAGGTCAGTTATGCAAAGAGGTTTGCATAAAATTTGCATATGCTGATTTATAGATAGATAGATAGACAGACAGACAGACAGATACAAATTTAGAAATTACAGACAGACAAACAATACATCTTACCAAAGCGAGAAAGACTGTGACCAGGTGACCTGTGTACCTGTTCAGACTGCTACACAGTTGAATGGCAACTTGAAGACCCCTGCTCTCCCTTCTTATGGTTCATTCTCTTTAAACCAGACTTGGACTGGACAGTCCCTCAAATATAGGAACCTTCAGAGAACTGTCCTCTGGTAGCCCTTCAAATAGAGAGCTGTCCCCTTTTAAGTAGGAAACATAGCCACCCTATCTGTCAATGTTTCCACAGTAGGCAGTAGCTTCATTACTGAGGGTTCCTGCAGGTTCCACTTCTCAAAATGTATTTACTTGTCAAACATCAACTCCATGAAGTACGTTTCTAAACTATTTTGAGAAGTATGCAGTAGGCCAATCATCGTCAGGTTGAAATCTGATATAAAATGGCTTAAAACCAATTTTGAAACCAAATTAGTCAGGCCGGAAATAATTTCTGTAAAATAAGTTTCACAGTCCAAGAATTAAATATCAAATATTTCTAATTACAAAGTGTAATTCATGTACACATTATTGTTGTAATGCTTTTTTCCTGTTGCCTGAAATGTGAAAAAATCATCTATGATTGAATAAAATCTGTACTGAAACAACCTAGCTACCCTAAATGCAAAGCCACTGATGTTTCTAATTATACTGAGGCTGCAATCATATTCACACTTACTTGACCATGGTGCAACTTACTTCTAAGAGCCTTGTAAATTTTTGTGGTGAGATAGAATCACCATTCTAGAAAAGCTTTTCTCAAACAAGAAGTAAATTGTTGATTAAGTACAAGATTTCAGATACTTTAATTTACCGTATCTCTTATGTTCTTGAGAAACAAAACATTAAGCCAAAGCAAGCCAAACTACAGCTACCTATTTATTCTTTTTACAGTTAGGTGCTGCTTAGCATGGCGGTGTCTTATAATTCAGAAAAATATGGTTACAGACTCAAAGCCTGAACAAATTTTGTGAGCATTGGTGTAACATTTGTGGCAATTTGATAAAATTCCCAGGTGTGACGTACTGATGAGCTGGTAAGGAAGTAATTATAAAGCCAACCTTAAAATAGTAATTATGTTCAAAAATACTTTCCATTAGTTTCTGAGGGGCTCAATATTTTTCCAGCAGTTATTAGAATGGAAAGAAAATGGTATTTTTCATAATCTGCACATTCACTTATAGATTGCCCTAGACTCTAGAGCTTTTCATTTGTTTAATGCATACTGATGATCTATGGTACACAGCATAGTCTGAAGCAGAGCTGTTGAACTCTTTCTTTTTTTCAATTTGGAATAGTGCATCCAGGGAAACATTTAAGTAAAATGAAGAGCATTAAAATGCAAAATATCTTGCTACGGTAGATTGATGAGTTAAATTACATTGACATTTCTTCCTACCATGATAAATATCTTTCTGACCTTAGACATTACTAGGAAGCAGACCACTGCAGGGCACTGCGGCTAACACAGACATCATCTGGCCTAAAAAAATATCTCCTTCATGTTACAAGTGCGTGTGATTTTCTGTCATTACCAGGATGGCATGGATTGAAATTGGAAGACAGATCTGTTGACACATTAGATAACCATACTCTGTCCAAAAGCTACATGGGGTAGCTTCAAAAGAGAGGAAAGAAATTTCAGAACAGGTCCCATGTCATGCCATCAATTACAATGCTGTCATATTAATGGCTATGGGGAGGCAGGGGAGCGGTGACAATAGGTGCATTCATCTTGCTAGTGCTTTGGAAAAGGTGCACCTGTATCCCAGTGCACTTTGTCTCCTGCCGTCCCCTGATGCATCTGATACTGAGAATGTTACCTATCTGTCATCCCTTCCAGCTGAAAGGCACCTTGACTACAGTTAATGGCTGTAACAGAAAGGGGGGGCGGGAAGTAGCTGCTTTCTCTTCCACACAACCCAGATTTTTGGTTATGATGCTCAGACCTCAGAAAAAATATAATGCAAAATGAAAAGAAAATACAAGGAATGGGCTACTGTATTAATAATACATATTATATAAATGTGTTGGTAAAGTTAGTTATTTCCTGGTTGTGAATACAAATTTTGCCTACTGCATAATGCGAATATTTTTTTAGAGTTCTCCAAATAATACTCGTAATTGCTGACCCAATTCCAAATGGAGCCGAGCAGAGTTTGTCCACCACCAATTTGGGTATGCCATACATTTTAAGACTTGAAAGCTATACAGTTCCTAGGATTTCAGAAAAATCCACAGTTTTAAAACTGACAAGCCAATGTATTCAGGTGTCATAACAATACAACACCAAATTGTATTCTTACACTCTGGAATTAATTTGGAATAACCGTCACTGCCTAGTGTGTGAGAAAAAACACCTACTTTTTTAATTTCCCCGATCAAGAGTATGAAAGGGTGGTTAGTGTCCGGTAAAGGGGTAGACAATCAGTGAGGACTGCTTGAGGCCCCATGCATCCTAGTGCAAGATGAGGCACCTAGGGCTTGGGAGCTAAGCCTGCGGAGTCTTTCCTATCTTCAGTGGGGCCACCTACCATCAGCCCCACCCCACGTTGTTAGGATGAGTTGCTTAAGAAGCTGCCTTATACCAAAGTCAAACCATCTAGGCTCAGTATTGTCTCCATTTTTTAACTGCATACATTATTTATTTATTTAATACATTTTTATACCACCCAATAGCCGAAGCTCTCTGGGAGGTTTACAACAGTTAAAACCATAAAATACAATACAATATAAATACAAAATTTAAAACCACAAATTAAAAACAAACAGCAAAGCTAGCAGCAGCAGTTCAAATTATAATAACAGAGTTAAAAACAACTACAAGATTAAAATGATTAAGATTATTAAAATTGCCTACATTGACTAGTAACGGGCCTTCGGGGTTTCAGGGCTGAGCTTGTAATGGACCAGAGATTTCCAAACAAGAGGGTTTATATTCCAATGTGCCCATTTCCAAAATTTCCCACCAAAACATGATTAGATGTTTTACATTTTATGAGATTTTATATTGTGTTAATGATTGGTTAAGCCACCTTGAATTCTATGGTAGAAAGGCAGGATATTAAATAGATACAACCAACTACCAAGTTTAAAATAAATGCAACAAATTACCATGCAATTGCTTAATTCTTATATGAAGGAATATGGGCACTCTAGGGCCACTGCGGTTAGAATTAATGAGGCATCTAGACTAGGCACAATCACAAACAGGATCTTGTGTTCTTGCTCTTGCTTAGCATGTTTTTTATTTAAAAGACAACATCGCCTGGGGGTTTGGATCCTTTAATTGTGCAGGGCACAGGGCAGGTTAATATAGAGGAGAACTGCTAACATAACTTTTCCATTTCCCTCAATGGTGCTTTTTACTATACCCCAAAATGTTATTCTCTGAAACAAAAGAGAAAGACACATCCCAGACTACTTCTTTACTCCTGGTACAGAGCATACATGGAAAGACAGCACTAACAAATACCATTCCTTTAGGAAGGAAAAGGTCTCCCCATGAGGCCTGCAAAAGGGCATCAAAGGTTAATAACCACAGGGAAGTCAGTCAATTTCCCATTTCTTTCCACAGTGTACTGACTGTGCTCAATGCATGGGCAGACTAGAATGTTGTGGAACTGTGTAACATGCAAATATAAGCATAAAATAACTGGAACTCAGCAAGATGCAGAGGAGTTGACTGTTTGGCTTCCTGTATTTTGAACAATGAGGGCTGGTTTCAACTAACCAGAGAGCACCTGGAGACTGCTGTACCTTTGGGAAGTTCAAGAGATTAGATATAATGGCCCATTCCAGCTGAGATGTCTACAAACAATCCAACCAGCCATTCTTGTGCTTCTGAGATAGAAAGTCTTGTAACACAAAGATCGGTCAAATTTGACTGCCTAGAAAATGCAGACCTTCCCAGCTTTTGGTTATACAAAGCATTAGTGGGTGTTTTGTGTTGTGATGCTATAAAATTTTCATTTCATATGGTGTTTATTAGAACGTTTAGCTCAGGGATTTCTACTGGCACAGGATATCACAAATGCTGATGAGACAGGGGAGGCTTACTTTCATGAGAGCATTTCCCCCATAACGATAATAATGATTGGCCCCATCTGTTTAGTGCTAATTTAATAGTGTCTGTGAGTGGCTAAAGATGGATTTTAATTAAGTCACGTATTTGTGTCTGTGTTTTCATTCCTACCGGGTCCATTTAAAACTAAAATGGGATTTGTGAAGATGTGACTTAAGAGGGCACCTTGGGTTAAGCAGTTAATTTGGCATCTTGGTACAGCATGATTTTGGTCAATACAGGCAAAAAATCCTAGAGAAGTTAATAGTTTCCTTTCCATGCTTAAAGTCTGTTTGCCTAATAATATATAAGGACAAGTAAAGTACAAGTATAGTATGAGTTAAAAACAGCCAAATATCCAATATACATTAGCACAGGCCCCTCTAGATTTTTCCAAGGAGCACTGGTTATCAAGCCTGGAATCAGAGGCTGGTGGGGTTGGGAACCTGCTGAGGCCCACTGCCAGTCAGAGCTGCTGGGACATTCCCCATTTATTTATTTATTTATTTATACCGCCCAATAGCCGAAGCTCTCTGGGCGGTTTACAACCATTAACAAGACAGTCCCTGCCGCAGGCTTACAATCTAAAAAGACACAACACACAAGGAAAAAGGAATGGAGAGGGAAAAAGGGGAGAGAACTGTCTGGCACCAGCAAAACAACCTGAACACCAGAAAATCACATCTATTCCCTCTGCTGCTGCCAGATACACCTCCCACTGGGAAACAGAAGTTCTTCCTAGAAGCACCTGGACCTTCACAGGGACCTCTCTGAAATCTTTGGTTTCCCAATGAGAGAGGTGCTAGACAGATTGGAGCCCTTGCATGCCTTTGAGACCCAACAGTGGGAGGGGCATCGGGCAGCAATGCAGCATACCTCTCTCATTCTCCTTTTAGCCACAGAAGTGCTAACTATGCAGAAGTACATTTTCCTGTTCAATAGGAAACAGGAGATCATCCCAAAATCTCCAGAGCAATCTCCTAACTCCTGCTGGGTGTGGCACCATTATGGGTTGCCTTCCCTGTGCCCCGTCACACACTGTGGGTCCTCTTCTCTGGCAGCTTCAAGAAGGATGATGGTGCTAGCAGGGCCTTCCTTTTGGCTCCTGCTAGCACCATCACCCTTCTTGAAGCTGGCAGGGAAGAGGACCCACAGTGTGTGTGAGGGGGGCACAGGGAAGGCAGCCCACAATGTGTGGGCAATGTGGAGGGCACCCCCACAGAATTCCTGCTGCCTAGGGCCCACAAAAACTTGGGAGTCAGTCCTGCTGGTTTATACAGCTTCTATACTAAATAAGCACTCATTGCCTTTACAAACAGGACTCAAACAAGGCATGCTTGATGACTTTGACCCTTATTTCTAATCTAACAGAATTCTGATTAAGAGTATAAAACTGCAATCCAAAGCAAACATTTCCCCCAAAGCAACGATTGTAGACTTATAGGGCTAATTTACAAATAGATGCGTTTAGAATTGGACATTTAGAAACCAGCCCAACCTTCTCCTGAACTGTGGTGGCATGACCTGTTCCCAGAACAGTATACACAGCCACACCCCACAACCCCAGAATACTTGAAAGCCAGATACTGCATGGCTCACCACTTGTGAAACAACTTGAGTTGCTTTTTTCCATGGTTTCTGTCTTGGAATCAGATGACCTAGCTGGATTTGCATTACTTGGTCTAAAGCTGTTTTATACTACAGTAGATGGCACTTAGATATCTTCATATGTGGTCTGACTATTGAAAAGATTAGCACGGTGATGGACTGATTAAGAGTGCTGCACAGTCTGAGCTCCTATATTTTGTTGTCAAACATTCAGACATGTTCAAAATAGTAAACTATTTTGTAATAATTCTAGTAGAATTAACATGTACAGGCATGATTTTGAATAAACATAGTCCGAGAAGTGAAAAACAAGAATGCAGTGACAAATTAAATGCCCTCCCGATATTTCAGTGAATTAATTACACTGATAAACTATTATTTTGGACTATGACTTCAGTTTCTGTATGAAGGTCCCAGAAAGTTGTGTTGCTGTTTTTTGTTTTGTTTTTGTTTTTTGAGGAAAGCTATAAAAATGTACACTAAAATTCTCTGGCAGCTGCTAGTTGGATTTGAATCCCAACTAAAATAATTTTCATGAAACCTAAAAATAGTTAATGCAGTAAACTAACAAGGCATTTGCTACTTTTAAATAACTCTATCATTTTCTTAGCAATGATGTAGAATGATATATAGCTATCAAACCAATTTAAATCATGAAAAAGTACAAATAATGGTTCAGTTTAAAATTGTAGCATGGTCCAAAAAAATCTCACTCTCTTAAGTTACAGTTTAATTGTATGTCCTTGGCATTTATCATAAGCTAGTTAACCTGGATTTGTTATCCAAGCAGTAGGAATACCAATTAATGATCTAATCCTCATATTGTGGAAATAAATGCAAGGCTTCCCTTATTCTGGATAAAGAA
Organism: Shinisaurus crocodilurus; assembly: GCA_021292165.1. Classification (NCBI taxonomy): domain Eukaryota; kingdom Metazoa; phylum Chordata; class Lepidosauria; order Squamata; family Shinisauridae; genus Shinisaurus; species Shinisaurus crocodilurus. Next base: position 29,994,583 of record CM037876.1, read on the forward strand.
AAAATGACTTGTACATGATCTGCAAGCTAGCAACTGCATAACCTTTGGGAAGTAGATTTGCATAAGAATCTGCAAAGATGAAGGAATGGAATATTATCTGCAACATACATGTTTAATGAATTACATTTGAACACAGTGATAAGCCAGAATTCTTCCCACAGTAGGAGGAGCTAAACGGCTTAGGAATTGAAAGTTTAGCATGTCTTCCAAACCAGGGCTCCTGGCTTGTCACTCCCAAAAAAGCCAGGAATCATAAACCAATAACAAACTCTGATGTAAAGGGTGCAACAAGCCAGGAGCCCCGGTTTGGACGACACACTCCGTTTTCAATTCCTGCTCATTTTAGCTACTCCCACTGGTAGGAGGAACCAAGTGGGACAGACTGGGCTGCATTAATGAGCCCAGTAATATATCTTGTCAATTACAATTTGACCCATTTTCTCATGCTAAATTGACTTTATGGGGAAATCCAGATTTAAAAATTGGTAAGAAAATGTTCACGTGGTGGAGCTGGACAGACAGGTCGATTTTTACCTTGAATCAATTAGTGGGTGCAGATGATGCATTGTCGTCATTCTCAGCTCTGCGTCCCAAATACAATTTGCCTGCCTCGGCTGAATGGCAATACTTGCAATTGCAACATTTGTTAGAACCTAGGTTTGGCCCTGTTGCCTTTACAGCTTCAGAATCTCCTTTGCTATTGGAAGCAATGACTGAGGCTGAGCAGTTTTACCAACCTACGATCCAGGTTTCTAAATACTTATTATCTGTGAATAAGTATTATATAAGAGTCTTAAATGTGAATGGAATAGGGAATGAGATTATCCTATTTTGCCTACTCAATGGAACATTGTTTTTGCATCTGTGTCAGAAGGATCTATGGATATTAGCTTATGCCTTATTCAGCAAAAACGTTTGCTTCATGTTTACTGGACGCCACAATGTTTTTTTAATAAGGGTTTGTCTAAGTCGGCTAACTGTTGTTGGAGGTGTAATACTGTGAATGCTTCGCTTACCCATATGTTTTGGCAATGCCCAGTAGTTGTTTCTTTTTCAGTTATAGTATGGATAAACTTAGTATTAGAGTCCTCTTTAATATTTACTGATGCACACATCCTTTTAAATTATTTACCTGCTGTATGGAACTTATCACAAGGACAACGTAAGTGGATTTTCCGTGCCCTTTTGACAGCTAAAAGACTGATATTACAACACTGGAAAGATAAATGCCCACCTCCTATAATGCAATAGATTGAAGACCTTACAATGCTTTCATAGATTTCATAGATTTCATAGAGTTGGAAGGAGCCTACAAGGCTATCGAGTCCAACCCCCTGCTCAATGTAGGAAACTAGAAGAGGGGGTCTCCCATCCAAGTATGTAATAACCAGGCTTGACCCTGCTTAGCTTTCCACGCTCAGACAAGCTGAGCCAGCATTAGCCACAGGCATTTGAACAGGTGGTATTTAGATGCTAACTGCAGATGGATAAATATATGGATATTTGGTCCGCCTTTTCTGAAGCATATGCATAACTGTTTCTGTTGATAGCTGTATTATCATATGTTTACATATATTTATGGATATCCATTTCATACACACCTACTGTAAGTGATTTACTTCATTTTCTGTAAGAATTTTTATATATATATATTATTTTGTTTGTTTTGGTGAAATTCACATTTAAAAAATTAATTTTAAAAAACAGCTGCATTTTTTCTTTTTTCTTCAAGAAGCTAGCCACTAAAGCGGTTAGAAAGCCTGGCTCTTACTGCACATATTGAAAATGGTGCTGTACATATTCCCCTGCCAGTGACAGTACTGATGATGTGGCATCACTCTCAAAGAGATTGGCATTCATCACAGACCCATAGGGGCAGCCATGTTTTTTACATAAAATGACCTTAATAGCCAGTCCACAATTTATCCATCACCCCTACCCCACAACATGCCAAGATGCCAAACAACCCCATTCATTGCAGACTCCATGGCCATGCAAAGAGACTGATATTACTGTACATTCCAATATACAGTATATATAGTGGGGGGAAAATATTTACTCTGTTGACTTTCCATAGTGAATAATAGTGTAACCACTGCTTACAGAAGGATTGGTCATTTCCAAGGCACATAGACACAGATATCACATTATTCGGAATTTGAAAAAGAAATAGTTCAGGAATGCTAGTACTATGAAATTTAGAACGGAAGAAATAACTAGGGAAGTGTGCCAGCAAAAGTGTATATAAAGGCAAGTTTTGGCAAACTGTTCTCCCAGGATTTGAGATAACTTGAAAAGAATACAAATTCTTCCTGCATCTACCCCTGAACCAGCTATTTTATGCTCGTGCATGCTACCTAAAACAAATGTGGAAATTAAACTATTTTACTTTTGCAAAAATATCATTCACTCCAGAAATTCCTATATTTCTAGGCCCATGCAAGATTATGATTATCGGTACTTGGGGGAAGGAGGATTCTGTGGCAGTCCCCGCATATTGAAGGACTGATACAATAGACTATGCTATCAAAAGCCATTCTACCTTCTTCCATCGACTCTTCAAAATGCTGCACAGGTTGTTGCCAAGATAGCAACTGCTTTCCTTCATAGTGCAAATGATCCTTTTGTATCACCTTATGTATATGAATGTATCTAGCAAGCCATATCCTCAACATATGATTCATGAAGCTGAAAAGAACCAAAACTATGTTTAAAAGCCTCAGTTATACAGAAATTATCTTGCATTCTACTTGCAAAGCTACCCTTGCCAATGCAAGAGACTGCTGATGTAGATATAAACACAGAGGCTCCTGGCCAATAGCACAGCTGTTCACTGCAGAAGCATAGCCTTTTGATTCATGCTGTGTGGATGTGGTCAGATTCTTTATTTGTATAATAAAGTCATCTTCTAGGTACCGGTATTAAGCTGGAGTGGTGGCTGCAACACATGGCAGTTGAGATCTGGAGCCTCAGCTGGTCTTTCTTCCTGTGTATCAACAACATTTCACTAACTCATCATTTGAGCCCTTACAGCACCATGACAGGCTTATTTTCAAGGCTCCAATTGCAATTAATTTGAAGCCTTAACTTTTTGGCATACACTGACCAGCTGAACAATGCCATTAGAGTCATCTACTGGAACCAAATTAATAATTTACTCTCACAGAAAAGCAGAAGCTAACATCTCACCAGCATATGCAGTTTGGATGCTGCAGAGAGCTCTGCACATTCCATTAAAACAGTGTGTTTCAGTCTTTCAGACTTCCACATTGATTCATCTGCTGAGGAACCTCAGTATGTCCATCAAAAAACTCTGGATTTGGGGCATATTCAAGGGAGCATATTCAGTTCACGTGAGCACCAGCCAGAAGTTTAAGCCTCACTGTTGTTCCCACTGAGTGGCGTAGTGGTTAGAGTGTTGGACTGGGACTCAGGAGATCCGGGTTCTAGTCCCTGCTCGGCCATGAAACTCACTGGGTGACTTTGGGCCAGTCACTGACTCTCAGCCTAACCTACCTCACAGGGTTGTTGTGAGGATAAAGTGGAGAGGAGGAGGATTATGTAAGCCGCCTTGGAGGAAAAAAGACGGGATATAAATATAATAAATAAATAAATAAATAAACCTTTGTTTGGCTGCACACTGTACAGGAATATTAAGAGCGGTAGGAAGCTACATTTCAAAGTGAAGCTTGTGCACCATTACTGATCTCCTCATTGAGTAACCCCTGATAAACCTCATATAAACATCTGAGGAACCCCAGGGTTCGCTGTTAACACTGTTTAAAAACCATTGCCTTAAACTGTTACATCATCATCATCATCATCATCATCATCATCATCGCCATTACATTACAATATAATATTATAATTATATATTAACTATAATCAATCATTATTAAATATAATATAATATAATTACATTATAATATAATATAACTACATTATAATATAATATAATTACATTATATTATTGCCATTAGGCTGGTGGGTACTAGGAAAGGGCATTCTCAGTGGTGACCCCACTCCTTTGGAACTCCTTGCCCAGGGAGAGACTTATGGCTTCATCATCTCTGGCCGCAAACACACAGCCAACTCTCACACTAGTGAAAATGTTGTGATTTAAATTGGTGTGTGGCTGGCTGCAGCCTGGACTGCCCAATGCAGCACTTTCCTGTACTGTGTGCCAAGCCTTGCCTGGCTGCTACTGTTGCCTACCTGGGGAATCTCATGTTGTAGGGTGGGAATCGGAGGTGGATTTCAGGTCTGGACAGATTGAAGACCACTGGTTCAAAGAATGCATATACTATGTTCTAAACAAATGTTTAAAGTATCTTACAGTACAATGACAGATAAATATTTCCATGTTAAAGGAAGAAATTAAAAATAGAAGATATCAATATCCCAGGAAGCTCATGTTCCCCTCCCCCCAACCCATTTCATGCTGTTCAGGGGCTAATAGTGGTAGCGTGGGACAGGGGGACACACCAAAATTATACCTCACCTATGGCACCAAAATACCTTGATCTGACTCTCCACGTCCTTAACTTAAGTTCCTATATGTACAACCAGGCAGACAGTATAAGCATTAATCTTTAAATAAACATATGTCTGGTGCATAATAATATGTAATAACGTAGCAACATAAACTATGACACTGTAAGATTCTCCAGAAATTGAGTGCTTATGGACCATATTTAACTAAGAATGTCAGGCATCAGATAAATAAAAATTAAAACAAATATGCTGTCTATAATATGTAACTAAGCAACACTGTACAGGTAACAGAAATATGTGCTATTCTTTATGTGACTGTTTCATTTCAATCATAGTTTGCAAGCTCTCATATTGCAGCCTACGCTAGGCCAAAGATCGGGTTAATAATACATTTTCTAAAGGCAGCAAATGTTCCACATGTGAGAAATAAAAGAAAATTCTGCATTCTAAAGAGAAATCACGTAGATCTTCCAGAATACTAAAAAGATCTGACATACCACCAACTTTCATACTGTCAAATTAAAGAGGTGACTATCATTCAACATGACAGAAATGTCATAAAGTTGGCTAACAGGTAGAAATTGTTTTAAATGATGGATTAATTTGCATGTACCGTGTATAAATTAACTGTTGCAGTTTGTGTTAACATATCTGCACATTTTTTGGTAAAATAAAGTATAAATTATGCTGTTTGATTTCTCACAAGCAGTACTATGATTTAAATATCAAATCGAAACTGAAAATACAAGGATTTTTTTTTTAAAAAGCTATAGAATCATAGAATCATAGAAAAGTAGAGTTGGAAGGGGCCCACAAGGCCATCGAGTCCAACCCCCTGCTCAATGCAGGAATCTAGGTCAAAGCATCTCTGACAGATGTCTGTCCAGCTGCACCTTGAATGCCTCCAGAGTGGGAGAGCCCACCACCTCCCTAGGTAGTTGATTCCATTGTCTTATTGCTCTGACAGTCAGGAAATTTTTCCTGATGTTTAGGTGGAATCTAGGTTCCTGTAACTTGAGCCCATTATTCCGTGTCCTGCAAACTGGGATGACCGAGAAGAGATCTTTGCCCTCCTCTGTGTGACATCCCTTCAAATACTGGAAGAGTGCGATCATATCTCCCCTCAGTCTCCTCTTCTGAAGGCTAAACATGCCCAGTTCTTTCAGTCTCTCCTCATAGGGCCTTGTTTCCAGTCCCTTTATCATCCTTGTTGCCCTCCTCTGAACCCTCTCCAGTTTGTCTATGTCCTTCTTAAAGTGAGGTGCCCAGAACTGGACGCAGTACTCAAGATGAGGCCTAACCAGTGCCGAGTAAAGGGGAATTATCACTTCCCGCGATTTGGAAGCTATACTTCTATTAATACAGCCCAAAATTGCATTTGCCTTCTTTGCAGCCACGTCGCATTGCTGGCTCATATTCAGTTTGTGATCTACCACAATTCCAAGATCCTTCTCACTTGTAGTATTGTTGAGCCAAGTGTCCCCCATTCTGTAACTCTGCATTTGGTTTCCTCTCCCTAGGTGCAGCACTTGGCATTTATCCCTATTAAATTTCATTCTGTTGTTTTCGGCCAGCGCTCCAGCCTATCGAGGTCACTTTGAATTTTGTTTCTGTCTTCCAGAGTATTAGCTGTTCCACCCAACTTTGTGTCATCTGCAAATTTGATAAGCATTCCCTGTACCTCCTGATCCAAGTCATTAATAAAAATGTTGAAGAGCACCGGGCCCAGGACCGAGCCCTGTGGTACCCCGCTCGTTACCTCTCCCCAGTTTGAGAAGGAACCATTGATAAGCACTCTTTGAGTCCGATTCTTTAGCCAATTGTGGATCCACCTGATAGTTGTTCCATCTAGCCCACTCTTAGCTAGCTTACTAATCAGGATATCATGAGGCACTTTGTCGAAAGCTTTGCTGAAGTCCAGGTATATAATGTCCACAGCATTCCCACAGTCCACAAGGGAGGTTACCCGATCAAAAAATGAGATCAGATTAGTCTGACAGGATTTGTTCTTGACAAATCCATGCTGGCTTCTAGTAATCACTGCATTGTTTTCAAGGTGCTTGCAGACTGACTTCTTTATAATCTGCTCAAAAATCTTCCCGGGGATTGATGTCAGACTGACTGGCCTATAGTTCCCAGGTTCCTCCTTCTTGCCCTTTTTGAAGATGGGAACAACATTTGCCCTCCTCCAGTCGTCTGGCACTTCACCTGTCCTCCATGATTTCTCAAAGATAATAGACAGTGGTTCTGAGAGTTCTTCTGCCAGTTCCTTTATTACTCTAGGATGCAGCTCATCAGGCCCTGGAGATTTAAACTCGTTCAGAGTAATCAGGTGCTCCTTGACCATTTGCCTATCAATCTCAAGCTGCAATTCTGCCCCTTCAGTCTGCACTTCAGGTTTGCCAGGGGGGTCATAGACCCTCTTTTGGGAGAAGACCGAGCCGAAGTAGGAATTGAACACTTCTGCCTTTTCTTTGTCTTCTGTTATCAATTTGCCATCCTCATTGCGTAGTTGAACCACCAGTTCTTTCTTCTGTCTTTTACTGTGCATGTATCTGAAGAAAGCTTTTTTGTTGCTTTTAGCATTCCTCGCTAACCTTAGCTCATTCTCAGCTTTAGCCTTCCTGACACTATTCCTGCAGTTCTGTGCTACCTGCCTGTACTCTTCCCTTGTAGACTGTCCTTCCTTCCACTTCCTATATGTGTCCTTTTTTGTTTTCAGGTCATCTTTGAGTTTATTGTGAAGCCACATTGGCTTCTTCTGTTGCCCTCTGCCTTTTCTCCTTGTGGGAATTGTTTGCAATTGTGCCTTTAAAATTTCCTTTTTTAAAAACTCCCACCCCTCCTGGGCTCCCTTTCTCGTGAGAGTCACTTGCCATGGGATCTTACTAATCATTGTTCTGAGTTTGTTAAAATTGGCTTTCCTAAAATCCAGGGTACGTGTTTGGCTACACTCAGCTTTTGCTTCTGTTAGAATCAAGAACTCAAGTATAACATGGTCACTTTCCCCCAGAGTTCCCGAAACTGCCACTTTATCCACTAACTCGTCTCTGTTGGTTAGAATCAGGTCAAGGATAGCCGATCCTCTAGTTCCTTCCTCCACTTTCTGTAGGAGGAAGTTATCAGCAGCACAGCTCAGGAATTTCTTGGAGGGGCCATGTTTGGCTGAATAAGTCTCCCAACAGATATCAGGGAAATTGAAGTCCCCCATTACTACCACATCGTGCCTCCTTGAAACAATGGCAATTTGCTTTTCAAAAGTTCCATCCTCGTCTTCTCCTTGATTGGGTGGTCGGTAGTAGACTCCAACCGCCATGTTTGCTTTATTCTTTGCCCCCTTTATTTTAACCCAGATGCTCTCAATGGGGCTGCCAAGCTCCTCTTCCTGTATCTCTGTGCAGAGATACGTATTTTTAACATACAGTGCAACTCCACCTCCCTTTCTGTTGCTTCTGTTCCTTTTGAACAAGTTATACCCTTCAATTGCTGTATTCCAGTCATGGGAGTCATCCCACCAGGTTTCAGTTATCCCTATCAAGTCGTACTTGCCCTCATGTATCAAGAGTTCAAGTTCGTCTTGTTTATTGCCCATACTCCTGGCATTAGTATAGAGACATTGAAGATTATGTGCTTTATAGTCCGACTTTCCCCCTACATTTTGTGGTAGACTATCAATGGGCACCGCTGGAGCTGTTCTCTCCATTGTGGCATAGAGGCCTTCTTCCATTGGTACCCCCGAGTTTATGTCTCCCTCCCCTGTTGGATTCAGTTTAAAGCCCTCCTGATTAAGTTCCTCATGCTGTGGCCAAACACATTCTTCCCAGTCCTTGTGAGGTGCAACCCATCCTTTGCCAGCAGTCCATCTTCCAGGAAGTGTAGCCCGTGGTCCCAGAATCCAAATCCCTCACGTCGGCTCCACCTTCGTAGCCAGTCATTCACTCGGAGTATTTTTCTTTCCCTTTCTATGCCTCTTCCAAGTACTGGAAGGATGGATGAGAAAACTATCTGGGCCCCGAAGTTCTTGAGTTCCCTTCCCAGCTCTTCAAAGTCTGCCGTGATTTCTTTGTAACTCCGCTTGGCAGTATCATTTGTACCCACGTGGAAGAGAAGAAAGGGGTATGTGTCGGTGGGCTGCATGAGCCTCGGCAGCTGCTCTGTCACATCCTTAATCCGTGCCCCAGGGAGACAGCACACCTGGCGAGTCCATGGGTCTTCGCGACATACTTTGGCTTCAATCCCCCGCAGGAGGGAGTCTCCCACTACGAGTACTCTTCTCTTCCTCTTGCTGTAGGCCTTGGTTTGATTGCCTCCACTTGACTGACCCTCAGCCTCTTGCTCGCTGTCACGTTGGGTGCCCGATAATCCGTCCTCTGCAGGCTGTCCTCTGCTCTCGTCCTCAAGTACATGGAAGCGGTTCCATAGCTCCACTGCTTCCACAGGCGCAGAGTGTCTTGTAGTTCTTCTGCTCCTAACAGTCACCCTTTTCCAGGGGGTTCCCCCTGCGTTATTTTCCCTTGCCTCTGCAGTCTCCGACTCCGCCTCTTCCTGCCGTTGCCCTTCTGGTTCCTGTACTGTGCTTTGGTGCTGTAGATCCACCGTTCTGTCTAAGAACTCCTCACTTTCTCTTATGCTCCTGAGGGTTGACACTTGCTGCTCCAGTCCTCTGACCTTTTCTTCCAACAGTGTGACCAGCTTGCACTTGTTGCACGTGTAGGCCATGTCGATCTCCGGCAGGAAAACAAACATTGCACACCCCTTGCAGGTCACCACCACTGCTGAGTCCTTTCCTTCCATAGTGCTCTGTTTCTGTCTTCCTAGAATATATATATATATATATATATATATGTTTTTATTTTTTTATTTTTTATTTATTTATTATTATTATTATTATTATTATTATTATTATTATTATTATTATTATTATTATTATTTATTTATTTTTAGGGACCTCCCCCTTGACCTCTGCTGCCGAACTCCGCTGCCAAACTCCTGTTTCCTCTCCCTGTTCGCTCGCTCTGTTCGCTCGCTCTCTGGGAGCCTGCTTGCCTTTTCACAGCCGAAAAGGCAAGCAGTGTGTGTGTGTACGCACACTGTGTGTGTGTACGCACGCTCACGTGCATGCATTAATGTTCCTTTTTTTCTCTGTTTACACAAACTCTTGCCACTGTTTTGTATATATATCGTATGATTTCAGTACCGTGGATAGACATTTCAGAACCAATTGGTTCTGTTATCAACATATATAGTGTTAGCAGGAGTTAAGTTGTTTTGTGTATGATTGCATTTTAAAAGGCATGCCTATCTACTGCATTACGCAATCAACTCTTGTGTGATAAAAATCTGACGGGATTAACACAAGAAAATTATTTTACCCAAGACTGTCAATTCTGACTCTGTCAATTCAGAAGGTTAGTCTGTCTTGCCTTTTGACTAATGAACAGTAGAGAACAGATAAGTTGGTTGATTCTTGCTGCCTTTGTGTATGAAATGGGCTCATCCAGAGGTGAAATTGAAAGAACATGTATCTTAAGATACTCAAAACATGATAGATATCTAGTGTATTCACTCCAACAGATTTGTACTCAACTATTTGTATCCAGATTAAGAGTTCCTGAATGAGCTTTTACTTCTCTTCTGTTGACATAAAGAAATATATGGCAAGTTATTAGATGTAGCTCTTCCTATACTGCCATTAGGAGGGGGGGGGGTTGCAGGCATGATTTGCACATAGGGCAACTGAAATATATTCACTTCAAAATGTGGTAAGTCAACCCTGCTGCGTTTGGGGGACCCTCCTGCTCATTGTGCTGAGTGGGTGCTGGACCTCTGCCCCAAAGTCCTGTCCTGACAGCATCACTACCAGCTTCATATGTGTATGTTTCAATTACGCAGCTGAAATAAACAAACTAAAAGAATAATTGAACTCACAGGGAGTTATTTCATGTGCTATATTCATATATTTGAATTGACAGAGTCAGAATTGACAGTCTTGGGCAAATTTTGGAAATGGGCAGACATTTTTAGATGAAGAAGCAATGCAAGTATGACAAGTTCCAATAAAAAGACATTTCAGATGCAGCTAATTCGTGAGGATTCAAATAATGATTGGCAGGTGGCACAGGGAAACCACCACCTGGTGATTTGAGCATATGCTTTGGGTTGCACAAATGATCTGACAAGTTACAGAATGGTGCGATTTCAGTTCACCAGCTCCTAGCTCAGCCTAAAACTTTCTACATTTTCTTATACTGTAGCTATACATTTAGCTACACGATTCCTAAAACTAGTTTTTAATGACACTATTATTTGTTACTTGGATTTCTATCCTGCATCTTTGCCAAAGTGTCTCACAATAAAAGTTAGTAACATATATAATAAAACAATTTATTTTTATTTATTTATTTATTATATTTATACCCCGCCTTTTTTCCTGCAAGGAACCCAAGGCGGCTTACATAATCCTCCTCCTCCTCTCCATTTTATCCTCACAACAGCCCTGTGAGGTAGGTTAGGCTGAGAGTCAGTGACTGGCCCAAAGTCACCCAGTGAGTTTCATGGCCAAGTGGGGACTAGAATCCGGATCTCCCGACTCCCAGTCCAACACTCTCACACCCAAGGCAAGAGCCATACAACATTGGTCCACAGTACAGAAGATGACACTTCATTCAACTCAATTCGGCTACACAAGAGTAAATGCCTCCTGGGATGGAACCATCTTCTCCATCCTACAGAAATCAAACTAGCTTCTCTGTGCTGAGAATGAATTCCATAAATTCATAATATCTGAAAAATCCATAAAATGTGCTCCTCCGTTATGGATTTGGAAAGAATTTGTTATTCTTTATGAAAGGGGTATAAATAAGTAGGTTGTTCAAATTTGCACAGAGCCAAATTAAGACACTTGAAGTGTCCCAACCATCTCAACACAAGACACTTGAGGTAAATTTTAACAACTCCATTAAATTCAAGCCCGGCACACACACACACACACAGACACACACAGAGAGAGAGAGAGAGAGAGAGAACTGCAGCCAAAATTTTGCTGCAGACAAAAATCAAAGCAGTATTTGTATTCACCTGTCTTATTGTAAAATGAAAACATCAACATTTTGCTCCCCTACTGTTTAAATGTCTAAACTACAATGGGACCATAGGAGATTGTTATGTACATGTGAAATTTCTGATAAAATATCAGCAGCAAACACTTGCTTAATAAAACTGTCATATCAACATACCTCATATGCCCCAGGACCAGGAGTGTCATCTCTTGCCTCTTTAAAACGCTCCACCTGAGAAACCCATACAGTAACACTGGAAGGCAATTTCACTCCTGAGTTGTATGCCTCTGGGTTGTATGCCCCTGGTCCTAAAAAGAGAAAATGGAATAAGATGAATTTATTTTTATGATCCTCTGAAGAAGCTTTTTTGCATATGCATTCAAGCAAAAGTTATTTTCAAAACTAGATGTCATAACAGAGAAATGAGAGATCCAATCACTATCCCAAAGTTTCATTTAAAAAGTACAAATAAAATAACTCACATCATTGAGAGAATAGTGATTGATTTCCAAGCTCACCACTTGCATTTATGGAGTAGGTTACGTACTAGGAGCTCCCTAATAAGTTCAGGGATAGGCTTCTTGTGTTTGAGCGTGGAAAGCTAAGCAGGGTCAAGCCTGGTTATTACTTGGTTGGGAGACCCCTCCTCTAGGTTCCTGCATTGAGCAGGGGGTTGGACTCGATAGCCTTGTAGGCTCCTTCCAACTCTATATCTATGAAATCTAGGAAATCTATGAGTCTATCATGTTGTTATAATATCTCCTATGCATTCATACTTGGTGAGTGAATGGAAACGTTAGCCGTGCCCCAGATTATCTGTATGCAAGGTGATATTTGTTTGCCTAATTTACAACTCACAGTCACTATTCCTTTGGGAAGTTTTAAACAGCTTACATAGGGGATCCTAGGGCTCAACCACCCAGGCCATAGCCAGGCCACAACCTGCTTAGCTTTAACAATGTAACAGCATCGTATACCCTCAAGAAATTCTCAGGCACTGCTAGAATAATTTCTGTCCTGGTGAAGTAGTATCCTCAGAGTATAAACAAACTGCTCTTTTATACAGAGCTTGGGCTATTTGGAGGTATAGAAATGTAATAAATAAATAAATAAATAAATAAAGTGGGTCATTGTCCAGTTCTCTTGCACAAAAATCAACAAGAAGTTACTTTCAGTGAGTAACTTTTCCACTCTCCATCAATATGTTATTTATATACCCTGCCTTTTTTTTCTGCAAGGAACCCAAGGCGGCTTACATAATCCTCCTCCTCCTCCTCTCCATTTTATCCTCACAACTCTGTGAGGTAGATTAGGCTGAGAGTCAGGGACTGGCCCAAAGTCACCCAGTGAGTTTCATGGCAGAGCGGGACTAGAACCCGGATATCCCGAGTTCCAGGCCAACACTCTTGCCACTACGCCACACTGGCTTTATTGACACTCTCAAAGAACTCTAAAAGGTTAGCGAGACAGGACTTATTTTTGCGGGAACCATGTTTATTCTTTTTCAGCAGGGCTTCTCCTTCTATATGCTTATTAATTTTATCTTTAATTATGCTCTCAGCCAATATACCTGGAGCAGACATCAAACTAACTGGCCTATAATTTCCCAGATCCCTTTTTAAAAATTGGTGTTACATTGACCATTCTCCAGTCCCCTAGTACAGAGGCTGATCCTAGGGACATGCAACATATTTTTGTTAGATCAGTAATTTCATATTTGAGTTCTTTAAGTTCTCTAGGATGGATACCAACTGGGCCCGGTGATTTATTAACTAATTCATTCAGTTTGTCAGTAAGGTTGAGAACTTCATCTTTTGTCACCACTATTTGCCTCAATTCCTCAGACTCCCTCCCTGAATCAGGCACAGGTATCTGTCCCATATCTTCTGCAGTGAAGACAGATGAAAATGGAAAATTTCTGTCCTGGTGAAGTAGTATCCTCAGAGTATAAACAAACTGCTCTTTTATATATTCCTAGGGATGTTACCTTTGCCTGTGCGGGCACGAGTGAGGCCCGAACTCGGCCCGCTTGTGCCCACGCACGGCTCTCCACGGCGAGCGCGGGCCTCCTGCCTCCTTGCCGGCTTGCGCTCTCCGCGGCGAGCCGCCCACGCTGGTCTCGTCGAGTCACTTCCGCCGCAGCAGAAGTGACACGACGGGACCCTGCTCCAGTGTGCTGGACCCCCACACTGTTTTTGGCGGGGGAAACCAGGGCAACAGGGCTGTTTGAGCCCTGTTGCCCTGGTTCCCCCCACCAAAAACATAGTGCGGGGGTCCAGCGCGCTGAAGCAGCAGGATATGACGCGGTGGCGGTGGCTCGAGCAGTACGGAGAATGCTACGCGCCGCTCAGAAGAGCGAGATCGGGCCACTGCCACCGTGGAGGACCAGGCCGCGGAGAACCTCAAGCCCAGGTAAGTCTTGCATAACACCCATAGAATTCACTCAGCTTCTCTGCAGTCTCCTTATCCTCCTTTAATACTCCTTTAACTCCATTGTTGTCCAACAGTCAAACTGCCTCCCTAGCTGGTTTCCTGCTTCTGATATATTTAAAGAATTATTTATTGTTGGCCTTGATGTTGTTAGCAACATACTCCTCAAAATGCTGTTTTGCATCTCTTATTGTCTGCTTGCCTCTCCTTTGTGCAAGCTCATGCTCTCTTCTGTCTTCCTCATTTGGGAAAGACTTCCATTTTCTGCAGGAAGCCTTCTTTTCTCTAACAGCTTCCTTGACCTTGCTTGTTAAAGATGCTGGTGACCTCTTGGACTTGGTGCTACCTTTCCTAACCTGTGGTATATATTTTAGCTGAGCTTCTGTTATTGTGGTTTTGAGTGACCTCCAAGCATTTTGAAGGGATTTAACCCTCTTGACTCCCCCTTTCAATGTCCTTTTTACCAGGTCTCTCATTTTAGGTAAGTTTCGTCTTTTGAAGTCAAATGTGACTGTATTGGACTTCCTTGACAATTTTCAAATTAAATATATATTAAATCTGATAGCACTGTGGTTACTGTTTCCAACTGGTTCAACAACATTCACATCTCATACTAGGTCCTGGGCGACACCACTTAAGATTAACTCTAGGGTCACCTCCCCTCTGGTCGGTTCCATGACCAAATATTCTAGGGTACCATCATTTAGGGCATTGAGAAAATTAACCACTTTGTCATGACTGGAACATACATTTATCCAGTCAATGCGGGGATAATTGAAGTCACCCATTATTACACACTTCCTTGTTTGGATGTCTCCCTGATTTTGTTTTCCATCTCAAGATCACCTTGAGCGTTCTGGTCTGGGGGGACAACAGCATGCTCCTAGTACTAAATTAGTTTTGGAGCCCCATATTATCACCCACAGTGCTTCTGTGGAAGAAAAGCCAAAAACATTAGAAGTGCAAAAACTGATTGATAGCTACATTTCCACCTGCACATTAGTCCAGGAGGTGTGGATCAGCTCAGTTTGTATTGGAATAGACTGAATTCCTCAAGAACCATCTTTTTGAGTTTAATAGCAAAATTGGCAACGTGTCTTGTTTCAGCCCTAGTTACAAAATAACCTTGAGCACAAAATATTCTGCATCACTCCAAACTGTGCCCTCAATTTATTTGTGCTCTGGTTGGTTCCCTCATTCAGGACAGAGATGTCAGGCATTGCCAGGGCTAGAACTAGCAGATCCCTGAGATCTGCATGTTCTTGCCTTCTATGGTGAGCCACTGGAGTTGCGGATCAACCTGAACAGCAAAGGGTTCCTACATAGCCTGCCTATTAGCACCCTGTGACCAAGGAGGACTATAAAGCCTTTCCGTTCAGGCTGGGTCTTTGCCTTGGCAACAACAGTATTCACTGTGTACAACTGCCATCAGGTTTTCACTCTAGGGAATTATAAATTTGGGCCCTCTTTAGTGGCAGAAAATTCTTGTCGAACAATGAGGTAGCTCTCACTGATAGAATTCTTTGTGGTATTGCTCCTAACTGGGTGAGTATTCACCACACATCCTCCTCAAGCCATCTAATTTCAGGCCCCAACTATAGTCATGACTATAGTCTGCTAGCTCAAGCACATCATAGAAATCCCTGCACTAACTTCCTTTCTGAGCTCAGCACACTGTCTGGATACACAGATCAATACCATGATCCTTGGGCACCCCATACTGCAGCCAAGCTGCTTTAAAATGTGACATGGAGTTTAAATTAAGGGGCGGGGGATGAGGAAGATAGAAACGCCTAATCCAAGCCTGCCTTATACTTAGCCTGATGCCAATCTTCTAGTTATATTCTTGCATAAGACTCTGCTTTTGTACATTTAACACTTGAAAGATTCGTTCTGCTACACCATCCTAGGACATAGTTTCCATTATACATATGCTGTTCCTTTGCGACACAGGTCAAAGACTCGCATTACCAGCTTCTTATAGAAACAGTTGAGAACTGAATTATGCAAAAGTTATCTTCTATTTATTTACCAAAATGCCACATTTTAATCACAGGTCAACAAAGAATAAAACTTGTTCATTCCAAAGCAAGCACCTAGGAAAAGCCTGCCTGTGTTGTGATTGGTACGTAATGGGAAAATCAAGAGAAGGTGATTCTTATAATTATATATTTTCTGGCCCTATGCAGGCTCACTCTCTATGAAATGTCAACCAATGCTACAGGGCAAAGGCAGCACCGAACAGGAGCAATGGGTAATTTAAAGTGAAAACCTATGCTGCTGGCCCCACAATGTGTACGTTTTCAGTACAGTCGAGGAGGACTGGGAAATTATTGCTTCACAAAATGGAGTTTTAAAAAACAACAGAAATTTTCTTTGCAATGGGTGGCACATTTGTGCATCCTGTGTAATTCCCTCACCATCTACTTTACTGCTGGCTCCTGTTATGAGCTTATAAAAACTAGGTGTTTCAAACCCATTCCAGAATCAAGGGTTTAAAGAAAAAAGGACATGGCAGAAATCCGTAGTAATGAAAACAGAAGATGCCATTCTAAAACTTTCAGAGGTGGGCAACCTGAGGCACTAGGGCGGCCCTCAGCCTGATTTCAAAAACCCTCCACATGCAAGCAGTTCAGACCCCTGGCAAGAGCAAACTGTCCTTTCTCTGGCAGCCCACTGCTTGGGAAGGAAGAGGGAGAGAAAAGGGGGTGGCAGAAAGAGAAAGGGGGTGACACACCCCACTTTTCGTTCTAGCCCTGTCCACTGCTGACTTTAGCCCTGCTCACTACCAATATGTGGCCCATACCCAAGAAAAAAAGGGTTGCCTCCCCTGTGTTAGTTGATGCAGCTCTAAACCGTTAGTCGTGACACCTTAAAGCTGAATTTATTGTAGCATGAGCATCCATAGGCAAGATCAGTTCCATAAAATATGCACTGAATGGTGAGGGAGGTTCCCCAGGTTCAGCAACATCCTGACCAAAGGGCTTTGCCCCATAAGTAGCTATCCACTGTTAAGACCAGAGGGATTGATCATGCAGTGTGACGGGTACTGCATGACTCTGGGTGTGCCATGCTGGTGGGATGATTCTGATTCAATCTCAAGAGTCAGAGTGAAAAGCCACGGGGAAGGAAGTTGCAGCTAGTCGCTAGAAGAAAGCAGCTACGTAAGATGACCAAGCGTGACAACTCATATGGCTGGTGTGCTAAGGAACCATCTCCACTCACAGCTAAAGTTATCTTGGTAGGCCCTCCGTCTTTCCTTCGCACAGAAATCCTCCTTGAAGAAAAGTAGGCCTTTGCCAACAAAAGCTCATGCTAAATTTAATGTGCCACAAGTATCTTGATCGGTTTTTGCTCCAACACACACAGCTAGTCTTCTGACATTTAAGAACCAGTTAACAATATTGGACATTTTCAAGGTAATGTTAAGGTGACCTAATTTACCCCACAGCAACTGCTGAGCGGCTCCTGAGAAATGTATTCACATGGTATGTTACTCTGAAGTAACAAGGGAGCAATGAGGCAGTCAAGAGGGATGTTTGTAGCTTGTCTGTGTTGTAATTGTTCTTTTGTACTCTGCCTACGGCTCATTTTGATATAAATGACACTTCAGATTAGGGTCAGGGAACTATACTAACCGACTAGTCCCCAGGCTTGAAAAACAATGTACATATGTGTGCATAAAGGCTCCAATGTGTAGGACATGCAAAAGTGTGTAACAAAAACATACATGCCTTTTCATGAGATGATATGTGACACTATATAAATGCCAAAGTTAAACGTTATACCCAGTAAAGGCCTTTTTACTAGATGACATCCTATTCCACAAAGTAAATATCCACATTTCCAAATTTACAGTGTATAGCTGAGAACAGAAGGCCAGTTCTCATTTGTCATTTTGTACTTGGGTACCAAAATCTGAGTACAAGATATATGTCCTTCATATCAGCTCTGAATGGAACACACACATTTAAATCTCCACTCTTTTCTGCAAAGTAGAAGGAAGTGGGGGCTTACTATTTCCCAATGGCTGCTTCCAGTTATTTTACTGAGAAAAATTCCAATATAAACATGTGTCATTCAGAACCGACATGAGGCATATAAACAGCAAATACTCTTGTAGCACCTTAAAAACTAAACAAAAATATTATTTATGAAACTGTTTGGCTTTAAGGTGCCACAAGACTTTTTGTGAATTTTGCTGCAACTGACTAACACAGCTGCCGCCCTGGAAATTGTCATAATGAGACATATATGTAATCATACGTGTACCAAAAGGTCCTCAAAACATTAAGTGAGAAGGGATGGAGGAACCTCGCCAGCTATGACTGGAGGCACAGGGAATGGGAGAGTTTTGCTGAATTGGCAAAGAGGGAAGAGGCAGCTCCTTCCCTGGAATCACAAATGGAGCTCCAAATGCCCTGGTGGAAGAGACCTATGAAGTCACATATGTAGCTGCTTTATACGGAGTCATATTGATCTCTATAGCCCAGTGCTGTCTACTCTGTCAGCAGTTCTCCACCATATCAAGCCAAGACCTTCCACATTCAAAACATGTGCTCTATCAATGAACTATAGCCCTTCCACTATGGGACATGCAGCTGCCTGGGCTTGAAGGAGGGGACCAAAGGTCAGCAGGCAGGGCTCCCACCATTCAGCAGTCCCAGGGACAGGGAAGTGACCCAAGTAGTTTCTTTAAAAATTCATTTTTCTTTTTTGGAGCGGAACTGGCTCTCCTTCCATTATAGCCACACCCCTGGGACCCCTACTCCAACTGGATGAGATCCTCTCTCATGTTATTAGTACAGCCCTTTCTGGATGTGCTGCTACTGCTGAATGCTTAGCGCCCCATTGGGCACGGGATGAGAGACATACTACATGTGCATTCACAGAAAAATAAAGGAAAGGAATAAAACCAGAATATTAAATTGATTCTCTGTTTTTTTACATTCTGCGACATAACTATACAGAGAGGGAAGGGAGGGAGGGAAAGATAGAAATGCAATTTCTGCAGCAAACAAGGCAAAAGGCTGTAGGAATAAGAAATTTGGCTGTTGGCCTGCCAAGAGAACATTCAATTTCTTCGGTTTTGTTTTTGCTTCAGGCGGTTCAAAATGTAAGCTAAATATGTAGCAGTTCTCCTTTTCAGCGTATGGAGTTCAAATGCTGAATCTCATGGAAGATAAATGGAAAGAATTTCAAGAAGTTTACCAAAGTGATTGCTAGCAGTGTTGCTGTCAATCCAGTAGGAAGCTTTTGCTCATATCTCACTAAAATGAATGGGACCAGCACAAGAGCATGTGAAGCTCCCATTCATTTCAATGGTGTTTGTGCAATGGAAAGTACCCTAAGTGTTTATTTAACTGTAGGCTAATCTTTTGAAATTACAAGTATCCTTAGTTGATATTGGTAAGCAGCACTGGTTAGCAACATTTCCTACAGCTTAATATCAGCAAGGAATATTAGGAAATATCAGTAAGATATTAACACATTTAAAATGTAAATCCTAACCTTTTTACGTGTTCCAAAGGCCTTGAAAGGCAATAAAACATGCCTCTCCCGAAGGATAAAGCGCATTTGTGAGACTACTTGTGATGTTAATTTACAGAGGCAAAAATAACAAAGAGGAGTTAAAAGCTTGCTTTCTAGAACAGTACTCCATAAATGCTGGATAAGTAAAACATTTAGGTTAATAGGACTCGGTGGAGTATTCACAACAATCTGTGAAAGGAAGGTAAGATCTAACCTGCTGAGTTTTCAAGAAAGCAGAGCTTTCCACAGAGCTGTTCTGAAATCATGTTTGGCTCTAAGTCACTCTAGGTTAACTCCATAAAAGAAACGCTCAGAGACATTTTATGTAGAGTGCAGCGCTGGCCTTGTGGAAGTGATATTTTGCAGGTAATCTCCAGATAGCCCTTATACTAAATATGAATGATGGTGGAGTTAGGAGAAATGATGATGCTACATTAAAGATGAAGGACAAAATTTTAATGTCTGCTGCATCTCTCTCTCTCTCTCTCTCTCTCTCTCTCTCTCTGAAAGTATG
Source organism: Shinisaurus crocodilurus (assembly GCA_021292165.1). NCBI lineage: Eukaryota > Metazoa > Chordata > Lepidosauria > Squamata > Shinisauridae > Shinisaurus > Shinisaurus crocodilurus. The sequence goes on from CM037876.1 coordinate 30,014,611, forward strand.
CAAATCCATTTCCCCATATTAAAAGGAATTAAGGTTCAAAATCAGGTGCTCAAAACTAAATATGAAATTGAAGTTTGAATATCAATGCCCAAGGGTTTTGTGTAACTGGAAAAGGTCTCTTCAATGATTTTATAATAGAGCTTGATTTATACAGGATGTGGGCCAAGGGTAAAGCCCTTACTTGCATTAGTTTTCCACATATGGCCAGTCATAAGCACATGAGAACGTAAGAAGAGCCGTGATGAATCAGACCAAGGGCCTATATAGTCCAGCATTCTGCTCACATAGTGCCTACCAGATGCATGTGGGAAGCCCAGAGGTAGGACATGAGTGCAATAGCACCCTCCCACTTGTGTGTCCCCAGCAACTGCTATACAAAGGCATGCCATCATGACTAGTAGCCATTGATAGCCTTATCTTCCTTAAATTTGTCTAATCCACTTTTAAAGCCATCCAAATTGGTGCCCATTTCCACATCTTGCGGTAGGGAATTCTATACTTTATGCACTGTGTGAAGAAGTACTTCCTTTTATCTGTCCTGATTCTCCCGCCAATCAGCTTCATGGGACAACCCCAGATTCTAGTATTATGAGGGAGAAAAACTTCTCCATATCCACTTTCTCCACATAATTTTGTACACCTCTATGATGCCTCCCCATCTTCACCTTTTTTCTAAGCTAAACAGTCCCAGAGTTGTAACTTTTCCTCCTAGGGCAGTTGCTCCAGCCCCTTGATCATTTAGTTGCTCTTTTCTGCACCTTTTCCAGTTCTATAATATCCTTTTTAGGTGCAGTTACCAGAACTGTACAGAGTATTCCAAGTTTGGTCACACCACAGATTTATATAAGTCATACTTAAGCGTACTTACCATATGTGTTGCCTCATCCATGAGTTAGCATAGCATGCCAATCATCTAGTGGGTGTGTTAATGTTACATGGGGTAGCCCATGTGGAAAATGCACTGAAACATGGCTGGGCATGCATGAAAAGCTTACATGACTAGACTAGAGTTTTCATGAGGCCTGTGTCCTGTATAAACCAATTAATTGTAAAATTAATTAACTGAACTGGTGTAGAGTGTTGGACTGGGACTTAGGAGTTCTGGGTTCAAGTCCCCGCTTGGCCATGAAACTCACTGGGTGACTTTGGGTAAATCACTGACTCTCAGGCTAACCTACCTCACAGGGTTGTTTTGAGGATAAAATGGAGAGAAGGGGGAGGATTATATAAGCCACCTGGGGTTCCTTGGAGTGAAAAAGGTGGGATATAATTGTAAAAATAAATAAATAAAGTTAATAAAAGGTACCATTTTATTTGATATTTTTGTATGCTGTTCTGAGGGAGCAATAGGACTACAGAGGCTGAAGTCCTAAAACACAACTTGAACTCAGTGGGGCTTACTTCTGATTAGACCTG